>JBBGZY010002734.1:0-622500 GCA_037952925.1 Lithobates clamitans
CTCTCTCCCTCTCTCTCTCTCCCTCTCTCCCCCTCTCTCTCTCCCCCTCTCTCTCTCCCTCCCTCTCTCCCTCTATCCCTCCCTCCCTCCTTCTCTCTCTCCCCCCCCCCTCTCTCTCCCTCCCTCTCTCCCCTCTCCCTCTCTCCCTCTCTTCCTCTCTCCCTCTCTCCCTCCCTCTATCTCTCTCTCCCTCCCTCTCTCCCTCTCTCTCTCTCCCTCTCTCTCCCTCCCTCTCTCCCTCCCTTTCTCTCTCTCCCTCCCTCTCTCCCCCTCTCCCTCCCTCCCCCCCTCTCTCCTCTCCCTCTCTCCCTCCCTCTCTCTCTCCCTCCCTCCCTCCCTCTCCCCCCCCCTCTCCCCCCCCCCTCTCCCTCCCTCTCTCCCCCTCTCCCTCCCTCTCTCCCTCTCTCCCCCTCTCCCTCCCTCCCTCTCTCCCCCTCTCCCTCCCTCTCTCCCCCTCTCTCTCCCTCCCTCTCTCCCTCTCTCCCCCTCTCCCTCCCTCTCTCCCCCTCTCCCTCCCCTCCCTCTCTCCCCTCTCCCTCCCTCTCTCCCCCTCTCCTCCCTCTCTCCCTCTCTCCCCCTCTCCCTCCCTCCCTCTCTCCCCCTCTCCCTCCCTCTCTCCCTCTCTCTCTCTCTCTCTCTCCTGAAGCAACACCTACATATTCCTATTTCCTTCCATAAGTCAGTGAGGTATTTGCATGGAGTTAGGGGGCGTGTCTTAGCGCTGACTTACAGGAAAGTCACTATTTGCATACCAAACCCCCCCCAGGGGCTGACCCTTGATGGAGCCTGCGCTCTTTCTGTAGGTTTAATTTGGAATGATGAAATGACAGGTCCCCTTTCCTCCCCCACATGCTGTTCTTGGCCTTAATACGTTGCTGTCACTTCCACCATTTGTCACTCACGGCAGCACTTGGCAGCGCCGTCAGGAAAGCGGCGGCATTTCTCAGGATATGTGTCGTGTTTCATAGGCTTGACAGATAACGCAGGGCAGCCTTAAAGATGCTGAAATACACAACCGCCGCTGACAGATGAAGAAAACGTTCCATCACGCCGCCCTGTACCTTCACCCGCTGCCTGACTTATCCCAGCCGCCAGATTGATGTCTCTCAGCGGCCGTGGAGCGGGATTGGCGCACCCCGCGTAGATTTCCGGCTTATTTATGAAGAAGGAAGGCTGCTTCAAATTTCCATGTAAAGTGAGAGGCCTTAATCCATCCCGGGAGGCCGCCATTAACCCCTCGCCTCCTGGATTGCGGGGAAACTCGAAGTTCCTGTATCCATTCTCCGCGAGGAAGCCCCCCGGCAAAGGATATTAAAGGGAAATTCTGCTTTGAAACGTGCTGGACTTTGAATTTGTGCTTTCTATTTTTTTATTGCTTTAATCTGAAGGTTAGTTCTTGAAATCTTTAGAAAGTTACATTGTAGCATACAGGTGTGAGGGGGCTGAGAGCGTACAGGTATGAGGGGGGGCTGAGAGCGTACAGGTGTGAGGGGGGCTGAGAGCGTACAGGTGTGAGGGGGGCTGAGAGCGTACAGGTGTGAGGGGGGGCTGAGAGCATACAGGTGTGAGGGGGGCTGAGAGCGTACAGGTATGAGGGGGCTGAGAGCGTACAGGTGTGAGGGGGCTGAGAGCGTACAGGTGTGAGGGGGGCTGAGAGCGTACAGGTATGAGGGGTCTGAGAGCGTACAGGTATGAGGGGGCTGAGAGCGTACAGGTGTGAGGGGGGCTGAGAGTGCACAGGTGTGGGGGGCTGAGAGTGTACAGGTGTGAGGGGGCTGAGAGCGTACAGGTGTGAGGGGGCTGAGAGCGTACAGGTGTGAGCAGGGCTGAGAGCGTACAGGTGTGAGCAGGGCTGAGAGCGACACAGGTGTGAGGGGGGCTGGGAGCGTACAGGTATGAGGGGGGCTGAGAGCGTACAGGTGTGAGGGGGGCTGAGAGCGTACAGGTGTGAGGGGGGCTGAGAGCGTACAGGTGTGAGGGGGCTGAGAGCGTACAGGTGTGAGGGGGGCTGACAGCATACAGGTGTGAGGGGGCTGAGAGCATACAGGTGTGAGGGGGGCTGAGAGCGAGTACAGGTATGAGGGGGCTGAGAGCAAGTACAGGTATGAGGGGGGCTGACAGCGTACAGGTGTGACAGGGGCTGAGAGCGTACAGGTGTGAGGGGGGCTGAGAGCGTACAGGTGTGGGGGTGGCTGAGAGCGTACAGGTGTGAGGGGGGCTGAGAGCGTACAGGTGTGAGGGGGCTGAGAGCGTACAGGTGTGAGGGGAGCTGAGAGTGTACAGGTATGAGGGGGCTGAGAGCGTACAGGTGTGGGGGAGGCTGAGAGCGTACAGGTGTGAGGGGGGCTGAGAGCGTACAGGTGTGAGGGGGCTGAGAGCATACAGGTGTGAGGGGAGGCTGAGAGCGTACAGGTGTGAGGGGGGCTGAGAGCGTACAGGTGTGAGGGGGGGCTGAGAGCATACAGGTGTGAGGGGAGGCTGAGAGCGTACAGGTGTGAGGGGGCTGAGAGCATACAGGGGTGAGGGGGGCTGACAGCGTACAGGTGTGAGGGGGCTGAGAGCGTACAGGTGTGAGGGGGGCTGAGAGCGTACAGGTGTGAGGGGGCTGAGAGTGTACAGGTGTGAGGGGGCTGAGAGCGTACAGGTGTGAGGGGGGCTGAGAGCGTACAGGTGTGAGCGGGGCTGAGAGCGTACAGGTGTGAGGGGGGCTGAGAGCGTACAGGTGTGAGGGGGGCTGAGAGCGTACAGGTGTGAGGGGGGCTGAGAGCGTACAGGTGTGAGGGGGGCTGAGAGCGTACAGGTGTGAGGGGGGCTGACAGCGTACAGGTGTGAGGGGGGCTGAGAGCATACAGGTGTGAGGGGGCTGAGAGCGAGTACAGGTATGAGGGGGGCTGAGAGCAAGTACAGGTATGAGGGGGGCTGACAGCGTACAGGTGTGACAGGGGCTGACAGCGTACAGGTGTGAGGGGGGCTGAGAGCATACAGGTGTGGGGGTGGCTGAGAGCGTACAGGTGTGAGGGGGGCTGAGAGCGTACAGGTGTGGGGGTGGCTGAGAGCGTACAGGTGTGAGGGGGGCTGAGAGCGTACAGGTGTGAGGGGCTGAGAGCGTACAGGTGTGAGGGGAGCTGAGAGTGTACAGGTATGAGGGGGCTGAGAGCGTACAGGTGTGGGGGGGCTGAGAGCGTACAGGTGTGAGGGGGGGCTGAGAGCGTACAGGTGTGAGGGGGGCTGAGAGCATACAGGTGTGAGGGGAGGCTGAGAGCGTACAGGTGTGAGGGGGCTGAGAGCATACAGGGGTGAGGGGGGGCTGAGAGCGTACAGGTGTGAGGGGGGCTGAGAGCGTACAGGTGTGAGGGGGCTGAGAGTGTACAGGTGTGAGGGGGGCTGAGAGCATATAGATGTGAGGGGGGCTGAGAGCGTACAGGTGTGAGGGGCTGAGAGCAAATAGGTGTAAGGGGGGCTGAGAGCATACAGGTGTGAGGGGGCTGAGAGCGTACAGGTGTGAGGGGGGGCTGATAGGGTACAGGTGTGAGGGAGCTGAGAGCGTATAGGTGTGAGGGGGGCTGAGAGCATACAGGTGTGAGGGGCTGAGAGCGTACAGGTGTGGGGGGGCTGAGAGCGTACAGGTATGAGGGGGGCTGAGAGCGTACAGGTGTGAGGGGGCTGAGAGCGTACAGGTGTGAGGGGGCTGAGAGTGTACAGGTGTGAGGGGGGCTGAGAGCATATAGATGTGAGGGGGGCTGAGAGCGTACAGGTGTGAGGGGGCTGAGAGCAATAGGTGTAAGGGGGGCTGAGAGCATACAGGTGTGAGGGGGCTGAGAGCGTACAGGTGTGAGGGGGGCTGAGAGCGTACAGGTGTGAGGGAGCTGAGAGCGTATAGGTGTGAGGGGGGCTGAGAGCATACAGGTGTGAGGGGGCTGAGAGCGTACAGGTGTGGGGGGGGCTGAGAGCGTACAGGTATGAGGGGGGCTGAGAGCGTACAGGTGTGAGGGGCTGAGAGCGTACAGGTGTGAGGGGGGGTTGAGAGCGTACAGGTGTGAAGGGGGGCTGAGAGCGTACAGGTGTGAGGCGGGCTGAGAGCGTACAGGTGTGAGGGGGGCTGAGAGTGTACAGGTGTGAGGGGGGCTGAGAGCATACAGGTGGGGGGGCTGAGAGCGTACAGATGTGAGGGGGCTGAGAGCGTACAGGTGTGTGGGGGGCTGAGAGCGTACAGGTATTAGGGGGGCTGAGAGCGTACAGGTGTGGGGGGGGCTGAGAGCGTACAGGTGTGGGGGGGGGCTGAGAGGGTACAGGTATGAGGGGGGCTGAGAGCGTACAGGTGTGAGGGGGGCTGAGAGCGTACAGGTGTGAGGGGGGCTGAGAGCGTACAGGTGTGGGGGGGGGCTGAGAGCGTACAGGTATGAGGGGGGCTGAGAGTGTACAGGTATGAGGGGGGCTGAGAGCGTGCAGGTGTGAGGGGGGCTGAGAGCGTACAGGTGTGAGGGGGGCTGAGAACGTACAGGTGTGAGGGGGGCTGAGAGTGTACAGGTGTGGGGGGGCTGAGAGTGTACAGGTGTGGGGGGCTGAGAGTGTACAGGTGTGGGGGGCTGAGAGCGTACAGGTGTGAGGGGGGCTGAGAGTGTACAGGTGTGAGGGGGGCTGAGAGTGTACAGGTGTGAGGGGGGCTGAGAGCGTACAGGTGTGAGGGGGGCTGAGAGCGTACAGGTGTGAGGGGGGCTGAGAGTGTACAGGTGTGGGGGGGCTGAGAGTGTACAGGTGTGGGGGGCTGAGAGCGCACCTCACCTATCATGTAACTATATAGCACATGTTGCTCTTCAGCGGGCGCCTGATCTCTTTTTTGCTGCATCTACACCAGGAAGCGCCTCTACAAGGACCTTTGCGCCGTCAGGATCTCCGGATATTATTTTTAACGATATCTTTAGATTTAAAGAAAAGATTGAAAAGCACTTTAGAGATGACATCACCATGTGGAAGACGGTACGATATTTTAATGATTGAAGAAGCATTGAGTTTATTTCACGCTGAACGGAGCTCGGAGGCGGCGTGACGTTTGTTTTGTGAGTTTTAAAAGATTTTTTTGCTTTTTCCCGAGTCGCTGGCAGTCCGCAGATTGATTTTATTTGCTCAGTGGAAGAAAAATCAGTTTAATTAGACTTTATGGAGAGCGATTTCAGATTGTTGATGAATGAATTATTGGGCCATTCGTCATTTTTTGTGTCGTCGCTTGATTTAGGGCCGCGAGTTTCGGCATTAACAAAAATATGCCGGCAATAATTAAAACCGATCGCACGCCATAGACAGGAAAAGATGATTTCTCGGAACGTCTACAGGGGGGCTTCAAGCAGGGCAATGGAAGACGTGTGAAGAGGTTTTGTCGTGTGATTGCATCAATAAAATGATATCATGTATACTTTTGTATCTAATTTTCTCTTCCTGAGGATAGAAGCTGTCATTGAAATTCCTGTATGGTGTTTTTTGGGCTATCATTATGTTTTATATGGTCTCCATCACAACTTTGTCTATTTATGGAAGTTTCTAGGAGCTTTCAGTCCTCCTGGGGATGCGCAGCGATCGGTGATGACCTGCATCCCTCAGACACAGTGCAACACTGATCAGGGTAAAGAGCCAATGACGTTGACTCTTTACCATGTGATCAACTGTGTCCAATCACAGCTGATCACATGTGCACAAATGATGGTCTTTATAGACCTTGCTTTGTGCATTGGTCCAAACCATTTTGTGGAGGGGAGATTATGGTGTGGGGGTTGTTTTTCAGGGGTTGGGTTTGGCCCCTTAGTTCCAGTTGGACAATTTCATGCTCCCAACTTTGTGGGAACAGTTTGGGGACGTCCCCTTCCTGTTCCAACATGACTGCACACCAGTGCACAAAGCAAGGTCCATAAAGACATGGATGAGCGAGTTTGGGGTGGGGGAACTTGACTGGCCTTCACAGAGTCCTGACCTCAACCCGAGAGAACACCTTTGGGGTGAATTAGAGTGGAGACTACACGCCAGACCTTCTCGTCCAACATCAGTGCCTGATGACACCCATTCCTATAGACACCCTCCTAAACCTTGTGGACGGCCTTCCCAGAAGAAGTGAAGCTGTTATAAAAGGGTGGGGCCAACTCAATATTGAACCCTAGGGACTAAGAGTGGGATGTCATTAAAGTTCATGTGTGTGTAAAGGCAGGTGTCCCAATACTTTGGTAATATAGTGTATCATTGCTCATCAATGCAGCCTATCAGTGCCGCCTCATTAGGGTAGGCTCATCAGTGCCCATCAATGCAGCCGCATCAGTTCCCATCAATGCAGCCTATCAGTGCCCATCAGTGCAGCCTCATAAGAGCACATCAGTGCATCTTTTCCAGTGCCAATTAGTGCCACCTCATTAGGGCAGCCTCATCAGTGCCCATCAGTGCAGCCTATCAGTGCCCATCAGTGCAGCTTTTCCAGTGCCAATCAGTGCACCTCATCAGTGCCACCTCATTAGGGCAGCCTCATCAGTGCCCATCAGTGCAGCCTATCAGTGCCCATCAGTGCCCATCAGTGCAGCCTCACAAGAGCACATCAGTGCATCTTTTCCAGTGCCAATTAGTGCCACCTCATTAGGGCAGCCTCATCAGTGCCCATCAGTGCAGCCTATCAGTGCCCATCAGTGCAGCTTTTCCAGTGCCAATCAGTGCACCTCATCAGTGCCACCT
The DNA here is from genome assembly GCA_037952925.1 of Lithobates clamitans. NCBI lineage: Eukaryota > Metazoa > Chordata > Amphibia > Anura > Ranidae > Lithobates > Lithobates clamitans. The sequence continues at coordinate 6,706 of JBBGZY010002734.1, forward strand.
CATTAGGGCAGCCTCATCAGTGCCCATCAATGCAGCCTCATCAGTGCAGCCTATCAGTGCCCATCAATGCAGCCTCATCAGTGCAACCTCATCAGTGCCCATCAATGCAGCCTATCAGTGCCCATCGGTGCAGCTTTTCCAGTGCCAAACAGTGCCATCTCATCAGTGCCACCTCCTTAGGGCAGCCTCATCAGTGCCCATCAGTGCAGCCTATCAGTGCCCATCAATGCAGCCTCATCAGTGCAACCTCATCAGTGCCCATCAATGCAGCCTATCAGTGCCCATCGGTGCAGCTTTTCCAGTGCCAAACAGTGCCATCTCATCAGTGCCACCTCCTTAGGGCAGCCTTATCAGTGCCCATCAGTGCAGCCTATCAGTGCCCATCAGTGCAGACTATCAGTGCCCATCAGTGCAGCTTTTCCAGTGCCAATCAGTGCCACCTCATCAGTGCAGCCTATCAGTGCCCATCAGTGCAGCCTCATAAGAGCACATCAGTAAAGAAGAAAAATGCTTTATTTGCAAATTGTATAACGGAAACAAAGAAATGTTTTTTGTTTTTTTTTTGTTTTTTCAAAATTTTCAGCCTTTTTTCAGTCTTGTTTAGCAAAAACTAAAAAACTCAGTGACGAATACTACCAAAAGAAATGTGACTTAAAAAAAATGATCAAAGCTTCATATGAGTACAATGTTCCATGACCACGTAATTTAAAGTGCAACAGCTCTGAAAGCTGAAGATTGGCCTGGGCAGGAAGGGGGTAAAAGTGTCCGGTATTGAGGTGGTTAAGCCCACTCCACTGCTATGGAATATACTTTTGAGGTCTCGTACACGCTGGTGCCTTTAAAGTAGAAAATTGGAGAAAAATGTCAGAAGCCCGTACTGTTCACCGAAACATTGCTCAAACAAAGCAACATCATGGAAGAACCGGCTACTGGTAATATGATGTGCCAGCTCTTCAAAGGCCGGGGATAGGGGGGGAGGGGCGGACATTGTTTGTTCCTCTTTTCTCAAGCCAAGACTGGGCCCAATCCAGGTGGCACTTCGCCAACGTACCTTGAAAACAAAATAACAGCTGGCAATGGACTCCTTTGGATCATCTTCTGCGGTCAATGAAAACGCTCGTCCCCCTTGGATCCTTAAAATAGAATGATTGCCTTTTCATTTTTTTTTTTTACATATATACCAGAAATAGATCTATTCAATTTAAACATTGTATTCACAACCTATAGGGTCCTGTTTGGGCTGCTGTGCTCCGTTCTGATCAGCAATAGACCCGTGAGCAGGTCCTCTGCGGAAATGGAGACGGAAGGAACAGATGTCACTTTTGTGTCCTTCAGCTTTGTTCCTAAGGCTTGTGACCTGAGACAAATGAACCCATATTAGGAGGTCTATGGGCAGATGGATGTAAACGAATGTGCGTCTGTTTACATCCTCTTACTTCCGATCCATCACATTTAGGTCCAAAACAATGAAAAGGACTCTTTTTTTTTGCGGTTGGATGGAAGGGAAAGGAAAAGAAAAGGACCAGAAGGTCATACAAGAGAAGAGGAGGAGCAAAAGGAAGGTACAGAGAAAAAGAAGGGAAGGAGGAAGTAAAGAAGAAAGGAACAAATACAGAGAAAAGGAAAAACAATGAAAAGGACTCAAACCTTTTTTTTTTGCGGTCTGATCTGATGGGGAAACTCTGATGTGAAGGGGGGCTTCTGTTGTGATGGGGAACCTCTGATGTGAAGGGGGGCTTCTGTTGTGATGGGGAACCTCTGATGTGAAGGGGAGGCTCCTGTTGTGATGGGGGACCTCTGATGTGAAGGGATACTTATGTTGTGATGGGGGACCTCTGATGTGAAGGGGGGCTCCTGTTGTGATGGGGGACCTCTGATGTGAAGGGGGGCTTCTGTTGTGATGGGGGACCTCTGATGTAAAGGGGGGCTTCTGTTGTGATGGGGAGCCTCTGATGTGAAGGGGGGCTTCTGTTGTGATGGGGAACCTCTGATGTGAAGGGGGGCTTCTGTTGTGATGGGGAACCTCTGATGTGAAGGGGGGCTTCTGTTGTGATGGGGGACCTCTGATGTGAAGGGGGGCTTCTGTTGTGATGGGGAACCTCTGATGTGAAGGGGGGCTTCTGTTGTGATGGGGAACCTCTGATGTGAAGGGGGGCTTCTGTTGTGATGGGGAACCTCTAACGTGAAGGGGGGCTTCTGTTGTGATGGGGAACCTCTGATGTGAAGGGGGGCTTCTGTTGTGATGGGGAAACTCTGATGTGAAGGGGGGCTCCTGTTGTAAAGGGGGACCTCTGATGTGAAGGGATACTTATGTTGTGATGGGGGACCTCTGATGTGAAGGGGGGCTCCTGTTGTGATGGGGGACCTCTGATGTGAAGGGATACTTATGTTGTGATGGGGGACCTCTGATGTAAAGGGGGGCTTCTGTTGTGATGGGGGACCTCTGATGTAAAGGGGGGCTTCTATTGTGATGGGGGACCTCTAATGTGAAGGGGGGCTTTTGTTGTGATGGGGGACCTCTGATGTGAAGGGGGGCTCCTGTTGTGATGGGGGCCCTCTGATGTGAAGAGGGGCTTCTGTTGTGATGGGGGGACCTCTGATGTGAAGGGGGGTTTCTGTTGTAATGGGTGACCTCTGATGTAAAGGGGGCTTTTATTGTGATGAGGGACCTCTGATGTAAAGGGGGGCTTCTATCGTGATGAGGGACCTCTGATGTGAAGCAGGTCTCCTGTTGTGATGGGGACCTCTGATGTGAAGGGGGCTTCTATTGTGATGGGAACCTCTGATGTGAAGGGGGCTTCTGTTGTGATTGGGGAACCTCTGATGTGAAGGGGGACTCCTGTTGTGATGGGGGACCTCTGATGTGAAGCAGGTCTTCCGTTGTGATGGGGACCTCTGTTGTAAAGGGGGGGCTTCTATTGTGATGTGGGACCTCTGATTTGAAGCTGGTCTCCTCTTGTGATGGGGGACCTCTGATGTGAAGCTGGTCACCTCTTGTGATGGGGGACCTCTGATGTGAAGGGGGGGCTTCGTTTGTGGTTGGGGCTCTGATGTGAAGAGGGGCTTCTGTTCTGAAGCTAATTTCATCAAGGAAGTTGCGTGCATTGCCCCAGGGTCAGTTTTCCCATTGAGAAGTTTACATTTTTTTTTAGACTGGGGTTGCCCCAAGATTTTGCATACTTTTAAGGGGTGCCAGGACTGAATAAAGCTTGAGAAACGCTGTCAAAAGCCTGGTGCACACGATGAGAATATCAGACAAATGATCGTCCTTTTTTTTTTTTTTGCATGCTAGTCTCATATCCAAAAAGTTTTGAGACCACTGCTTTAGAGTATGAAAAGTTGTATGCCTACAGACTCCAATCATGGATATCTTTCCCTGTATATCTGATATATCTGTAAATCTTGATCTTTGAGGTTTGGGCTTTTAGCTGTTAAGATATTTATTCCTGTTTCAGAACCTAAAAAGAAACAATTTAGTAACACAACATATTTAATCCAAATGGCTATTTTCAACTGGGTGGTCGAGGCGGCTGGAGATGGGAGGGGGGGAATAGTCCTCATTCTATTAAGAAAAACCAATAATGGCCTGAAGTCCATCAGTCTCTAGCCTGTGCCTTGTCACTCTCCGTCCTGATCCTACAATACCCTCTGGAAATCCGGACACCTCTCGTATGCCACTCTATTAACTGAGCCACTTACATCGTCCAGTAAGTGGTAATTTCCAGGCAGACAAATGTTCATTGTGTTGTCCTTTGGCTGGCCTGGTATGTACGGTAAAAAGAAACAATATCTTTGTTTCAGGTTCAGGCTCAAGTGCGTCTTCTCTAGGAAGATTCAATCAGAAATGGTTACATACCAAAAAACGATTTCATTTTAAAAATTGCACACATAGGTGGGCTATATGTGAATCATGGTTACATGTAGATCTCCGGGACTTTTATTAAATTGGCTCCACAGGAATAATGCCGTTCACACGTAGGAGACACATTCCTGTGTTGTATACCTTACGTATCAAATGTAGCAGACCAAACCTTCATAGCACCTTCTATCAGATCACTGGCAATGTCGATTAAGAACTTCAAGGCCAACATTCAAGAGGCAAAGGCAGCCTTCATTAATACCCCATTGCTAGTAAATTGTTGGAATGCTGTACAAAGAACACTGATGTATTGTTTTTGATAGTCAATTTGGCCTGAGAATGACATGAAAGGAGTAGAAAGCCAAGACACTAATGGCTCAATTAAGAAAAATAAAAAGCAATGTGGTAAGTATAGAAAACCAGAAGAGTTGTAATTGTGTTTCTATATGATTATTTATGGAGCTCTGAAGTGGCGTCTTAATAGCCTTCCATTGTACGGAGGAGGGTGTGCTTTTATATGATACAGATAGAGAGGGAAAGGAAGGCAAACATAGAGATAAGGGAGGCGGGGAAAGAGGAGTGAAAGGAAGGAGGAAGGGAAAAGAAAAGGACCAGTAGGTCATAGAAAGGAAACGGAGGAGCAAAACGAAGGTACAGAGAAAAAGAAGGGAAGGAACAAAGACAGAGAATAGGATACAGATAAAGAATAGGATACAGATAGAGAATAGGATACAGATAGAGAGGGCAATGAAGGTAAATATAGAGACAAGGGAGGCGGGGGAAGAGGAAGAAAGGAAAGGAAAGAAAGAGAAATGGAAGAATAGAAGGAAGGTACTAAAAAGAAGAAGGGGGGGGGGGGGGAGTAAAGAAGGAAAGAAGGAAGGTAGGGAGAAGGAAAGGAAGACAGGGGATAAGATTGTATAGAAAATAATAGAAAAAAGTGACAAATTAGAAGAAGAAAGGAGCAGCCACACAACACCAATAAAAGGAAGGAGGAGGAAAGAAAGAGAGAGAAAGAGAGAGAGAGAGAGAGAGAGAGAGAGAGAGAGAGAGAGAGAGAGAGAGAGAGAGAGAGAGAGAGAGAGAGAGAGAGAGAGAGAGAGAGAGAGATTGAGAGAGAGAGAGAGAGAGAGAAAAAGAAAGAAAGAAAGAAAGAAAGAAAGAAAGAAAGAAAGAAAGAAAGAAAGAAAGAAAGAAAGAAAGAAAGAAATGAGGAGAGAAGGAGGGAAGGAATGAAGGTACTAAAAAGAAGAAGGGGAGGAAATAAAAGAAGGAAGGAAGGTAGGAAGAAGGAAAGGAAGCCAGAGAATAGGATAGTATAGAAAAGAATAGAAAAAAATGACAAAGTAGAAGAAGATACTAGTAGAAAAAGACAAATGGAAGAAAGGAAGGAAATACAAAGACAAAAAAGGAGGAAGGAAGAAAGGAAGGAAGGAAGGAAGGAAGGAAGGAAGGAAGGAAGGAAGGAAGGAAGGAAGGAAGGAAGGAAGGAAGGAAGGAAGGAAGGAAGGAAGGAAGGAAGGAAGAATGAAAGGAAGCCAGAGAATAGGATAGTATAGAAAAGAATAGAAAAAATTGACAAAGTAGAAGAAGATACTAGTAGAAAAAGACAAATGGAAGAAAGGAAGGAAATACAAAGTCAAAAAAGGAGGAAGAAAGGAAGGAAGGAAGGTAAACTAAATGTAGTAGCCACACAACAATTTAAAAAGAATAGGAAAAAGGAAGGAAGAGGGAGACAGAGAAGGAAGGAAGGAAGGAAGGAAGGAAGGAAGGAAGGAAGGAAGGAAGGAAGGCAAGAGTGGGAGATAGAGAGAGAAAAGGAAGCCAAAGTGAATGTAGCAGCCATTCAATTCTAATAAAATGGTATAAAGAAAGGAGAAGACTGAGAATTATGGCACCCATGGTTCAACAGCTGGAGAAATAATAAATGGAATGTTCAGTTTACAGATTCCGCTCGGCTCCATTGTCCCCTCTGCAAGGAAATACCAGATTTCTACAATAAAAGCGTCATTCTTCACAAGCTAAACAAAACCGTCCGCCAGGCTCCGGCATGCTCCGCCATAGCAGCTCATTGTGTCATGCTAACAGAGAAAAGATCGCTGTACCGCCAACATGGCTCCCAGACACCGGGTCGAGCTGGTAGTAATTATCTCTATCATAGACATGGACATCTGCCATGGGCTCTGGGGTGATGCACTTATTAAAAACCGCCTCTTAAAGTTTACAGCAATTTCTCCAATTGTCTCAATGTAACCGGCAATTTCAGAGCAGGCCGGGCCGCGGCACTGAACTCCTAATTCTGACGGCAGTAACGATTACTCTAAACGGTCATGCCATGGCTGAATTCACAGGGAGATTTTGCACAATGCTCGGTAATCACCACTATACCGTTAAGCGTATTGATCGTCCATCATACAGAAAACAGACACTGTGATCAGAATAGCCCCGCTGTCACAGCTCTGATTACTCTTCTTTGCTTTTGGTCACTCAGTCCCCCTTTACACAATCCTTCCATTGTCCAGGTAATAACCTGTATCCGTTTTTAGCTTCTCTTCCTAGCGTAGAACTTCTAAAGGCCTGCTCTCTATTATATTGTCCTGGCCGTGTTATCACTTGCAACTTGGTGTCGGATCAACAGCCAGAAATTCCATGTAAGACATACAGTAAGAGTTGTACATACAGCCAGCAAAGGGGGGTGGTTATATATCTGCACCCTCATTCACCCATTCACTCATTGTGATAGAACTAAACAATTGTCAGAAACCATGAAATCAGGCCGAGACAGAAGTGCAGTTAAATCACACTTGTTTAATAATAAAAGTAAAAAGAACAAATGTAGTCAGAGTTCAGTAACCGGAACGGATAGTCAGCCAAGCCAGAAGTCAGGGATCAATGTAGTGGAACAGCAAGCAGGATCTGGAGCCAGAAGGGATGTCAGCAAAGCAAGTCTTGAACAGGAGATAGTTTCTGTGATGTTGACCAAGGCGAAGGCAGAGCTCCTCTGGACTGGACAGCTTAGATAGGCAGGACTAACGAGTAGGATATCATCAACAGCTGAGTAACTGTGGAGAGAGATGGGAGCTGGCAATTAGCCGACAGCTGAGCGTTACGAGGGAGTAACCTCTTCATCAGAGCCTCATCGCTGAGGCTCTGATGAAGAGGGTACTCCCTCGTAACACATAAGCCGTTTTGCGATGCCATCTGGTTCCTCCTAACATCCGGTCCAGGTTGCAGGTGTCTAGAAGACATGGCTCCGAATCCTTGGAGTAATGTCGGTGCGCCAGCCCTGTTTTTCTATATGATAGCGCAGATGAGAACAGCTGCAGGTATGCACTAATCTGTGGAAGTGCAGAGACATGGCTTAAATAGGAAGTTCCTAGGAGGGGCAAGGTCAAGGTTGACCAGAAACAAGGCACGAGACTCAGCAAGAAGAGCTACTGCCGGCTGCAGCAAAGGTCGTTGGTTCAGATTCCGATTCAGACACCCCTCCTCCCCTCCTGAAGACTCCTGGGATGTATGACCTCCTTTGTCTAGGCCAGAAACCAGGAAGTAACTGAAGTCATGTTAGAAAAAGCTTAGGACAAGTAAATATAATATACTTTCCTATCTATTTACGAATTCTAGCAGCATAAGGATTAAAATAGTCAACGTTGAGTGAGAGAGTGAAGCTCCGCTTTAAAATCCTAATTTTTCATTTGCCCCCAGCAACTTTGTTATAACCATTGCATTTAGCAGAGCAAATGCAATTCCAAGAACGTTTCTGCTCTCCACTTGTTTTTCCAATTTTTTCCCCCCGTAGCTTCAGTCAAAACAAGAAGAACACAACATACATCCAGCCTTCCTCTCTAAAACCTACTATTTGCTTTTCCTTCCCGGCTCTGCAGAGGCTGCTTGAGAACCCGCATAATGCACAATAGAAATAAATGTTCCAATCTTCGTTTCGGCTTTCATTGATCACCTTGTGATATTATTGGTATAAAGCATCCGCTATCGCACTTGACAATGTATCCGGTAGGACAGAGGTTGAATGTCTTTAGGAATAAATAAAACAAATGAAAAAGGCAAGATAGGGGGAATAAAAAAAAACAAAACAGTAAAGGTGAACGTATGTGTGTGCGCGCGTGCGGAGGGGGCGCCGCATACATTATTAAGCGGCCGCATCAGCCGCCAGCAAGGTCCGATCCATCATTTGATCTTGTTTTTCTAGTCACCCAGGCTGCTATCTATCAAAGCAGTGGTTTGGTCCATCCGTCCTTGTCACGGTGAAATTAAATAAAGCTCGGTCAGGGAACAGGCAGTTATGTAAAAATTGTGCCTGACAGTAGTTTAATGGGGTAGTGCTCAGGGGCGGATCCAGAGCCTAGTCTCGGGAGGGGCACTGCCATAAAATTTTGCGGGCAATTTGTCGGGCAATGGCTGGTGTTGGCGCTTCAATCATAACAGCACCATGGTTGATGTGGTGTCAGGATGATTGAGGCGCATTATTTATATTATTACATTGTAATGTAAAATGAAATCGTTCAACTCACCATAATGCAGAATCATTGGGAGCCCTGAGCGTGTCACTTGCTACCGTCGCCTGCCACCAGATGCAGCGTGTCACTTGCCAATGTCGCCTGCCACAACATGCGGATTGTCACTTGCCAATGTCGCCTGCCACAACATGCGGATTGTCACTTGCCAATGTCGCCTGCCACAAGATGCGGATTGTCACTTGCCAATGTCGCCTGCCACAAGATGCGGATTGTCACTTGCCAATGTCGCCTGCCACAACATGCAGATTGTCACTTGCCAATGTCGCCTGCCACAAGATGCGGATTGTCACTTGCCAATGTCGCCTGCCACAAGATGCGGATTGTCACTTGCCAATGTCGCCTGCCACAAGATGCGGATTGTCACTTGCCAATGTCGCCTGCCACAACATGCAGATTCTCACTTGCCAATGTCGCTTGCCACAAGATGCGGATTGTCACTTGCCAATGTCGCCTGCCACAACATGTGGATTGTCACTTGCCAAGTTGCCAGTGGATGTGTCCTAGAGTGAGGGCGGGCAGTGAGAGATATTGTAACTCATCAGAATATGCATGCAAAAGCATGTTGCATTGCGGCCATCTTGGTACACCCTCACTTGTCAGCAGTAAGACTAGAGTTAGAAGTCGGCAAGCAGACATCTTTATACACCCACCGGAGTCTTGCTTTTCACAGTTATTTTTAATAGTAAACTCAGCTTATTTAGTGAAATATAAGTTGAGTTTACTGTTAAAAATGACTGTGATAAGCAAGACTCTGGTGGGTGTATAAAGATGTCCGCTTGCCGACTTACAAACACTAGGCTTACTGTGGACGAGTGCGGGAGTACCAAGATGGCCGCGACGCCATGTCCCTTCAGTCACATTATCAGAAGGGGAGGGGCTTCAACACCTGCCTGCTCGCTGCCTCGCTCAGCCTCAGTCACACACCAGCCGCCCGCTCCAGGCCCTGTCACACTGTCACGTCGGTCGGCTCTGAGAGACTCGAGTCCGACCTCCGACGTGACGCCGTGACTCACTCACTCACTGCAGTGTGAGTGTGACTGACCGTGACGTCACTCGTTGCTAATGCCAGGGCCGCCTGGCGTCTAGCAACGAGTGCAGAGCAGGGAAGAGGCTCCACCCACCTATCCTTCCTTCAGTGTCAGTGACCGCCGCCGCCACCCGTACATACCACACGCGAGTCTCTCTCTCGGCGCCGCTGATCGGCACATGTGAGAGAGAGACTCGGGCCGGCAGCGGAGCGCAGGAGACAGTTACATTAAGAGTGTGTGTGCTATTATTTCGGGGGGGGCAATTGCCCTGTTGCCCCCCCCCTGGATCCGCCCCTGGTAGTGCTGGGGAAGTGGTTGAAGTGGAAGATTTAAGTGTCGTTCCTTCTTACAAGGTGCAATCTGCATCATTTAAATTAGACAACTGAAGACCAGACGCGCGGGAAGTAGTATTTTTCGGTGGTTATTTATTACCAGACAAGTGAATGTGCTCGAGACAATAACTCTGCCTTTTTTCATGAGATGTTTCCCTGTAGGGGATGGCGCAATTCATGAAAACTACTAGACCAGTCTTTCTCAAGCGTTTCAACACAGAGGAACCCTTGAAAAGAACTCTCCAGAGTCCAGACTACGTATATCCACATCCAGACCAGGCCTTTTCTGGCACATTTTGTTTAGTAATTTTTTGCTAGAAATTGCTTAGAATCCCCAAACATTATATAGATGTATTAAAGTATTTATGAGATTTTTTTGGTGCAAATACTAGTAAATAGATTAAAGGAATTATATTTAAAAGAAAAAAAAAATATTTTTAACGTGGATAAAGACGCGTTTAAAAGCAGTTTTACAGCAATTACGTGTGATACAGTCCTTATGGATACAGCAAGACTGATGTGGTTCCCAACATGTTTCGTCCTCAACCTGGGCCTCTTCAGGGGATGCTGTCCACTTAGAAACAAAAAACTTCCCAAGATCTAAGGTAGATATATCAAGTGCCTTGACGAGGCCTTGCAGCTTTCACATGCATTTGCAAATGTGTGCTAACTAAACCCCTGCTTTTAACATACGGTTAGACAGGTTAATTTGGTTGGTCAGCAGACTGGTTGGTAAGTTGAGCTATGGAATTGTCTTTTTCTTGTATGTATATGCCCTCCATGTGCTCCTTACCGTGAAGGCCAGTTATGGGTGTGGGCGGTGGCTATTATTTTGTTACTGTTAGTATATGTGGGTCGGGGACACACTGGACACCTTTGCTGCCATTGTGCTCTTGCTGGGTGTCCAGTGTGCTCCTGTCCCTTTAAGGGGGCTAGGGCGGCCTCCTGGCTCACCTGTCCCACACCTATCCATTCAATGCATGTGCTTCCACTGTGGAGACACTTATAAATTTTGTAGTGTTAGGACTGCAAGTAATACAGGGTGCCTTGATGAGGCCTTGCAGCTTTCACATGCGTTTGCAAATGTGTGCTAACTAAACCCCTGCTTTTAACATACGGTTAGACAGGTTAATTTGGTTGGTCAGCAGACTGGTTGGTAAGTTAAGCTATGGAATTGTCTTTTTCTTGTAGATATATCAAGTGCAGTCAAGAAAAATTCATGGATTCTATAAGCGCCACAACATGCCAAGGACTGCACGTAACCTGCCGGAACCACAGGGAGATGCTCACACATCGCAGAACTTCAGTTGGTCTTTAAATGCATCCTATGGTTACCTGAAGTCCTTGGGGTGTTGTGGCGCTTGTAGAATCCATGAATTTTCCTTGACTGCACTTGATATACCTAGAGGCAGAAGTTTGTCATTGCTCAAGGAACCCCAAGAAACATCTGGAGGAACCCTAGTTGAGAAACTCTGCCCTAAATGTTTATCACTCTACCCCTGAAGAAAAGCTAGAAGTCCTGTTCTATGTCCTGGAGTCAGGGGACTTTGTAGAGCTTTAAGTGGGATAAAGCCTTCATTCCCGGGTCCACATCGTACTGGGTAGCCAGACCTTATTATTAGTTTCAGTTATCCACAGGCCATTATGTGTCAGTGGCCACTTATCTGAGAGGTAGAAACTGCTCATTGCTCAAGGAACCCCTAGCAATCTCTGGAGGAACCCTGGTTGAGAAAACCTGTCCTAGAATGACAGAAGCCTCATGGAGATTAAAGCCCCTTGAAAACGAGGCCATCTAGGAACAGTACATCCATTCCAGTATTTTAGTGCACCCTGGAGGGACAGGTGCAGGTAGCCTGTCAAAGTCTATGGATGGAGAAATGTAGTACCAACAATTAGGGCCATTTGTATTCAGAGACGAAAGTCTATCCTTCTCCATCCTTGATGTCCTACGATGTTAAAAAAGAACCAGTCAGAAATGGGTATTTCAAGAAGCTTAATCCCCACTCCTAAGGTGGAACTTTACCCAAAAGGGGAAGTTCCGCTTTTCCTTCCCCCTTCCTTTCCCACTATTGACACATTTTTATTTTTTGGGGGGGAGCATGAATACAACCCTTGTGACTGTCCCCCAGGGATCGCGGACTTGGTGGTTTCCGGTGTGGGTCATGTAAGGGCATCAGTTTATGCTTTTTTAGTCTACATGTCTAATGCTCTCTGTGGTTCTTGTATCATATAATATATCATATGAATCCCGGAAGAAGACAAGTGTCAAAATGCATTGGGTTGCTCTATATCAATACCACCACTTCAAAGCAAAAGGTATCTATAATCTATGCAACATGTGGAGATAATAGTGGTATATTGTAATGCATGTCGGGTGCTGAATTGGCCATGATCTATGGTTTTACTATTATTGTTCAATAAAGAGAAAATGTGATGTTAACTATTCTTATATATATATATATATGTTACCCCAGTTATTTATTATGTGCCCATAAAAGTCCCAGGCACATGTATGGTTGTTGATGTTGTCCTTCATAAATGTTCTTACATTTATATGGCCACTAAACTTCTTAGTGAATCTTAACATACTTAAAATTTACAGCCAATGGTGTATTATTCCATTTATATTTTTTGGCTGAGTTAGTTATATCTTTGATATTGATCCAAAAATAACAAAATTGACAGCTATTACTATGACATACATTAAACAAACTGACAGCTTCAAACTCCTTCTCTTGCTATTTGCTGGAAGCTTTACAACGCCAATAAACCAATTTTTAATCTTCAAAAGTTTTCCTGTGTAGTTGGTAACTGTGAAAAGCTCAGAGATGAGCCTCCAGAGTTCCTCGCGTTTTGACAGGACCACCACTGGGAATATGTTGAATTAACAACAGTGCCTGCGATATTTTATCTGTGCACAAAGAAGAATAAAAGAAACTTCTGTGTCCCCTTTGCGCGTGTTTTTGGGTCTTTATAACGCTACGCTACAGTGGATTTTTTCCAAATTTAGCGCAAGTTTTCATTGAAACAGTTTGACTTCTAAGGAATGTCGGAGTGTCTGAAATGTACAATAAATGTTTCACAAGCTGCATCAAAAGGGAAAAAAATGGTATTCAGCGTTAAACTGTTGACCATGAAAAAAAGGGAAAAAAAAGACGTGTAATATTTCGAAGGGTCACAAAGCTGTAAAAGAACCAGACTAGGCTACATTGAAAAACTCTTCTAAGCAAAGTCTTACTGGTTTGATGCAGGTTACCTGAACTCCAATAACCTCTTGTCTGGGACTTACCTGCAGCATGCTCATCCCGGTGGGTGGTCATCTGCAATGTAGTTGGTGATCTAGAACACTGTCAGGCCTTGAGGGATCTACCATTGGATGCTCATGCTCCTGGTAATTTTCCCAATGCTTCTTGAGGTCTGGATGCCTCTTGCACATCAGATACCCCTCCTATGTCAAAGCATATTAACCAGCATTGCCTTTCTGCCATCAGGAGTCCTGCCCACATACAGGGATGTGGTTCATTATATCGGCAGGTGTTAGCATGTGCAGGTAGACTTAAAGGGGTGTCGAACTCAATTTCACAGCAGGCCGCATCAGCATTATGGCTGCCCTCAAAGGGCCAGTAGTATCTGTAAGATTGGATATCTTATAGGTATGGCTGTTGAAAGCAAATGTAACCCTTTCTTGCTCACCTCACTTGAACTCCACCTAATGTTGCTCTCTGTTCTGGTTTCGACACTTGGCTCTTATTACATCCAGCAACAACCTTTGGTTAAACTTCTCAGGTATCTTGTCTCACTCTCCAGCACTATGTCTTCATATCTGGACCTGACCCCCGAACTATCCTTGAAAACAAATTTACCCAACAACTGCTATGCCATTTTGGTCCGTATAGCTACTAGAGGTCCTCAGTGAGGCCATTCTGAAGGTTGCACCCTGGAAGAGCCAGCCATAAAAAGAATCCAACCCCACCATTAGCACCTCCGCTGAAGTCAAAGTGCTTCCAGACCATGTAGCTTGACAGGAGCTACTTGTAGCACTGAGCATTCTTGTCCATCCTACATTTTCTTTACAGATCCTAACACTCATCTGAGATTCATACATCCATCTTCTGTTTTTTTTTTTTACTTGGCAGGTTAGCCTCTGTTATCTACTAATACTCTCAAAGGGACAGTGCACCACCTGAAGAAGGGTCCCACCGAAAGCCAGCCAATTTTGAATATCAGGCACCAGGTATTTTCAGCCACATTCTGGGGTACCCCATTCTCTAGAGACGCAAACACCCACACACCACAGGGGTTACATACATAGCGTTTGCACAAGGACCTGTTTACCTTTTGTTAGTTAGTTGTCGCTATAGAGACCGTAGTTGCATCTGATAGTTAAACTTAACGTTGCTATAGCCTTCCTTTGTGCGCCAGTTAGTGGGCCATTGATTGTAGTGCCTTTACATTTGTATAACTGTCTATTTGCTGTCTAATTGCTGATCCATAATGCGTTGTTTTGAGTTGTCATAATATATTCAATTGATTTACCACTACATAGTTTGTAGCTTTCTTCCTGTGTAACCCAAAAGAGTGGTAGACTGCTAACCCTTAAGTCCACAGGTGTAGACGGCCTTAATATATGACCGGGTGTGTTAGTGGGGACTGAGCAGTTTGGAGAGTTGTGGCAGAACAGAGGACGCATCATCACTAGTGGTTCCTGTGGCAGTAAGTGTTTTATATATATACATACACACACTATATTGCCAAAAGTATATGGACACCCCAAATCATTGGATTTAGGTGCTCCAATCACCTCTCTGGCAAACCGATGGACGTGTCTGGGTTTGGCGGTTGCCAGGAGAACGGTACTTGCCTGACTACATTGTGCCAAGTGTGAAGTTTGGTGGAGGGGGGATTATGGCGTGGAGGATGTTTTTCAGGGGTTGGGCTTGGCCCCTTAGTTCCAGTGAAGGGAACTCTTAAGGCATCAGCATACCAAGACATTTTGGAAAATCTCATGCTCCCAACTTTGTGAGTTTGGGGACGGCCCCTTCCTGTTCCAACATGACTGCCCACCAGTGCACAAAGCGAGGTCCATAAAGACATGGATGAGCGAGTTTGGGGTGGAGGAACTTGACTGGCCTGGTCGTGACCTCAACCCGATAGAACACCTTTGGAATGAATTAGAGACTGCGAGCCAGGCCTTCTCATCCATCATCAATGCCTGACCTCACAATGGTCAAACATTCCCATAGACACACTCCTAAACCTTGTGGACGGCCTTCCCAGAAGAGTTGAAGCTGTTATAGCTGCAAAGGGCGGAGCCAACTCAATAGTGAACCCTACGGACTAAGACTGGGATGCCATTAAAGTTCATGTGTGTGTGAAGGCGGTACTTTTGCCAATATATATATATATATATAAGTACCTGAAATAAATAAATAAAAAATAAATATATATATAAAAAAAATAAATAAATTAAAAAAAAAAAAAAAAATATATATATATATATATATATATATATTTTTTTTTTAAATTTATTTCTGTGATATTACACAGATTATATGGCTTTGGGAGTTTTTTGTGACCACTGTCCATTTTAATGGTTGTGCGTGTGAAGAGGTTGACCTTTTCTTTTTCTTTTTTTTTTTTTTTTTTTTTAAGGATTTTCCTAATAAAGTTCTATGAAGAATTTGGTAAATTACTTTGTCTAATTAGAAGGCGGCATGCTCCATTTTCTTTCACTGTTGTTTGCTGTATGTGGACAATGTATTATTATTGTTGTGATCGCGATACAAGGCCCTCTTAAGTTTTTCATCCCGAAAATTCTACATCTTAAACCTCGGCCATCTCCCGAGTTTTGCTTTTCAGTGAGCGTTGCAGAAAAATGTCTCTGGTAAGGAAATATACACTTAAATAAACTTTTATTCTGGGCATTTCAGCTCTTTATTGATTTTCCTACCCTGCGTTCATTTGAACAACTGCAGAAAATACTATATTGGATATAAATCACTGCGGCTGTAAAATGGGTTCCGAAAAAAAATATTAAAAAGGCAGCCAGGATTTGTGAGATTTATCGGTAAAAGGTCAGGTCGGGTTTCCCAGGAATATAGTGCATTAACGATGATTCAAAGTCAAATCTATCCATTAGTGTTTCTACCTGGGAAGGGATCAAACTCGGTTAGCTGCGGGTCAATGAACTGGAAATTGATGAGAATCAGCACCTTGCCTTCCCACACACACCAGCCACCAACCTCCAGCCTGCGGGCAGCCATGATTTAAACAAACAGGATTGCAATAGGAGGGGGGGGGAGGGGGAACTGGCCTTGAAATAAAATAGGAACTAATGTGGTGGACAACGAGAGTCACACATCTATCGGCCGGAGCCGAACTTGACTACCCGGTAACAGAAACAAAAATGTAGGGGCTGCTGTACGAAAAGTGCGCAAGAAAGAACGTTTTGTGTCACTTATAGCAGCCATTTGGGTTCCGAATGTCATTTCTGCAAACAGGGCTGCTGAAATCACAGGGCCCCATACAGCCTACCTGACAGGGCCCCCTTCCCCCATCCGAACGTGATTGAGTACATAGATTTATCAGTCCCTTTCTCTGCAGCCTCAGCTGCACAGATGAGTGAACAGGTAGTGCTCCGAGGCTTCCTGCTCATTCACAAACTGAAGCATGGTAAACACAGTTTACCATGCTTCACCAATGAATGGACACAGGGGTGATTGGTAATGATCACTCACTGTGTTCATTCGGGAAAGAAAGGGGCCAACAAATGACATATTTACCGGCCCCTTCCCCCTCTCTCCATCTTGAAACATCCCCCTGTGTATTTGACATGTGTGGCCTAGGGGATGTCTTTTTAGGATTTTTATTGCAGAAGAACATGGATGGAGTGAGGGGTGATACGGGATACTCCCAATCCACTAAATATTTACAGGAGGACACTCCCCTTTTTCTAAGTCTTCCTGAGCAGTCTCTATGTAGAAACAAATATAGATAGAAGAACTGGGTCCCATTGTAGAAGCTATCCTAGACAGAAAACTAGAGTTCTTCAGTGAACTAGCTTGTTGGCTATCTACAAAATGGGGTCCTAAAAGATAGCCCCCCCCCCCCCCAGCTCTGCCACAGATGGGACCTCAATAAGAAACTGCTGGAACCAGGATAGCTGCTGCCGGTGGGGGTAGACACCCCAACCGAGACTGGGTGCATTCTCTTTATTTATATGCCTCTCCAATCACCTTCTGGGCACACCTCCTCAGGGATTGGCTGAAGCACAATACGTCTTCAGGCTGGGATTTGCCTTGCTCAACCCTCAATGTTCCAGAAGCCTCTGGAGGAAGACAGGGGAGAGCAATCAAACCAGCAGCCTGTGAGACCCAGAACAGCCAAAAGCAATCAACAACTGCTCCACTGACTACTAGGGGTGCAAAGGATCGTCATCGATCCGTGATCCGATCCGCGGAGGTTGATCCGTATGGGACACCTCTGTGGCCTCGGCCATAGGAAAGGCCGCGGCTTTGGCCTAGCTCCGGAGCGGCGGCCATCTTGGTACACCCGGCGGCCGTTTAGCATGTCGAATGACGGAGCGATCACTTGTAACAAACCGGCGTCATATCATGACGCCGGTTCCTCTCTCTCTACCCTCTGTGTACTGATCTGTACAGTGGAGGGGAGAGATCGGATGACAGCAGTGCCAATACTCTGCAATGCCCTGCTGCAATGCCCTGCCAATACTCTGCCAATACTCTGCCAATAGGGAGATTGTGGATATTACTGTGGGGGAGATTTTTTTTTTTGTTGATCCGAAAATGATCCGAACCGTGACTCCTGATCCGAGGAACGATCCGAACCGTGAGTTTTTTGATCTGTTGCACCCCTACTGACTACAGTGGAGCCAAAAAAAAGAACTACATTCCAGCAACCTAACTAGGAGGGAGGCTACAGGTAAATTGGCCTGGAGCAATTTTTTCAATCCTCCTGAATACTATGATATTGGGGTTGGTTAGCTCAGAGGTGGTGACCGTTCTTAAAGTGAGTCCACTTCAGTCAGAACTGTATTTAAGGGCACTGAAGCCCACTTTTATTCAAAAGGAAAACAAAGATCACAAACTTGTTGCCCACACAGGGGTTCTTCTCCAGCAACCATACACAGTGAAAACAATTTTAGCCCACCTGGCTACACTTTAGCAGCACCTCTGCTCTTAGTACAGGTGTACCATCAACCCTGGGTTCTCACCCATTTCTTGAGGACTCAGGCCTCCTCCAGCCCCCCTGGACTTGCTAGTCACCTCAGCTTTCCCAGTTTCTCTGGACCAACGCAGCTGTCCTGATTTTCCCAGGCCTAGGGGCCAGAAGTCTCCCCATCCTAGGGTCTTCTCTCTTGAGTAGGTCACCCCTCCTGGCTGGAACGCAATACTATCTTCACACAGAGACTTTATCTTCAAATGGCAGCAACTGCCCTGAGCTATCCTCAAACTTTCACTATAAGGGCTGTTTGCACCTGGACACAGGGCAGGGCCACTGTACATGCGCTTATTAGTCCAGTCTGGGCAGGATTATAAAATTTGTAAGTCATGGTTGCCCGAATTTCTGATTCTTCACAGATCATAAACATCTGCATGCCAATGATCTAAGCCAGCCTTTCTCAACCTTTTTTCCCCAAGAGGAACCCTTAAAATAATGTTTAGGTCTCGAGGAACCCCGGGTAAAACCAATTAATTTGGGGGTCAATGAAAAAAATGCCCCTCATGCTGGTGGCCACTGGGAAGAATGCCCCCTCAACAGACAGGAGGTCAGTAGTGGCATATATTTAGCTCTGTAAAGTGAGGCACTGGCCCCAAAATTACTGCAGGCACCATCAAATGGGAGGTAAATCAGACACAGCTCATGTGTTAGGGTTACAGGTAGGGTTAGTATGAAGATTAATGTTGGGGTTACAGGTAGGGTTGGTCTGAAGGTTAGAGGTAGGGTTACAGGAAGGGTTAGAGTGAAAATTAGTGTAAGATTACAGGTGGAGTTAGTGTGAGGTTACAGTGCCTTGAAAAGTTATTCATACCCCTTGACATTTTCGGAAGTCACCTAATTAGTAAATAGAGTCCACCTAGTGTGTAATTTAACCTCTTTATTAAAACTGCTGTCCTGTGAAGCCCTCAGAGGTTTGTTAGAGAACCTTAGTGAACAAACAACATCATGAAGGCCAAGAAACACATCAAACAGGTCAGGGATAAAGTTGAGGTGAAATTTAAACACGTGGAAGAAGGTGCTCTGGTCAGATGAGACCAAAATTGAACTTTTTGGCCTAAAAGCAAAACGCTATGTGTGGGGAAAACTAACACTGCACATCACCCTGAACACACCATCCCCACCGTGAAACCTGGTGGTGGCAGCATCATGTGGTGGGGATGCTTTTCTTCAGCAGGGACAGGGAAGCTGGTCAGAGTTGATGGGAAGATGGATGGAGCCAAATACAGGACAATCTTAGAAGAAAACCTGTCAGAGTCTACAAAAGACTTGAGACTGGGGTGGAGGTTCACCTTCCAGCAGGACAACGACCCGAAACATCCAGCCAGAGCTACAATGGAATGGTTTAGATCAAAGCATATTCATGTGTTAGAATGGCCCAGTCACAGCCCAGACCTAAATCACATTGAGAATCTGTGGCAAGACTTGAAAATTGCTGCTCACAGACGCTCTCCATCCAATCTGACAGAGCTTGAGATATTTTACAAAGAAGAATGGGCAGAAATGTCCCTCTCTAGATGTGCAAAGCTGGTAGAGACACCCCCAAAAAGACTTGTAGAGAAAGGGGGTTCTACAAAGTATTGACTCCGGGGGGCGCCATACAAATGCCCCCCCCCACACACTTTTCACATATTTATTTGTATCATTTATCATTTTCCTTCCACTTCACAATTATGTGACACTTTGTGTTGGTCTATCACATAAAATCCCAATAAAATACATTTATGTTTTTTGGTTGTAACGTCACAAAATGTGGAAAATTTCAAAGGGTATGAATACTTTTAGCAAGTGCTAAAGGTAGGGTGAATGTTAGGGTTACATGAAAAAGCTGTTGGGTAGGGCGCCCGGGAGCTCTGCACCCCACCACTACCAGCACTGAGCTGCTGCCTCTTAAAGTGCATACATCGTGACTTTACTACTTGATGATTTAATTACAATGTGTTATAACATATTTTATCGGTCCGGATGCTACAATCTATTATTTGTGTTTCTTCTCCGCGTTGTAAAAGGAGGTTAAGAAAACCGAATCTATTACACAATGAAGATAATTGCCTCATTCTCTTCTGCATCTGATATTATCGGTATAAAACACTACTGGAGAACGATTGCGGGAGGACAAAGGCTACATTTTTCGGGATAAATAAAACAAATGAGAAGAAGAAGAAGAGAAAAAAAATGTCTTTCTTTGGCAAACACTTGAATTCTATGATATTCTTTATTTAATTTCCTGCCGCTATAACGTGGAACTTTAGGCCGCCATTCACACCTCAGCGTTTTGTAGCTTGAAGCTCGATGCTCGAGGAGAAAAAAAAAAAAAATCAATTATTCTCTACAGAGTTGGTTCACATCTCCGTGACAAGTCGCCTGAAGCCAAACGCCTGAAGCTCAAAAAAAAGTTCTGGAGCTTTTTTTTTTTTTTTTTTGTAGCTCAAATTTCGAAGATTGGTGCGGTTTTTTTTTTTTTTAACGTCTTTTAGAAATGCGTGGAATTTTTAATTTTTTTTTGCGTTTTTGTGCATTTTATTGTGTTTTCAGGCTATTTTTTGAGCGTTTTTTTTTTTTTTCCTGCTCAAAAGCAATCATTAAATGAAAATAAATAATAATACATATATAAATAAATAATAAAACAAATAAAAATAAAATAAATCAAAAACCCTAACCCCCAATATTAACCCTAACACTAACCCGTAACCCTAATATTAACCCCTGACCTAAAAAAAAACAAAAACAAATGAATAAATACATAAATAAACAATAAATGATAGTAAATAAATAAATGAAACCCTAACTTTTACTCATAACCCCTAACCTTAATATTAACCCCTAACCTAACAAAACAAATAAATAAACAATAAGTAAATAAATAAATATTGAATAAATAAATGCACCCTTAGCCCTAACCTTTAATCCTTAACCCAGAATCTCTTACCAAAAAAAAGTAAAAAAAAAAAAATTATAAATAAATAAAAATACATAAATGATAAATAAAAGCTGATGAAAACACTGAAAAAGCTGAAAAACATAGCAACAAGTGATAAAACAGATTATATTTTTTCCTATATTGGCTAATTTAAAACCGGCAAAGCTCAAAAACTCTTTAAAAACGCTGTACACAAACGCTCAAAAACGGGCACACGCTGAAAAAAACGCCAAAAACTTGATCCTCAAGTGTGAATGCCTCATTCAAACCTGTGTTTATTCATTTGTAAATGCATTTCATTGCATGTAAAGATCTTTTTCATAGTACCGTTCACACTGGGCATTTACCTGCATTGGGGTATCCCCACTTCACCGGCTTAGAAGCTGCCCCAATCTGTGCACCCCTCCCCCCCTCATATACAGTGCCTTGAAAAAGTATTTATACCCTTTGAAATTTTCCACATTTTGTCATGTTACAACCAAAAACGTAAATGTATTTTATTGGGATTTTATGTGATAGACCAACACAAAGTGGCACATAATTGTGAAGTGGAAGGAGAATAAACATCTGAAAAGTGTGGGGGGGGGGGCATTTGTATTCAGCCCCCTTTACTCTGATACCCCTAACTAAAACCTAGTTGAACCAATTGCCTTCAGAAGTCATCTAATTAGTAAATAGAGTCCACCTGTGTGTCATTTATTCTCAGTATAAATACAGCTGTTCTGTGAAGCCCTCAGAGGTTTGTTAGAGAGCCTTAGTGAACAAACAGCATCATGAAGGCCAAGGAACACACCAGACAGGTCAGGGATAAAGTTGTGGAGAAGTATAAAGCAGGGTTAGGTTATAAAAAGATCTCCCAAGCTTTGAACATCTCACTGAGTTCTGTTCAATCCATCATCAGAAAATGGAAAGAGTATGGCACAACTGCAAACCTACCAAGACATGACCGTCCACCTAAACTGACCGGCCGGGCAAGGAGAGCATTCATCAGAGAAGAGCCAAGAGGTCCATGGTAACTCTGGAGGAGCTGCAGAGATCCACAGCTCAGGTGGGAGAATCTGTCCACAGGACAACTATTAGTCGTGTTCTCCACAAATCTGCCCTTTATGGAAGAGTGACAAGAAGAAAGACATTGGTGAAAGAAAGTCATAAGAAGTCCTGTTTGTAGTTTGTGAGAAGCCATGTGGAGGACACAGCAAACATGTGGAAGAAGGTGATCTGGTCACATGAGACCAAAATTCAACTTTTTGGCCTAAAAGCAAAACGCTATGTGTGGGGAAAACTAACACTGCACATCACCCTGAACACACCATCCCCACCGTGAAACATGGTGGTGGCAGCATCATGTGGTGGGGATGCTTTTCTTCAGCAGGGACAGGGAAGCTGGTCAGAGTTGATGGGAAGATGGATGGAGACAAATACAGGACAATCTTAGAAGAAAACCTGTTAGAGTCTGCAAAAGACTTGAGACTGGGGGGAGGTTCACCTTCCAGCAGGACAACGACCCGAAACATCCAGCCAGAGCTACAATGGAATGGTTTAGATCAAAGCATATTCATGTGTTAGAATGGCCCAGTCACAGTCCAGACCTAAATCACATTGAGAATCTGTGGCAAGACTTGAAAATTGCTGTTCACAGACGCTCTCCATCCGATCTGACAGAGCTTGAGATATTTTACAAAGAAGAATGGGCAGAAATGTCCTCTCTAGATGTGCAAAGCTGGTAGAGACACCCCCAAAAAGACTTGTAGAGAAAGGGGGTTCTACAAAGTATTGACTCCGGAGGGGGGCGCCATATAAATGCCCCCCCCCCCACACTTTTCACATATTTATTTGTATTATTTATCATTTTCCTTCCACTTCACAATTATGAGACACTTTGTGTTGGTTTATCACATAAAATCCCAATAAAATACATTTACGTTTTTGGTTGTAAAATGACAAAGTGTGGGAAATTTCAAGGGGTATGAATACTTTTTCAAGGCACTGTAACTGTATCTATGTATTATAATTCATCTCATACTCAGCTACATTAAAAATTGAAGGTTTCCCAGTTTTGCATCACAGATCTGCTTTAATAAAACTTTCCATTTAAAATGGCCAAATTGCCATCTCCTAGAGGCAGCCTTTCTCCTTCTGCTGATGTGATCAATCATCAAACAGTTCCACGATTTGTCAGGATCTGCAGATGAAGCAAATATGATTTAATCACATCTCTTGTTTATATTTTTGTCACATTATCCTGAACCCGGCCTGTGCAGAAGTGCTGACGGGGAACCGAAAAAAAAAAATCACTGAGATAATTAATTTGTATCCTATTGAGCTTCCTGAAAGCACGTTCTACTCCATGTACTGTGCGGGAGAATGGCGGAAAATAGGCTCTTCTTCTACTTCACATTCTGTAGATCAACACTTCTGATATCAATTATTTAATCACCTATATCAGGAGTCCTCAAACTTTCTAAACAAAGAGCCAGTTTAGACCTTAGGGGTGGGGGGGCGGATGATGGTGTCCGGTGGGAGGAATAGTGC
The DNA here is from genome assembly GCA_037952925.1 of Lithobates clamitans. NCBI lineage: Eukaryota > Metazoa > Chordata > Amphibia > Anura > Ranidae > Lithobates > Lithobates clamitans. The sequence goes on from JBBGZY010002734.1 coordinate 30,150, forward strand.
CCCATCATTGGTATCAGTGAGATGAATAGTGCCCCATCATTGGTATCAGTGGGAGGAATAGTGCCCCATTGTTGATGTCAATGTGAGGACTTGTGCCCCATCATTGATGTCAGTGGGAGGAATAGTGCCCCATCATTGGTGTCAGTGGGAGGAATAGTGCCCCATTGTTGATGTCAATGTGAGGACTTGTGCCCCATCATTGATGTCAGTGGGAGGAATAGTGTCCCATCATTGATGTCAGTGGGAGGAATAGTGCCCCATCATTGGTGTCAGTGGGAGAAATAGTGCCCCATCATTGGTGTCAGTGGGAGAAATAGTGCCCCATCATTGGGGTCAGTGGGAGGAATAGTGCCCCATCATTGGGGTCAGTGGGAGGAATAGTGCCCCATCATTGGTGTCAGTTGATTATTATTATGATATCATTGGTGTCAGTGGGGGGCATAGTAACCCATCCTTGGTGTAAATGGGAGGAATAGTACTCAATCCTTGCCAGTGGGAGGAATAGTGCCCCATCATTGGTGTCAGTAGGAATAATAGTGCCCCTTCATTGGTGTCAGTGGGAGGAATAGTGCCCAATCATTGGTGACAGTGGAGGGAATAGCACTGGCATCAGTGGGAGGAATAGTGCCTCATCATTGGTGTCAGTGGGAGAAATTGGGTTTTGTATCAGTGAGATGAACAGGGCCCCAAGGGACGGATAAAGGGCAAGCTGGATCCAGCCCCGAGCCACAGTTTGGAGACCACTGAACCATATAAAAAAATGTTGTAAAGAGACCCTATGAGGTTCTAAAAAGAAGCAGCTGAAACTTCTCTGCAGGAGAAAAGGCAGTACGTTCATCTCTAAGAAAGAGCTTGGGGTTGGTTCAAACCCATCTTTGGCCAAACCTGCCAGGAAGCTGTCAGTGTCGATGCTAATGGAAACATTTGCACAAGCTGTCTTCTAATACAATGGGAACATGGGTACTATTTTTGTATGTTGGGCAAAAATGTCAGTTGGCAGTTAGATGCTTCCTTTGTCTTTACAGAGATAATGGGCAAACGATGCATTTAAGTAACCAGGGTCAACAATAGCTTGGCCTTTTGACATATATGACCTATGACATGCATGGTACAAGAGTGCCGTCTATAGTTTGAGTTGGGAAATGCTCAACCATACAAGCTAAGGCAGAAAAGCATAAGTCTATGTGGGATTGTCTACATAAACTTTCCAAATAAAAGGACAACAGGCAACAGCACACACTGATAAGAGGGCTCCATACTGAGATAACAACAAAGAAGATCTATGCCAGTGGAAACTTCATAGGACCAATGAGGAAACTTCACTTGAGGATCACGCTAGCACCCATTTTCTTGCAATCACTTGTAGAGTAAGCCTGGAGCCTTGGTTGCCTACGGATATCGTGAAGCCACTATAAAGTGAGCTAAGTATTGCATAGATAGGTAGTGTGTGTGCATGCCTGTTGTATGTATACCTGTCAGTCTTGTATTGCATTCCTATAATTGTAAAAGATTGTATGTACAGCATTTTTTTTAGTAAAGTACATTATTATACTACAGAGCTTGTATTGCTTCCTTGGGTTTACCGGAAAGAACCTTAAGTCCTGGTTCACACCAGTGCGATTTGTCCTGCAATTTTGAACTGTCAATCGCACTGGTGTGAACCAGGACTTAAGATTCTTTGCAGTAAACCCAAGGAAGCAAAAAAACCCTCTATAATGTATTAATGTGCTTTACTAAACAAAATGCTTTACATACAAACTATTACAATTCGCACCCAATTGCCCCCAATGGAACTGTTGAAATCATTGCGACTCAAGTCGCAGCGACTTTGAAAACAATTCCTGAACTACTTGTTTGCGATTTCAGTGAGACTTGCATTAACTTCTGTTAAATGAAGTCGCAGGCCGCAGTGAAATCTGAGGTACAACTCGCACTGATCTGCGGCTTTGAAATCACACTAAAGTAGCAGGGAATTCAAAGCCACAATGGTGTGAACCAGGGCTAAAACACACAAAGCAAAACAATGCTGGACGCTGGAAGTAGCATGCAACAAACCCCATCCTCACCATCTGGAGCTCTGGTGAAGACCGGTTAGCGCTTACACCATGTGCCTAAGGTGAGCCTGTATAACCCCGCCAAGGGGACCCATTCATGCATATATCCTGCTGGTTTCTGTGTGAGCCTTCCCACTTCTAAAGTTACTGGCCTCCAAGCCTGACCCCTGACCCTTACAGCAGGGTTTCTTTCCACATCATTGACCTAATGTGGCAACATGGCGGGTAATGCTCCGATTGCTGCTGATTGGTCTGGCATTGGATTTAGTTGAACATAGGTTTGGACCCAAGCTCTTACCTACTACCTCTACTACAGTCCATGTTTCCTATTGTCCATCCATCCCAGCATTTCAGCCTTCAACAGTCTTGCCAGGATTTGGCACTTCCTGTAGTGATAAATGCCTCTGTTCCCAACCACATGCAGTGGTTCCATCCTTACCCTCTATGTCACTGGGGAGTCTAGAAGTGATATAGGGTACAGAGCAGCCATTCTCAACCAGGGTTCTGTGGGTCGTGCTATAGAACATTTTACTCCTTATTTTCAATAAAGAAGATTTTTTTCTACTACCACCTTGTTGCCAACATTCGTTCAGGAGCATCTACTGGGAAGCAGATGGAGACCGGCTCGGTGAAGAACCATACTAAAGCCTGAAAGAGGTATAATCGGGTTGTAGCACCTTTGTGAAACTGTATGAAGGTTCTGTGGAGCCCTGAGGTTCCTCCAGAGGTTGCTTAGGGTTCCTTGACCTGTGGCTGATTGACCCGATCTGATGGTACTTGCATAGCTCCAGTGCCAACGCCATTTGGCAGAGCCAGCCGCATTACACAAATGACCACTGTCCCCCAAAGTGTAAGTAAGGGCAAATCCAAAGTTTAACAGTTGTCAGTGACACAGAAGAAGATATCCAATGAAAACCTTTGTTCCGGCCATAGTGGTCAAATGTGCCAGTTCCTCTAACTTCAGAGACATGTCTATGAGACAGGAAGTGACGGGAAATTCCTACAATGGGGAAAGAGGCAACGATGGAGCCTGGCAGAGGATCACGTTCTTCCACTTTCTATCCAAAACCAAAAAAAAATGAAAACTTTTGGCTGGAATTTCACTTTAAATACCAACAGGTTCGAAGAATAAACCATGGAGGATCATATCTGGCTAATAGGGCAAATTTTTAAAATATCCACTCATCTCTGCTTAGAGACTAATGTATCTATATTTAAAGCTTTACTGCTTTTAAAATACTATTTTGTGCGAGTTGAAGAATCTTGGTACACATTAGCTCGGGGAAGGAAATGCCCCTTGGATTTGTACATATAGGCCAACTAATTTTATCGCTGCCCCGGGCCTGCTGGAGTCTTGAAGCCGTCTTGGCACTCAATTAGGAGTTTGATAGGGTGTTAGAACTTCTCCATTTTTCTTTTTTTTGTTTTGTTTTTAGAAACAAAACTTCTTTTGCTGACACTTTCGGTTGCCTCATCGGAAAAACAAATCAACCTCAGAACTTATTACCGTCTTCTATTTCACCTCCATAACCACAGAAACACTTTTCTCTTCGGTTACTTCTAATTTTATTACAGAAAAACAGATTTAACAAATTAAATTAACTTTTTTTTTTTTTTTAAAGACTTCAACTGGAGTGGTCTGAAGCCGTTTCACATGTCTTGTTCCCTTCAAATATATTGATTGCTGCTCGCTGGTTCAGGCCGGATCGATGTCTCCAGGGTGTCATGTTCTGAAACTCTAATAGGATTAGGTGAACACTGAATCCTGTGGTCAGGTGTCATGGCACAGCGTCAATGACTGGTGTCCTGGTGGGCAGGAGGCATACAGGTGGACGCATCTGATGGTCGCCAAAGCTTATTAACCACTTAAGGACCAAGCCTATTTTTCAAACTTGGTGTTTACAAGCAGTGACGTGACTAGGGTTGGTGTCACCTGGTGCAGTAAAACATGGTGTCACCCCCCCCCCCTCCTGTCTAGGCTGTCCAGCACCATGCAAGCAGAGCACGGTCACGGGGCGCACGCCAAACCAACCCCTGTAAATGATAGTATAGGGTGGTATAGTAGCAGGTTAGGGTACTATAGGGTGGTATAGTGGCAGGTTGGGGTGGTATAGGGCAGGTTGAGGTAGTATATGGCAGGTTGGGGTGTTACAGGGCAGGTTAAGGTGGTATAGGGCTTGTTGGGATAGTACAGGGCAGGTTGGGGTTGTACAGGGCAGGTTGGGGTGGCACAGGGCAGGTTGTGGTGGTATTGGGCAGGTTGGGGTGACACAGGGCAGGTTGGGGTGGTACAGGTCAGGTTGGGGTGGTACAGGTCAGGTTGGGGTGGTATAGGGCAAGTTAGGGTGATATAGGGCAGGTTGGGGTGGCACAGGGCAGGCTGGGGTGGCGTAGGGCAGGTTGGGGTGGTGTAGGGCAGGTTGGGGTGGTACAGGGCAGGCTGGGGTGGCACAGGGCAGGCTGGGGTGGTACAGGTCAGGTTGGGGTGGCACAGGGCAGGTTGGGGTGGTACAGGTCAGGTTGAGGTGGTATAGGGCAAGTTAGGGTGATATAGGGGAGGTTGGGGTGCACAGGGCGGGCTAGGGTGGCACAAGGCAGGCTGGGGTTGTATAGGGCAGGTTGGGGTGGTACAGGGCAGGCTGGGGTGGTATAGAGTGGGGTGGTATAGGGCAGGTTGGGGTGGTACAGGGCAGGCTGGGGTGGTATAGGGCAGGTTGGGGTGGCACAAGGCAGGCTGGGGTGGTATAGGGCGGGGTGGTATAGGGCAGGTTGGGGTGGTACAGGGCAGGCTGGGGTGGTATAGGGTAGGTTGGGGTGGTACAGGGCAGGCTGGGGTGGTATAGGGTAGGTTGGGGTGGTACAGGGCAGGCTGGGGTGGTATAGGGCAGGCTGGGGTGGTATAGGGCAGGTTAGAACTCTATGTAGTGACACTGTGCAGTGTGCAGAGTAACTTACATAGCATGCCTCATGCCTGCAGATGAAGACCCAGGCGGTGCTGCTGTGTCCTCGCTTCTATCTGCTTCAGCTGTGGGATCAGCCATAGTGAAGGAGTCTGTGGGAGGAGTGGAGGAGGCAGCCACACCCCCAGCTCCGCCCACCAACTTCGGCTCACTCGGGGATATTAGACTGAGTGAGGAGTGTTACAGGTAGCCTCCCCCGCACGGTTGGATGAACTTCTCGCACTGCTCCACTACAAGCAATACAGTACAGTGTTTAGCGGCGGCCCCGGTGTCACCCCTCTGGCGGGTGTCACCTGGTGTGGGCAGCCCCCCCGCACCCCTATAGCAACGCCACTGTTTACAAGTTAAAATCATTTTTTTTCTCCTAGAAATGTACTTAGAACCCCCAAAAATTATATATATATTTTTTCAGACACCCTAGAGAATAAAATGCCCGCAGTTGCAATACTTTATGTCACACCGTATTTGCGCAGCTGTCTTACAAGCGCAATTTTTTTGGGAAAAAAATACACATTTTTTTAATTAAAAAATAAGGCAACAGTAAAGTTAGCCCATTTTTTTTTACACTGTGAAAGATAATGTTAAAACAGTAAATTGATACCCAACATGTCACGCTTCAAAATTTGCGCCCGCTCGTGGAATGGCGACAAACTTTGACCCTTAAAAATCTCCATAGGCAACGTGTAAAAATTTCTACAGGTTACCAGTTTTGAGCTACAGAGGAGGTCTAGGGCTAGAATTATTGCTCTCGCTCTAATGATCGCGGTGATACCTCACATGTGTGGTTTGAACACCATTTTCATATGCGGAGCGTGACTTACGTATGCGTTCGCTCCTGCGCGCGAGCTCGGCAGGACGGGGCGCTTTCAATTATTTGAAAAATATAATATAACTGCGCTAACCCAATGAATAAAAATAAAGAAATCAAAGCAGCTACACAGGAATGTGACAAATATTCAAATAAGATGTGTAAAAAATGTAGCGCTATAACAAGGTAGCGTAGTATTAACACATACAATACTAAAACATACTAATGCTCAAAAATTGGTGAATATTGAAGTCCAACCAGTGCAATGAAGGAATATGAAAAACGAAAATAATACAAATGTAATTGAAGTCCCGTAATGAAATTCAATTCTGTGAACAGGGCAAGATGCCCCTGTAGATGTCCAATTAGGACGAAACGCGTCAGTCAAGGCTCATTGCTCGCCACATAGCCACATAGCTTTTATTTTAACGTGATCACTATTTTAATCATTTTATAACCTATAACCTATAAGCCCTTGAAAGAGGACTGCCCGCCGTTTAAGACTATCCTGGGGTTATGGCAGCTATCTGCTGCCATAACCCCGGTATTCTTCGTCAAAGAACCGACGTATAGGGACGCGAGTCGTTAAAGTCTATCTTTAGCCAAAACTTTTTTGGACGTTTTAAATTAGGTAAGCGCAGTGCTACCCCCGCAGGGGCCGCTGGTATTAACTTTTTTATCCTTACTTGCCGACCATGGTTTTTTCTGGCATTTTTTGTTTAAATCAGTATTTTTTTGCTAGAAAATTCTTTATAAACCCCAAACAATATATATATTTTTTTTTTAGCAGAGACCCTAGGGAATAAAATGCTGATCATTTTATTCATCATCAGCAAAAAAACAAAACAAAAACAAAATATTTACCTCAATTTTTTTGTATAATGTAAAAGTTAATGTTACGCCAAGTAAATAGATACCTAACACGTCATGTTTTTAAATTGCGCACGCTCGTGGAATGGCGACAAACTGTGGTACTTAAAAAATCTCCATAGGTGATGTTTTAAACAGGTTACTTGTTCAGAGATACAGAGGAGATCTAGCACTAGAATTATTGCACTCACTCGAAGGTCCGTGGCAAAATACCTCACAGGTGTTCTGCACCTTTTACATATGCGTGCGTGACTTACTGTACGTATGCGCTTACTTCTGCATGCGAGCACGGAGGAACGGGGCGCCTTTATTCTTTTTATTTCTTTTTTTTTAAATTTTACTTTGTTTTTTATTTTTACACTGTCCCTTTAATTTTTTTATTTTATTTTTTTTTGATCACTTTTATTCCTATTGCAAGGAATGTAAACATCTCTTGTAATAGAAATAAGGATGACAGGTCCTCTTAATGGAGAGATCTGGGGTCAATCAGACCCCAAATTTCTTCTTTAACTTAAAAACCAAAAGATTAAAAAAAAAAAATTATATATATTTTTTTAATCTTTTTCTTTAACCGTTTGAACTCCAGAATGGTTTACCCCCCTTCCTGACCAGGCCATTTTTTTGCGATACGGCACTGTCCTTTTTTTTTCCCCCCCAGAAATAGAGCTTTCTTTTGGTGGTATTTGATCACCTCTGCGGTTTTTATTTTTTGCGCTATAAACAAAAAAAGGCCAACAATTTTGAAAAAAAATAATAATTTTTTTTAACTTTCTTCTATAAAACATACCCAATAAAAAAATAAAATTTCTTCATTAATTTAGAGCAATATATTCTGCTACATCCAATAAGCTTATATTGATTGGTTTTGCGCAAAAGTTATAGCGTCTACAAACTATGGCATATATTTCTGGAATTTTTATTTATTTATTTATTTTACTAGTAATGGCGGCGATCAGAGACTTATAGCGGGACTGCAGATAAATCGGACACCTAACTGACACATTTGACACTTTTTTGAGGACCAGTGACACTAATACAATGATCAGCGGTAAGAAAAAAAAGCACTGTCACTGTACTAATAGATACAGAAAAGTTGAGGTGGGGTCGCATCCCAATGACATAAAAAAATGGAGAAATTGTTCCCCCTTAAAGGGACTTTAATGGCCCCAATGTCACTGTGCGAATGAAACTGGCAGGGAAGGGGTTAACATCAGGGTCGATCAAAATGTTCACTGTGTCCCTAGGGAGTGCTTGGTTTCCTATGTGGGGGGAGGTGCTTTTACGGTGGGAAGACAGAGATCTGTTCTCCTGCTTAGCAGAAACACAGGATCATTGCCTTCCCTTGTCACAGAACGGCGATCTGCCTTGTTTACGTAGGCAGATCGCCGTTCTGCCTGTGCCTTAAATGATTGGCGGGTCCCGGCGGAACCCGCTGATTGGCTCCCGCTTTGTCCAAACACAGCAGGTCGCCTGCAGCGCCCGTGTGCGCCCCAAACCCGGAAGTGCAGAATCACGTACCTGTAAGTGATTCTGCGCACAAGAGCCACCTCCCCGCAGTAAATATACGAGGGGCGGTCGGCAAGAGGTTAAACAAAAAAAAATATTTACTTCCAACGTGGACCGGAAGTGGTGTAATGAGGTCACTCCGGTCCTCCAAGGCCACAGAGTTGATCAAAGAGTATCTACTCTTTGATTGCCCATGGGAGCAGCCGGCCGCACCGTGTGATCTTTTGACGGTAGACCTGGCAGAAACAGTAAGCCCGAGAAACACCGGCGAGCGGCAGGAGGAGGGGGTGGAGGGGAACGTCCCCTCCCACCGCGTAGACCTGGCAGAAACAGTAAGCCTGAGAAACACCAGCAAGCGGCAGGAGGAGGGGGTGGAGGGGAACATCTCCTCCCACCGCGTAGACCTGGCAGAAACAGTAAGCCCGAGAAACACCGGCGAGCGGCAGGAGGAGGGGGTGGAGGGGAACATCTCCTCCCACCGCGTAGACCTGGCAGAAACAGTAAGCCCGAGAAACACCGGCGAGCGGCAGGAGGAGGGGGTGGAGGGGAACGTCCCCTCCCACCGCGTAGACCTGGCAGAAACAGTAAGCCCGAGAAACACCGGCGAGCGGCAGGAGGAGGGGGTGGAGGGGAACATCTCCTCCCACCGCGTAGACCTGGCAGAAACAGAAAGCCCGAGAAACACCGGCGAGCGGCAGGAGGAGGGGGTGGAGGGTAACGTCCCCTCCCACCGCGTAGACCTGGCAGAAACAGTAAGCCAGAGAAACACCGGCGAGAGGCAGGAGAAGGGGGGAAACGTCTCCTCCCACTGCGTAGATCTGGCAGAAACAGTAAGCCAGAGAAACACCGGCGAGAGGCAGGAGAAGGGGGGGAAACGTCTCCTCCCACTGCGTAGATCTGGCAGAAACAGTAAGCCAGAGAAACACCGTCGAGACGCAGGAGAAGGGGGGGAAACGTCCCCTCCCACCGCGTAGACCTGGCAGAAACAGTAAGCCAGAGAAACACCGGCGAGAGGCAGGAGAAGGGGGGGGCGTCCCCTCCCATCGCGTAGATCTGGCAGAAACAGTAAGCCTGAGAAACACCGGCAAGCGGCAGGAGGGGGGGGGTGACCCCTCCGATCGCATAGACATGGCAGAAACAGTAAGCCCAAGAAACACCGGCGAGCAGCAGGAGGAAGGGGGGGCGTCCCCTCCCACCGCGTAGACCTGGCAGAAACAGTAAGCCCGAGAAACACCGGCGAGTGGCAGGAGAAGGGGGGGGAGCGTCCCCTCCCATCGCGTAGATCTGGCAGAAACAGTAAGCCTGAGGAACACCGGCAAGCGGCAGGAGGGGGGGTGACCCCTCCCATCGCATAGACATGGCAGAAACAGTAAGCCCGAGAAACACCGGCGAGCGGCGGGAGGAAGGGGGGGCGTCCCCTCCCACCGCGTAGACCTGGCAGAAACAGTAAGCACGAGAAACACCGGCGAGCGGCAGGAGAAGGGGGGGAATGTCCCCTCCCACCACGTAGACCTGGTAGAAACAGTAAGCCCGAGAAACACCGGCGAGTGGCAGGAGGAGGGGGGGACGTGATCCCAGAAACCACTTGCAAACTGCAACATGTATCTACATTTTGCGATCGGCAAGAGGTTAACATATAAAAGAAAGCTGGCCCCGTCCTTGTCTCAAAGCCCCCAGATGTTCGGGGGCCACAGGAAAGGCACCAATTTAGTGCACCCTGCAGCTGCTATATATATTCCCTATGACATAATACAGTAATGTGACTCATGGGCAGACTTGAAAGCTGATTTATCTTTTGCAAAAAAGTTGCTTTTTTCGTAATTACACCTGAAAAGTAATTTACAATGTATAAATCATAGCCCACAGACATAATAGAATTGACGAAACGCGTGGTCCTTGCCAGTTAGATAGGGGCTAGCAGCTGCACAATTTAGTAAACAACTTGTTTACCGTGAAGTGGTGCCAAGTTCATTTCATGCCCTGCAGAACAACCTTGTAAGACTCCAATCATCACCCACAAACCATGCCCAGTTTGCTTAATTAGTTAAGCTTACAGTTTACGGGAGAACTGCAAAGCGAACAACCGCGGCCCAATTCATTAGACACAGCCGGATCTAGGAGAAGACAGCGGGGCGCTCGGGGAAAGTCGAAGAAGCATTGCAAGCAGGTAGAACGGCCAGAGCCTTCCTTTCAGATCCTGATGAGGGGTCCTCATTGGATGGTCATGGCCTCTCTCCCAAATTGTCAAATCATTGGACTGCACAATGCTGGGCTCAAACTAGCCATGGCAGCCACATTACTAAATACTGCGACTTTTTTTTTTTTTTTCTGCGTTTGGGTCAGGGAAGAGTTATGAAGTTAGCTCACCTTAGCGTAGGCGTGTGCAGGGGGTGTGCTGGGTGTGCCTGGGCACACCCTAATTACCCCATGCACCAGGGCTGATAATAAGGCAGTATCAGCTTGTCCTCCTGCACCGGGTCCATGTCCTATTAGTTCAAAAGGGGAGGACCGGCTGTACTGCCTTATTGCAGATACTAGGGTTGCACTGGTGCAAATGCACTGATACCTGAAACCGATACTTCCCGACTCGGTTCTTTCAGCTATCAGCAGCAGTGGCGGCTGGTGGGTTATTTTTGGGGAGGGGCGGCAAACAACCACCGACCCCCCAGGTGGCATCCCCCCCCTTTCCTCCATGGCAGCTTCCAGCTCCTCCCCTCCTCCTCCTAGACGTCCAATAGGATCGCCTGTCCTTTAAGCCAACCAGGTGACTGGTGTCAAAACCCGCTTCCTAATAGGCCGGGACGAGGATTAGTGTCACAACAGTGAATATTCTGTTGTAACACACTTGGGTGGGCTGAGAGCGCACTCTCTGCGACCTGAGCCCACCCTATAGTAAGGACTATTAGAGCCTCTGGCTCTAATCGGTGCTTCAAAAAAAAAAACAGCCCCTTTCCGTGAGAATCCATGCGCCGATGTCCTGAAAGGGGCCGGACGCATAGATAGGGGGGGCAGCGATAAACAGGTGGGGGCGGCGCCCATGCACCCTTAATGGATGGACCACCACTGATCAGCGCCATTCCCCCACTAACAGCTGAAATGTAAAGAAAAGAGAAAATCGGGCAATTATCGGTTGTTAAGGCCCGTCTGTCCCTAACAACCGATGACTCATTCGTCTGTCAGTGGGATTCCCCTGTTGACAGCTGAAGTGTTAAAGAATCCCCAGAAATAGGAGCTGTCAAAAAAAAACAGCCAGGCAATGTTTATCAACAACATTGCTCAGTGCTGAAACAGAAAGATAGAAAAAGAAACATTGTTTATTTTTGTATCTTTCTGTTTCTTCATCTACAGATCAAAGGGATGAACTTCCATCTGCAGATGAAGTCAGTTTAAAGCAACCTGTCAAGTAAAAAAAACATTTTTTGTGTGTTTTTTATTAAATGTTCCTCTGTTAACCCTTTATTAACCCTTAAGGTACTCTAATCAGCCTTAATTTACTCCCTATTCTCCTCCATTAAATTATTCTTTTCCTGATGATTTTTTTTCACTTCTATTTTTTAAACTAATAATAATTAAAACTTTTTTTTTGTTTCTTTGTTCATTAATATTTTTACACCTTTAACATATATTTACACGTTTCACATCGAAAAAAAGTGCAAAAAAAGAAAATGTATTTCATTTGTAAATAACTTTTCAATGCTTTGTACCATTGCTGACAGCTGAAGTGTAAACCAAACAGTTGCGGTAGGTATCGGTACTTGGTATCGGCAAGTACTATAAAGAAAGTATCGGTACTCGTACTCATATAAAGGATGGTAATCGGTGCATCCCTAGCAGATTCTGATCCTCTTGTAGCTCCCCCTGCAGCACTGCCAGCTTCTCCCCCCCTCCCTCTCTCTGGCTGCGCTGCAGGGGGATCAGTTCTCTTTCTCAGTATTAAATGTGAGACATCGGGGGTCTGTCTGTTTAGAACCTTGATATTTCACCAGAGACCCCCATAAGGGCAGTTTAAAAAAAAAGTAAAACTGTGTAAAAATGTAAAAATTTATTAAAAATGGGAAGGTGAGCAGGACCACACATGTGGGGGGGTGGAGGTGACCAGGACCACACATTTGCGGGGATGGAGGTGAGAAGGACCACATATGTGCGGGGGTGGGGGGGTGGAGGTAAAAAGGACCACATATGTACAGGGATGGAGGTGACTAGGACCACACATTTGCGGGTTTGGAGGTGACCAGGACCACACATGTGCGGGGAAGGAGGTGAGAAGGATCACATATGTGCGGGGGTGGAGGTGAGCAAGACCACACATGTGGGGGGGGTGGAGATAAGCAGGACCACATGTGGGGGGTGGAGACAAGCAGGACCACACATGGAGGGGGGGGTGGAGATGAGTAGGACCACATGTGGGGGGTTGGAGATGAGCAGGACCACATGTGGGGGGGTGGAGATGAGTAGGATCACACATGGGGGGGTGGAGATAAGCAAGACCACATGTGGGGGGGTGGAGATGAGTAGAACCACACATGTGGGGGGGGGTGGAGACAAGCAGGACCACACATGTGGGGGGGTGGAGATGATCAGGACCACATGTGGGGGGTGGAGACGAGCAGGACCACATGTGGAGGGGGGGTGGAGATGAGTAGGACCACACGTGGGGGGGGTGGAGATGAGCAGGTCCACACATGTGCAGGGGTGGAGATGAGCAGGGCCACACATGTGCGGGAGTGGAGGTGAGCAGGGCCACACATGTGGGGGGGTGGAGGTGAGCAGGGCCACACATGTGGGGGGGTGGAGATGAGCAGGGCCACACATGTGCGGGAGTGGAGGTGAGCAGGGCCACACATGTGGGGGGGTGGAGATGAGCAGGGCCACACATGGGGGGGGTGGAGATAAGCAAGACCACATGTGGGGGGGTGGAGATGAGTAGGACCACACATGTGGGGGGGTGGAGATAAGCAGGACCACACATGTGGGGGGGTGGAGATGAGCAGGACCACATGTGGGGGGTGGAGACGAGCAGGACCACATGTGGAGGGGGGTGGAGATGAGTAGGACCACACGTGGGGGGGTGGAGATGAGCAGGACCACACATGTGCAGGGGTGGAGATGAGCAGGGCCACACATGTGCGGGAGTGGAGGTGAGCAGGGCCACACATGTGCGGGAGTGGAGGTGAGCGAGCCACACATGTGCGGGAGTGGAGGTGAGCAGGGCCACACATGTGTGGAGATGGAGGTGAACAGGGCCACACATCATAATGCAGGAACCCTTTCAAAGTTGCATGGATTGGAATGGGTGTTATTGAAATCAATGAGCTGAAATTTGTTCTGTGACTTTGTGTCCAAGTGGCACTAGTGTGGAATGAGTGTTTGGCATGGGGAAGGACAGAGATTTGTGTTGCATTTATACACGTTTGCAGAATGCTCTACTTTTTGTGGCACTTTAACTCCCTGCAATGTTGTAATCTATGCTGATTAGGTAATGTTGATTTTGGACCGTCTATGCAGTGGAAATGCGTTCAAAAACTCGTCCCGCTGCACTCGGTGTGGACGGGTCCTGAAGTTTGCTGCAGACATTCTAAGTCATTAGCTCAAGCTGTGCCTTAAAAGCCAAAAGTATGCAGCAGGCGTGAGCCGCGAGGGGTCTACATGAAAGTGAATGGAAGTCAGGGGCGAGCTTGTTTGTAGGTCACTGGAGACATCCTGGTGGCTGTAATGACCTTCCATGCTGGGAACGTTCCTCCAGCCAGACCGTCCACCGAGAGCCGCTGAGCTCCCCCCAAGTTTCCTTTTATTATTGCAAAAGTGCTAAATAGATGACAATAAATGGAACATTTTAGGAAGTTTCAAAAAGTCAAAGAAGAATTCTAGGTATGGGAGTTTTTACATAGTTACAATGATATAAAAGGAGCACCGGCCTTGTGCATTACCCAAGATTCCATTTATTTGGAATTAAATACTCACAAACAGTGCAGAACATGAAGCCCATCACAAGTTTCCAACAGAACAACCAAACAGATGCGCTCCTTCTGAAAGACCAAGCAAGTGTCCCAGAGTTCTGCAGACGCTAACGTGTTTCGAGGGTGTCCCCTCTTCCTCAGGGCTCAAAGAAAGAGGCAACACCTTCTAAACACGATATGTATTGACTATATTATATATAGATAATAATCATTCCAAAATGAACCTATAACACACCATCACTTACTATCTGATATTTCTTTATTTTCATTTCTATGTGACTATGTGTATAGTTATGTATGCATGCACTATATACAGTGGGGGGAAATAATGATTTGTTCTCCTGCTGATTGTGTAAGATTGCCCAGTTACAAAGAATTGAAGGGTCTAGACAGACAATCAACCAGATATCAACCAAAAATCCAGAAAAAAACACGATACAAATGTTATAAATGGACTTGCAGTTCAGTGAGTAAAATAAGTATTTGATCCCCTACCAATAAACAACAATTCTGCCCCCACAGACTGGCTACAGTAGGTGCTCATGTGGTACACAGATTAGTCCTGTCAATGGAAGAAGGTTCTCCTAACGACAACTCGTTATGTGTATAAAAGACTCCTGTCCACAGAATCTCTTTCTTCCATTCAATCCTCACCATCATGGGGAAGACCAAAGATCTGTCAAAGGACATCAGGGAGAAGATTGTAGACCTGCACAAGGCTGGAATGGGCTACAAGACCATCAGCAAGAAGCTTGGTGAGAAGAAGACAACTCTTGGAGCGATTATTCGCAAATGGAAGAAATACAAAATAACCATCAATCGTCTGGAGCTCCATGCAAGGTTTTGCCTCATGGGGTGAGGATGGTCATGAGAAAAGTGAGGGATCAGCCCAGAACTACACAGGAGGAGCTTATGAATGATCTCAAGGGAGTTGGGACCAAATTTACCAAACAAACCATTGGTAACACAATACACTGCCATGGATTGAAATCCTGCAGCGCCCGGAAGGTCCCATGTACAGGAACGTCTGAAGTTTGCCAATGAACATCTAAATGATTCAGAGAAGGATTGGGAGAAAGTTCTGTGGTCAGATGAGACCAAAATTGAGCTCTTTAGCATTAACTCGACTCGCCGTGTTTGGAGGAAGAAAAATGCTCACTATGACCCTAAGAACATCCCTACAGCCAAGCACGGAGGTGGAAACATTATGCTTTGGGGTTGTTCTGCTAGCCTTCTTTGGATGTTGGACAGCCTGCACCACCTCCTTCCTCAATAACCCAATGAAGCCTTGATTCTGCTTGGAATTCAAAGTTTACAAGCAATGAAAAAGATGAAGAAGAGTTATTACAGAGTAGTGGTCCCGGGGGCCTGAGGCTGCCCTTTGCTTGTCTTTATCTGGCCCTTGGTGCACTATTCCTCCAACTGACACCAATAATGGGTCATAATTCCTTCCTCTCACTGACATCAACAATGGGGCAATATTCCTACCACTGACACCATACTAATGATGAGGCATAATTCTTTCTATTGACACCAATGATGGGGCATAATTTCTTGCATTGATTCCAACGATGGGGCGTAATTCCTTCCATTGATACCTATGACGGGGCAATATTCCTCCCACTGACACCAATGATGGAGTAGAATTCCTTCCACTGACACCCATGATGGGGCACTATTCTCTTTACTGACACCAACAATGGGGCACTATTCCTCCCACTGACACCAACTATGGGGCACTATTCCTTACACTGACATCAACAATGGGGCACTATTCCTCTCACTGACACCAATAATGGGTCATAATTCCTTCCATTGACATCAACACTGGGGCACTATTCCCCCCACTTACTCCAGTGATGGGGCATAATTATTTCTCTTAACACCAATGATGTGGAATAATTTCTCCCATTGATACCATTTAAGGGACCACTATTTCTCCCACTGACGCCAACAATGGGACACAATTCCTCCCATCAACACCAATGATGGGGTAGAATTTCTTTCCATAGACACCCATGATGGGGCACTATTCCTCCCACTGACACCAACTATGGGGCATTATTCCTTCCACTGACACCAACAATGGGACACAATTCCTCCCACCGACACCAATGATGGGGTAGAATTCCTCCCATTGGCACCAATAATGGGATAGAATTCCTTCCAAAGACACCCATGATGGGGCATTATTCCTCCCACTGACACCAACTATGGGGCATTATTCCTCCTACTGACACCAACAATGGGGCACTATTCCTTCAACTGACACCAAAGATGGGGCATTATTCCTCCCACTGAGACCAAAGATGGGGCACTATTCCTCCCACTGACACCAACAATGGGGCGCTGTTTACTCCCATTGGACGCCAGGACATTTCTACTCCCACTGGCATTAGTCCGACCCCCCTAAAGTCTGAAGGACAATAGAAGGTCCTTTGTTTAGTGAAGACCCCTACTATAGTGAAAGAGTTACTCTACCAACGTAAATGTGAACGACTTATGTAGTTTATAAAAAAAAAGTCATGCCCGCTTTTGCATTACTTTCAGTAGGAGGCCCTCGTAATTCTGGCCATACCAATCTCTCTGAATGTTTTAAGATTTTGCTTGTACAACCCATTTACATTTTACAAAAGATTAAAAAGATACAAACCTTCAGCCTAAAAAAAAAAAAAAAAAAAAAAAAAAAAAAAAAAAAGAAAAAAGCTGGATTGTTGTCTACAGTGAAAGCAACTTTTCTTTTTTTCCCAAATTACCGAACTGTCTCTAAATTACAGGGCCAAGAACATCAATAAGAGAGTTTCAACAGACTGTAAAAAAAACAGACTTCTTAAAAACCCCATCTCCGGGGTAATAGCATACTTTTACACAAACCTCTCAATTTGCCTCTTTTTTTGTAGAATATTTGTTTCCAGTGACTCGACTAAGAGACAAAAAAACAAAAGGTCATGCCTTCCATCGATGAGGGAAGGGTATAATTCCTACCATTGCTAAGTGGGCAGACAAACTTGGCTTAGCTTTGTCATAGACAACCGATACATATCCATCAACGCTCCTGGCGCCGCGCCAAATGGCCGATCGTCCTAATTAAAGCGGAACTTTGCATCCTGCTGCTTCATACTTCTCACACGATGTGGACAAATACATTGGAAAAGAAGCATATGGAGAGGGACCGAAAGATGGAATATCATTCCCTCCCCCCCCCTCGACCGATTGTGTTGGCGGGCCGGGAAAAAGAGTTGCATCAATAACCCCTCCGCCATTTGTCACCCGTGCCATCTGGACACGGAGCCGATAGCTGCCAAAGTTGTATTAAAACATTTTAATTTTTATTAGGATCCCTTAAGATTGCATATCCTACGCGATTTGTCAAACAACGGCTCTCTGAACGTCCTCCAAACTGGCGTATCGGTCTGGGGCCCGCTGCGATCAAGTGAAACGCGTAGAGACGCGTCGTTTAGTTGCTTGGGACAGGTCTGTCCCACGACTGTTGTGACAATTAGTGCCGCTTAAACGATAGCTGTAGTACAATCAAGCGGTGTCTAATAGTTGGCTGCTGGGCGATGGATTTCTACAACCGCCGAGCCAAAAAAATTAGGCCAAAAAAAATATCCAAATTACAAATGAGATTTAGACTATTGATCAAGAAGATCGTGTCCGTGGTTTAAGTGAGGGCTTTTCTTCCAGCTGGAGAAGCAGTTCCGGCACCACCAGTGTATGTAATGGCAAGGAGTGCGCTGGAGGGTCTATTGATGCTGGTGGCTGGGGGGACCTATTGCCACTGGATGGGATCTACTTTATATTGTCAAAAGTATTGGGACGCCTGCCTTTACACACACATGAACTTTAATGGCATCCCAGTCTTAGTCCGTAGGGTTCAATATTGAGTTGGCCCGCACTTTGCAGCTATAACAGCTTCAGCTCTTCTGGGAAGGCCGTCCACAAGGTTTAGGAGTGTGTCTTCCACCATTTGTGAGGAATAATATTGAGCGACAAGGCCTGACTCGCAGTCTCCGCTCTTATTCATCCCAAAGGTGTTTTATCGGGTTGAGGTCAGGACCAGTCAAGTTCCTCCACCCCAAACTGGCTCACCCATGTCTTTATGGACCTTGCTATGTGCACTGGTGCGCAGTCATGTTGGGGCCATCCCTAAACTGTTCCCACAATGTTGGGAGCATGAAATTGTCCAAAATGTCCCGGTATGCTGACGCCTTAAGAGTTCCCCTCGCTGGAACTAAGGGGCCAACCCCAACCCCTGAAAAACAACCCCCCCACCATAATCCCCTCTCCATCAAATGATTTGGACCAGCGCAGAGAGGTCTGGAGGAGCTGCAGGAACCCCTGTCAGTGCAAGAAACCTCTTCTACAACCGACCTTCCACCACCCAGACCAGAGCATGGAGAAGACAGCGGGGGAACACTGCCAGGCAAGTCTGGTTATGACTAAGGCCTTATAGGCTGAAACACGTCAACTGTTCTTATTTGCGTTTGGTCACTGTGGCTTGTCAATAAATATTATACTTCTTAAGAGCAATCACCGGAGTGCGGATCGTCTTTTCCTCATTTCCCTACTCAGCCAGCGACTGTGGATCGAGCACCTGGGATCTCTGCTTTCTATGTGATATATGGGTAGTAGCACTGACTTTTCTGTTTATATGCCAGGCAAGTCTCCAAGAGAAAAGGGAACAGCCAAGAGGGCTGGTGAGTGACACACAGTCAGGAGACATGAGAGGACTGGGATGCAGCAGTCTGGGGTGGATGTAGAGCCAGTCGGGAGGACTGTGGTGGCACGGGCAGGAGAAAGGGGAAGCTCCAGCCATAAAGACATGGATGGACGAGTTTGGGGTTGAGGGACTTGACTGGCCTGCACAGAGTCTTGACCTCAACCCGATAGAACACCTTTGGGATGAATTAGAGTGGAGATTGCGAGCCAGGTCTTCTCGTCCAACATCAGTGCCTGACCTCACAAATGTGCTTCTGGAAGAATGGTCAAACATTCCCATAGACACCCTCCTAAACCTTGTGGACGGCCTTCCTAGAAGAGTTGAAGCTTTTATAGCTGCAAAGGGTGGAGCCAACTCAATATCCCAACAAACAAGAAAGAAGTCACTGCTCTCCTTCTAAAAGCCCGGAGTAAACTTTAATGGACATAGTCCGGTACGAGGCGAATCCATTTGCTTTTCTAATGAATTTCACTTCACTGAGAGCCTAATTGTAGAGAAGGAGAGCGACTTTTATTTTTTAAATGAATTTTCTGTACTTGCTAAAAATGTAGATGGCTTGAAAAAAAAAAACGAATGCAACAGCTTTACAATAAAATCAGGATTTAAAGTGATTGTACAGGTACAACATTAAAGGGTAACTCCACTTTCGTCGGGAAAAAAAAATAGCAAAGAAAGAGAAAATAATCTAGCGTATAGTCCTATTGTAATTGAATGTCATTAAATATTCCCTTTCCTTTTCAATCTGCAGCCGCTGTCATTTTCTGTAAAATGCAATCTGGCCACCTGGAGGCGCTCTGTACACAGATGGTATACAGACCCCCCCCCCCTCCCCCTCCAGAAATGTCATTTCCTGCTTGTGTGATTGGCTCACTGATATTCCCAGAAGTCTGCACTCAGATAAAAGTCAAATTTCAGGCATCCCATGCAACAAAAATGTCATTTTTGGGGGAGATCCTCCCAATAGGAAATCATGACTTAAGGGATGCAGACCCTGCCACTTTCCTCATTAGAGCCCTGCAGGTGTAGCGGCTGATTGATAATGATGAAACCACTCCCATTAGATTCACTTTCCCACATGAGCACAGAGGAACACACAGGGATTTCTACAAAATAACAAAAGGTCGGAATCTGCAACAAAGTTTGTTATAATCCTTGCAATGTACAGAGATCACCCCGAGGGGAATATTTTTTCTTTGTAAAAAAAAAAAATTGATACTTACCTGCTCTGTGTAATGGCTTTGCACAGAGCAGCCCCGATCCTTCTCTTGTTAGGTCCCCCACTGGCGCTACTGGCCCCTCCCCCCTGCAGAATGCCTCCCGGAGCAAGCAGCTTGTTCTGGGGGCGCTCGTGCGTGCTCGCTCCTGAGCCGGCCCTGCGTGTTCATTAAAAAAAAAAGAGCACAGTTTGCCCCACCCCCCCCACTCCCTCCTCACCAGCTGTGATTGGCAGAAGCGGGAGCCAATGAGGAGGAAAGGGACCCTGGAGAGCCTATGCTCTCATGCACATTGCTGGATCGAGACCGGGCTCAGGTAAGCATTGGAGGGGGGGAGGGGCCAAACATGGCAAACTGCAACCCCCCACCCCCCAAGATATGTAAGCATTATGCGTCAGCAAAAATCCCCACCCCCCCAAAAAAAATAATTGAGCACTAATCTAAGCATAAATTCCCCCTCCTCCCAGTACAAATCGGCCCCATGCTGAAATCTCTCCTCCCAGTGAAAATCTTTGACCCCCCATCCCCCCTTCCAGCTCAAATCCTCTCTCTCCCCAGGTCCCCCCAGCACACCCCCCCAAAATAAGAAATCACTCCTCCTAGCACAAATCCTTTACTCCTCAAATTTCACATCCTCTCCCCCCCCCCTTCCCAGCACATATTCCCCCTTCTAGCACAAATCCCCCCCCCAATCATCCCTACTGTCACAACCCCCCCCCCCCAAAAAAAAAAGAATTCCCCTCCTAGCACAAATCCCCCCCCCAATCATCCCTACTGTCACACCCCCCCTCCCCCCCCAAAAAAGAATTCCCCTCCTAGCACAAATCCCCCCCCCCAATCATCCCTACTGTCACAACCCCCCCCCCCCCCAAAAAAAAAGAATTCCTCTCCTAGCACAAATCCCCCCCCTAATCATCCCTACTGTCACAACCCCCCCCCCCCCCCAAAAAAAAAAGAATTCCCCTCCTAGCACAAATCCCCTCCCCCACTACTATATCACTTCTTCTAGCACAATTATCCCAAATCCTCCTTCCATGCACAAATCCTCTTCCCCCATCCCCCTTTCCAACACAAATCCCCAAAATCACCTTTCCTATACCCCCCCCCCCCAACAAAAAATTCCCTCCTAGAACAATTCTTACTCCCTGCTGCTCCCCCCAAAATCCCCCACCCAACACAAATCCACCCCCCCCCAAATCTCCTTGTGGCCCCCCTACGTAGAAGATTTTTTTTTACCTTTATGTATAGAATGAATGAAGGTAAATGAACCTTCAGCCTTTAGAACCACTTTAAGAAACATAAAATCACAGATGTGACTTGAGTCGGGAATGGTGACACGGAGAGGTGTAGAAGTGGCCACCAAGGAGCCAATTAAACTAAAGAGAACAGAAGGAACGTGGCTTCAGAATTATGCATGAGCTTCAGGAGTTCTATAAAGTTCAAATTAAATTTGCTAAGAAAAAAAAAAAAACGGGTCAGGTATATAGATTGTGAAGACTATAAGAATCCTCCTTGCCGACTCTTCACTGGTTCCGGTTGTGTAGATATGGAGGTCATGCCGACACACTTTGTGAGTGCCGTGTGGGAGAGTCTACCTAATCCAATCCTTTCCGCCTCTATTGAAAAACTATTATATGTTTTGCCTAGTCTTACATTCAACAATAAGGTCAATTTTGTGGACTTATCAGCAATAAAAGGACGTAGAACAACATTTGTACACATCTAAGTACCGTGTAATTATAGCATTACAGAAGAGGAAAATAAAAAGTTATTTGCGTGCTTTCCGACGCCATAAATTAAGCGGAGGATAAATGTGATCTATTCATCGCGGGAGACTCTAATAGAAGAACCAGACGCCCACTTCAGGAATACAACAAAAGATGCAACTCAACAGCAAGCATGGGCTAAACATCTGAGCATCGGGATCCAGAGAATATTGGATTTCTCTAGGGCAGCTTTTCTCAACCAGAGTTCCATGGATCTCCAGGGTTCCTCCAGAGGTTGCTAGAGGTTCCTTGAGCAAAGAGAAGCTTCTGCCTCGCAGATAAGTTCCCACTGACACCATTGGACTTTTCGGGATTACTTCCCAATGACCACAAGTGTAAGGAGCGTTCTTCTCACTGATCACACGAATGTGCTGTCAGCTGTAGATAGTAATTATTAGTAGGAGTTCCCTGAGACCTGAAAATTATTTCAAGGGTTCCAACGTGTTGGGAAAGGCTGCCTCAGGAAGTAGAGCAAATTGTGACCACCCTTCAACCGCTTTATTACCGGTCCATAGCCGAAAGATGACTACGGCGCAGTTCTCTCATTCTGGGAGGGCGTTCATAGATGTGCCTTATCAGTGCCCTGATTATCAGTGCAGCCCCATCAGTGTCAATCGGTGTCCATCAGTGAAGCTTATCAGTGCCCATCAATGCCAACTATCAGTGCCCATCAGTGCTGTCTCATCAGTGCAGCCTCATCAGTGCCCATCAGAGCGGCCTACCAGTGCCCATCAATGCCAAATAGAAATGTCCATCAGTGCAGCCTCATCAGTGCCCATCAGTGCAGCTTATCAGTGCCCATCAATGCCACCTATCACTGCCCATCAGTGCCATCTCATCAGTGTAGCCTCATGAGTGCACATCAGAGCCCATCAGTAAAGCTTACAGTGCCCATCAGTTCCCTTCAGTGCTGCCTCATCAGTGCTCATCAGTGCTACCTCACCAGTGCAGCCTCATCAGTGCCCATTAATGCCCATCAGTAAAGCTTATCAGTGCCCATCAGTTCCAATTCATCAGTGCCCATCAGTGCTGCCTCATCAGTACCCATCAGTGCTGCCTCATCAGTACCCATCAGTGCTGCCTCATCAGTACCCATCAGTTCAGTCTCATCAGTGCCCATTAGTGCAGTCTAATCAGCGCACATCAATGAAGAATAAAAATTACTTATTTGCAAAATTTTATAACAGAAACAAAGAAAAATGTTGGTCTTTTTTTGTTTGTTTATCAAAAAAACTAAAAACCCAGTGGTGATTAAATACCACCAAAACAAAGCTCTAGCTGTCTCAAAAAAAATTATAAAATTTTAATTTGCGTACAGTGTTGCATGACCGCGCAATTGTCATTGAAAGTGCGACAGCAATGAAAGCTGAAAAATTAGCCAGGGCAGGAAGGTGGTGACAGTGCCCGGTATTGAAGGGGCTATCCAACCTCATAGGTCCAAATGGATGACATAACCAGCTGACGTGTTTCAGGGGACCAACCCCCTTTCTCAAAGCAATGACTCCTTGTCATTGACTCATCAGTCACTGCTTTGAGAAAGGGGGCTTCCCCCCGAAACACGTCAGCTGGTTATGTCATCCATTTGGACCTATGAGGTTGGAGGGCAGACTTCTGTTTTGGCAATATGCTACCATTCATCATTGGTTTGTGAGTATAATCTGTACCTTTTATCTTTTAAATAAAGTGCTGTAGATAATGCAGTCATGTCACCCTGTTGAGATGATTCACCTAGGAGGACCTAGGAGCTGAGTGCACAGGCACAACATCTATGGAGGATGGGTTGTCATACACATCTATCCCTTGTCCCCAGACTCTCCAAGAGCAATCAATGATGGAACTCCGAGAGAAAATCAGTTGGCATGCTCTCCATGTAACAGAAGCTCAAAATGTCAAAGTCAACATTAAAGCATTATAATTTGTATCTTATATATCTCCTAAATAAAGTGCTGTAGATAAAGCACTAGGCGTTTGCACCCTTGTTGTAAACCCACTGCCTTGTTCGACCACAACGTTCGCTTTGATTCAGCATTTTGATGATTTGATAGACCAAATAACAGTTCAGACCACAAGAGGAAGTCAAAAGACGGCTGTTCATACTTTCTGATCAAGCGAGAACTACACAGAACACACTGGAACTCTTTTCTCACTTCGCCAATTACAAAAAAAACTTTAAAATGAAAGAAAAGCATCCAAGAAGCAAACGGGGATTTTCTTGCATTCTGGAAACCTCATTCAATACAAAAACTCCGCTAAGCGCTGTTTTCTACATTGACCCCATAACATTACCAGAATGCAACTTGAGAAAAACAACATTTTCTATGAAAAAAAATTAAAAAATAGGGAAAACGGTTTCCTTTTTATAGAGCTTTAAAGACATAAAAAAAGAAATAATTAAAACACAAAGGAGAAATGGTAATTAAAAGAAAAAAATACACACAGCAAATACGTTACAAAACTAAAATGATACAAAGCAGAACTGTTGCTAGAAATGAAGAACTTGAGCTTTAATGGTCACAACAACTCACTACCATATGTCACCAGCAGGTGATGCTGCAAGTGAAGTGTTGTAGAGAGGGTGAAATGTTATAATCTAGAACAGGGCTCTCAAAAGTTTCTAAACAAAGGGCCAGATCACTATCCTTCAGACTTTAGGGTGGCGGGGGCGAGCTGTGGCCAGTGGGAGTAGAAAATGCCCCAGCATCAGTGGGAGTAAGCAATGTTTTTAGACTTTGTCAATGGGTGTAAAAAAATTACATAACGCCTATGGCCAGTAGGAGGAGAAATAGTGCCCCATCGTTAGTAATGGTGGTAGGAATAGCACCCATCATTGGTGTCAGTGGGAGGATTAGTGCCCCATCGTTGGTGTTAGTGGGAGGCATAGTGCCCCATCATTGGTCTCAGTGGAAGGAATAGTGCCCCATCATTGGTGTCAGTGGGAGGAATAGCGCCCCATCATTGGTGTTAGTGGGAGGCATAGTGCCCCATCATTGGTGTTAGTGGAAGGAATAGTGCCCCATCATTGGTGTCAGTGAGAGGAATAGTGCCCCATCATTGGTGTCAGTGGAAGGAATAGTGCCCCATCATTGGTGTCAGTGGAAGGAATAGTGCCCCATCATTGGTGTCAGTGGAAGGAATAGTGCCCCACCATTGGTGTCATTGGAAGGAATAGTGTCCCATCATTGGTGTCAGTGGAAGGAATAGTGTCCCTTAATTGGTGTCAGTGGAAGGAATAGTGTCCCTATGGGTGTCAGTGGAAGGAATAGTGTCCCATCATTGGTGTCAGTGGGAGGAATAGTGCCCCATCATTGTTGTCAGTGGAAAGAATAGCGCCACATCATTGGTGTCAGTGGAAAGAATAGCGCCCCATCATTGGTGTCAGTGGAAAGAATAGAGCCCATCATTGGTGTCAGTGGAAAGAATAGTGCCCCTATGGGTGTCAGTGGAAGGAATAGTGTCCCATCACTGGTGTCAGTGGGAGGAATAGTGCCCCATCATTGGTGTCAGTGGGAGGAATAGTGCCCCATCATTGGTGTCAGTGGAACGAATAGCCCCCATCATTGGTGTCAGTGGAAAGAATAGTGCCCCTATGGGTGTCAGTGGAAGGAATAGTGTCCCATCATTGGTGTCAGTGGGAGGAATAGTGCCCCATCATTGGTAGCAGTGGAAGGAATAGTGCTTCATCAATGGTGTCAGTGGAAAGAATAGTGCCCCATTATTGGAATCAGTGAAAGGAATAGTGCACCATCATTGGTGTCAGTGGAAGGAATAGTGCCCTATGGGTGTCAGTGGAAGGAATAGTGCCCCATATTTCATATCAGTCGAAGGAAACATGCCTCATCATTGGTGTCAGTGGGGAGGAATAGTGCCCCACCATTGATGTCAGTGGGATGAATAGTGCCCCATCATTGGTTTCAGTGGGAGTAATAGTGCCCCCTCATTAGTATCAGTCTGAGGAATAGTGTTCCACCATTATATCAGTTGGAGGAATAGTGCCCCATTGTTGGTGTCAGTGGGGTGAATAGTCCCCGAAGGGCTGGAAAAATGCAAGCAAGTTTGGAGATCGCTGTTCTAGAAGAATGAGAGAATGAAAATACTTCTCAAACAAACACTCACTGATTTAAATCCAGACAGGCAATCAATCTTGATCCTCACAGCCAGAGCAACTTTCATTCATGTCACCCCATTGAGATGCTTTTCACCTAGGAGGACCCAGAAGCTGAGTTCACAACATCTATGGAGGACGGATTATTATTTCCATCCATCACTTGTCCCCGGACTCTCCAAGAGCCACCAATGATGGCAACATCCTTCTAGCAGTCCTGTGCAGAACCCCAAGAGAAAACCAGTTGACACGCCATCCATGTAAAAGACCTCAAAATGTCCAAGTCCAAATTAAACCGCTCGTTCCAAGAAAACGGACTGAAGAGCACACTGAAGATTTGATCATTTTTTTGGCTTCTCATTTGCACACCAAAAACAGCAGCAGTTATACAACATAGTCAGGTCTTACCTTGCCCACAATCTTTGGAAATGGCGTTCGCTGGTTCTCCGCAATTGAGACTGGAGGTGCCACAATTGATCTCCTGTGTCTCATAAGTGAGAGGTGTCTTGGTACTTTCAGCATGTTCTGAAAGACAACAATCAAAAAAGTATATTTAACAATGGTGTGCAATCATTTTCATGTTTTAATGCTCAAAAGCTGTAGAAAAATAAATCACCAAAGTTGAAAAAAGAAAAAGAGAACCGACTATGGGGACCCAACTGCTAAGGACATCAAAGGATTTAAATGTGCAGCGGCATGCGAGCAGCCACGGCCGGCTGTATTCTACACCTGAGGCCACGTGAAAGAGGCCTTTCTGTGTGTGGTGAGCTTTAAGACAACATGCAACAATTACGGGGGTGTTGCTTATGTTCCTACTTGTTAAGTTGTTATTGATTTATACTGTTTACCTTCTGCCTAGAACAAGGCTCTGCTGGAAGTGACACTAATTGCTTCCTTGCCGCTATCAAGAACCGTTACCGTCTTGTCCTAACTGGTTTGTCAACCTTTGGACCCTTCAAATGTTCACTAAAATGTTCACTGTCCTCAGATTGGCAAACTATGATCTAAAGAAAACAGCATTGAGCAGATGTGTCAAAGGCAAAGCCCACGGGCGGAATCCAGCCCACCAGACCATATCATGTGGCCCTCACAACCCTCCTGTAGCTGTGGCATCACCATTGTCTTCGGCCCCCAACAAACTCCTCCGCCCAGTTCCTGCTCTTCTCCAGGAGAGGCTTGTCCTTGCCCCCCACCCCCCAGAACTCCTCCTACAGATCTTGGGCCTATCTGTGCAGCTGTAGCACACCCTCGTCTCCGCCTTGCAGAGTCTCAGCATTCATCTGACTCCAGCCCTCCGCTGGTCCTCTTCCAGACTCTGCACTTTCTGCTTCCACCACCAGCTTATTCCCGGAAGAAGCAAAAGGTAAGAGGGGTGCAATGTGATGTAACGGAGGGTGGGGGAACTTTTGACTTCTGATGGTGGATGCTCTTGACATCCCATGTAAAGGGGTGAAGAGTGTTCTGGACATCTGCTTATCTTTATTATGAGAATACAATCCCAGTTAAAAAAAAGAGGGCCACCGGCCGCTGGTATCATCCACAAGAAACTTTATTGGAGACTGCTCAGACAGAACACCATGGCAGAACCATGTTCAGTTTGAGCAATGTCCAATAAAAATTCTTGCCGATGATACCAGCAGTGTGCGGCCCTCCTTTTCAGACTTACATCATCTGCTACAAGAGTGTGAGTGGGCTCCATGCTGGTCTGCACCCATCCTTCACAGCTTAAGACTTACAGTAAGTTATTACTAAAACCAGTAATAATCAAATGCAGAGGCTATTATTTAATATGTTAACCGGTTCAATACTGGGCATTTTCACCCCCTTCCTTCCCAGACCAATTTTTAGTTTTCAGCGCTGTTGCACTTTAAATGACAATTGCGCGGTTGTGCGACATTATACCCAAACAAAATTGACGTCCTTTTTTCCCCACAAATAGAGCTTTCTTTTGGTGGTATTTGATCACCTCTGCGGTTTTTATTTTTTGCGCTATAAACAAAAGAAGAGCGACAATTTTGAAAAAAACACAATATTTTTTACTTTTTGCTATAATAAATATCCCAATTTAAAAAAAAAAAAACACATTTTTTCCTCAGTTTCAGCCGATATGTATTCTTCTACATATTTTTGGTAAAAAAAAATCGCAATAAGCGTATATTGATTGGTTTGCGCAAAAGTTATAGCGTCTATAAAATACGGGATAGATTTATGGCATTTTTTAAAAAAAATTATTTATTTATTTTTTTTACTAGTAATAGCGGCGATCGCGATTTTTTTTCGTGACTGCGACATTATGGCGGACACATCAGACACTTTTGACACATTTTTGGGACCATTCACATTTATACAGCGATCAATGCTATAAAATTGCATTGATTACTGTGTAAATGTGACAGGCAGTGAAGGGGTTAACCACTAGGGGGCGGGGAGGGGAGGGGTTAAATGTGTTTCCTAGGGAATGCTTCTAACTGTAGGGGAGGGGACGCACAAGGGGAGGAGACCGATCAGTGTTCCTCCGTTCTGGGAACACAGATCGGTCTCCTCTGAGCTGACAGGACGTGGATCTGTGAGTTTACACACACAGATCCATGGTCCGGCCCGGTTAACGGGCAATCGCGGGTGCCCGGCGGACATCGCGGCCGCTGGCCACACGCACCGGGTCCCGATCAACGCGGTGCGCGCGCGCCCCCTAGGCGGCCGGTAACCCGAGGCCGTCATATGACGTCCACCCAGGATGGAACATCCCATCTGTGGACGTCATTTGACAATAGGCTGGTACTGAAGTGGTTAAAGTAGAGTTTCTCAACCAGGGTTCCATGCATCCTAGGTTTCCTCCAGAGGTTGCTAGGGGTCCCTTGAGCAATGAGCAATTTCTGCCTGTCAGATAAGTTCCCATTGACATCATTGATATTTTTTTCACTATCTGTAAAGCGGGGAATTCTTCCTAATGACCACAAATGTAAGGAGCATTCTTCCCACTGACCATCACACTAATGTATCATGAGTTGCAGATATAGTAACTATTAGCAGAGGTTCTCTGAGGATGGAAAGTTATTTCAAGGGTTCCTCTGTGTTGGAAAGGTTGAGAAAAGCTGTGATAAAGAGTAGATATCAATTACTTACAGATACTGTACAATCAGCCCTTTGAGGGCAACCATAATGCTGATGCGGCCCACTATGAAATTTAGTTTGACACCCCTGGCCTGGAACAAAGCTCTACTGGAAGTGCCAGTATTTGCTTCCTTGCTGTTATTAAGAACTGTTACCTCTTGGCCCAACTGGTTAGTCAACCCTTGGACCCTTCAAGTGTTCATTGAAATGCTCATTGTCTTTAGGTTGGCCAACCATGGTCTAGAAAATTAGTCCAGAGCAAAGATATCCCAACAAACAGTTAATTTTCTAATTTTCACAAAAATATCTCAACATCATTTTTTCTTCTTGTATTACCAAATCTTCGGGGACACTCAAACAATTTGCGCATTTAAATAAATCATCAGTTCAGTATCAGAAAGCCAGTTACATTACTCCTGGCGGGAGAGAAACTTCATTACATCTTGTCATGGGATTAAACAAGAATGCTGTAAACATATTGATCCGCCTCAGGAAACATTTAAGAATATGTGAAAGGTGGGCCCTTCCGGAGCTCATTATTAGTTACTGGAGGGAGCAGCTGCCTTCTCGGTGATTTAGAAAGTCGGACAAATTAGTCCTGATAGTGTCAAGCTTTTTTGCTGAGGACGTTGAAAAATAAAGTCAAATTACTGGCCGGCGCAGCATTGATCTCAGCAGGGTGTTTCGAAGAGTTTGAAAAGCTTTCACCATCCAAATTGGTTTGCCCATCACTGGAAGAATAGACGTTCACCTTTTACTATTATTTTTATGTTCACCTGCCATGGATTTGGGGAGCATTATACAAAAAGCACTACATATGTAATCACCGTTTCCAGAAGATTTGACTACATTGTCAATAGTGCTGTTTACAAGAGAAAGCTTTTAGAGAACATGTCAGAATGTTCCTCTGGACAAAGGGACACGTTTTAGATGGAAAGGTTGGGAAGAGAATTACTGTAAACTAAGGACAGGATGATGTGTGGAGGAGGCAGTAGAAGCCAGGTTGGTGGTAAATAATATAAGACTGATACAGAGGTTATTCTGTCCCCTTAGAACTGTGGTCTCCACACTGTGGCCCTCAACAGCCCTCAGTATGTTTTTATCCGGCCCTTGAGACTTTATTCCTCCCACTTTATTCCAGGCACTATTAGTCCCATTGACACCAACCATGATACACTATTCCTTCAACAGTGGGGCATAATTCCTCCAACTTACACCAATGATGTGGCACTATTCCTCCCACTGACACCAAGGATGTGGCACTATTCCTCCCACTGACTCCAAGGATGTGGCACTATTCCTTCCACTGACACCAATGATGGGGCACTATTCCTCCCACTGACTCCAAGGATGGGGCACTATTCCTTCCACTGACACCAAGGATGGGGCACTATTCCTTCCACTGACACCAACGATGGGGCACTATTCCTTCCACTGACACCAACGATGGGGCACTACTCCTCCCACTGACATGGTACAGGAGATGGTCAGAGACTGCAGACATGATACAAGAGAGGGTCAGAGACTGCAGATAAGATACAGAAGATAGTCAGAGACTGCAGACATGATACAAGAGAAGGTCAGAGACTGCAGACATGATACAAGAGATGATCAGAGACTGCAGACATGATACAGGAGATGGTCAGAGACTGCAGACATGATACAGGAGATGGTCAGAGACTGCAGACATAGTACAGGAGAAGGTCAGAGACTGCAGAGATGATACAAGAGATGGTAAGAGACTGCAGACATGATACAAGAGATGATCAGAGACTGCAGACATGATACAGGAGGTGGTCAGAGACTGCGGACATGGTATAAGAGTCGGTCAGAGACTGCAGACATGAAACAAGAGATGGTCAGAGACTGCAGACATGGTATAAGAGATGGTCAGAGACTGCAGACAAGATGCAAGAGATAGTAAAAGACTGCAGACATGATATAAGGGATGGTCAGAGACTGCGGACATGATACAAGAGATAGTCAGAGACTGCAGACATGATACAGGAGATGGTCAGAGACTGGTGACATGAAACAGAAGATAGTCAAAGACTGCAGACATGATACAAGAGATGGTCAGAGACTGCAGACATGATACAAGAGAGGGTCAGAGACTGCAGACATGATACAGGAGATGGTCAGAGACTGGTGACATGAAACAGAAGATAGTCAAAGACTGCAGACATGATACAAGAGATGGTCAGAGACTGCAGACATGATACAGGAGGTGGTCAGAGACTGCAGACATAAAACAGGAGATGGTCAGAGACTGCAGACATGATACAAGAGATGGTCAGAGACTGCGGACATACTACATGGGATGGTCAAAGACGGCAGACATGATACAAGAGATGGTCAGAGACTGAAGACATGATACAAGAGATGGACAGAGACTGGAGACTTGATACAAGAGATGGTCATAGACTGCAGACTGCAGATATGGTATAAGAGATGGTCAGAGACTGCAGATATGATACAAGAGATGGTCAGAGATGGCAGACATGATACAAGAGATGGTCAGAGACTGCAGACATGATACAAGAGATGGTCAGAGACTGCAGACATGATACAAGAGATGGTCAGAGACGGCAGACATGGTACAAGAGATGATCAGAGACAGCAGACATGATACAAGAGATGGTCAGAGACTGCAGACATGATACAGTTTCAAAGAGGCACAAACAGAGGGGCTTGCTGAATAGGAAAGACAAGCGTGAGTGCTTTGCTTTGCTCGGAGTTCCACTTTAAACGCAGCTCCTAGCTGCACTAAAGCTGTGGACTGTTTAAAGGCATTTATGTTTTCTGACACCAACAATGGATTTTTTTTTTTTTTCGAAGCTTACAAAGCTATATTACCTTTCAATTTCTTTTTAAGCCGCACAGAACTGTATCATTTCTTCTCTTTCAATAACAGCATAGAGAGAGATTAAATTGCATTCTTATCATGCTCTGAGATCCCCGGCAGTACAATCCTAAAGCCATTAAAACACACACTCTAAAATCCAACCGTAAAGCCGCGCTAGTTACAAACAAGTACACAGCGCCTCCGGTCCTTCTCTGCAAAACCTGCACACCAAGAGAGACGGCAGATGATCCACATCCAAAGAGGACTGGTCACCCAGCAACCAAGTGTACTGAAAAATATTGTATACTAGTAACTGTATATATTGCAGCTTACTGATCATTAGATGTGGCGGCTGCATTTGTTTTCTTTTTTTTTTTAGGCTTTTTTTTTCCCCTCTGTTTTCACCTGGTGATCTGGCCAGTAACACACCATCCTGTATTAGAGCGCCCCCTCACTCTGGATGAAGGAGCACAGGGGACACTTTGGACAGCAGCATTGCCGGTCTGGAGGGAAGGGGAGATGGACTAGCAGATTTAGATACACTAACAAATTGAAGCCAAACTCCAGCTAACACTTTATAAGCAGTTACAGCAAACATTTTTCTTCCCCTTTAGGGTTAAAGATTTTACATGAATAATTAAAAGCTGATCATAGTAAGCTGTGCTGGGACAAGGGGTGGGCAGGAGGGGCAGCAGCCCAGG
Organism: Lithobates clamitans; assembly: GCA_037952925.1. Lineage (NCBI taxonomy): Eukaryota > Metazoa > Chordata > Amphibia > Anura > Ranidae > Lithobates > Lithobates clamitans. The sequence continues at coordinate 62,767 of JBBGZY010002734.1, forward strand.
ATGCAGTGGTGGTGGTGGGGGGGGGGGGGGCGCAGATCATCACCAGACACATTCTCCAGATCAGTGGCTAGCAACAAAAATGACATGTGTCGGTCAAGGTTTCATCAGGTCCTCTTGCATGACAACCCACTAGGAGTGCTGACAAGGACAGGGCTTGTCCAGGCTCCAAACATCTAGTAGGGAAAAGAAGTCCTAAAAGTTGCAGATCACAGCAAAACCCTCTAAGGAGGTGTATGACAGCCTCAGCCCGGGCTCCAACCAGGCCACACCCCCCTTCAGCAGTTAAAGCTTCCATATGCACGTTGCTGCCCATGCGGTCCACAATGTAATACTGTTTTGCACTAGCATGGGCCGTAGGATTATAACCTCCAGCAGTTAAGGCTTCCATATGCAAGCTGCTGCCTATGCAGTCCACGATGTAATACTGTTTTGCACTAGCATGGGCCGTAGGATTATAACCTCCAGCAGTTAAGGCTTCCATGTGCACGCCACTGCCCATGCGGTCCACGATATAATACTGTTTTACACTAGCATGGGCGGAGGATTATAACCTACAGCAGTTAAGGCTTCCATGTGCACACTGCTGTCCATGCGGTCCACAATGTAATACTGTTTTCACTAGCATGGGCCACAGGATTATAACCTCCAGCAGTTAAGGCTTCCATATGCACACCGCTGCCCATGCGGTCCACAATGTAATACTGTTTTGCACTAGCATGGACCGTAGGATTATAACCTCCAGCAGTTAAGGCTTCCATGTGCACACCGCTGTCCATGCGGTCCATGATGTAATACTGTTTTGCACTAGCATGGGCCGGAGGGTTATAACCTTCAGCAGTTAAGGCTTCCATGTGCACACCACTGCCCATGCGATCCACGATACTGTTTTACACTAGCATGGGCCGGAGGGTTATAACCTAGAGCAATAACGGGCTCCCTTCACAAAAGCAGATCTCATGTGGTATTTAGGCGTTTTCCCAAATACAGCTTGCTGTCCTGAAAATGTCAATTCACTATTACTTTATGTGGTATTTAGCGCATAATGCAAAAAAGCTAAATAACGTATAAAATAGGAGGATAAAAGTCCATTCACAAAAGGAAAAAAATAAATAAATGTATACGGTAAATAAGTAGTGCTCTCCCAGTATGCAATATCTAACCAAATTAATACTGAGCACTTTCACCCCCCTCCAAAAACACAAATCCCAGGCTGGTTATTGAGGTGGAAAGAGACACCAATGATGGGGCACTATTCCTCCCACTGACTCCAAGGATGGGGCACTATTCCTTCCACTGACACCAACGATGGGGCACTATTCCTCCCACTGACATGGTACAGGAGATGGTCAGAGACTGCAGACATGATACAAGAGAAGGTCAGAGACTGCAGACATGATACAGGAGATGGTCAGAGACTGCAGACATGATACAAGAGATGATCAGAGACTGCAGATAAGATACAGAAGATAGTCAGACACTGCAGACATGCTACAGAAGATAGTCAGAGACTGCAGACATGATACAAGAGAAGGTCAGAGACTGCAGACATAGTACAGGAGATGGTCAGAGACTGCAGACATAGTACAGGAGAAGGTCAGAGACTGCAGAGATGATACAAGAGATGGTCAGAGACTGCAGACATGATACAAGAGATGATCAGAGACTGCAGACATGATACAAGAGATGGTCAGAGACTGCAGACATGATACAGGAGATGGTCAGAGACTGCAGACATAGTACAGGAGATGGTCAGAGACTGCAGAGATGATACAAGAGATGGTCAGAGACTGCAGACATGATACAAGAGATAATCAGAGACTGCAGACATGATACAGGCGGTGGTCAGAGACTGCAGACATAGTACAGGAGATGGTCAGAGACTGCAGAGATGATACAAGAGATGGTCAGAGACTGCAGACATGATACAAGAGATGATCAGAGACTGCAGACATGATACAGGCGGTGGTCAGAGACTGCAGACATGATACAGGCGGTGGTCAAAGACAGGCTGGTTATTGAGGTGGAAAGAGTGAAATATTACCATATGCCTGGCTGCCTCCGCTCTGTTTTGGGAGAGAACCTGCTGATCTACAGCGGCCCCTTTGGGGGGGGGGGGGGTAGAGCTACATTACTGTATTGTATTCCATTTCTGAATGTAGAACCCAACTCCAGTCTCAGTTTTTTTTTGTTGGGTTGAGCGAGGAGAAGTGAAAACCTCCGACCTTTCTATAGATAGAGATTCCTATTTCAGCACAGAAGGTTTTCCAATGTGGTTTCCGGATGAGAAGGAACATCTCTGAGCTCCACAATGTGCTATTAATGTGTCATCACAGTGTAAAGGACGGAGACTCTCAACTGGCAGGCTCTCCGCTCTGCACTTTCTGAGAACCAATAATCATTAAAACTCAAATTTAGCTTTGCTTGTTCAGCATACGATCCCCCCCGAGAGGAGAGCAAAGAAAAGCCTTACGTTCGGAAAAGTCAAGATATTAACTTGAAGTAGAAGCTGAGCAAAAGTGGGGCGAATACGGGAGAGGGGAGGAAGGAGGCTCTACGTCTGGTGGCAGGTGTGTACGATGCCGGATTAGAATCCTACATTGATCACACCTCCTCCAAACACATTGATCAATTAAAAAAAGACACATGACGTCACTCCAGTCCTCCAAGGCCATAGATGTGATCAAAAAGTATTAACCCTTTGTTCTGTCGGATCATTTCTCGGGCAAACTGTTGGAAACGGTAAGCCCTGAGAAATACCGGCGGGTGGCAGGAGGAGGGACGTCCCCTCTCGCCGCTTCGGAAACCATTCCAGAGGCTCATTAGCGGTTTCATGGCTGCAAACAATGATACTGGGGTTATGGCTGATACACTATATTACCAAAAGTATTGGGACGCCTGCCTTTACACACACATGAACTTTAATGACGTCCCAGTCTTAGTCCGTAGGGTTCAATATTGAGTTGGCTCCGCCCTTTGCAGCTATAACAGCTTCAACTCTTCTGGGAAGGCCGTCCACAAGGTTTAGGAGGGTGTCTATGGGAATGTTTGACCATTCTTCCAGAAGAGCATTTGTGAGGTCAGGCACTGATGTTGGATGAGAAGGCCTGGCTCAAAGTCTCCGCTCTAATTCATCCCAAAGGTTTTCTATTGGGTCGAGGTCAGGACTCTGTGCAGGCCAGTCATGTTCCTCCACCCAAAACGCGCTCATCCATGTCTTTATGGACCTTGCTTTGTGTACTGGTCATGTTGGAACAGGAAGGGGCCCATCTCCAAACTGTTCCCACAAAGTTGGGAGCATGAAATTGTCTAAAATGTCTCGGTATGCCGACGTCTTAAGAGTTCTCTTCACTGGAACTAAGGGGCCAAGCCCAACCCATAAAAAACAACCCCCCACCATAATCCCCCCTCCACCAAATGGTTTGGACCAGCGCACAAAGCAAGGTCCATAAAGACATGGATGAGTGAGTTTGGGGTGGAGGAACTTGACTGGCCTGCACCTGATAGAACACCTTTGGGATGAATCAGAGCGGAGACTGCGAGCCAGGCCTTCTCGTCCAACATCAGTGCCTGACCTCACAAATGCTCTTCTGGAAGAATGGTCAAACATTCCCATAGACACCCTCCTAAACCTTGTGGACGGCCTTCCCAGAAGAGTTGAAGCTGTTATAGCTGCAAAGGGCGGGGCCAACTCAATACTGAACCCTACGGACTGGGATGCCATTAAAGTTCATGTGCGTGTAAAGGCAGGCGTCCCAATACTTTTGACAATATTGTGTATGTTGGAGGAACTTCCCCACATTTTCTGTTTTGTTTGACACCAATGAATTAGACAGTAAGTTAGGCGATATCTCAAAAATCTGGACTGCAATAAAAAGTTTATAACATTTCTGATCTTTCTTCAATACACTAACAGCTACAAAAAAAAAAAAAAATCCTTGTAGCTGGGGATGAGCTTGCCGTAATAAGTCTAGATAATAAGCTTCAAGCACAAAGACACTGAGATGATCCACAACTCGAAGAAAACAAACAGCAGCACAAAGAATCTAGTTAAATACTTCATTAATCTTACAAAGGAAAATCATAAAAGATTTTGTACATAATAAAGAAGGATGACACAAAATAGCGAGGTGCCAATAATACGACTCCAGTACAATAAAAAGAGATACATAGAGGAGAGCGTAGAACAGAACAAAGGAAAGGTAAAAAAAATAAAAGCATTGAAGAACTCAAGCAGTGGTGATTGGATCTGGCTTACCACAAAGTCAACCAATTTTCCGCACATCGCAACTATCAGACGGGGGATAAAAAGAAAGATGGAGGACATTGTTAGTTTCTCCTATCAGTGGTGATAGTATAGAGCAGTGATGGCAAACCTTTTTGCGCCCTGAGTGCCCAAACTGCGACACAAAACCAACTTCTTTTTTTTTCAAAGTGCCAACGCTGCAGTTAGTAACAGATGATGGCCGCAAAGGGCCTTTCACCAATCCCAGCGACGCAGCAACAACGCTTCCTCCGAACAGATGTCCTCTCACTCTCGGGTTGCCGTGGCGACACCCACAACTGGCACTGCAGGGGCGGTATCCTCGCAGTAGCCCTGTCCCTTGGCCAGCGTGCTGCTCCAGTCTCTCTCCCTTGCAGCAATGGCTCCTCTCTCCCTCTGGGTGGTGATGCTGGACATTAAAATGGACCCATAGTCTTCTGGGACTACATGTCCCATGGTGCACTTCTCACTCCCGCAGCTTCGCTGTGTGTGTGTGTGTATGGGGGGTTAGAAAGCGTAGACAGTGGTGGTGGCGGCGGCTTCCCAGTATAGCTGCCGTGCCCGCAGAGAGGGCTCTGTGTGCCAGCTGTGGCACGTGTGCCATTGGTTCACCATCTCTGGTATTGGGTGTAGTCAGGTGCTTGGCTAAGAATGGAGAGGGAGAGAAACACTGGCTGCAGCTGCTCTCTGTAGATGCTGCCCTGGGGTGCTGCACTGGTTAAAAGCTATCTCAGCCAGAGGAGGGTGCTGTTAAGCAGGATGAGTTTAAAAGATTGAGACAGGCAGCACTGCACTGTGGGAACTGTAGTCCCGAGAGAGACTCTACTGAAATCAAGAGATTTTAAACTACATTTCTATAGCTCCCAATTGTCCCTGATTTCGAGGAACTGTCCCTGATTTTTGAGGGGCTGTCCCTGATTTGGAACAAAGTCCCTCTTTCCTCCTCATCTGTCCTTCATTTTGGTCTGAGCTATATAGTTCTATATAAAATGCATTTTATCTTTAAAAAAGTGTTTCCCAGTGCTAAACCTTTCATCCAATTTCTAAATTGCTGCATTTGTAAATTTCAGATGCCAATATAAAGGACTAGTAGTGGTAAAAAAAAAGCACTTGTGGGCTTAACTGACCTTTTTTTGTGTGTAATTCTCTGGGGGTATGTCCTATGCCTACATACTTTTGCTAATAGGTGTCCCTCATTCCCAAAAAGTTGGGAGGTATGCATTTACATATTGCCAGGAGGAGGAAAAAAGAGCTGCATTTTATCAGGCTGTACAAGAGACGGCTTCCTCTTGCCATGAGGGAGGCCAGAGAGTGCACATTGCAGTCCAGTGTGCACCACCACTGCTGCATATTGGTGGCCTATGGGGGATCTGGAGCGCTGAGTTTGGGAGTGCTAAGAGCCAGAATCACCTGAGTGCAGAGCGGGGAATGCACTAATCGCTGTGTGTGACCGGATGGTGAGCTGCAATATCTCTGTGACTGGTGAGCTGCTGCTGTGGGAATTTGCTATTTGTTGCTAGAGAGAAGGACTAAGTCCTTTAGGAACTGACCATATAGCCAGCTAGTAGCCTGATTGCAGTCTGCAGGCTTGACTGGGACTGTTCTTATGTACACCAGTGGTACGAATGGGCCCCAACGCTAGCCGGCTAAATAGTTAGGACTAAAGACAGCTGCTACACAGAGACCCTCACCTACTACTTATCCTTATAGGTACCTCTCAGGGGACATTGCACAATCTCCTAGCCATTCTCCTAGAGTGCGCTCTAGACTAGTTATAGTTTTATTATTCACATTGTAGTTAATGCTGATAGTATGTACTCTTTATTGCTGATTCATGGGTTAATCCAAGTCTAGTGGTACAGAACTATATTCTAAGTTTCTCTGGCATAGTGATCATACTGTCTAGTGGATTATGTCTGAACCTTCCTTCTGTGTGTTCATTTATGCCTAAACCACCATTTATTCTAACCCGTACATTGAGTTCATTTACCACCAAACAGTATTGTGTCTATTTCCGGGTGCTAATTCACAGCTGATTTAAAGGTATCTATTCTCGTGTTCTTATAAGTGATTGTAGTGACTTTCATTCAACCAGGTGTGTCAGAGGTTGTTCTTGGAGTTGAGGCACAGAACAGAGAACCCAAATTACCAATCGACTCCTGCAAGGGTAGCGCTACAGGGGGGAACCAAGAGAAGACTTCTCATGCAAAGCAACAGGCCCATTTTCATGGTGGTCCTACCAGATGTTTATACTTATCTACTTTTCTCTCCCCCACTGCTCCATTCAGCCATTTGCTTTACCCCTATTGGTGACTACAGTGTAGGGAAAGCCCAACTTTTCTAACTTTCCACTCAGCCACCTTCACCTCCACCATTCTGTTTGGTCTCCAAGATGGAAAATGTCTGCTATGATCCTATTGGTGGCCACTGAGTGGGGGAAACCAAGAAGAGACTTCCCACGCAAAGTGAAAGTTTCATTGTAACGGTGGTACCAAACTTTTGCTCCCCTGGCGCTCTGTTCAGATGCCAGCATTGTCACATGACAAAAAAAGAAAAGGAGACACACCTGGGACAGTGTGAAGGTTATGGGTATTTGTTGCGGTGTTACTCCTCAATAGGGATGAGCCCACGGTTTGGGTCGAGCGCAAGTTCGACTCGAACATCAGGTGTTCATTTGTTCTAAAACGAACCGAGCATTGATGGGCGTTCGTGAGAAATTCGAGAGCCGCAGAACGCCCCATAATGCACTGCGAGATCGCAGTGCATTGCTGTATAATGATTGGCCAAAGCAATCACCTGACCTGCATGCTTTGGCCAATCACACCACGCTCTGCTGAGAGAGCCATAATTGGCCAAAGGCAGGGTGCCTTTGGTGAATCATGGCTCAGGGGACTAAGTCCACGCCCCACACTATATAAGGCTGCTTACATTGCGGCCGTGTGTAGTGTGTGGACGGAGATGGATTGAGCTAGATTAGGCAAGCAGGTTAGTTAGTGGCAGTGTAATATATATATATATATATATATATATATATATATATATATATATATACACCGTATACTCTGCATTTAGCGTAGACTATATATTCAGTGCAGGCAGTGTAGTATATATAACACAGTGTATTGAAGTGGTTAAGGAGAACCCTGCATCAAAAGTTTAAAAAAATGGCGTGGGGTCCCCCCCACAAAATCCATACCAGACCTTTATGAGAGCATGCAACCAGGCCTCAGGAAAAGGGGAAACGAGATAGCGGCTGTAAAGAGGACCTGTCAAGCACTATTCCTATGATAAGGGATGTTTACATTCCTTGTCAAAGGAATAAAAATGATAAAAAAAAAAAATCTAAAAAGAAAGTATGAAAATAGAAAAATAAAAGTAAAATTAACAATAAAAAAAAAAAAAATTAAAGTGCCCCTGTCCCCGCGTGCTCGCAGAAGCAAACGCGCACGTAAGTTGCGCCCACATATGTAAATGGCGTTGAAACCACACATGTGAGGTATTGTCGCGTACGTTAGAGTGGGAGCAATAATTCTAGCACTACACCTCCTCTTTAACTCAAAACATGTAACCTGTAAAAAAAATGTAAAACGTTGCCTATGGGGATTTTTAAGTACCAAAGTTTGGCGCCATTCCAGGAACGTGTGCAATTTTTGAGCGAGACATGCTAGGTATCTATTTACTCGGCAAAACATCATCTTTCACATTATATAAAAAAATTGGGCTAACTTTAATGTTTTTTTTTTTGTTTTTTTTTTAATGCATGAAAAGGTTTTTTCACCTCCAAATAAGGCGTTAAAAAAATTGCTGCGCAAATACTGTGCGAGATAAAAAGTTCCAACAACCGCCATCTTATTCTCTAGGGTATATATAATGTTTGGGGGTTCTGTGTCATTTTCTAGCAAAAAAATTATGATTTTTACATGTAGGAGAGAAATGTCAGAATTGGCCTGGGTAGCAAATGGTTAAGCGAGACAGGAAGAGGATTAAGTCATATTCTAACATGTGCCCAAAAGCAGAACTCCCAACTGTCCCTGATTTCGAGGGACTGTCCCTGATTTGGAGCAAAGTCCCTCTGTCCCTCATTCCTCCTCATTTGTCCCTCATTTTGGTCTGATCTATATAGATGTATATAAAATCCACTTTTTATCTCTAAAAAAGTGTTTCCCAGAGCTAAACCTTTCATCTGATTTCTAAATTGCTGCATTTGCATATTTTAAAAGCCATAAAGGAATACTAGTGGTAAAAAAAAAAAAAAAGTCATTATGGATTTAATTAATCTTTTTTTGGTTAATTCTCCTTTAAGGGGGGTGTGTCAGGGGGCATGTCCTATGACTACATACGTTTGCAAGTAGGTGTCCCTCATTCCCATCTCAAAATGTTGGGAGGCACAGTGGAACCTTGGTTAACGAGTAACTTATTTTCCACCACTAGATGTCCTCAGTCTGACGGCCAGTACCAACCAACCCACTTCTTCTGAGGCAGGGTTGTCTTAGACCCACCCCTGTCTGTCATTGAACAGTTAAAGGAAAAGCGGCGCAGGGATGGGCTCATCTCTCTGTGACCCTGCTTTCTCTTCTGATCAGGATGCTTCTTGTCAGCACATGAAATGATCAGTTTCTTTTTTTTTAAATCAGAAATAAAATGTATTGAATTTTTACCAATAAACACAACAAGTACAACCGATATACAGTGGAACCTTGGTTTACGAGTTACGCGGTTAACGAGCATTTTGAAAGACGAGCAACTTTTTTTTTTTTTTTAATCCTGACTTGGTTTGTCTAGTGTTGTCTAGCAAAACGAGCAGAATTCGAGCTAATGGGATGTGCAGTACCGCATTTGGCCAGAGGTGCGGGGGGCACCGGTGACACTCGGAACGGTTCGGAGCCGTTCGGAAATGCTCGGAATCTTTTGGAAATACTCGGAAATACTCCGAGCCTTTCTGAGGGTTTCCCAGTTCAGCCGAGCCGTCCCCGAGTATTTCTGAGGCTCTCTGGCGCCCCCCCCCCCCCCACCTCTGGCCATATGCGGTATTGCATGCAATAGAAGTCAATGCGGAACGAATTATCTTCGTTTCTATTGACTTCTATGGGGAAACTCGCTTTGGTGTGCGAGTGCTTTGGATTACAAGCATTCTCCTGGAACGGATTATGCTCGTAATCCAAGGTTCCACTGTATGCTGAAAGTACAGGGCATCTCAATTTGCACTCAACTGAATGGAGCAGCCGGGGAATAAAAATCAGGTAAGTATGTGCTTCAAGTGAGATGGCCATTATGGTGAGAGCCTGCTGCTTGCCCTGTATAAGCAAATCACAGGTTTGCTTTATGAAGGTATCCTGGGATCATCAATGGTCCTACATTTTTCCCGGTTCCTAAAAAGGCATGTGTAGGAGCAAGGACCTCTGTCTATAGAGTTCCATGTATTGTCACTTTAGCTGCGCACCCTTTCCTGACCCAACCCCTCCATCATGGAGACCTTATGTATCTTTCATATGGCCACAGAAAACATGAAACTATTCCAGCGCCTCTCTCCTCCTCCCTTCCAAACATTCTCTTTTGTGCATGCTTTTAGCCACATTCCGAAGGCGTGTGCTGTATAGCAATGGTAATTAGAGCGGATGGTACTAAGCCAGCCAGGTGGGAAGGAACTGAGAAAAAGAAAAAAAGAATGTGCATAAAGGTGCGCTTATTTAAATGAATCTATTTTCGTTGGGTTAATCAAATCACACCAACATTCCCCAGCATGTTATTTCAACAAAGGCTATTGCATTTCTCGGGGCGTGTTTTTCCTATTTATGCCCCGTTCTCGAGAACTGCTTCAGCCTACGTGAAAAGGGAGAATTTTTATCTCTCTAATACACATTTCTCACTCCGAGCCAAACGAAATAGAAGACATTTTTTACAAATCTGCCAAATGGAACGATTTGAAACAATGACCGGAGCTCCTCGTCGTCGTGCCAGGGATGAGCGTGGAGGAAACAATGTGGACCAACCTGTAATGTATCATTAAAAGAGACCATTGGGGGGGAGGAGGGGGGGGTCTTTAAAAACTTGGAACCGAAATGTGCAGGTGCAGCATCTACGTGCCACTACGGCTAACCTAACCGCGAACAATGCGCGCTGAGACATGGAACTGCGTAAATGACTTACTTTTCAGATTCACATTGCCATTGTTGGGTTATAATTGGAGGAACTGAAGCAGTTCAGGTTACTTTTTTTTTTTTACCGCTTCAGCCCCGGGAGATTTTCCCCCTTAATGACCAGGGCATTTTTTTTGCGATGCGGCACTGCGTCGCTTTAACTGACAATTGCGCGGTGGTGCGACGTTGTAAAGTGTGAATAAGGATATTACTGCGCTGGCTCCAAAACAAAGTGAAGAGGCTGCTACAAAAACAATGTAACAAGAACGCTGGAAAGTGAATGGTATAAATTGTAGCGCTGAGGAATAAACACAAGTGCAGATGTTTGTGAAAAATAATAAATAAAGGATTAAAACACACAAAAATAGGAAATGTGAGAAAGCCTGTGAAGTGCTTAAAAAGGACCAGTAATGCCCCATACACACGGTCGGACTTTCCGACGGCAAATGTGCGATTGGAGCCTGTTGTCGGAAATTCCGACCGTGTGTAGGCTCCATCGGACTTTTTCCATCGGAATTTCCGACACACAAAATTTGAGATCTGGATCTCAAATTTTCCGACAACAAAATCCGTCGTCGTAAATTCCGATCGTGTGTACACAATTCCGACACACAAAGTTCCACGCATGCTCGGAATCAAGCAGAAGAGCCGCACTGGCTGTTGAACTTCGTTTTTCTCGGCTCGTCGTACGTTTTGTACGTCACCGCGTTCTGGACGTTCGGAATTTCCGACAAGATTTGTGTGACCGTGTGTATGCAAGACAAGTTTGAGCCCAAGTCCGTCGGAAAAAAAAACCTGAATTTTGTTGTCGGAGGATTTTGTTGTCGGAATGTGCGATCGTGTGTACGCGGCATAAGTGCCCGCCACAGAATAGTGGCTAATCAAAGATGTAATACGCTGGCACTGTCGGGCAGTGAGGGCACCAAAGGTGGTACATCTTCAACCAAAAAAACAGGGAAAGTATATCTACTCTTACCGGAACTGGCGGACTCGAATGTCAGCGACGAGTCATAAAGACCGGGATGCCGAGGATCGGCAGATGAACGAGACTCCAAGGAACCCAGGACGTCCAAATACGACCCCAAAGGGTGTTGTAGACAGCCACCAAACCGGACCTTGGATGTTGAAAAGACCAGGGCTGCAACTTAGACACTGGATGTAGAACTGGACCACAAAGGAACTCTAGTCCGGGAATTTATGAAAAGAAAAAATGCCTCCATATGGTGTAGGTAATAAAAAAATGTTTTTTTTTTATTTCTAAAAACCAGCATACATGAATAAATATAAAAACTGTGATCACAGAGTAGAAATGGGGGGCAATGTGAGAAGCAGAAAGCTTGGGCTTGGTCCAGTTCTACCTCCAGGGCCTTAGTTCCAGCCGTGGTGTTTTCAACATCTGAGGTCCGGTTTGGCGGCTGTCTATAACACCCTTTGGAGTCGTGTTTGGAGGTCCTTGGTTCCCTGGAGTCTCGTTCATCTGCCGATCCTCGGCATCCTTGCCTTTAGGACTCGTTTTCGCTGACATTCGAGTCTGCCAGTTTCGGTAAGAGTGCGACGCTGTACCCCAACAAAATTGACGTCCTTTTTTTCCCACAAATAGAGATTTCTTTTGGTGGTATTTGATCACCTCTGCGTGTTTTATTTTTTGCGCTATAAACAAAAAAAGACCAACAATTTTGAAAGAAAAAAAAATATTTTTTACTTTTTGCTACAATAAATATCCCCCCAAAAAATGTAAAAGACACATTTTTTTCCTCAGTTTAGGCCAATATGTTTTCTTCTACATATTTTTGGTAAAAAAAATCGCAATAAGCGTATATTGATTGGTTTGCGCAAAAGTTATAGCGTCTACAAAATAGAGAATAGATTTATGGCATTTTTATTATTATTTCTTTTTTTTTACTAGTAATGGCGGTGATCTGCGATTTTTAATGGGATTGCGACATTGCGGCTGACAGATCAGACACTTTTGACACTTTTTGGGGACCAGTGACATTTACACAGCCATCAGTGCTATAAAAACTGATTACTGTAAAAATTACACTAGAAGGGAAAGGGGTAACACTAGGGGGTGATCAAGAGGTTAAGTGTGCTCCCTAGGGAGGTGTTTCTAACTGTGGGGGAGGGGACTGACTTGGAGTAGAGAGATCGCTATTCCGAATCACTAGGTACAGATGATCACTCTGTACATTGACAGATCCCCATTCTGGCTCTCTGTGTAGCGATCGCGGGTGGCCGGCGGAAATTGCGCGCGCGCCGCCCGTACCCGTGCGATTCACCGGTATGGCCGACCTGATGCAGTATAATGACGGCAGCTGATCGGCAAGCGGTTAAAGTGTTAGTTCATCAACTAACACAGTACACTTTGATCACCCCCCCCCACTACCTGGTCCCCCCTGTACTTACCCCCCGGGGAAAGTTAAGCTGTCAGTGCCCACACAGCCGATCCAGAAGTCCAGGGATTTAAAATCCCCATTCTTCCCCATCTTCTCTGTGCAGCATTCCTGAGACAGACCAGAGCAATTAACTGTGCAGGCGTCGACCAATCAGAATTGCTCTGATCCATTCCCGGAAGCACTTCACAGAGAAGAAGGAGAAAAGCAGGGATTTCAAGTCCCAGGACCACTGGGCTGGTTGAATGAGCAATGACAGCGCAGCATCCCCAGAGGTAAGTGCACCAAGGACTGGGGGGTGGGGATGCAGTGTTACTATACCTTTTCATTTTTTCTGATGAGGTGAACTAACACTTTACAATTTTCTACACTTTCAGAGATAATATTGTTGTCAGTGGATACTAAGAAGCTGCTCATTGCTTAAAGAATCCCTAGCAACCTCTGGTGGAACTCCAGGATTCCCCGAAACCCTGGTTGAGAAAGGCTGTTTTAGACAATTGTGTCCCTCCAACCTTGTGGTAAAAGTTTTGGGAAGACCCTTCTTCTGTTCCATCATGGCTGTTTGACCAATTTTGTGTGGAGGAACTGTGTCCTGCACAGTTTCCTGACCTCAACCCTACTGAACACCTTTGGGATGAATTCAAATGAACCAGGTCTTCTACATAGAGATATGATTTGAGGAGTTTGGTGTGGAGGAACTCAAGTGTCCTGCACAGAGCCCTGACTTCAGCCCTAATGAACTCCTGTGAGATGTCTTGGAATGAGTCAGGTCTTTTCAACCAACATCTCCATAAACACAGCGTTTGATCAGTTTGGTGTGAAGGAACTTGAGTGGCCAGCACAGAGCCCTGCCATCAACCATACTGAACCCCTCTGAAATGTCTTGGAATTAGTCAAGTCTTTTCAACCAACATCTCCATTAAGACATGGTTTAATCAGTTTGGTGTGGAGGAACTAGAGTGGCCTGCACAGAACCCTGGCCTCAACCCTACTAAACACCTATTGAATTAATTGGAATGAGCCAGGTCTTCTCATCCAACATCTCCATGAAGATATGGTTTGATGAGTTTGGTGTAGAGGAACTTGAGTGGCCAGCACAGAGCCCTGCCATCAACCCTACTGAACCCCTCTAAGATGTCTTGGAATGAGTCAAGTCTTTTCAACCAACATCTCCATAAACACATGGTTTGATCAGCTTGGTGTGGAGGAACTTGAGTGTCCTGCACAGAACCCTGACCTCAAACCAACTAAATAACTTTGGGATGAATTGCAATGAGCCAGGTCTTCTCCATAAAGACATGGTGTGATCAGTTTTGTGTGGAGGAACTTGAGTGCCCTGCACAGAGCCCTGACCTCAACCCTACTGAACCCCTTTGAGATGAATTGGAATGCCTACTGACAGCCAGGTCTTCTCAATCTTAATCGGTACCTGACCTAACAATTGTTATTTTGTCTTAATGGGCACCAATTCCCACAGACACACCCCAAAACCAAGTGGAAATCCTTCCCAGAAGATATATATAATGTTTGAGGGTTCTAAGTAATTTTCTAGCAAAAAAAATGAAGATTTTTACATGTAGGAGAAAAATGCTAGAATTGTCTTGGGTTGCAAGTGGTTAAACACAGGCCCGGCCCCTTCTTCCTCCCGGGGTACACTGCCTACCCCTTGTTCGTTGCACCATCTATGGAATTTGGCACTATGTAAAACAGACCAGGCGTTATGAAGAATCCCTGCTGCACACAGGTCCACATTTATATTCACCGTTTGCCGCATAGCGGCTGACTATTTCAGTTGTATGTTTTTTTTAACAAAGGTAAAATTATCCTTTAATACTCAGAGAAGACGGCAGATCTATCTCTCAGAATACTGGCGCATTCCCAACCCAGATACAAAACGAAACTTAAAGCTCTAAAAAAAAAACAACAAAAAAAAAAAACAAATGTGCAAGACAACTCCGAAATGAAACTCCATTCCTCTATCCAGCTTGTTTTTTTGGGGATACAGCTAAATAAAATAAGAAGTGACAACATAATGAGTTGTCGCAGCTTCGGCGGGATAAGCCAGGAGATGGCTTTAGCACCAGCCTAGCGATAATCAGTCTGCTTTAGGCTCACTTTGCATTTGCAGGTAAATATTGTGCTCCCGCTAACTGGCTACAGTCAATAATTCATAAGTAAACACGCTTCCTCCGCAGCGGCAGCGATCACCTTGATTGCTCTTTACAACTGGCGCAAAGCAATAAACACTTGGAGTCAGTCAGCAGACTTATTGAAATACGTCAACGGGTGCGAGTAAGAACATGTGTTTAGATCTCATTTTATATCCTCGGAGGGAATATCTCGAAGGGCTCTGAAGAAGAAAAAAAGAAAAAAAATTTACACTGGCGTTAAATAGACTAGCATCTACAAAAAATGGGACCGGTAAAGTGTGCTAAGCAGATGCTCCGCCTATCAATCTCTGGGTTGTGTTTTTTGGGTGGAAGCCACATTATTCATTCAGCTTCAACCTGGAAAAGTGCCCATGGCTCACGTGTGACCAGACTGAAGGCAGGTGCAGTCTATTTCCTCCAATGTAGCTGGCGCTCAACCGCAGCAGCATTGCAGTTGGAGGGGAGCTCAATAGGAGCATGGTTTCTCTATGGTTTCCTGGGTCACTGTGGAAGCTATCTGATTGGTTGCCACCACCCCAGGTGACTCTGGCACCCATCTTGGGTCAGGCAGAGCCTATTTAAAGCCCTGGCTCCCAGGCTTGGTGTACATTGGTGTACATTTTGCATGTAGGGACAGGTCACTTGTCTGACAGAGACAGTAATTAGTGGCAGTGGGACACTGTCTGTGACGGAACTGCTTGCCGCCCCGCTTGGGTGCTTCCGCCAAACAGTGCCTCCTGCCCTCCAAACCCTTTGGCAGACCGAGAGTTAATACCAGCCCTTTTACCCCAAGCATTGTACACAGACAAGATGTTGAGGTAAAAACCAAAAGAATGACTGTTTATTGAACAGAAATACAGGTTTTATACACTTCAGACGTAGGTCAGTTACCACATGAAAATAAAACCAAAATATTACCCAAAACATCACACACTGGTTTGATAACGAGCTAAAGTTGACACAAGGCTAGTTCCATCATAGGAACCTGAAAGAGTTAGCCAACAGACAAACAATAGGTGACTCAATTAAAAACGGGAATTCACACCTAAAAGGTACACAATGGGAGAGACCTACTTAACAATCAACACATAACAGTGATCCCACCCTACCTCAGACTACCAGCAACAGTCTACAAGATAGTCTATGAGTCTATGAGATAAACTCTTACAATGTTCCAGCAGTCTGAAAAGATGGAATTTATTTATCTTCATAGATTTCTTGTGGGATATTGTTGATAAATATTTCTATTCCAAGTGGGGGCAACCCAGTTTGCAGGAAGGCCACCATATTCCCCCTGACCATTAACCCGTGCAAGATTAATATTACATCTTTCCATCCACTCCAGAAGGGAAGCTTTATTGTCCTTATTTAGTGAATTAATCCGAGCCTCGCTCTCAGCGTTCATCACATTGTTGTCCATCAATAGAGAATGATCTGCTCTATCCATGGGTCATAATCAGTGGGTAGGAGGCCTGCCCCTAGTCCTCTCCAAAAGCCCCTGTCCTGGTTGGGTCTTTCACACTGTTGGCACACCCAAGACCTGCTCTGCTACACATCACTGTGCATTCTGTGAATGTTCCTGTTTGGATGCCCTCCTGCCAGGCTTGCTGTGTATTGCTGAACTTTATCTTTATTACGAGTTCTGTTCCTGCAACTGGACTCTGAGTGTTTACTGCTGTCTCACTACGCTGCACCTCCCCACAAGACAGGGATACCCTTGTGGTCATATGCTTGGTGACTATACCTTAAAAAGACCCTGTTAAGTCCCCAAATAAATAAAACCATGCACTACCCTGTAAAAGAAAAGAGATTCACCTCAACTCTCTGGCAGCTCATGTCTCCGACCTCCACTGTTCAGTGTTGTGGCCTCCTACAGAATCTTCAGCATTTGACAAATCCAGGAGTCTTGAATGCCTGTGCTCACCCACCTCATGCTGCGGTTCTTTCCTATGACCTCTATGTTAATGATAAGTAGGAATGACCTTGGGTTCACACCAAACCCATGTTAGGCCAAACCTGGAAGGAAGCTGCCAGTGCCATCTCCACCCCACCGCTGCACATATAGAAAAAGAACAGGGATCTTGTGACATCATTGACTTAATATAACCACATGGCCATATAAGATCAATGTCATCATAGGCTTAATATGGGCAGATGGCCATGGTAGGTCAATATCATTGACCTAATATTGACATGCGGCCATATTACATCATCATTGACCTAATATGGCCTGATGGCAATATTAGGACATCCATTAACTTGGCCAGACTCCAGAAGAGGGATGAAAAGTACTTACAGCCTTTACAGATTGAAGACCTAAAAGCCAATCCGGGCACTGGCCACATTGCCATATTAAGTCAATTTCATTGATCGAATATGATCATGCAGCCATATTACATCATCATTGATCTAATATGGCCACGTGGCATATGTAGGACACATTAAACTTGACAGATTCCAGTAGAGAGACACAAAGTTCCTTACAGCCTTCACAGATGGAAGACCTTAAAGCCGATCATTCTAAGAAATCAGCTCCTGGCGGCAAGATACTGAATGGTTCAGCTACCGACACCTTGTGAAGTGATCAACACACTTCAGTTGAGGACCAAGTTTCCACCCAGCTTCTCAGGTATTATTATTATTATTATTATACAGGATTATTATTATACAGTTTGTGCAGCGCTTTACAACATGAGGGCAGACAGTACACTTACAATACAAATCCATACAGAAGGGATCAGAGGGCCCTGCTCGTTAGAGCTTACAATCTAGAAACTCATTATGCTGAAGTTCCTCCACGGTGCTTTGATCCACTTACTCAGCATGCTAGGCTTCATACCTAGACCTCATGGTCACCCTCCTCAGACAGCAGGCCTAGGAAGAACAGTCAACCATCTACGTCCTTCCTCGGGCAGGAGGCCCAAGGGAAAGATTACCTGTAATATGTATGCACTCTCCCAGCCTGCACCATTGGTAATAAACCTCCTAGTGGTTGGCCAAGGAGACATAAATACCAATAACCCCAATGATCACCAGGGGCTCTCCAGCAGTAGGCAAAAGAAAACATTCACCAGAACCCAGGAGAGGCTTACAGAAGGCTAAACTATGAACCCAGCTCAGGCTGATTACAGCCTATCAAATACAAAGTTTGAATGTAAACTCCTGCTTAAGGTAGGATGGCTATATAAGTCAAAGGCAGCCAGGCAACTATATTTCGAGAAGAATGTAAGCGATGGCACCCCCCTGTCCATGTTTTCTAGCGTGAACTCGAAGTTTCTCCCGGAGATAGGCTTTATTGCATTTCGATTTGATCACCTTAAAGAAACTCCGCTTGATATCTTAGAACATCTACTCCCTCAACTTTACCTTATATATTTTTAAAGTACAGATGAGCTTCCACAACTCCCGAAAACATACTGGAGATGTTGTTAGCAGCTCACATATAATCTGCTTGGAGTTTAGATTTATTGGTCCTTTAACAAGCATGCAGTAAAGTCAACTTGCGAAGCGGTTCCTGAGCCATTCTGCCCAGCAGGATTTATGTTTTGAAGTTATAGAGGTCAGGCCTTTTGCAGGATTTTCTTTCTTGACTCAGTAATCAATTTCTATGGTGACAGATCATGGCAAGATTGCTTCTCCGCAGATTAAGCGAGTGCAACTGTATTCAGAGCAGCCGGCGGTGGATGTCACGCTGAACATACCTTTCCATAATTATGACTTTTTCTTGTCCACTGTCCTAGTTTTCAACGAACGGAGTGGAGAAAAATAAAAACCTGCTTTAGGATCGTATTGCTTCGTAACCAAGACAGGAAGTGAGGGGAAGTCTTTCTCAAAGGGACACAACGGTAAAAAAAGGCAGACAGACCACTAAGAGACATTTACCTGCCAGATCTGCAACTAGAGGACATAGGCCATGGTTACAAGGCAGTGCCGGGACAAGGCCATCTAGAGCCCAGGGCAAACACGCCAAACTGCGACCCCCCCCCCGCCAAGACATGTAAGCATTATGTGTCAGCAAAAATCCCCCCCTAAAACATAATTGAGCACTAATTTGCATGCTTACCCCCCTAAAGCATAAATTCCCCCTCCTCCCAGTACAAATCAACCCCCATGCTGAATTCTCTCCTCCCAACACAAATATTTGACCCATTCCCCCTCCCAGTTTAAATCCTCCCTCTCCCCAAGTCTCCCTAGCACCCCCCCCCCCCAAAAAAAAACAATCACTCCTCCTAGCACAAAACCTTTACTCCTCAAATTTCACATCCTTTCTTCTCCTCTCATAGCACAAATCCCCCCCCCCCCCATCATACCTACTGGCACAACCCTCCCCACCCCAAAAAATGTCCTCTTTCCATGCACAAATCCCCCCCCCCTCTACCATATCACTTCTTCTAGCACAAACACCCCAAATCTCCCTTTTATAGCACAAATCCTCTTCCCCCATCCCCCCTCCCAACACAAATCCTCAAAATAAACTTTCCTATAACCCCCCAAAAAATCTCCCCTCCTAGAACAATTCTTACCCCCTGCTGCCCCTCAAATTCCATCATCCAACACAAATCCACTCCCCCCCAATCTCCTTGTGGCGTCCCCCCATCCCACATGATACCACAGTGCCCAGGGCAGCCGCCCATCCTGCCCACCCCTGATACCAGGGGGGAACACCAAGCTGCCCAGGAAATCTACTATTACACTGACAACTGCTATTTCCAGGGGAACAGAGCCTATCACTCCCCAGACAGGAGAGCTATTTCCCCACTATTTGGGTTGTGGTCCCTTTACGGGAGAGTTCAAGACATTTTTAGCACTCAGTGGTTCTCACCTGTGCAGGGTGAGGAGTTCTGGGGTAGTCCGGTTGAACAGAAGAGGACCGATTTCAGTATTCTCTGGATTGGTAAGTCCTCATGTGGGCCCCCGAGTTTAGACACTCAAAGAGACATTGGGTGGTAAAAAAGCCCCCAAACCCTGATTACAGGCATTTTGGTCCTGAAAGGGGTAACCCAGGGGAGTGAGAGTCAGCACATGTATATGAGGTGGAGTGGAGCAGTCCACAGCTGTGAGATAGTGTGAGCTGTCTGGCATCTGAGACTTGGTTTTCTGAGCTCCTGCAGCCTGTCTTGTATCTGAAACAGATGGGAACCCTAAACCCAAGTGTGGTACTGGTCTACTGGCGGTGAGCCATTTTGTGGATCTTAATTATTCCACGACTAAGGACTGCTTGCCTTTAAGTTTGCTCAGGAAAGCTGTTTGTGTTTACTTGTTTTTTAAAGATTAATAAAGACAATTTACTTTTACAAGTGGCTGGTGAGATTGGGCCCTCTCTCTATTACAATAAATACAGTATGTATATATGGTCATTGGCAGTATTTTTTTAAAATCTTTCATCACCATAGCAACAGATTCTATAACCTCCTGTCTACCAATGTATGCTTATAAATGGCATGGTAAATAAGGGGTTAAAGCAAGCGCACTGCTGCTGCTGTAGCCATAGGCTTCACTTTACCATCTGGCGAAGGGCATGCATTGAGTACAGTGGCAGCAGTTGCAAGAGTGTGCATTAGGTGCAGTTGTGGCAGGTGCAAGAGTGAGCATTGGATACAGTGACGGCAATTGCAAGAGTGTGCATTGGATACAGTGGTGGCAGTTGCAAGAGTGTGCATTGGGTACAGTGGGGGCAATTGCAAGAGTGTGCATTGGGTAGAGTGGGGGCAATTGCAAGAGTGAGCATTGGATACAGTGGTGGCAGTTGCAAGAGTGTGCATTGGATACAGTGACGGCAATTGCAAGAGTTTGCATTGGATACAGGGGTGGCAGTTGCAAGAGTGAGCATTGGGTACAGTGGTGGCAATTGCAAGAGTGTGCATTGGGTACAGTGGTGGCAATTGCAAGAGTGAACACTGAGTACAGTGGTGGCAATTGCAAGAGTGTGCATTGGGTACAGTGGTGGCAATTGCAAGAGTGTGCATTGGATACAGTGGTGGCAATTGCAAGAGTGAGTACTGAGTACAGTGGTGGCAATTGCAAGAGTGAGTACTGAGTACAGTGGTGGCAATTGCAAGAGTGAGTACTGAGTACAGTGGTGGCAATTGCAAGAGTGTGCATTGGGTACAGTGGTGGCAATTGCAAGAGTGAACACTGAGTACAGTGGTGGCAATTGCAAGAGTGTGCATTGGGTACAGTGGTGGCAATTGCAAGAGTGTGCATTGGGTACAGTGGCGGCAATTGCAAGAGTGAGTACTGAGTACAGTGGTGGCAATTGCAAGAGTGAGTACTGAGTACAGTGGTGGCAATTGCAAGAGTGTGCACTGGGTACAGTGGAGGCAATTGCAAGAGTGAGTACTGAGTACAGTGGCGGCAGTTGTAAGCATGTGCATTGGGCACAGTGGTGGAAATTGCAAGAGTGAACACTGAGTACAGTGGCGGCAGGTGCAAGAGTGTGCATTGAGTACAGTGGTGGCAATTGCAAGAGTGTGCATTGGATACAGTGGTGGCAGGTGCAAGAGTGAGTACTGAGTACAGTGGTGGCAATTGCAAGAGTGTGCACTGGGTACAGTGGTGGCAATTGCAAGAGTGTGCATTGGGTACAGTGGTGGCAATTGCAAGAGTGAACACTGAGTACAGTGGTGGCAATAGCAAGAGTGTGCATTGGGTACAGTGGTGGCAATTGCAAGAGTGTGCATTGGGTACAGTGGCGGCAATTGCAAGAGTGAGTACTGAGTACAGTGGTGGCAATTGCAAGAGTGAGTACTGAGTACAGTGGTGGCAATTGCAAGAGTGAGTACTGAGTACAGTGGTGGCAATTGCAAGAGTGAGTACTGAGTACAGTGGTGGCAATTGCAAGAGTGTGCACTGGGTACAGTGGAGGCAATTGCAAGAGTGAGTACTGAGTACAGTGGCGGCAGTTGTAAGCATGTGCATTGGGCACAGTGGTGGAAATTGCAAGAGTGAACACTGAGTACAGTGGCGGCAGGTGCAAGAGTGTGCATTGAGTACAGTGGTGGCAATTGCAAGAGTGTGCATTGGATACAGTGGTGGCAGGTGCAAGAGTGAGTACTGAGTACAGTGGTGGCAATTGCAAGAGTGTGCACTGGGTACAGTGGTGGCAATTGCAAGAGTGTGCATTGGGTACAGTGGTGGCAATTGCAAGAGTGAACACTGAGTACAGTGGTGGCAATTGCAAGAGTGTGCATTGGGTACAGTGGTGGCAATTGCAAGAGTGTGCATTGGGTACAGTGGCGGCAATTGCAAGAGTGAGTACTGAGTACAGTGGTGGCAATTGCAAGAGTGAGTACTGAGTACAGTGGTGGCAATTGCAAGAGTGTGCACTGGGTACAGTGGTGGCAATTGCAAGAGTGTGCACTGGGTACAGTGGAGGCAATTGCAAGAGTGAGTACTGAGTACAGTGGCGGCAGTTGTAAGCATGTGCATTGGGCACAGTGGTGGAAATTGCAAGAGTGAACACTGAGTACAGTGGCGGCAGGTGCAAGAGTGTGCATTGGGTACAGTGGTGGCAGATGCAAGAGTGTGCATTGGGTACAGTGGTGGCAGGTGCAAGAGTGAACATTAACAACTGACTGATCAGTCTTCATTCTCTCTCCTAAAAGTTTTTTTTTTTTTTTGCTGGTAGACTGCAAGCCGCCACTTGTAGAACCCGCATCCCTCTGCTGGCCAG
This sequence comes from Lithobates clamitans, assembly GCA_037952925.1. Taxonomy (NCBI): domain Eukaryota; kingdom Metazoa; phylum Chordata; class Amphibia; order Anura; family Ranidae; genus Lithobates; species Lithobates clamitans. The sequence goes on from JBBGZY010002734.1 coordinate 85,380, forward strand.
GTTCCTTAGTCTGGTCATTTTGCACCACGGGCTACAGAGGCAAGACAAAACAGAAGATACACGCCGAAAGAAAGACCAACTTGTCAAAAAAAAAGATCAGGATGAGTTAGTAGACTCTAAAGAAAACAAGCGATTCTCCGACAAACTGTCCTCTCTCCATGGCAACTAAATTCCTTCTTTCTGAGTGTAGGATATGAAAGCTTTGCACTGCTTGCTATGGGCAATATCACTTCTATTACTACTAATAAAATAAGCAACAAAATCCTTTACAGTGGGGACTCTTAACTAGGAGCTTCCCTACCCCTGGGGGGTGATGGACCCAAATGATGGGGATATGGAACTGGATCTTTGAATAACTGAAAAAAAAACATTGTTAGATTAGAATCTGAATATTTCATCTTATATAAGTATTTATATAGTGCAGACAATTCAACCGCTCAAGGACCAGCCGGCGTCATTATACAGCGGCAGGTTGGCTCTGCTGAACGAATCGCCGTAGCTGTACGTCAGCCGCTGTAAGAGCGATAGGGGGCGCCCGCGGCGGGACATCAGAGCCGATGCGCGTTGCTGGTGGCCGCAATGTCCGCTGGCCACCCACGATCGCTCCACAGAGAGCCAAAACGGGGGTCTGTCAATGTAAACGAACAGATCCCCGTTCTGACAGGGGAGTGGAGAGAGATCTGCTGTTCCTAGTAATTAAGAACAGCGATCTCTCTCCTCCTCCAGTCAGCCCCCTCCCACCCACAGTTGGAAACACCTCCCAGGGAACACATTTAACCCCTTGATCGCCCCCTAGTGTTAGCCCCTTCCCTGCCAGTGACATTTATACAGTAATCGGTGCATTTTTAAGGCTCTGATCACTGTATAAATGTCAATGGTCCCAAAAAAGTGTCAAAAGTTTCTTGATTTGTCCGCCGCAATGTCACAGTTCCGCTTAAAATCGCAGATTGCCTCCATTACTAGTAAAAAAAATAATAATAAAAATGCCATAAATCTATCCCCTATTTTGTAGACGCTATAAATTTTTGCACAAACCAATCAATATATGCTTATTGCGATTTTTTTTTACCAAAAAAATTTTGAAGAATCCATATTGGCCTAAACTGATGAAGAAATTCGTTTTTTTTTCTAATTTTTTATTATAGCAAAAAGTAAAAAATATTGGTTTTTTTTTTTTTCAAAATTTTCGCTCTTTTTTTGTTGTTTAACCAACCGCAGATCAAATACCACCAAAAGAAAGCTCTATTTGTAGGGAAAAAAATGACTACTAGGCGCTATAACTTTTGCACAAACCAATCAATATATGCTTATTGTGATTTTTTTTTTTTTTTTACCAAAAATATGTAGAAGAATACATATTGGACTAAACTGATGAAGAAATTTAAAAAAATATATATATTTTTTAAAAATTGTCTGTCTTTTTTTGTTTATAGCGCAAAAAATAAAAACCGCAGAGGTGATCAAATACCACCAAAAGAAAGCTCTATTTGTGGGAAAAAAAACGACTACAGACGCTATAACTTTTGCGCAAACCAATCAATATCAATATACGCTTATTGTGATTTTTTTTTTTCCCCAAAAAATATGTAGAAGAATATATATTGGACTAAACTAAAGAAGAAATTTGTTTTTGTTTTTTTGTGTTTTTTTTTATATTTATTATAGCAAAAAGTAAAAATATATATATATTTTTTTTAAATTGTCGGTCTTTTTTTGTTTATAGTGCAAAAAATAAAAACCTGCAGAGGTGATCAAATACCACCAAAAGAAAGCTCTATTTGTGAGGAAAAAAACTACTACTAGACGCTATAACTTTTGCGCAAACCAATCAATGTACGCTTATTGTGATTTTTTTTCTTTAACAAAAATATGTAGAAGGATACATATTGGACTAAACTGATGAAGAAATTTGCTTTTGTGTTTTTTTGTGTTTTTTTTTGGATATTTATTATAGTAAAAAGTAAAAAAATATATATATATATAATATATATTCACCTCTGCGTTTTTTATTTTCTCCTCTATAAACAAAAAAAAATTGCCTATTTAAAAAAATAAATTATATATATATATATATATATATATATATATATATATATATATATATATATATATATATAAATTTTTTTTTTTTTTTAAATTGGCAATTTTTTTTGTTTATAGAGGAGAAAATAAAAACCGCAGAGGTGAAAATATGAATATATATATTCACCTCTGCGGTTTTTATTTTCTCCTCTATAAAAAAAAAAATTGCCTATTTAAAAAAATAAATAAATAAATATATATATATATATATATATATATATATATATATATATATATATATATATATATATATATATATATATATAATTTATTTATTTTTTTAAATTGGCAATTTTTTTTGTTTATAGAGGAGAAAATAAAAACCGCAGTGGTGAATATATATATATATATAAATATATATATATATATATATATATATATATATATATATATTTATATATATATATATTTTTTTTTTTTACTTTTTAATATTTTTATGTATTCAACTTTTTAATATATATATATTTTTTTATTTATTTATATAAATTTTTTTTATTAATTTGTCAATTTTTTTTTTGTTTATAGAGGAGAAAATGAAAACCTCAGAGGTGATCAAATACCACCAAAAGAAAGCTCTATTTGTGGGGGAAAAAAAGGCCGTCAAATTTTTTGCGTACAACGTCGCACGACCGCGCAATTGTCAGGGTCGTATCGCAAAATATGGCCTGGTCATTAAGGGGGCAAATACATCTCTTTACATACTGTAAGTCCAATTTGTCCAGCAAAGTTCTAACATAACAAATATGACAAAACAAAATTATTAGCTTAATAAATGAATAAAAAACTAAATTAAACAAGTTGACACAATCGTCATCTTCACAGTTTCTTTCAAGTTTTTCCACCATGCACCTCTCTAGTCACTGTCCAGGGCACCAACTGAAAATAAAACTAAAAATAAAAGGAATGCAGCCACCACACCTCAGGTAACCGGTAGGCTCCGATATGTCAATATTTGTTGTAGGATTTCTATACCTGTTAATGAATGGCCGCCCCTTCTCAATAGAGCTCTGAATGCAGCATGTGCCATGCATCTGATCCTCCGCTTATTAGAATGGTCACCTTGGAAACTCCGCTGGAATCCAATCATTTACGGCTAACACATCACACCCCGCTTCCCTTCCAAGAACATTTCTTTGCTCAGTCACCCTTGGAAAAAAATTCTACAAGTCCAGAAACAAAATTTAATTACCGAGATGTACTTTTGACTAAAAGTTTTGCAGGAAGGTCAGCAGACCGCCGCGGAATCATCAGCTCAGCATAGTTCTGGGTTAAAAGGACTCTGAAGATGACGATTGTGTCACAGGCTGCAATTGAACGAACGCGTTCTTCTCTGCAAGGATCAGCTGTTTTCGAGAGCCCTGCATTAAAATGCAAAGAGCTGGATTTTTTTTTGACTGACGGGTACAAGGACCTCTTGTAGGTTCTCGGTTACCAACAAGTCTACGACACGCCAGACAGATGCTCCGAGCTATATTCTCTCCTTAACCCACTCAACGCTTCACCAGCAACAAGCTGGACTAATGGCTGTTCAGATGATACATAACGTTCACCAAACACCTGGGGAGCCATTTTTGCAGCTGAATGTGCAGACGTTGGCCCTGAGATTGCAGTAACAATCTATTCTATGGAAGGAGGACCTGAAGGACGAGGACACCAATGTCTAGGGTGGCAACGTTTTAATGATACGGCAGATGTTCAATAGTCGCAGAAAGCAGAGCAATGTCCGTTCAGCAGCATGCTGATTTTGGGTGCTGGGAACCTGGTGACCTTTAAGGATAAGCCGAACACCCCCCGCCCTCCTCGGTTCGGTTTGCACCAGAACATGACAACAGGCAAAAAATTTGGACGAATAAACGAACACCGTTAAAGTCTATGGGACACTAACATGAAAAATTAAAAGTGTAAGGGGTCTGGTATGGATTTTGGGGGGGGCCCTACGCCATTTTTTTTTTACATTTGACGCATTGTTCCACTTAATTTCCATACCAGACCTGAAGGGCCTGGTATGGATTTGGGGGGGGGCCCTACGCCATTTTTTTTTACATTTGGCGCATTGTTCCCCTTAATTTCCATACCAGACCTGAAGGGCCTGGTATGGATTTGGGGGGGCCCCTACGCCATTTTTTTTACATTTGACGCATTGTTCCCCTTAATTTCCATACCAGACCTGAAGGGCCTGGTATGGATTTTGGGGGGGCCCTACGCCATTTTTTTTACATTTGGCGCATTGTTCCTCCTAATTTCCATACCAGACCTGAAGGGCCTGGTATGGATTTGGGGGGGGGCCCTACGCCATTTTTTTTTACATTTGGCGCATTGTTCCCCTTAATTTCCATACCAGACCTGAAGGGCCTGATATGGATTTGGGGGGGCCCCTACGCCATTTTTTTTACATTTGACGCATTGTTCCCCTTAATTTCCATACCAGACCTGAAGGGCCTGGTATGGATTTTGGGGGGGGCCCTACGCCATTTTTTTTTACATTTGGCGCATTGTTCCTCCTAACTTCCATACCAGACCTGAAGGGCCTGGTATGGATTTTGGGGGGGGGGGCCCTACGCCATTTTTTTTTACATTTGGCGCATTGTTTCCCTTAATTTTCATACCAGACCTGAAGGGCCTGGTATGGATTTTGGGGGGGGCCCTACGCCTTTTTTTTTTTACATTTGGCACATTGTTCCCCTTAATTTTCATACCAGACCTGAAGGGCCTGGTATGGATTTTGGGGGGACCCCCACGCAGTTTTTTTTTTTAATTTTTGGTTCAGGGCTCCCCTTAATATTCATACCAGACCCAAAGGGCCTGGTAATGGACTGGGAGGGGAACCCCATGCTGTTTTTTTCACTGAGTTTTATCTATATTGCCGAGACCCGACAATCCATTACAGCCGCGATCGGTTTTAAATGACTTTTTTTTCCTTTAGAAATGTCATTTCATTTTTATTGTTTCACTTTAAGCATTATTAAAATCACTGCTCCCGAAAAAACTTGCGTTCCCTCTCAAGATTTTGTGTGGGCAATTTTCACGGGATTCCGCACTCCACTCCTACATGTAAAAATCATCATTCTTCTGCTAGAAAATTACTCGGAACCCCCAAACATTATATGTTTTTTAAGCAGAGACCCTAGGGAATAAAATGGTGGTCGTTGCAATGAATTAAAAAAAAACAAAAACAGTAAAGTTAGCCTGATTTTTTTGTATAATGTGAAAGAGGATGTTACGCCCAGTAAATAAATACCTAACTTGTACTTAAAAATCTCCACAGGCCACACTTTAACATTTTTTACAGATTACCAGTTTAGAGTTACAGAGGTGGTCCTGTGCTAGAATTATTGCCTCCGAAGTCCATAGAGACTGCTGTGGACCATCTGGCCCGCGGTATTCTCTATTGTAAACTTTCCTTCTCCAGCTCGCCGATCCCACGGGTGAGCCGGTAGAAGCACCGGAGGGCAGCGGGAGGGAATATCGCCCCTCCTCCCGCTGCCCTCCGGTGCTTCTACCTGCTCGCTAACAGCTGCCATGATTGTTCTAAAGTTGCAGGGAATAGCCGGCAGAAAAAGAAGTGTAGCGCCCTGGGGTTTAGTCAGGGAGCTCCTCACCGAATTCCTTGTCAGGGGTAGCTACCATAATTAAATTGTTAGAGATCCATTGATTTCTCCCTAAGTTTGGCCTTGTTGTACTTTTGTTTTTTGCTTTGTTTTTTTGCTTTTGCTTGATACTAGATATGAGAAGGACAACTCATGGTCAGGTTATGGGTATATGGGGTATCTCAGCCAATGGGCAGGGGTTTTCTTGAATCTCTTGGCCTGCTGGGAGAGCCTATACATCCGGGTGGAGTGTCAGGTGATCTGTGTTCTGTGCCACCCGGACTGCTGTCTGGGTGAACGTGTGTTGTCTGCCCAGGGCTGCTAGGCCAGAGATGGGGCCTATCCCGGGCACCTCTGGCTGCCAGGCTGTGTGAGGGCCAATACAGAAGTAAGAGAGCAGCGCAGGGTTGGGATTGCGGCTTGCAGTCCAACCAAAAGTGACGGTTCTGCCGGCCGGAGAACCTGTTGTGGTCGGAGGTAGAAGGGAAGCTGTCGCCACTAAGGGTCCAACCACCTTATTACCAGGGACCACAGTGAGTAGCTGAAGCAAGTACTGGAGCAGTATTCTCACCGAACGGGCACGGTGGAGAATCGGGAAAATTCAGGCAGTGATCAAGTCAGGGACCCGACCAGCGGAGGTGACGCTTGCTTAAAAATCTCCATAGGCGACATTTTAACATTTTTTTTACAGATTACCAGTTTAGAGTTCCAGACAAGGTTGTGTGCTAGAATTATTGCTCTCACTCTAACGATCGTGGGGATACCTCACATATGTGGTTTGAACGCCATTTACAAATGTGGGCACAACGTATGTATGCGTTCGCTTCTGTGCACGAGCATGCGGGGACAGGGGGCGCTTGACACACGAGTCAAGCTCGGTCCCTAGCTTGACTTGTGTGCCAAGCTAGGGACTGAGCCGGTCAGCAGGGGTGAAGCTTGAAGGTATCCGAAGTGCCAAGCTAGGGACCCAGCAGGGAAGCGTGGGTGACGCTTGAGGAAGATACCACCGCAAAAGCCTTGAGGAGCTCACGGGATTCAGAGTTAGTGAATCTGAGAGTCCGGTGAGAGACCAGGAGCTCAAAGGGCTGAAGAACTACAAGTAGAAGTTGTAGTAAAGCTGAGAGAACTGTTACGTTTGAATTAGGAACTGTTAAGTACTGTATCCATAGGGGACAGCAAACCTGCTCGTGCAGAAGTGGCACCTTGCTGGGGCCTTTCCCTGTTCGGCTGTCCTCCTATTGAAGCCTCAGAGTCTGCCTATCGAAATTGCAACTACTTAAGGATGTCCTGGCCCCAACCCTCTTTCGCTTGCAAAATATAAAAGGGACTGTTCAAATAAATAAAAGCTCTTTTGCATCCAAAAAGTGTCTGGCGCCCAATGACTTTTACCACCTTTGCACCCACTATGCCTCACAACCCACAAAATTGAAGGATGTTAGCGGTCTGTGGCCTCAAAGGTTCTCATTAGACTGGAAGAGGTTGGAGATTCTGCTACAGAAGATATCTGGATGATGCCTGTAGCTGCACCCAACATTCAGACTCTTCACTGAAAGTCCAGGACGTCATATGACGGCCTTTGGTGGGACCTGGTTAAAGTCACGTTTCGCCGATTGCAGAGCAATTCTGTTGTACGCCAATGGCAGCAAAAATGCACCGCAGGCAGCCTTCCAGCAGCCACAGGAAGAGAATGGAGGGTATCAGTTCCTCTACATGCCACCCTGCTGCCCCGCCAATGCACCTCCAGCTATGATCAGCCCATGTGTGATCCCCTGCCCCTCCCCCCTTCACCACTGCTGGGTTTCCCCCTTCCCTCTCCCAATGGCTGCTACAGGGGGGTATGTCAGGATGGAGAGTGGGGAAAGGGCCGATAAATGTGTCATTTACCTGCCCCTTCCTTATCTTAATGAATAGAGTCATTGATTCGAACCGATCACTGACTCTATCCATTCTTAACCAAGAGGCATAGTAAACTGGGATTCCTATGCTTCAGTTTATGAATGAACGGGAAGCCTCTGTACGGAGCTATTCCTGTCCGTTCATTCTGTGCAGCTGAGAATGAATGTGGCCGCTGGAAGGCTGCCTGCGGTGCATTTTTGCACACCTCCCAACTTTTTGAGACGGGAATGAGGGACACCTATCAGCAAAAGTATGCAGGCATAAGACACACACCCTTGCCACGCCCCCTTAAAGGAGAATTGTACAAAAAAAACAAGATTGGTTAGACCCACAAGTTGCTTTTTTTACCACTACTATTCCTTTATATTGGCTTTTGGAATTTACAAATGCAGAAATTTAGAAATCAGATGAAAGGTTTAGCGCTGGAAAACACTTTTTGATAGATGAACAGTGCATTTAATATACATCTATACAGATCAGACCAGAATGAGGGACAAGTGAGGAGGAATGAGGGACAGAGGGACATTGCTCCAAATCAAGGGCCAGTCCCTCCAAATCAGAGATGGGGATTGAGGGCTGTGTGTCCTCAATCCCATTTCTCTATCTCAAAGGAGAAACATCAGAAGTCTGTTTAGACCCCTGGTATCTAACTACCCCCCCCCCCCCCCTCAAAGGGGCTTCTAAAAAAAAATTGTTTTATAAATAAAAAATAAAATTATAAACTAAATAAATAAATTGAAATTAAATGGTAAAAAAATAATAATAAAATAATAAAAAAATACAATTGTAAAAATAAATAAATCAATAAATAAAATAAACAAACATGACCCACTCAAGTGAATGGGACAGGACCACAACCACGCTGCAACCGCATCTCTTGCGCTAGGTTGCTGCATGGTGCAGCAGGCTTTTAATGGTTAAAAAACAAGGTGTCCAGAAGGTGGCATGTCCCCTCCAACCAGATCGTTTTTTCAGGGGGGCGCTGCGTGTGTTAAGAAGACCCTAAAGAGACATAACATGGGGAGATGCACATGCATTGCACACCTGCCAATTTCTTATTTTTCCAAGACGCACCTTGACCTATTGAAGGGGCCTTTCTTGATGGGAGCGCCTCACTTTGCTTTTTGTTTTTTTCATTTTAAAACTGTTTTCAAGGCGCCAGGATCTGTACCAACAGAGCAGCGACAGACTGTTGTCGATCTCCAGCTGAGGCGGGAAAAACAAGGCTCACACCTGCGACAGCCGTATCATCCATATCATCCTGCCAGGTCACAGCTGTGACGCTCCCTTTTCAAGATCTGCTCATGAATAATGAAGAGCCACACTTGACCGTGCAAACAGGACAAACCTCCGTCACAGATGATGAAAGCGAGCTCCAGGGGCGGTGGGGGGGGGGGGGGCGGGGAAGGAGCGTGAAGGCAGGTTAGCACTTGTCATCTCTAGCTGGGTACGGCGATGCCAAGCGCTCCCCGGGATTCAGGCGACAGAAGGGCAGGCCGCCGCGTAGATTTCCCAGGGGAGGAGCAACGTGTCGCGGCAAAATTGCTTCAGCCAAAACGATGTGACTGGAACTAATTGAAATGGAAGATCAGAGAGGCTGGCGAGGCGCGACTCCGTTCTGTTAACTCTTGCCAGCGCCATCTCCCGCCTTGGCCAACACCTGCACACGGCGGCAAAGCCAGTTTTGTGCACCGGAGAAGTTTTCAATAAAATGCTAACTTTTCCTTAAGAAATACTCATATCGTGGACCACCAACATTTTCTCCTCAAGGGATTAGAATGTAATTGAAGTTTGGCCAGGGACTGGTCATGTGATTGAGGTCCAAGATGGACATTTTGTGGTCTTGGCTCAACAATCGTGATACTATACAAGAGATCCAAGAGATCTTATACAAAATAACCCAAATATTTGTATCTGGGAGCATTATTCGCCCTTATATGGGGTAACAACCAACATCCCTCGTACCTTGTATTACATAAATAATAAAAACAAGCCTAGATAGGACTGTAATGTAATAGTAATGTAAATAACACAAGGTTCTGCTCCCCATAGTTAGCTTTGGTGACCAGAACCATTAAGTGGGTGCTATGGTGTGACCAGATGGAAGGCTCCATTATGGTAGATGTTCAAAGAACGCAATATGAACAGTCCACCATATTTAAAAATACAGACAGGACCCTTTCTCGTCACCCACAGAACACAACATTTCAAGGCCACTATGGACCTCTTGTCTGGTCACTGCTGTCTGTAGAAGGGATCCTTAGTGGTCTTGATGCATGTTTTTTTTTTTCTCCATGGGTACCAGATAAATATCCTGTTTGTATTTTGCAATATAGTGCGCTGATGATATTGCATTCTTTGGATGTCTACTATCATGGAACCAGCCATCTGGTCACCATAGCGCCCACTTTATGGTTATGTTCACCATAGCTTACTAAAGTGACCAGAACCTTGTGTTATACACACAAGTCCCATATAGGCTTGTTTTTTTTTTCTATTTAAGGTATGTTGGTACCCCATATAAGGGCAAACAAACTTCTCAATTACAAACCATTGGATTACTTTCTATAAGTTTTGAAGGTGGTCATTGTGCAACACAGTGACATGGATAAGGAGGGAGATGGGGGGTCCAGAACCATCCTAGGGCATCAGTGGTGCCACAGTAAGCAATGAAACTGGGTGCGCACTCGAATAGTCCAACAGTGACAGTTTAGAGAAGCTCTTCTTATCATCTTCTTATCTTATCTTATCATCTTCTCTGCTTCAGTCATATGACACAGTCAAGGGTGGTCCTCCCCCACTGAGCTCACACTGAACTGCTCAGCCTGGTAAGTGTGTTTCTTGGAGGGGTGAGAGGTGAGAACTCTACTGGGGTGAGAGATCTGTACTGGGAGGATCTTCCTGGGGATAGATCTGTACTAGTAGAAGATTTTGGTTGGGGGAGAGAGGTCATTTTTTGTTGTGTTCTGTCTACTGACCTGTGTGTCACGCACTCCTGAACCCTGCACCCTGTGTGTTACGCACTCCTGAACCCTGCACCCTGTGCGTTATGCACTCCTGAACCCTGCACCCTGTGTGTTACGCACTCCTGAGCTCTGCACTCTGTGTGTTATGCACTCCTGAACCCTGCTCTCTGTGTGTCTTACACCTCTGTACCCTGCACCCTGTGTGTTACTCACTCCTATACCCTGTGCGTTACACATTCCTGAACCCTGCACCCTGTGAGTTACACATTCCTGAACCCTGCACCCTGTGAGTTACACATTCCTGAACCCTGCACCCTGTCAGTTACACATTACTGAACCCTGCACCCTGTGTGTTACACACTCCTGTACCCTACACCCTGTGTGTTACGCACTCCTGTACCCTGCACCTGTGCGTTACACATTTCTGAACCCTGCACTCTGTGTGTTACACACTCCTGTACCCTGAACTCTGTGTGTTGCACACTCCTGTACCCTGCACCCTGTATATTACGCACTCCTGTGCCCGGCACCCTGTGCGTTACACATTACTGAACCCTTGGTGTTACGTACTCCTGAACCCTTCAATCTGTGTCTTATGCACTCCTGACCCTTGCACTCTGTGCATTATGCATTCCTGAACCCTGTTAGATGATTGCTTGCAGCACAGTAATTAAAGAATATGTTTTGGGTACCAGGACTGCAGCATATGTTATTGTGTACACACAGGCATGGATTTACTTAAAGGCAAATAAACTGTACACTTTGCAAGAGCAGTTGCTCCAGAGTTTGGAAAATGAGAGGAAGCTCTATCTACTTCCATTAACCAATCATGTACAAGCAAAACTGCAGTTTTTATTTTATTTTGCTTGCATGTAATTGGGTATTCTTTGCAGAGTAAAGCTTCATTTACTAAGCTCTGGAACAACTGCACTTGCAGAGTGCACAGTCTATTTGCCTTTAGTAAATCAACTCCAGTAAGCAGGCCCATGTTTTAAGCCCCCCACACACACACACACACACACACACAAAGTGTTAGCAAAATTTTGCCACACCAACAATTCAGCTCTAGGTGCCCAAGGCTGACCCTCCACACCCCCCAGAAAAAAAAATATCTACAGTTCTGGTGTGACATACCTACCCCAACACAATATACAGTTATACAGTACACATTGATGAGGTGACAATATCACTCTATCCAAAATGTGAGAAAAAAAAAAGGTTTGGGCTACAGATACCATTTTGGATAAAGATACCATTTTGGGTAATGATACAATTTTCAGTAAAGATCAATTTTGGGTAAAGATACCATTTTAAGTAATGATACAATCTCAAGTAATGATACAATCTTAAGTAATGATACAATTTTGAATAACAAAACAATTTTGGGTAATGTCATAAATTTGGATAATGATACAATTTTGGGTCAAGATACAATTTTGGGTAATGATACACCTTTGTATAAAAATAAAATTTTGGGTAAAGATACAATTTTTTTTAATGTCACAAATTTTGGTAATGATACAATTTTAGGTAAAGATACAATTTTGGGTAATGTCACAAATTTTGGTAATGATACAATTTTGGGTAAAGATATACAATTTTAGGTAATGATACAATTTTGGGTAATGTCACAAATTTTGGTAATGATACAATTTTGGGTAATGTCACAAATTTTGGTAATGATACAATTAAGGGTAATAAAACTATTTTGGGTAATGCCAAAAATTTGGGTAATGATACAATTTTGGGTAAAGATACAATTTTAGGTAAAGATACAATTTTGGGTAATGTCACAAATTTGGGTAACGCTACACTCTTCAGTAAAGGTACCATTTTGGGTAATGTCACAAATTTTGGTAATGATACAATTATGGGCAATAAAACAATTTTGGGTAATGTCAAAAATTTGGGTAAAGATACAATTTTGGGTAATGATGCAATTTTGGGTAATGTCACAAATTTGGGTAAAGATGCAATTTTGAGTAAAGATACCATTTTGGGTAAAAATTAAATGTTTGTTAATGTCACAAATTTTGGTAATAATACAATTTTAGGTAAAGATACAATTTTTGGTAATGTCACAAATTTGGGGAATGATACAATTTTGGGTAAAGATACAATTTTGGCGAAAGTCACACATTTTGGGTAATGTCACAAATTATGGTAATGATACAATTATGGGTAATAAAACTATTTTGGGTAATGTCAAAAATGTGGGTAATGATACAATTTTGGGTAAAGATACAATTTTAGGTAAGGATACAATTTTGGGTAATGTCACAAATTTGAGGAATGATACAATTTTGGGTAATGACACAAATTTCAGTAACGCTACACTCTTCAGTAAAGATTCCATTTTGGGTAATGTCACAAAATTTGGTAATGATACAATTATGGTTAATAAAACAATTTTGGGTAATGTCAAAAATTTGGGTAAAGATACAATTTTGGGTAATGCTACAATTTTGGGTAATGTCAAAAATTTGAGGAATGATACATTTTTGGGTAAAGATACATTTTTGGGTAATGACACAAATTTGGGTAACGCTACACTCTTGAGTAAAGATACCATTTTGGGTAATGTCACAAATTTTGGTAATGATACCATTTTAAGTAAAGATACAATTTTGGGTAATGTCACACATTTGGGGTAAAGATACAATTTTGGTTAATGTCACAAATTTTGGTAATGATACCATTTTAAGTAAAGATACAATTTTGGGTAATGTCACACATTTGGGGTAATGATACAATTTTGGTTAATGTCACAAATTTTGGTAATGATACCATTTTAAGTAAAGATACAATTTTGGGTAATGTCACACATTTGGGGTAATGATACAATTTTGGGTAATGTCACACATTTGGGGTAATGATACAATTTTGGGTAATGTCACACATTTGGGGTAATGATATCATTTTGGGTAAAAATACAATTTAAATCCAACTATCTCTTCTATTTCAGATGTACATTTCTACCCTGAAATGATTGTTCTAAGCGCCTTAGGAAACATAAAACTTTGCCGCCACTATAATGCGGTTTTGTGTTGTCAATCTCTTTTTCTTTATGTGGCTGTTAGATCAAAACCAGTGACAGGCGCTGCATTGCTTATAAAACAAACTCACCTAGGCCATCCTCATTTGCATCTGAAAATTGATTTTAGCCACTTTGGGGATTTAGGACAGCCTTTCTCTTGTTTTATTTTCACGAAAGCTGCAACCTCACGGCGCGATAAAAAACTAATGACAGGCTCGCGAATGCTGGCAAACCAAGCCGGAGTCTGTCATTTGGGCAAAAACAACCCCCCCCCCGAGCTTTGCTCTCTTCATAATGAGCAACGTATCGGCAATCAACTTCGGGAAAGGATACGGATAAGTCAATCTGAAAATCTAGAGAGAGTCCCATAACACGCCGTAATTCCTTTATAAATAATTTCATACAATTATGATGAGAGCCGGTGATACAATGACTGCAGGGCACGCTGCTTTTTTATTTTGTTTTTTTCCTATCAAACAAACAGCCAAACTAAATTATTGCTTATTTTTGTTTTATAAGAGGTCCTAAAACTCACTTTGTTTGCTGTGAGATTTATAAAGTAATTCCAGGCAGTGGGGGGAACCTGAGCTGAGGTCATAAAATCCAATCCATGTTCCTTAACCCCTTACCACCCACCCTCTATGGATTAACCTCTTGCCAACTGCATAACCCATTTATGCGGCAGCAAGAAAGGTGGGCTTTAACTGTGTATATACATCTATGGCGCCAGGGGGGGGGCCGATGGTCATTTTTTTTTTTGGGGGGGTGGCAAACGGTACCCCCCGCGCTCCGTCGGTCGGGTGGGTGTGGTGCACTTTCCCCATCTATGGTGGGCAACGCTTCTCCCAGGCTTCACCAGCGGCTCCCCTTGCTCAGCAGCGGTGATGGCGTTCTCTTCCCCTACTCTCCACGGGCATCGCGGCGGCTTCCATTTCCTCCCTCCTCCTCGGTGGCCGATTGGGACTCTTCTCTTTTCAGGCCAATCGGAAAATGGGTCTCAGACCTGCTTCTGATTGACCGGATTGAGGATCAGTGTTTCAACAGCAAATATTCATTCGCTGTTGTAATACCAGGGGCAGCCTGTCCATTAAGGGCGCGCAAGCATAAAATTGTCCAAAATGTCTTGGTATGCTGACGCTTTAAATTGCCCTTCACTGGAGCTAAGAGGCCAAGCCCAACCCCTGAAAAACAACCCCCCACACCATAATCCACCCTCCACCAAATGATTTGGACCAGTGCACAAAGCAAGGTCCATAAAGACATGGATGAGCGGGTTTGGGGTGGAGGAACTTGACTGGCCAACACAGATATTGAGTTGGCCCAACCTTTGCAGCTATAACAGCTTCAACTCTTCTGGGAAGGCCATCCACAAGGTTTAGGAGAGTGTCTATGGGAATGTTTGACCATCCTTCCAGAAGCACATTTGTGAGGTCAGGCACTGATGTTGGACTAGAAGGCCTGGCTCACAGTCTCCGCTCTAATTCATCCCAAAGGTGTTCTATCGGGTTGAGGTCAGGACTCTGACCTCAACCCAATAGAACACATTTGGGATGAATTAGAGCAGAGACTTTGAGCCAGGCCTTCTCATTCAACATCAGTGCCTGACCTCACAAATGCTCTTCTGGAAGAATGTTCAAACATTCCCCATAGACACTCTCCTAAACCTTATGGACAGCCTTCCCAGAAGAGTTGAAGCTGTTATAGCTGCAAAGGGTGGGCCAACTCAATATTGAACCCTCCGGACTAAGACTGGGATGCCAGTAAAGTTCATGTGCGTGTAAAGGCAGGTGTCCCAATACTTTTGGTAATATAATGTACATACTACCGAAACTGAACTTCGCCTGGAGTTGTCTTATGTAGAAAAAAAAAAAGTGAAACAAAATGAAAGTTCCAAACACAATGGAATGTTTGGAGGTGGTAATTTAATTTGCTGTGTGTGTTTTTGTTGTTCACTTGGTGTAACAGGCAATTGTTAAAATGTACCACTTAATGTCAATCAAGCGGCACGACTCATCAATCGAGTGTCCTTATCTGTCATGTGGAGATTGATAATAATGAGGCGTTTTGGTGTGGAGATGAGCGCGGAATTCATCGCAATGTTTATTCAAGCAAAAGGGAACACTGATTGCGGGCTTCGTCAGACAGCAGCGTCTGGGCAAACTTGCTTTGTAAATAACTTTGATTGTCCTTCGAATAAGCAAAGCACTTTACTGTAAATGGTTACGTCTTACAGGGAAAGAGACATGGCTGCCTGGAACTACCGATACAACGTCTTGGCTTCCGGGTGCACTGCCAACTACTGGTAAAATCTGGTATTGCAGCACAAGCATGTCGTCCTGCAAGTCTGCCAAGCATGCCCATGCAGTGCAAAGCATCAGGTTTGCTTTAATGCCCCACAATCACTTTTTTTTTAGGTCCACTGCCATTGCATTCCTCCATGTGACAGGGATGGTGCTTGGTGATTGGTCCAGCACTGTTCCATAAGGGTGGAAGAGCATTCAGAGTAGGCTCTTAAGCTTACATGCCAGAATTTATCATATAAAATGTATCAAGAAAAAAGAATCCCCCCTCATTGGGACTTTCTGGGTAGCAACCACTCATATAAATTTAGAAAATATAATTAATTAGGTATACATGAAATCATTCGATCATGTAATGACCAATGGTTAAAAGGACATAGAAAACAAGTGTGCAAAAAAGCATAGACAAGACAAAAAAACATGACAGGTTACATGTCATGCATGACAAAAAGATATCGGTTACTCTCCGGTATATAGTGATCTCCGGTACCCAACGCGTTTCTGGTTTCAAGCACCTTCGTCAGGGGTATTTAATAAGAGTATATGCAGTCATAATTATGTCTTACATGTGAAATGTCCCACCATATAACTTAGAAAAATGGATGAAGCACTGCCAGCGGGGGTGTCAATAGATGCCCACCAAGAGCACCAATGATGCACAATAATATCAGAAAAACGGGAATTTGCGCATTCGATTTGCCTGGTGATCGCAGGGAGTCATACATGGTGGGTTGCCAAACAAGGTCGGTAAATTTGAAGTGAAAGCGCTATCCGGAGCCTTAAATGTGGCTCCTGATCCGTATATAGCAGCAACACATTCAAAATCCTTGAGTATTAGACCTCCTACAAAAGATCCTGGACAAAGAGGCCCTCTGTCTCTGCGACACCCCCTCTGCAGACATAATTATGACTGCATAGACTCCTATTAAATATCCCTGAGGAAGGTGCTTGAAGCAGAAACGCGTTGGGTACCGGAGAGTAACCACTATCTTTTTGTCATGCATACCATGTAATCTGTTGTGTTTTTTGTCTTGTCTATGCTTTTTTGTACACTTGTTTTCTATGTCCTTTTAAGCATCGGTCATCACATGATCGAATGATTTTATACATACCTAATAAATTATATTTTCTAAATTTATATGAGTGGTTGCTGCCTACAAAGTCCCAATGAAGGGGGATTCTTTTTTCTTGATACAGGATTGCCCTGTTCCCTGCTGCACTAGGCCCACTCCCTTATCTGGACAGGGGGGTCTCCTGATTAGAGAACAACATGTCCCCTGGATGGAGCACACTGCTGTCCCCTCAACAGAGCCCAGAGCTATGGTCATGTTGTGGAATATAAAGGGTGTGCACTCATCTGTACACACCAGGCCTCGAGTCCTGCAGGAACGCATGGGAACGGCATTCCTGTACATTTTCCACAGTAGGAACACTGTTCCCATTTGCATCCCTCCTGTAGGACGTGGCTGCTATCAGTGGCCTGGCGTACCAATGGGGGGGGGTGCGGGGGTGTCGATCTGCCCTGTGCCTCACATTGCGGGGTTTGTCGGGCAGCATGTCCACGTGGGGAAAGTAGCTGGGCAGCTACTTCAGCCCGCGCTGCTCACTCGGCCACCTATTTGGTTCAGCAGGTGGCGCAGGAACTACCCAGCTGCCCCGTGACCATGAAGGGGGAAGGAGTTGCGATGGATCCCGAGCCCATTGCCTGATGCTCCCTGACCGGAAAAAAAAAGTGAGTGCTCGCCCGTGCAGCAGCCTCCCTGTATGCAGGGCACACAGCTTGTTGATCTCCACTAAGACCTGGACACCGCATTGGATGCTTCGTCCCTCCCAATACTCTTTGAAGCCTCCAAACTCCAGACCCCTGGCCTGGGAATTGCAAAACCCAGAGAAAGTTGTAAGACCAACTTTCTCCGCTCAGAACAGTGTCAGGGCTGGGCTCAGCCCTTCCTTCTATGAGCTGGCCACTCAGCTGTCGGCTAATTGCCAGCTTCTATCTCTCTCCACAGTTACTCAGCTGTTGATGATATCCTGCTCGTCAGTCCTGCCTACTTAAGCCGTCCAGTCCAGAGGATCTCTGCCTTCGCCTTGGTCACATCACAAGAAACTATCTCCTGCGTTCCTGTTTAAAGCCTGGTTTTGCTGACATCCCTTCTGGCTCCTTATCCTGCTTGCTGTACCACTACTTTTGATCCCTGACTTCTGGCTTGGCTGACTATCTGTTCCAGGTTACTGAACTCTGGCTATGTTTTGACTACGTTTGTCCTTTTTACTTTTATTATTAAACAAGTGTGATTTAACTGTACTTCTGTCTCGGCCTGATTTCATGGTTTCTGACAAACAGACACTCTGGAGCCCCTCATTCTGCATTCCTGGAAACAATGTTTCGTTTTTTCCTACTTGCCTCACACTGTCACATAGCGGAAGCTATTCACGCAGTAGCACCCATCGCTCCCTTATGCTTGCTATTTATGAGCCATGCATACTGTTTGCTCTCTTGCAGGCATGTGCATGAAGCCTTAACCGGCATGGAGCGAAGGAAAGGGGAGCACATGCTGCTGGAGAGTGAACCAGGTGTTCCTTAATGAGCAAAAAATTTACCTTTGGTATCTCTAGCAGTTGCCTTCAACAGAGGACTGCGCCCGAAGACCACCCAGTTGTGTGACAATAGCAAATAAATATTCGCTATTGTAACACTGATTCTCTGCCCGGCCAATCAGGAAGCGGGTCATCAGACACGTCACCCAATTGGGCAAAAGGAGATTCTATCATATTGGCCGCCAGGAGGAGGAGGGAGGCTAAACAGGGGAACCCAGAAAGCAGCCGCCAGCAGCCCAGAGAGAAGCCGCCACCGGCCACCGCCCGGAGCGCTGCCCGCGAGATGGGGTAAGTGTGGGGCCCTGACTGACTGGGGGGCCAGGCCTTCTTGTCCAACATCAGTTCCTGTTCCCACAAATGCGCTTCTGGAAGAGTGGTCAAACATTCCCATAGACACCCTCCTAAACCTTGTGGACGGCCTTCCCAGAAGAGTTGAAACTGTTATAGCTGGAAAGGGTGGGCCAACTCAATATTGATTATGGTGTGGGGTTGGTTTTCAGGGGTTGGGCTTGGCCCCTTAATTCCAGTGAAGGGAGCTCCTAAAGCATCAGCATACCAAGACATTTTGGACAATTTCATGCTCCCCACTTTGTGGGAACAGTTTGGGGATGGCCCCTTCCTGTTCCAACATGACTGCCCACCAGTGTACAAAGCAAGGTCCATAAAGACATGGATGAGCGAGTTTGGGGTGGAGGAGCTTGACTGGCCTGCACCTACTTCTGGAAGAATGGTCAAACGTTCTCATAGACACCCTCCTAAACCTTGTGGAAGGCCTTCCCAGAAGAGTTCAAGCTGTTATAGCTGCAAAAGGGTGGGCCAACTCAATATTGAATGCTGATGCGGTGATTAAGTTGAGTTTGACACCCCTGGTTTGGACTCAATAGTTTTTAGGGATGTCCACATACCATATGGTGACGATTTATCATAGGAGGTGGTACGTATTATACCAGGTGGGGGGGGGGGGGGTACATTTAAGAGCTAACAGCACAGTTGTTGAATGGCTCAGCCAACAAATACAGCTCACACTTCCCCGGAATACAAATATTTTCCAGATCCCACCGGAGGCGGAAGCGCAGGAGATGTCTTTAACTCATCCGTTCCCGGAGAGGATGGGTAATGCATTTCACAGCCCCTCTGGCGGCCAGGGGATTAATTAAAAAAGTCTTTTATGTTAAGGACAACCGTAATAGTTTTCAATTAAAACTTTTCCTCAGGCAGACTTCTGGTTATCATCACACATGTAGCACACGCTTCCCTTACTTTTAAATGTATTTAAGGGACTTACTAGTTATGCACGTGCCAATCAAAGCTGCCTAGAAAAGCCCATTTTTAATTACATATCAAGCACTCCGTTATCCTCCTACTCCAACGTGAAGCGTTTTCCTCAAGGAAGGCGTTACATAGTTACATAGTTAGTCAGGTTGAAAAAAAATACAAGTCCATCTAGTTCAAGCAAAAATAGAAAAATACAATCCCATATACACAATCCTATACCTACAGTTGATCCAGAGGAAGGGGAAAAACCCCAGAAAAGCATGATCCAATTTGCTCCAGCAGGGGAAGAAATTCCTTCCTGATCCCCCCGAGAGGCAATTGGATTTTCCCTGGATCAACTTTACCTATAAATGTCAGTACCCAGTTATATTCTGTACATTTAGGAAAGAATCCAGACCTTTCTTAAAGCAATCTACTTACTGAGCTGGCCAGAACCACCTCTGGAGGGAGTCTATTCCTCATTTTTACAGCTCTTACTGTGAAGAAACCTTTCTGTATTTGGAGATGAAATCTCTTTTCCTCTAGACGTAAAGAGTGCCCCCTTGTCCTCTGTGTTGACTTTAAAGTGAATAACTCAACACCAAGTTCACTATATGGACCTCTTATATATTTATACATGGTGATCATATCTCCTCTTAATCTCCTCTTCTCAAGAGGGAATAGATTCAGTTCCTCTAATCTCTCCTCATAGCTGAGCTCCTCCATGCCTCTTATCAGTTTGGTTGCCCTTCTCTGCACTTTCTCCAGTTCCCTGATATCCTTTTTGATAACTGGAGTCCAAAACTGAACTGCATATTCCAGATGAGGTCTTACTAATGATTTGTACAGATGATGTCTCTCTCTCTGGAGTCCATACCTCTCTTATACAAGAAAGTCGCTATGTTTGGTCGCTTTGGAAACCGCAGCTTGGCATTGCATGTTATTATTGAGCTTATGATCTACCAAAACCCTTAGATCCTTCTCCACCATTGACTCGCCCAGTTGTACCCCCCCCCCCCCCCTAGTATTTATGATGCATATTCTTACCCCCTAAGTGCAGAACTTTACATTTATCAACATTAAACCTCATCTTTTACTTAGTTGCCCAATTAGACAATTAGACATTGACATGGATGTAGCGGTGACAGTGCATTGAGGCATTATGGGGTTTGGATTGGTTGGGAGAGAATTTGCTCATGCATATTCTGCAATCACATGACTGCTTATATTCAAGGGGGCCTCACTGGGGAGAAGCCTTCACCAGGATTACCATGATTTATAGCCGTTGTGACTATTAGCTGGCAGCTAATAGTGAGAAGTGGACAAAACTCCTCCTACAGATCTTGGGCCTCTCTGTGCAGCCGCAGCACTACCTCGTCTCCGCCTCCCCTGGCCTTAGCATTCAGCTGACTCCAGCCCTACTCTGGCCCTCCTCCAGACTCTGCACTTTATGCTTCCCAGTCCCGCCCTTAGATTCATCCAGGCAGCAGAACGAGGTGAAAGGGGTACACTGTGATGTAAGGGAGGGTGGGGGACTCTTGACTTTTGATGGTGGGGGGGGGGGGTCTTGATATCTGATGTAAGAGGGTGTGGGGTCCTCTGGACATCTAGTCTTACAAATACAACCAGCAATATGAGGGCAACCATAATGCTGATGTGGCCCGCCATGAAATTGAGTTTGACACCCCTTGTCTTAGACTGTTCATCTGAGCCAGAGTGTATGGACTGTTGCTTGGGTGTTTGGTGGTATTTGTGATGTTTGGGGGAGAACCAGTTAAAGCCGGCCTGCAGGGTTAGTGATACATACAGTATGCCTTTGTATACTCTACAGACTGTTCATTGGACATGGAGAATTTGGACCATTGCTTGGGTGGTTGGTGGTATTTGTGCTGCTTGGAGGAAAACCAGTTAAGACTAACGGCACCCTACGAGGTTGGCTCCACATACGTCTTTGTATTTGTTTCCTGTAACCTTTTGCACAGACTGGAAGAGGGAAGGATAGCTCTTGGAGCCAATCAGGGCTCTCTAGCTCTGCACATGCCAATATAAAGGAGAAGTACGGGGAAAGCTTGTTTGACGGCACTTCTCCTGTGAATCAGCTGACGTCGGTTGACATCACTGTCACCAGTCAGTGTCCTGATCGCCACCACCACAATTATATGATGATGCTGAACTGCGCTGGCGATAGTTCATAAAAAAAATGTGAAACAATCATTTTCATTAAACTCGCCATTCCTCTTACTAAATACCTTGGACTGTCTACTTTCCAAAAAAGTGGTAGTTTGGAGGGTATTTGTACTTTCCGGGTGTTTTTGGACAATGAGATCGGCCGTTGGCACATCAGGATTGATCGATTTTTCAGATATAGTGTGTACCATGGTTTGTGGACTTTCCTACAGACTAAATAATAGACACCAATTTGAGTTGTTTTCACCCCAAGAAATGTAGCAAAATACAGTTTGGCCTAAATTGATGAAGGAAGATTATTTATTTGCAGAATTTTATAACAGAAACAAAGAAAAATGTGAGTTTTTTTTTCTTCAACATTTTTGGTATTTTTTCGTTTATGTTGCAAAAAAAAAAAAAAAAGCGGTGCTTAAATGCCATCGAAATAATCTATATGTAGTTAAGTGGTCAACTCCAGAATTAAAAAATACTGTGTTACCATCGAAAGAAAGCTCTATTCAAAAATGATAAAAATGTCATATGGGTACAGCGCTGCATGACCGCGCAATTGTCATTCAAAGTGTGACAGCGCTGAAAGCTGAGAATTGTCCTGGGCAGGAAGGGGGTGAAAGTGCCCGGTATTGAAGGGGGTGAAGGTGCCTGGTATTGAAGGGAGTGAAGGTGCCTGGAATTGAAGGGGGTGAAGGTGCCCGGTATTGAAGGGGGTGAAGGTGCCGGTATTGAAGGGGGTGAAGGTGCCCGGTATTGAAGAGGGTGAAGGTGCCTGGTATTGAAGGGGCTGAAGGTGCCCGGTATTGAAGGGGTTGAAGGTGCCCGGTATTGAAGGGGGTGAAGGTGCCCAGTATTGAAGGGGGTGAGTGTGCCTGGTATTGAAGGGGGTGAAGGTGCCCGGTATTGAAGGGGGTGAAGGTGCCTGGTATTGAAGAGGGTGAAGGTGCCTGGTATTGAAGGGGGTGAAGGTGTCTGGTATTGAAGGGGGTGAAGGTGCCTGGTATTGAAGAGGGTGAAGGTGCCTGGTATTGAAGGGGGTGAAGGTGCCCGGTATTGAAGGGGGTGAAGGTGCCCGGTATTGAAGGGGGTGAAGGTGCCTGGTATTGAAGGGGGTGAAGGTGTCCGGTATTGAAGGGGGTGAAGGTGCCCGGTATTGAAGAGGGTGAAGGTGCCTGGTATTGAAGGGGGTGAAGGTGCCCGGTATTGAAGGGGGTGAAAATGCCCGGTATTGAAGGGGTGAAAGTGTCCGGTATTGAAGGGGGGAAAGTGTCCAGTATTGAAGGGGGTGAAGGTGCCCGGTATTGAAGAGGGTGAAGGTGCCTGGTATTGAAGGGGGTGAAGGTGCCCGGTATTGAAGGGGGTGAAAATGCCCGGTACTGAAGGGGTGAAAGTGTCCGGTATTGAAGGGAGTAAAGGTGCTCGGTATTGAAGGGGATGAAAGTGCCCGTTTTTGAAGGAGGTGAAGGTGCCTGGTATTGAAGGGGGTGAAAGTGCCTGGTGTTGAAGGGGGTGAAGGTGCCAGGTATTGAAGGGGGTGAAGGTGCCCGGTATTGAAGCGGTGAAAGTGCCCGGTATTGAAGGGGGTGAAGGTGCCTGGTATTGAAGGGGGTGAAGGTGCCCGGTATTGAAGGGGGTGAAAGTGCCCGGTAATGAAGGGGTGAAAGAGCCTAGTATTGAAGGGGGTGAAGGTGCCCGGTATTGAAGGGGTGAAAGTGTCTGGTATTGAAGGGAGTGAAGGTGCCCGGTATTGAAGGGGGTAAAGGTGCCCGGTATTGAAGGGGGTGAAAGTGCCCGGTATTGAAGGGGGTAAAGGTGCCCGGTATTGAAGGGGGTGAAAGTGCCCGGTATTGAAGGGAGTGAGAGTGCCGGTACTGAAGGGGGTGAAGATGCCTGGTATTGAAGGGGGTGAAAGTACCGGTATTGAAGGGGGTGAAAGTGCCCGGTATTAAAGTGGGTGAAATTGCCCGGTATTCAAGGGGGTGAAAGTGCCCGGTATTGAAGGGGGGGAAAGTGCCCGGTATTGAAGGGAGTAAAGGTACCCGGTATTGAAGGGGGTGAAGGTGCTCGGTATTGAAGGGGGTGAAAGTGCCCGGTAATGAAGGGGATGAAAGTGCCCGTTATTGAAGGGGGTGAAGGTGCCCGGTATTGAAGGGGGTGAAGGTGCCTGGTATTGAAGGGGTTGAAGGTGCCCAGTATTGAAGAGGGTGAAAGTGCCCGGTATTGAAGAGGGTGAAAGTGCCCGGTATTGAAGAGGGTGAAAGTGCCCGGTATTGAAGGGGGTGAAATTGCCCATTATTGAAGGAGGGGAGTGCCCGATATTGAAGGGGGTAAAGGTGCCCGGTATTGAAGGGGGTGAAAGTGCCCGGTATTGAAGGGAGTGAAGGTGCCCGGTATTGAAGGGGGTGAAAGTGCCCGGTATTGAAGGGAGTGAAGGTGCCCGGTATTGAAGGGGGTGAAAGTGCCCGGTATTGAAGGGAGTGAAGGTGCCCGGTATTGAAGGGGGTGAAAGTGCCCGGTATTGAAGGGAGTGAAGGTGCCCGGTATTGAAGGGAGTGAAGGTGCCCGGTATTGAAGGGGGTGAAAGTGCCCGGTATTGAAGGGGGTGAAAGTGCCCGGTATTGAAGGGAGTGAAGGTGCCCGGTATTGAAGGGGGTGAAAGTGCCCGGTATTGAAGGGAGTGAAGGTGCCTGGTATTGAAGGGGGTGAAAGTGCCCGGTATTGAAGGGAGTGAAGGTGCCCGGTATTGAAGGGGGTGAAAGTGCCCGGTATTGAAGAGGGTGAAAGTGCCCGGTATTGAAGAGGATGAAAGTGCCCGGTATTGAAGGGGGTGAAATTGCCCATTATTGAAGGAGGGGAGTGCCCGATATTGAAGGGGGTAAAGGTGCCCGGTATTGAAGGGGGTGAAAGTGCCCGGTATTGAAGGGAGTGAAGGTGCCCGGTATTGAAGGGGGTGAAAGTGCCCGGTATTGAAGGGAGTGAAGGTGCCCGGTATTGAAGGGGGTGAAAGTGCCCGGTATTGAAGGGAGTGAAGGTGCCCGGTATTGAAGGGGGTGAAAGTGCCCGGTATTGAAGGGAGTGAAGGTGCCCGGTATTGAAGGGAGTGAAGGTGCCCGGTATTGAAGGGGGTGAAAGTGCCCGGTATTGAAGGGGGTGAAAGTGCCCGGTATTGAAGGGAGTGAAGGTGCCCGGTATTGAAGGGGGTGAAAGTGCCCGGTATTGAAGGGAGTGAAGGTGCCTGGTATTGAAGGGGGTGAAAGTGCCCGGTATTGAAGGGAGTGAAGGTGCCCGGTATTGAAGGGGGTGAAAGTGCCCGGTATTGAAGGGGGTGAAATTGCCCGGTATTGAAGGGGATGAAAGTGCCCGGTATTACCCCTTCAGAGTTAACACCGCTACATCCATGTCAATCATTATATCCTTCAAACTCCTATCTATGAACTTCAAGCCTTGTTGCGTCTTGCCAGCGGACAATCTTCGGAGCGCCAAATGACCGACCGTCCCATTCTCTGCCACCGGCTGTCCGGCAATAACAGCCTAATCAGTGAAAAAAAACACGTCCTTATGAAATATTTATGGTTCTTCTGTGTTTTTTTCACTGCAGTTATTTAAGCGGCATTTGTCTCTATAAAATGAAGCATTAAGCCCGCTGATTGGAAATGTAATGGGAAGTGGAGACGGGGCTTCCGCACGGCTAAAGGCCGCCGTCCGATCCTTGGATACAGCAATTACATCTTGGACAGGGAAATTATGGAGGTGCGGGAAGACTGATTGCTTTCCGTGTAATCATAACGGGGCCTTAATGGTCATTTGGTTGGCCGCTTCGTTCTGGTTTATTGCTGCCGAATGCAAATAAATCACAAACACCTGATAATGGAGGAGACCGGCCAAAGGGGTGAGAGAAGCCATTGCTCACAGTCAGTGGCAGCTGGTGCTCGAAATTTTTTGGGGGGTGGCAAACAAACCTGGCCCCCTCACTCGGACTGGGCGCCCCTCTCCCCCGTGGCACAGACGGGAAGGCGGCGATCAGTGGCCTTACCTTAGGAGGCCGATGACAAGGTGGTGCTGGAATCCGGGGTAGGGCTCCTGGAAGCTGGCAGAGGCCGTTGCTGCCCCTCCTCCCCTCCACCTGCTGCTCCTCGCTCCAGCTTGCCGAGGGAAGAACCGGGGGGCCATTGCTTCTCCTCCCGGCCGAACAGGCAGTGGGTCTTGAGACCTGATTGGCCGGGAGTCCTAAGAGTCCCTGGCCAATTGGGTTTTAGGACCCCCTTAATGATTGGACGGGAGGACAAGCAGGAAGACTTTAGTCCATCTCAACTCCCCCCTGGTCGGCCGGGTCATGGGCGGCACCCAACACGGGGGGTTACGGGCAAGCCCCCCCTTTAGTCAGTCAGTCAAGGCCCCGCACTTTCCTCATCATGCGGGCAGCGTTCCGGGCAGCAGTGGCTTCTCTCCAGGCTGTGCTTTCTCGGATCCCCTGCGTCTCCTCCCTCCTCCTGGCAGCCAATCCGATCGGATCTCCTTTCGGCCAATTGGGTGACGGGTCTCATGACCCACTTCTTAATTGGCTGGGAGGAAAATCAGTGTTACAATAGCAAATATCCATTCGCTGTTGTCACACAAATGGGTGGGCTCAGGGCACAGTGCTCTGCGCCCCGAGCCCACCCTCTTTTGAAGCCAATTAGAGCCTCAGGCTCTAATCATGTGCTTAAAAAAATAAAACCTCTATTGAAATACATGCGTCCGGTGCCACGCATGGAGATTAGGGGCCATGCGCATTGATTGGGGGGGGGCAGTACCCCTGCGCCCCTATGGAGCGGCCGCCACTGCTCACAGTTCAAGTTTGGGGGGGAAGGGGGTGAATTCCTACAGGAGGGTCCCTTGGGGTTATTTTGGGCTAGTGGGACGATTGTAACTGCCTGGCAGCTCTCCGTGTAAACGCTCGATCCAGACAAACGTCTCCAGCGGAGGCCTCAGAGCTTTATAAGCTCCTTCCATAATATATGACACCGGCGGAGGGCCTGGGGTCAGGAACTAATTACAGGCGCTCCAAAAATATTCATTTCCATCGGGTAATATAAAGAAATAATTTTGGAAGCTTTAATATGAAAAGGAAACTGTAATAAGAGAGGATTCATCCCGGCGCAGTAATAAAATGGACAATGTGTACCCGTCAGGTGAGTGCTGATCAGAAGAGTCTTCCTGGCAATATTATTACAATGTTAAAGCAGAACTCCGGGCTGGTTATAGATTTATAATAAAAAAGATCTTTTTACATAGAATTGGCAATAGAAGTGAATGCAGCTTTGTATTAGTACTGATGGGAGATGGGTGGGCGTGGCTGGTATTAAGGAGATCTCTATTGCTTTGAGGAGTAGAGATCCTTCAATTGGAGTGTAATCAGCGGTGGGGGCGTGTCCGGGACCCGGCTATACAGAGCTCCAGGATCTGATTGTCTGGCTGCTCAGGAGCGATCGTCGGGCTAATCCTCGGGATTCCTCCAATTTTATCCGCCCTCCACACATTTTGTTCAACAGCCCCAAGCCCTGATGAAGATCTTTGAACTCCCCGAAACGTGTTGCTTTTTTTTAAAAACATAGGAGTCTGAATAAAATTAAATCTGGACTATATAAGTTCTGCTTTTGGGTCTTTCCTCCTTGTACAACCAGTGCCTGAGCTGCCTGGTGGGGTTGCCTGGATAACAAAGAACAGTTAACAGAGTTGCAGATTGTAGTTGGTGTCAGTGGGGGGATTAGTATCCCCATTGCTGGTGTTAGTGGGAGGAATAGTGCCCCATCATTGGTGTCAGTGGGAGGAATAGTGCCCCATCATTGGTGTCAGTGGGAGGAATAGTGCCCCATCATTGGCGTCAGTGAGAGAAATGGTGCCCCATCATTGGTGTCAGTGGGAAGAATAGTGTCCCATCATTGGTATCAGTGGGAGGAATAGTGCCCCATCATTGGTATCAGTGGGAGGAATAGTGACCCATCATTGGTATCAGTGGGAGGAATAGTGCCCCATCATTGGTATCAGTGGGAGGAATAGTGTCCCATCATTGGTATCAGTGGGAGGAATAGTGCCCCATCATTGGTATCAGGGGGAGGAATAGTGTCCCATCATTGGTATCAGTGGGAGGAATAGTGTCCCATCATTGGTGTCAGTATGAGGAATAGTGCCCCATCATTGGTGTCAGTGGGAGGAATAGTGCCCCATCATTGGTATCAGTGGGAGGAATAGTGTCCCATCATTGGTGTCAGTGGGAGGAATAGTGCCCCATCATTGGTATCCGTGGGAGGAATTGTGCCCCATCATTAGCTGTTGCCTGAGCTAATGGCAGATGGATTCCAGGAAATAAATGCTACACAAATCATCTTCCCTTAGATTTCCTCAGCTAGAGATGCTAGGAGGGTGAGTTCTCAGAAAAATAAAGCATGGAGATATATATGGGGGATTAACGTTGAATAAATGAATGAAATGGCATTTTCAGTTTGTGGTGCTCTGATACAGTTTCCCTTTAGATGCTTATATATTTATTATTAAAGTGTTACTCCACTTTTGTTGAAAAAAAAAAACCCTCCCCCCTCTGGGTGATCTCTGTACATTGCAGGGATTGTAACAAACTTTGTTGCAGATTCCTACCTTTTGTGATTCTGAAGAAATCCCTGTTTGTTTCTCTGTGTCCATGTGAGTCTGATAATTATGAAACCACTCCCATTAATCAGCTGCTGCACCTGCAGGGCTCTAATGAGGAAATGACCAAAAATGTCACCAAAAATGACATTTGTGTTGCAGGGGATGCCAAAAATCTGACTTGTATCTTAGTGCAGATTTCTGAAGAAATCAGTGAGCCAATCACACAAGTAGGAAATTACATTTCTGAGGGGGGGCTCTGTATACCATCTGTGTACAGAGCGCCTCCAGGTGGCCATA
Source organism: Lithobates clamitans (assembly GCA_037952925.1). Lineage (NCBI taxonomy): Eukaryota > Metazoa > Chordata > Amphibia > Anura > Ranidae > Lithobates > Lithobates clamitans. The sequence continues at coordinate 114,202 of JBBGZY010002734.1, forward strand.
TTGCATTTTACAGGAAATGACAGCGGTTGCAGATTGAAAAGGAAAGGCAATTTTTAATGACATTCAATGACAATATGACTGGTTGTCGCAATTTTATATGCTATATTATTTTTTCTTTATTTGCTTTTTTTCCCCCAGGAAAGTGGTGTTACCCTTTAAATTATACAATCAAAAACCTTAACAAACTTCCTGAAAACTTCAATAAAAATATTGAACTAAGGAAAAAATAAAAAATAATAAAAAAACCTTCACAAACTTCCTGAAAACTTCAATAAAAATATTGAACAAGTAAAAAAAAAAAAAAAAAAAAAAAAACAAACAAACAAAAAAAACCTTCACAAATTTCATGAAAACTTCAATAAAAGTATAGAACAAGGGGAAAAACAAAAACAAAAAAGCCTTCACAAACTTCCTGAAAACTTCTATAAAAATATTGAACAAGGAAAAAAATGTAAAAAAAACCTTCACAAACTTCCTGAAAACTTTAATAAAAATATTGAACAAGGAAAAAAATTAAAAATAATAAAAAAACCTTCACAAACTTCCTGAAAACTTCAATAAAAATATTGAACAAGTAAAAAAAAAAAAAAAACAAACAAAAAAAACCTTCACAAACTTCCTGAAAACTTCAATAAAAATATTGAACAAGGAAATAATAAATAAATAAAAAAACCTTCAAAACTTCCTGAAAACTTCAATAAAAATACTGAACTAGGGAAAAAAAATAAGAAAAAAAACCTTCACAAACTTCCTGAAAACTTTAATAAAAATATTGAACAAGTAAAAAAAAAAAAAAAACAAACAAAAAAAACCTTCACAAACTTCCTGAAAACTTCAATAAAAATATTGAACAAGGCAAAAAAAATGTAAAAAAAACCTTCACAAACTTCCTGAAAACTTCAATAAAAATATTGAACAAGGAAAAAAAATAAAAAATAATAATAAAAAAAAACCTTCACAAACATTCTGAAAACTTCAATAAAAATATTGAACAAGGAAAAAAAAAAAAAAAAGACGGTCACAAACGGATACATTCCCTTCATAAAAGATGTAGATAGAATTCACCTTGATGGAGTTATGTCTGTCCCTCCTGCCGAGGATCTTTACTTCCGCCATGTCGTCGGAGTGGGGGGAGCGCCCGTGGATGAACAGCGCCCGGATATTTTCCGTAACATTTCTCAGCGCAATTAACGATCCGTCGGCTTCCACTTTAAAGTTGGGATTGGAGACTTCATATATCACCTCCTCGTTACCTTGACAATCGTCAAACTGCACTGTGAGCAAAACATAAACATCGCAGGAATTAATTATCGGAGCCCCAACAAATAACAAAGCAGAAAATTAACTCCGTTCAACAATAATTGTCAACTCGCTTAAATTAAAAGTAAAAAAAAAAAAAAAAACATATGTAATTGAAATGAGCGATGGTGGGCAATGTGTGAAAACATTCCCTGTGGAGGGCCACGCATTTTAATTATGCCTGGAGATGTGTGTTTTCTCTCAGCGGTGACTATTTAAAAATTTTTTTTTTAAGGAAACTGATAGACATGTGCAAAACGAAAAAATGTGTTTCATTTAGTTTCGATTCGTTACTCACATAGATTTGTTCAGTTAAATTCGTTTTCGGAATTTGTTTCATTTATTCTTATTCGAATCGATTCAAAATTCGTATCAATTCGAAAAAGTTTTCGAATCAATTCAGACTAGTTTTCTAATTCGAAAACTATTCTGAATTGATTAGAAAACTTTTTCGAATTGATACGAATTTTGAATCGAATCGAATCGTTTTCAAATTTCCAAAGAGAATGAAATAGAATAGAAAATAAAGGAATAGAATAGAAAAAAATTAGGATAGAATAGAAAAGAATATAACAGAGAATAAAAGAATATAATAGAGTAAAACAGAACAGAATAGGATAGAAAATAAAAGAACAGAATAGAATGGAATAGAATAGAATATAAAGGAATAGAATAGAATAAAAAAAAATAATAGAATTAAACAGAAAGATTATAACCATTTAGCAAAATTCAAATAGAATCAATTCGAATTTAAATAGAATAGATTCGAATAGGAAGATGATTATATTCATTTTATTCTATTCTGTTGTTCTTTCTATACTATTGTGTTATTTACTATTCTATTCTACTCTGTTCTAAAAAAGAAAATGCAGCCCCTCTTGTCTGGGGCCAAAAGAGAACCTCAGTCCCCGGGGAGCTCAGCCAGGTTTTGAGACCTCCTGGAAATAGTGTTGCCACCTTTTCTTCAAACCCTTAGCGGCACTGGGCTTTTTTTTTTTCCGTAGTAAACATTATAGGATTATAAAAGACCTGGGACACCCTTGGGTGCCCCAGTGAGAGTAGTAATGCAGCGCGCATATTAAGAGTGGGTGTAGCCAAATTGCTCTTCCCGACGTCATCACCACGCCCTTCGGTGATGTGGAACCTGCCCCCCAGACAGCCACCCACAACTCCCGGACGGCAACAGATTTTATCTCGGTTGCTTGGGAAGCCACAGCCCCGTCTGAATAATGTGTCCGGGTTTTAGGCGGACTGAAACCCGGACACATGATTCAAAACCCTGACTGTCCCGGTTGAGTCCTGGACAGGAGGCAACCCTACCTGCAAATAAGCATCAGTGTACACAAAATATTGCCACGGCCTCCATGTGTCACGAAAGATCTCCTCCCTGTTATGTAGGGTAGCCATGAGGTCCTCCAAGTTCCTGAGTTCATTCATTCATTTATTTTGGAAAACCGGAGAGACTTTGTAGGCGGATTCACAGACCTCCAGCACAAAGGCATACGCGCTAGACATGTGCACTGCCAAAAAATTGTTCATTTTCGTTTAATTTGTTTATTTATTTATTTTTTTTCGTTTTTCGGGTCATTTGTTATGATCGCAATTCGTACATTTGTAAATTCGTAAATTCATAAATTCATAAATTCGTGCATTCGTAAATTCATACATTCGTACCTTCGTAGATTCATACATTCGTATATTCGTAAATTCTTACATTCGTGCATTTGTAAATTCGTACGTTCATGTATTCGTAAATTCGTAAATTCGTAAATTAGAAAATTCGGAAATTTGTAAATTTGAAATTTAAAAGTTAAAAAAACCTGAAAATTCCAAAATCTGAAATAGTAACTAACTATTAAATTATAGGTATTGTAATTTCCTTTCAAATAGGGCTGTCAGTGATCGTAACAAATACAAATTTATCCGAAGTTATGAATTATCCGAAATAGCGAATGCCGCATCTAAACAGATGTAACGGAACAAATTAATAATAAATAATAATAATAATAATAAAAAGTTTTTATTATTATTATTATTAATTCATTGCGTTCCAATCGTTTAGATGCGGCATTCGTTATTTCGGATAATTCGTAACTTCGGATAAATTCGAATTTGTTACGTTCACTGACAGACAAATTTGAAAGGAAATTACAATACCTATAATTTAATAGTTAGTAATAGTTAAGTTAATATTAGTTAATTATTATTTCAGAATTCCGAATTTCTGAATTTACAAATTTACGAATTCACTAATTTACTAATTTGCAAATTTAATAATATACGAATGCACAAATTTACGAACGTACGAATTTACAAATTTTCGAATATTTGGAAAAGTTCGTTAAACGGGTTTTCGTTAATTCAGGCATTTCCGAATTAACAAATTTGTTGAAATTCGTTGAAATACGAATTCGGAACGAGACGAATTGCACATGTCTAATACACGCCTTTGCCGCGTTCGACAAGCGAATTGTAAGGGGAGCCTAATATTTTTTTAATGGGTCGTTCTGTGAGATGCAGCAAGCGTGCCGCGGGTTTCCTCCGCCAGGTCAACATTTGTCAGGTGTTTACCAGTCACTGCCTGCCAAAATGGTGAAAATTTTGGGCAGTCCCAAAAAAATACGTAGCGTGGTACCCTATCCGGCACTACATCGCCAGCAGGTATCTGATACCCTAAGGAAGAAAAGCCATGTAGAGTTGTGGGCACCTTGTACCATCTGGTTAAGATCTTGTGAATTGGTCTCCTCAACCTTTGTGGCAGTAGAAGACTTCCGGGCAAAGTGGAGAATTTTCTCTTTTTTGTGACTCGGTGAATTGCATGGCCAAATCAGATTCCCATTTATAGAGAAAGCCGGGGGTGTGAAGTCCACCGCTGGCTGATCTAGAGCCGCCTCTATGGTAGAAAGACTGTGGTGAATCGGTTCCCGTCTGTGACAGATAGTCTTCATGTCCGTGAGTTGATGGAAAAATACCAGGAGAGCGAGAGCATTTACGAAGGAAAACAACCGTGCTTGCTTGGCTGTCATGCTGATTGTCTCTGAATTGAGATGGGGAATTCTGCCTTGTTGTGGGTCTTTCACTCAATACTCAATTCACTCAATACGAAACTCAAAAAGCCAAGAAGCTGAACATTTTTCTAAATGAAGCTAGCGGTTGTAGATCTTATGTTTTTTCAGAAGACAAACTCACTTTTGTGTGAATGTTTCGAGCATTTGCAGAGTTGCCACAAATAATCACCATCATTTTTGTAATAAGTCTACTTCCTATGATCATCAGCTCCATCTGTAAAGGCACAGATTTTATTTTTTGGCAACTCTTTCTGTGCCTAAGGGTAAAACAAATCTAAATGCCTAAGCACCAATTTGCAACTTTGACATGTGTTAGTAAAACTGTACATATCATCACAACTACTACACAACTAGTGTATCCAGGTGGATTGAACCACTTTTTTTAAAGCACAAATTGGGCTTTCATTTGGTGGTAAATGGTAATGGAGGTCTCCTAATTCTTTTTTATTATCAAAGGAAAACTGGCCCAAAATAGTAAAAAAAATATATATATATTTTTGTTTAAATTTAGCTGTATATTTATTGCTACTACCATAACCCAAGCTGAGGGTAAAGGTGATGGACTGGCCAAGCATGTCTCCAAACCTAAACCCTATTGATCATCTGTGGGACATCCTCACATGGAAGGTGGAGGAGCACAAGGTCAGATGGTGACAAGCGTGTGTGGCGGCTCCCAGGTGAGGAGTACAAAGATAAGTGTTTGTTGTCTACAGTCAAGCATGGTGGTGGGAGTGTCATGGTCTGGGGCTGCATGAGTGCTGCTGTCACTGGGGAGCTACAGATCATTGAGGGAACCATGAATGTCAACATGTACTGTGATATACTGAAGCAGAGCATGATCCCCTCCCTTCGGAGACTGGACCGCAGGGCAGTATTCCAACATGATAACCACCCCAAACACATCTTTAAGATGACCACTGCCTTGCTAAAGAAGCTGAGGGTAAAGGTGATGGACTGGCCAGGCATGTCTCCAGACCTAAACCCTATTGAGCATCTGTAGGACATCCTCAAATGGAAGGTGGAGGAGCGCAAGATCTCTAACATCCACCAGCTCTGTGATGTCGTCATGGAGGAGGGGAAGAGGACTCCAGTGACAACCTGTGAAGCTCTGGTGAACTCCATGCCCAAGAGGGTTGAGGCAGTGCTGGAAAATAATGGTGGCCACACAAAATATTTACACTTTGGGCCCAATTTGGACATTTTCACTTAGGGGTGTACTGACTTTTTTGCCAGCGGATTAGACAATAATGGCTGTGTGTTGAGTTATTTTGAGGGGACAGCAAATTTACACTGTTATACAAGATGTACACTCACTACTTTACATTGTAGCAAAGTGTCATTTTGGCTACCGCTGCCAATGCGGAGGGAAAGACCCAGGAGAGCCGAGGCTCTCGTGCACATTGCTGGATCGAGATGGGGCTCAGGTAAGTTTTGGGGGGGGGGCTGGGGGTGTGCTGTTTTTTTTACCTTCATGCATAGAATATTAGAATACATGAAGGTAAAAACCTGGAGCCTTTACAAACATTTTGAGGTAAAAAACCTTCTGCCTTTAGAACCACTTTAATACCCCAATTAGAAAAGAATAGCCTTATGGCCACTAGATGGAGCTGACTAATAAGTTCTTTAAACACAAGTATGATAGTCAGCGCCGTCTAATGGCCATAATGTCATATTTTCCTAAAATATTGCTATATAGAAAACTACTCCTTTATGACCACTAGATGGAGCTGATGATCACAGGAAGTTAATGGCCTGGCTATGAGTGACAATGTCTTTGCAAAGTCCTTATCCTTCCAAATTTCCTTGTAGTTATCTAGCCTGTGTTCCATTGTCTCTCCTTCCTCCATCGCTAACATTAGCAATGTCAGTGACCTGAGGAAGCAGTGGCATCACTCCCTCTGTCAAGTGACAGTTCTCAGGCCTAGCAGCCAGTTGCACACAAAGGAGGAGGTTACATGCTCTCCCATACATGAAGGCCTTCAAAAATGTTGCCGGTTGCACCCGAGGAAGGGGCAGCAAGGGCAGACAGGGAAGATGAGCATAAGGAGGTCAGGGGAAGTGGTGGGAATCTGGGGCCCTTGAATAGGCAAGGCGACAGCATCGCTTTAAAACTGGAGAAATCCAGTCAAAATTTGGAGAAATTCATTCAATCAAATGTAAATTGGCCGCCGTTGGGCTTTGACGATGTTTTATTTCCTCACCTGCACCAACAATTATGGCCTGACTCTTTTTTTTGTCTGCTTTGCTTTCTACCACAATCCTGATGGTTATTCCTCAGCAGCATTCCTTGGGCACACAAAAGTTTATGGCACATATTTTTGGTAAGACTCTATTCCTTGACCACCATACCCTCCTGCTGGTATTTGGAATCTACCGTCAGACGTATCTTCCCATGTCTATGGTCTTCTACTTCTCATAAGGAATAGGTCTACACTAAATAATCTTACCAGTTTCTAATATTCAAACCATTAGCCGTATAATGGCGAGCCAATTAGTGAGACAGCTGGCGCAATAAAAGAAAAAACAATACATGGCGTGCCAGTTCTTTTCGTCTGCAAGAAAAACCCAATCCAACTAGAGGAACTGCATGAAGTGCCAAGAACTGCGGCTGTTATTTCTCGAAGATAGGAACATATTAATTTGGCACTAGTGACACAGTGAAATCTGAGCTGTAAAAGATCATGTGCAATAAAGGCATATACTGTATCCGGAGAGTAGTTATGTCATCCCATAGAAGGCGAGTCACTACTAACAAGTGCCACAGGCAACTTCAAAGGTAACAGAGAGCCAAAGCGACATCCGAGCCAAATGTGGCATCCCAATTGGCTTATTTTATCAGATTTATTTATATAGTGTTGGCACACCCTGCTTTTGTGTTCATGAGTAAGCATATTGGATAGTTTACCCTTATGTTTTATAATTAACCCCTGTGCGCATATATTCAGCTAAAAACAACTTGACCTGCATTCACCTCATTGGGACTAGGCTAGACCTTGTACATAGACTAGACCTTGGACATAGACTGGACCTTGGACATAGACTGGACCTGGACATAGACTAAACCTTGGACATTGACTAGGCCTTGGACATAGAGTAGTCACTGAACATAGACTAGACACTGAACATAGACTAGACACTGAACATAGACTGGGCATTGGACATAGACTAGACATTGGACATAGACACTGGACATTGGACATAGACACTGGACATTGGACATAGACACTGGGCATTGGACATTGGACATAGACTAGACACTGGACAATGGACATAGAAAAGACATTGGACACAGACTGGACATAGACTAGACACCGGACATAGACTAGACACTGGACATTGGACATAGACCCTGGACATTGGACATAGACTAGACATTGGACATAGACTGGACATCGGACATAGACCAGACATTGGACATAGATACTGGACATTGGACATAGACTAGACATTGGACATAGACTGGACATAGACTAAACACTGGACATAGACTAGGCACTGGACATTGGGCATAGACTAGACACTGGACATTGGGCATAGACTAGACACTGGGCATAGACTAGACACTGGGCATAGACTAGACACTGGACATTGGGCATAGACTAGACACTGGACATAGACTAGACACTGGACATAGACTAGACACTGGGCATAGACTAGACACTGGGCATTGGACATAGACTAGACACTGGGCATAGACTAGACACTGGACATAGACTAGACACTGGACATAGACTAGACAGTGGGCATAGACTAGACACTGGGCATAGACTAGACACTGGACATAGACTAGACACTGGACATAGACTAGACAGTGGGCATAGACTAGACACTGGGCATAGACTAGACACTGGGCATTGGACATAGACTAGACACTGGGCATAGACTAGACACTGGACATAAACTAGACACTGGGCATTGGACATAGACTAGACACTGCACATAGATTAAACACTGAACATAGAATAGACATTGGACATAGACTAGACACTGGGCATAGACTAGACACTGGGCATTGGACATAGACTAGACACTGGGCATAGACTAGACACTGGACATAAACTAGACACTGGGCATTGGACATAGACTAGACACTGCACATAGATTAAACACTGAACATAGAATAGACATTGGACATAGACTAGACACTGGACATTGGACTGGCGGACAATCTGACACTAACTGACACTTTGTGGGAACCGACTAACTGACAATGACATCACCAGTGACACTAATACAGTGATCAGTGCTAATACTATACACTGTCACTATACTAATAACACTGACTGGGAAGGGATTAACATCTAGGGTGATGAAGGGGTTAAATGTGTTCCTAACAATGTGTAATGTGTGCTGCTTTTTACCAAAGATCTTATTGATTCTTATCCCTGGTTTGCAGGGATAAGAAAGAGATTGTTTCCTCTGTACAGAGCTCTGTGTTTATTGTCAACACAGAGCTCTGGCCTTGATTGGACATAGCCGATCAGCAGGTCCGGGCCATGAATCAGTGGCTGACTAAGTCCTACTGTGTTCAATCGCAGCAGAGCCGGCGGGCGGAAACGCATGAGCACACACCCTAAACCCGGAAGAATTACGTGATGTACAGGTACATTATGGTACCTGTATGAGCCACCCTACCGCAGTATATGTATGTTGACTAAGTCCCCCTGTATTCATTCACAGTGGGGGCGCGGCAGCGTGCTTGCCCTACACCCGGAAGACAGACGTGATGTACAGGTATATTACGGTGCCTGTATGAGCCGCCCTACTGCAGTATATGCGTGCTCTCCAAGTCCCCCTGTGTTCAATCACAGCAGCCAGGGGGGCGGGGGTGCAGGTGCGTGCACGCCCTACACCCGGAAGACAGGCATAATGTACAGGTACGTTATGGAGCCTATACGAGCCACCCTACTGCAGTATATACGTGCTCCCCCTGTGCTCAATCACAGCAGAGCCAGGGGGCAGCGGAGCGGGTGCGTGCACGCCCTACACCCAGAAGAGTGCCGCGACGTACAGCTACGTTACGGAGACTATATGAGCCACCCTACTGCAGTATATGCGTGCTCCCCCGGTGCTCAATCACAGCAGAGCCAAGGGGCGGGGTGCGGGTACGTGCACGCCCTACACCCGGAAGACAGATGTGATGTACAGGTATGTTATGGAGCCTATACGAGCCGCCCTACTGCAGTATATGCGTGCTCCCCCGGTGCTCAATAACAGCAGAACCAAGGGGCGGGGGCGGGGGCGTGGGAGCGGGTGAGTGCACGCCCTACACCCGGAAGAGAGCCATGACGTACAGCTACGTTACGGTGCCTATATGAGCTGCTCTACTGCAGTACATGCATGCCCCCCCTGTGCTCAATCCCAGCAGAGTCGGCGGCCTCGTGCGCATGGGCGCCCTGCGCCCGGAAGAGAGCCGCGACGTACAGCCACATTACAGTACCTGTATGAGCCTCCACACTGCAGTATATATACTGCGGCGGGTCGGATTTGGACACAAAATGGGATCTGGCGGTGAAAGGGTTAAATCATACTGTAAAGCCATAAAAAAAAAAGTCAGATAAAAATAAATTAGAAGTCGGGTCGAATGAATAAGTAAAATAATGTTCCCAGCCATTCACAGAAGGCTGATATTCCAGCTGCTACAATTAGTCTGTCAGATTTACACCGTGTTATATACGGTGGGAGTACTAACAGCAATCATGGGGAATTATTTCGATGCACTCCGCTTTCCTCGGCTCCCTGCGATGGCGGTTTTATGTGGATGGCGCATTATATGTACAAATGCACAGTCCACGGAGTGATGTTGCAGGTAATTGCAGTGACAGTTATGTGCTGGAGGAGTCATCGCTCGGCGCCGTGTCATCACGATAATAATGTTTTATGACATCAAATATTTTTCTTCTTTTTTTTTTTGCTAATGTTTCTCCGGTCATATAAAATCTTCGAGTCGATTTAAAATGGTTTAACATTGTCATTAAGGCAGTTCATCCCAACTTGGTTTATAGCTTTCAGACACATTTGCTATTGAAGGTCTCAAGGTAAGATCTTCTACTCTACAAAAAAGAAAGTCTTTTATTAAAGTGGAAGTCAGGAATCTGCAGCAAGCCGCACTCCTAATATATGTCCCTTATTATTTACATCATTTCTCTTTAGGCGGAATTCTTCATACATTAGGCGCTAGATCTGGGATCGGGGCTATAATTCCTTGGGTTGCAGTGGTGTCACCACAACAAAATGGCAGCAATTTGTTACTTCTGGTGCTACCATGACACTGGAGGCAGAACCCTATCAGCAATAAAGGGGGGCTATATTGACCACTAATGTAGGGGGGTACTTCACCACTGACCACCATTGTGTGACCACCAATGTAAGGAGCACTTTACCACTGACCACCAATGTAAGGGGCACTTCTACCACTGACCACCAATAAAGGGGACACTTCACCACTGACCACCAATGTAAGAGGGCACTTCACCACTGACCACCAATGTAAGGCAGCACTTCTACCACTTACCACCAATGTAGGAGGACACTTCTCCACTGACCACCAATGTAAGGGGCACTTCTACCACTTACCACCAATGTAGGGGGCACTTCTACCACTTTCCACCAATGTAAAGGGAAGCTTCACCACTGACCATCAATGTAAGAGGACACTTCACCACTGACCATCAATGTAAGAGGACACTTCACCACTGACCACCAATGTAAGGCAGCACTTCTACCACTTTCCACCAATGTAAAGGGAAGCTTCACCACTGACCATCAATGTAAGAGGACACTTCACCACTGACCACCAATGTAAGAGGGCACTTCACCACTGACCACCAATGTAAGGCAGCACTTCTACCACTTACCACCAATGTAAGAGGACACTTCACCACTGACCACCAATGTAAGGGGCACTTCTACCACTTACCACCAATGTAGGGGGCACTTCTACCACTTTCCACCAATGTAAAGGGAAGCTTCACCACTGACCACCAATGTAAAGGGAAGCTTCACCACTGACCATCAATGTAAGAGGACACTTCACCACTGACCACCAATGTAAGGCGGCACTTCCACCACTTAACACCAATCTAAAGGGACGCTTCGCCACTGACCACCAATGTAAAGGGATGCTTCGCCACTGACCATCAATGTAAGAGGACGCTTTCACACTGACCATCAATGTAAGAGGACTCTTACCACCAATGTAAGGGGGCACTTCTACCACTGACCACCAATGTAAGGGGGTACTTCACCACAGACAAACCCATGTATGGAACACCTTTCCACTGACCACTAATGTAAGGGGACACATCACCATTGATCACCCATGTAAAGGGACATCACCATTGGTTACCAATCTAAGGCGGGGGTCCTATCCTGGGGTCCACGGGCCCTTAAGTGGTCCATAGATTAATTTTAGGGGGTCCCTGAGGGTCAGATAAAAAAAATTAAATTTACATTCACTATACAGCCCCCTTCCTATGTCCCAATCCGAGGTTTCCTATTGAAAGAAATTAAAGAAAACATACTCTGATTATGGCGCCAACCGCTAATTTTTTTTTAGTGAAGCCTTCTGTGAAGCTGGTGAAGATCTATTTAATAAATCAAGAGTCGGATCACATGAACGGTCAAGATCACATCACTGGCTTCCCTCCAATCTCACCGTTCTGTCTAAGGCCCACGTGTCAAACACAAGACCCATGGGCCAAATCCGGCCCACCAGGCCATCTCATGTAGCCCTCGCACCTAGAGTTGCCACCTCATCCCTTTAAAACCAAACACATATTAATTACACAAGTTCTGTGGCTGATTAAGGGTGGTAATTAACCTCACTTAGTGGCTTATCTGAATTAAATCAGCCCCAGATCCTGTGTAATTATTATGTATTCGGTTTTAAAGGGATGAAGTGGCAACCCTACTCGCGCACCTCTCCTGCAGCTTCGGGAACCCCTTTGTCTCTGCTCCCACCTTGTCTCAGCAATCAGGGGCATAGAGGACAGAAGTCCTCCTACGGATCCTGCACCTCTTTGTGCAGCTGCTGTACCCCTTCGTCTCCGCCTCCCCTGGTCTCAGCATTCAGAAAACTCCAGCAGCTGACTCCAACCCTCCTCTGGTCCTCCTCCAGACCCTGCACTTTCCACCCCCAGCTTTTTCCCGGCAGCAGTAAGGGTGCACTGTGATATAACGGAGGGTGGGAGGCTCTTGACTTCTGATGGTGGGGGGGCTATTCACATCTGATATAAGGGGGGAGGGGTGCTCTGGACATCTGTTCATAATTATTATGAGAATAATACAATACTATTCCAGCACACCACTGGTATCCATTCACCATGGCAGAACCATGAGCAGTCTCCAATAAAATTTCTTTTGGATGATTCCAGCGGTGTGCGACCTTCCTTTTCAGATTTGCATCATCTGCTACGTGGTATGCGGTAGCATGAGCCCCAACTTTTGGTCCATGGAGGGCGCTCCACAAATAAACACGGGCCAAACTCTGCAACTGCAGTTGAAATGTTTAATCACAAACGAGTGTTTGTATCTATTTTCACATATCATGGATATGTCAAAAAAAAAAAAGAATCTGCATTATCCAGGGTGTCACAGCTCAGCTAATGTTCATAACCACCGAATAGAGTGCAAAGTGATCATTAAAATAGTTATTCAACATCTAACACAGTAATTGAGAACGCCTCTCAGTTCCAATGCCGTACAATTATATATAATATATCTGCAGCGCCGTAATATCCGTTTCTAATATCGGGTTGTGTCACCATTGGTATCACTCACGGCATCATTCACCCAAATTAGATGACATATGCACTCCGAGCAAAGGGGCCGGAAAGGTTGCAAGCAACTCGATCCATTAATTATCTAGAATTATCTTCTTGCTTGCAGGCTATTTCTCTTTCCTATTACAAAACAACCAAGCAGCTGTACTTACCATAATGTTACATACAGTATCATACAGTATACAGAGCTCGGTAGCTCAAGCTACCAACTGAAACAGTAAAAGCCGTGAGTCCTCCCTTATAGAAAAAAACTATATACATATGATCTCCTATGGTCCAGACCTGAACCTGTGAACTCCGTGGTGTGTGGCTGTGGCTCATCTCAATGTGCTACCTAAGATGCTGAAGAGTGCCCTGTCTGATCTCTGACTTAGGACAATCTTGTACCACCTACAGTGAGCCCGCAGGTGACACGGGATCCCCCCAGGGCGTGGAGTCTAAGGGCCAACCGGTATTCTGCCAGAGACCCCCTCAGGAAGGGTTTGGGCTTAGCTGCGTGCTGACCCCAGGTCATGACCCCCGGGTTCACCCTACTCGCTAGGGAAGTACCAGGAGACACTGTCAGACAAGGATGGATGGATGAAGCAAAAGGAGAGCTGGATAGCAAGCCGAGGTCAGGGCAGGCTGAAGACAACGTAATCAGAACAAGCCGAGTCGGTACACAAGAGATCAGTTCACGAGAGGTCAGGTTTAAGGCAGGTTACACCAAGGGAGCTCCGAAAAACAAATGTTGCTCAAGCAACCAGTAGCTGGTTTGAAAGGGATTTAAATAGGGAAGCACATGAGGGGCTGGACAGGAAGTAGCAGGAAGGAATCATATATTAGGCAACAGGTGTGGCCGGGGACACCCATAGCTGCAGAGTGCACAGAGCAGAACACAAGCTAGTGAACAACAGGTGCCAGCCGGCCTACACAGTAAAGGTGAGACACAGATCAGCTCCGTGACACTTGCCTTGTCTCTTGTTTTTGGTGAACCAAGAACTTTTTTCTCCTCTCATGAACATTCTGATTTAAGCCATGTCTCTGCAATTCCTGTTTGCCGGATTAATGTGCTCTCTCCGGCAGTTATCTTTCTCCGTTGTGTATCAGCAGCTGTCCTTATCTCCACTACCACTCATTACTGACCTTTGGTTTGCTCCATGATTACACTTCTGCTCGATCCCAATCTGCAACCACTGGTTACTGACCTTTGGCTTGTTTACTGACTTTACTTCTGCTTGATCTCTCCCTGGTACAAATTGCTACTGGGCCCTGGCTTGCTCACCTCCTGGTGGGGCGATCCAGAGAACCACAACCTGGTGGTAACAGCTCCATAAAGGCATGGTTTGATAAGTTTGTTGTGGAGGAACTCAAGTGGTCTGCACAGATCCCTAACCTCAACCCTAACACCTTTGGGATGGATTGGAATGAGCCAGTTCTTCTCATCGAACATCTCCCTAAAGACATGGTTTATTCAGTTTGGTTTGGAGGAACACAAGTGGCCTTCACAAAGCCCTGACATCTGCCCTACTGAACACCCTTGGGATGAATTTGAATGAGCAAGGTCTTCTGAACCAACATATCCATAAAGACATGGTTTGATGAGTTTGGTGTGGAGGAACTCAAGTGGTCTTCAAAAAGCCCTGACATCAACCCTACCGAACACCTTTGGGGTGAATTGGAATGGGTCAGGTCTTCTCAAGCAACATCTCCATGAAGACATGGTTTGATGAGTTTGATGTGGAGGAACTCAAGTGGTCTTCACAAAGCCCTGACATCAACCCTACCGAACACCTTTGGGAAGAATTAGAATGAGCCGGGTCGTCTCAACCAACATCTCTATAAAGACATAGTTTGATGAGTTTGATGTGGAAGAACTCAAGTGTCCTAACCTCAACCCTACTGAACACCTTTGGGATGGACTGGAATACAGATTGTGAGCTCAGTCTCTTGAGAAACATCAGTACCTAACCTTGCAAATTCACATACACACTCCAAAATCTTTTTAAAAAAAACCTCTTCCAGAAGAGTGGAGGCTGTTAGATTTGTAAAGGTCAACACCATATTAATGCCCATGGTTTGTCCATGGGAATGGGATGTCCACCAAGCTAAACCAAGAAAGAAATTACATATTAAACTATTATAGTTTGTATTTAAAAGTATTAAGGTGTTTTTACATCATCAAATGGGCCTGCATCCTCGTACGTCTGAATAATAGCTAAAAGATGCAAACTGACTTATCAGCTGCGGTAACTAACAACCCCTTTGATGTATACAAGAGCTGCATGAAAAAAAGCACTGCTTTCTAAATGAATTATTTTCTTCCACGCAGACAATATGTATGCAGACCCAACCAAGAAAAAAAAAAAAAACAGCACATCTTGACAGGTTACAAGTCAGATTCACAATAATTCAATAATTACTGAAGAGTATAAAACACGATATTGATTAAATCACAATTCAGATGAACACGAAAAGCTATCAGTAAGCCAGGAGAAAAAAAAAAAGAACAGCCTTGATTGTGGGAGATACATGTCAAACACTCGGGCTGAATCCTTGGAGGATTATACTCATAATGCTTTTGGAAATGTAAAATAAAACAGAAAATGTAAAATACATAAGACACTGCATGTGGAAATACACTATATACAGTACTAATATCTTACTATAAAACATTTGACTATTACACCCATATGAGCTTGTTGGGAATTCTATTCCAAAGCCATGGCCACTAACATGGAGTAGCTCATCCTCTAACAACTGCCACTCCTCCGGGAAGACTTGCTGCAAAAGTTTGGAATGTGCTGTGGGAATTTGTGTCACTGTTTCCTGGTCAGGTACTTACTCTTATGGGGTGACAACTGTCTCCCATTTGGGTTGCTCCATTGTCGCCCTGTCACATGAAGCCCTGGTGGAGTCTACAGGTGGTCATGACGCACCCCCTGAGGATGCCCCCTCCCATGGGACGCAACGTGTAAGGGCGGAGCGTGATGATGATGATCTACAGCCCATCTCAGTCCATCACTAACCCATGAGAAGGGCTGAAGATATTTTAAGGTACTGTAGCTGTCCACCGAGGCTACCCAGGTCAACATCAACCTGAGGGAGAGGTAAAGATAATGATTACTGCTGTTTTTTGGGTATCAGGTACCCCTAACCCTCCAACCCCGCTAAGTGCATATTTATTTATTCTTTTTTTTATTGGTTGAATGTAAGGGCTGGGCTCAGCTGTCGGCTAATTGCCAGCTCCTATCTCTCCACAATTACTCAGCTGTTGATGATATCCTGCTCATCAGTCCTGCCTACTTAAGCCGTCCAGTCAAGAGGATCTCTGCCTTCACCATGGTCAACATCACAGAAACGATCTCCTGCGATCCTGTTCAAGACTTGCTTTGCTGAATCCTTTCTGGCTGCAGATCCTACTTGCTGTTCCACTACACTGATCCCTGACTTCTGGCTTGGCGGACTTTCCGTTACGGTTACTGAACTTTGGCTGTGTTTTGACTACGTTTGTTCTTTTTACTTTTAATATTAAAAAAGTGTGATTTAACTGTACTTCTGTCTCGGCCTGATTTCATGGTTTCTGACATTGAACTAGATGGACTTGTGTCTTTTTTTTCAACAAGACTAACTATGTGACTATGTAAAACTGAACCAATAGATTTAAAGCAGATTGTTGAAGGGAATGTCCATTACTGGGGGCACAGCTGGAGGGTCAGTAAGTGGTTTTGGGAAGCTGTAGGTCAGATCACCAGTAGAAAGACTAGGAAAGTCTGAACATTTTTACAGTTCCTTCAAGGGTGAGTGCCACATTCATAATTTAGCTTTAAAAAAAAAAAGGAAAGAAAATATGCACTTAGCGGGGCTCACTTGAACACATGTGAGTTGTTCATTGCAGTTGTACACTAAACTCAGGCTCCACAATGACGTCCCCCCACGAGGTGTGTCCTTGACTGTCTAGGCTCAGGGGAAGTGTGTTGAATGATGCTGACCATCATATAACCAATGAAGTCTAATGGCCTTAAACAGTGGTCTCCAAACCGCGGCCCAAGGGCTGGATATGGTTCTTTGCATGCCTTTATCAGGCCTTCAGGACACCATTTCTCCCACTAATATGAGGCACTATTCCTCTCACTGACACCACTAATGAGGGACTTTTCCTCAACTGACACCAGTGATGAAGCACTATTCCTCAACTGACCCCAAATATGGGACATTATTCTTCTCACTGACACCATCGATGGGATATTATTCTTCTCACTGACACCATCGATGGGGCATTACTCTTTTCACGGATATCATTTTCTATTCACACTGGCCATAGTCCGCCCCCCCAGGTCTATAGGGCAGTAAACTGGACCTTTGTTTAGAAAGTATGGAGACCCCTGCCCTAAACAAATTAATACAAGCTTCAGACAAAAAGTGAGTTTTGCAGAAAAAGCTACTTTTTTACTTTTAATTTTGCTGTGCATGTAGGCAGGTGCAGTCTGTTATCTCAACTGCAGGTGGCGCTTGACTGCAGCATTTTGGCAGGTGGAGGGGGGGAATCAAGAGTAACCTTGTTCCTCTATGATCTACTCGGTCAGAGAAAGGCAGCATCTGACTTGATGCTGGCATCCCATGTGACTTTGGCAGCCATCTTGGATCAGGCAGAGCCATCTTTCCTGGAAGCCTCTCTAATTGGGTACAGACCGGCCAGGCAGCATTCTGCCCCTCAAGGCAGATGCCGTTGGCACACCTGAGACCCGCTGGTACTACACTGGAGTGCACCCGGTTGAGTTGTCTTCCCCCCCCCTGGCAAGTGCTTTGCTGAACTTCCATATCAATACAGTTATATATATATTATAAATATATAATAGCCCCCCTACTTTTGTCCCTGTCCCCCCATGTGCCCCCCCTAATATGAAAGCTGGAGACGCCACTGCTAACAGGTCTCCTTTACAGTAGCCAAAGAGCTCTGTCCTTAGGAACAACGGAAATGGATGTTGTCAAGGCTTTGAGGTGGCCCGTGGCTCCGGCACACACGGGGGGTCTTTGTAATACAGATAATATCATCTCGCAGGCTCCTCCACAGGAATTCCTCCTCCATGCAGAATTTCTCTTCTCTTTCTCCATACTGAGAGCATTTTAAATTGGATGAAAATACAAAGTTGAAAACTCTGGCAACCGGTCATAAATTCCTAACCAATAGCACATGTTGTCTGGCAGATGGTCCTTTGACAAATAAGTTAAATATCTTGGCCCGGAGGCAAAGAACATTGATCAGAGGAAGCCTTTCAGTGATATGCAGTTAACCAGTAAAAAATACAGAGCCCCTGAGACACAACATACCGAGCAAAACCAGCGATGTGTACAGCAAACGCTAAGACTTTCATGTTACATGGCTGTTAAGAAAGGCAGGGGGTCCAGCAATAGGAATCGGGTCAGTGTTTGCAATTGATCATGCATCTAGCGGCAGACCCATCAAGAATCCCCATGAAAGTGCTGGACCCCGGCAAAAAAAATCCAAGCCAAATATACAGTTAAAATATATAACATAATCTGCCAGGATATTTGTAGTTCTGATAGTTGTGTGATTCACAACAACTTACATTCATACAGAATAGGTAGGATGACAATACGATCTTCTATTGCAGCGTTGGGGCTTCTGTTATCTTTTTTGCCCATTGGATCATGAAGGAACATCATCCTTTCAACGTGTTAGTTGTCAGCACCAGGCACCATAGGCTGGTCATTTTAGGCCTCGTGAATATGGGTGCCTGGGGTCGTGCTGCATAAAATTTTTAAACCTCTGAAAAATGAACAGAGCATACCCTTCCATAGTGTGGGCTTGCCTCAGTCCAAAGTATCTAGCGTGGTTCCTATCTGATCACTCCTTCCTCTGCTATCTGAATGACTCACTTCTGGCGGGTTATCCCGATACCACAAAACCTTGAGATGGCCTCCCCCCCCCCCCAAGCTCACATAAGGTGACTGGCAGCCTCAGCTGTGCATGTGGTCCCCTATGAGACAGGGTAGAGAGGAGTGTGTTCTTTTCTCCCCACTCAAGTCTCAGATTACACCCCGCTCTCTTCTCTATGCTGCGCAGTGTGTGATATCAGATCCCTGCTCCCTGTCTGCTGAAACTGAAAAAAAAAAAGGCTTTGATCTGCGCATTTCAGAAGGATGTAGAGGATCTCTGCCTGCTGGAACTGACAAAAAAAGAAGGATGTAGAGGAGAGAGGGCTGCAGATAAACAGGTACAACATACGCAGGAGGCAGTTAGGCCGATCACTTCATGGATATGGAAGGGTTCACAATCACTCCCAAGGACCCCTGATTGGGTAATCAACTCCTATATGACTCAACTAGTTGAAGTCATGCATGAGGGCACGCTGCCTGTCTGTCATCTCATGTTTTGCTCAACTCAATTTGGCACTAAAGAGGTTAACAGCTTGCGTCCACTTGACCGAGAAACACGCTGGGGGGGGGGGGGGCGTTCCGCCGCCGAGGCAGAGACAGGACAATGATGTCACTGCTTCCACAAGTGCTGTTTTGGTGTACGCATGATTGGATTAAGAGTCTGTTCATTAATGATCTGCAAATGAACATCGTTATTGTGCTTAATCAGCCATATGGATGACAACTGTGCCCAACTGCTTGGACAGTCATCGAGTGCGTCTCTCCCGAGGAGGTCCCGGACGAGCCCCCACACACAGATTATTACTTCTATTCTATAATAATAATATTTTCATTATTAGTTTTATGATTATTTTGTTATTATTATTAATATTATGATTATTATGTTAATATTATTATTATTATTATTATTGTTTTATTATTATTAAATTATTTTTATTATTATTATTATTGTTTTATTATTATTAAATTATTATTATTATTATTATTATTATTATTATTATTAGTAGTAGTAGTATTTTTATTACTATTATTATTATTATTATTATTATTATTATTATTATTATCATTGTTTTATTATTATATTTTATTATTATTATTATTATTATTATTATTATTATTGTTTTATTATTATTAAATTATTATTATTATTATTATTATTATTATTATTAGTAGTAGTAGTAGTAGTAGTAGTATTTTTATTACTATTATTATTATTATTATTATCATTGTTTTATTATTATTATTATTATTAATAATTATTATTATTATTGTTTTATTATTATTAATATTATTATTATTATTATTATTATTATTATTATTATTATTATTATTAATATAATTATTATGATTATTGTTGCTGTTATTTGAGAATAAAGTTTTGCACTTTTCCCTGTGCTTGAATCTGAATGTCAGGCATATAGTTGTAAAATAATTTAATAAAACCATATACTCATCAATTGAACTCCAGGCAAACAGCTAATTACACAGATGAGGATACATACTGTATACGGGGAGGCTGTTTTCTCTGCCAAAGGATTTTTTTAAATTTTTTTGTCCATGCATTCCTGAGATTTACACGCCCCCCCCTCCATCACACAGCACAGCCAGGTGGACAACACCGCTTACTGTTAAAGAATACAGTGGTGCCCTTTATCTACCCCCAGCCCACTGATTGGACAGTGAAAGAGCAGCAGCAGACTGATGAAGTCCCCTCAATACTCACTCTGCTCTCTCCTCCTTCTCAACACATTTGCATGCAATACACTTCATTGACTCGAGTCTCAGCCCGGCCTCTCCCTTTCCCCACGCTGAGTGTACAGGGGATTGCAAGTTACAATTTAAATGCAGGCACTTAGACTGCAAAAAAATTAAATATCTTAAATGTATAATATTGAACACGCAATATATTATTACATTTTAATAATATATGTAGTAATTTATTAAAGGATATAGTGCTGCATTAATTTATGTCTTTCAAATCTGCCAGCAATTTAGCTTTTAATTGATTTTGCATGCAACTAGCATTATAATTATTTTAAATATTCATATAATAATAATAATAATACATAATAAAATAATTGTATAATTGTAATAATAAATAATAATAATAATAATAATAATAATAATAATAATAATAATAAAATATTATGAATAATCATAATAATAATACATAATATAATAATTGTATAATTGTAGCCTCTTGTGATCTCTTGTACAGCAGCACTCAGATTAGAGATTTAGGTAAAGAGGGGAGGGGGGAGGGGGGAGTTTCCAGGAGCCATTCTGTTGCTCCATTATGGCTCCTTTGCAGTAGAGTTGCGCTTGGGGTTGCCACCTCTTCCTCAAGCCAAACCCCCCAAGGAGAGTAGTAATGCGGTGCGCATAGCGTGCCGCAGCGAACAGTGGGTGTGGCCAAACTGCTCTTGCTGACATCATTGGCCTGCCCCCCCCCCAGTGATGCCGAACCTGCCCCCCAACAGACAGCTACCTGCAGCTCCCGGGTGGCAACAGATTTGTGTGCGACTATCTTGGTGACTTGGGGAGCCACAGCCTGGTCTGAATAATGTGTCCGGGTTTCAGCCCGCCTGAAACCCGGACACATGATTCAAAACCCGGACTGTCCGGGTGAATACCGGACAGGTGGCAACCCTAGCCGCGCTCCTCACCGCCTGCTTATCTCCTAAAAGCCCCCACTGCCACGCCGCAGCTGGCAATGGTTGGTTGATTCACTTGAATGGGTCACGCTTGGCGAGCTGCATTGTCGCATTGCCCGCTGAACGCGGTGGGGGCGTTCATTTTTGCCACGCTGTGAGGCGGCACGTGTGTATCCCTGAACAGCTCGCTTTTGCAGCTGGGGGTGGGGCAATTAGGGGGGGGGGGTTAAAAATGTGGTCAACCACCCTTTTATATTGCTCCCATATCGGTCCCAACTGCAAGTGTAAACTAAGCTTTGTTGTCCAATCAGAAGGCTGGTTTGGGCTGGGGAGCGAGTTCAGTGACCTGGTCTTGGATCATAAGGCCAACTGAACAGAATTACAAATCTTTTGGGGGGTATAAGAGTTCCCCGGTATATATTTATATATATTAGATGTTTGAAGATCTTCTCTTCGAAGCGACCTTCTATTTTCCCAACAACCTCGTGGCTTTGCTCTTTTTTTTATTATTATCTTGCTGGCTTCTGTTTCTAATTAAAAACATAGATCATGAATTTAATAGCAAAGTTGCCACTCCGAGCTCCGCTGGAGGAGAGAGGTTATTAAAGGGAAATTCCATTTTGATACAAATGTGATACATATTAAAGTCACGGGCATAACAAATACACATAGAGATGAAGATCTCCGAGGGGAATGATTTTGTATTGGGTTCAGGATTTCGGTGCTGGAAGGAGCTCAGAGCCGGGACTGGAGGGGATCCATATCTTGGGTGCCAATAAGTAAATTGTCTGGTTTTAGGGAATTTTAGGGGAACATTAGTCTAGGTTAAGGGTTAACCCTTCTCGCTGCCAGAGCCGGTTTTCCATTTTCGAGAAGTTTAACCGCTTCCATACCGGGCCTATTCTGGCATTCCTCTCCTCTATGTAAAGATCATCTTTTTTTTTTTTGCTTAAAAAAATTACTCAGAACCCCTAAACACTATGTTCTTTTAGCAGAGACCCTAGGGAATAAAATTTTGGTTGTTGCAACATTTTATCTTGCACGGTATTTGCGCAGTAATTTTTCAAACTTCTTTTTTTTTTTTTTTTTTAAAGTTTCATGAATTTAAAAAAAAACAAAAAAAAACACGAAAGTTAGCCGTATTTTTTTGTATAATGTAAAATATGATGTTACGCCGAGTAAAAAGATACCTAACATGCCACGCTACAAAAAACTTTGGTACTTAAAAAATCTCCATAGGCGACACTTTAAAAATTTTGACAGGTTACCTGTTTAGAGTTACAGAGGAGGTCTAGTGCTAGAATGATTGCTCTCGCTCTAACGTTCGCGCCGATACCTCACATGTGTGGTTTAAACGTCGTTTACATATGCGGGCGCGACCTACGTATGCGTTGGCTTCTGCGTTGAGAGCACGCAGGAACGGAGGCACTTTAAAAAAAATAAATAAAATTTATTGTGTATTTAACTTTTATTTTTTTATTTTGACACTTTCCCATTATTATTATTATTTTTTTGATCACTTTTATTTCTATTACAAGGAATGTAAACATCCCCTGTAATAGGAATAGGGCAATATGACAGGTCCTCTTTACAGCAAAATTTGGGGTCTATAAGCCCCCAGATCTCGCCTCTAGGCTGGAAAAACAGAGATAAAAAAAAACAAAAAAACAAAAAACGATCTTGGCTTCCCAGCCGAGGAAAAAGGCAGTGTTTACATCTGCCGAGGCCGGATGTGACGTCATAACGTCGCGCCTGGCTTCTGGAGGTCATAGAGACTGCCGGGGACCATCTGATCCGCGGTATCCTCTATGGTAAACGGCCGCCGCTGGCCGATTCATTCTCCGGCTTCGGTAGAAGCACCGGAGGGCGGCGGGAGGGGGATGGGGGGGGGAGGGGAGACGTCCCCTTCCACAGCCTGTAAAAACAATCAAGCGGCTGAACAGGCGCTATGATTGCTTTTACATTACAGGGAGTGGACGGCAAAAAATATAATATTTAACCACTTAAACTCCAGGACGTCATTTGACGTCCAACTAAGAAGAAGTGGTTAAAAAGTCATTTTAGGCCTGAAGATTACGTAAAAGCCCCAAAACATTACACGTTTTTCTTAAAGCAGAAACCCTGGAGAATAAAATAGTGGTGGTTCCAATTTTCGTATGTCACGCAATATTAGCGCAATGGTTTATGAAACACAGTGTTTCAGTAAAAATACACTTCTTAAAAAATATACATATAAAGTATATATATATATATATCAAAGAAGAAGGATACAATATGCAGAATTCTTTATTTAAGACTTGGTTCACACTTGTGCGATGACAGACATCGCATGTGATTCGCACGGGGCAGCACAGTGGTGTAGTGGATAGCGCTTTCACCTAGCAGCAATAGGGTCGCTGGTTCAAATCCGGACCACGACACCATCTGCGAGTTTACATGTTTCATGTTTGGGGGTTCTAAGTAATTTTCTAGCAAAAAAAATGTACACCGCCATAGACAGACGTGCGCGTCCCCTCCCGGCCAATCGAACGCAGTCACCTCGGCTCTTTCCTCGCCCTGCGACTATTTCGCTTTCACGTATTTTTAGCACACAGGCGATAAACTTCATCGCTGACCTGCAAAACCAGAATCATTCCCGTGTTTAACCAGCCATAGAGAGTACAACCGTGTTCGCAAGAGCAGAACCGCCGCTAAAATCCACGCGGGCGATAGGTGCCGCCGCCACCGACAGGTAATTAGTATTACTAATAATATTTTTATTTCCAGCCGCTACGCCCAGCAGAGCGTTGAAATTCGTTGCGAGGGGCCGGTAATCTATGCATAGAAACGTTTCATCGTTGTAATTAGTTCGGCCGCACGGCGACATTTTCCCCCCGCCGCGTTATGAAATGTTTCCATTTTCTGAAAGATATGTAACGGCGGGCCTCATTTATCAGTGTCTGAAAGATGAACTGCCTGTGACGCCGCCAGCAGCACATTTCACGTCGCGTTCCGGCTCACAATTGTTGCCTCTTCTGTGTGATTTACACGCGTTTTCATTCACCGCGATAGGCTGCCCTGTGTGCAATTGTCGTGTCAGAGAAGCCCACGGACTTGATTTTCGGCCCCCGAGCCAGGCGCGTTTTTTTTTCCCGCGCACATTCTGCAGCAATTTTTGTGCATTTTGTCACGTGACAATTGCGGCAAAAATCGCACAGCATTTTGGGTGCTTGTTCAAACCCCATTTTTGCTGCAATCCAGCAAACCAATGACCCTGTGTGACCCTTTTGACTGCGTCCTAGCAACAAGAAACAGCAGCTGATCACCTGTGTCCTAGCAACAAGAAACAGCAGATGATCACCTGCGTCCTAGCAACAAGAAACAGCAGCTGATCACCTGCGTCCTAGCAACAAGAAACAGCAGCTGATCACCTGCGTCCTAGCAACAAGAAACAGCAGGTGATCACCTGCGTCATAGCAACAAGAAACAGCAGCTGATCACCTGCGTCCTAGCAACAAGAAACAGAAGCTGATCACCTGCGTCCTAGCAACAAGAAACAGAAGCTGATCACCTGCGTCCTAGCAACAAGAAACAGCAGCTAGTCACCTGCATCCTAGCAACAAGAAACCGAAGCTGATCACCTGCGTCCTAGCAACAAGAAACAGAAGCTGATCACCTACATTCTAGCAACCAAGAATGCTATGCAGCCTGGCCACTAGCATCCTAGCAAGCAATGACCCAAACCCCTCGAACCCCTTACCCTAACGAAAAAAACATTGTAAATAAATGAATAATAAATGTTTTTTTCGTTAGGGTAAGGGGTTCGAGTTCAGTTTAGGTTAGGGTTAGGATTAGCAGTTGAGGTTAGAGTTATTTATTATAATTTTATTTATTTTTCATTTTATTTTATTTATTATTATATGAATAATAATAAATGAAAAAAAAAAGGAAATAAATTCCTTAAATAAAAATCATAAATAAAAATAAAAAAAAAATCAATAAATTAATACTAAGTAACAATAAATAAATAATTAACCCTTAACTTTAACCCTTACCCCTTTAAAAAAAATAATAATAATAATAAATAAATACAATTATAATTAATAACCCCAACCCCAAGTGCTAATTCTAACCCTAACCTAAACTGAACTTGAACCCCTTACCCTAACGAAAAAACATTGTAAATAAATGAATAATAAATGTTTTTTTCGTTAGGGTAAGGGGTTCGAGTTCAGTTTAGGTTAGGGTTAGGATTAGCAGTTGAGGTTAGAGTTATTTATTATAATTTTATTTATTTTTTATTTTATTTATTATTATACTAATAATAATAAATGAAAAAAAAAAGTAAAATAAATACACAAATAAAAATCATAATTAAAAATTAAAAAAAAATCAATAAATTAATACTAAGTAACCATAAATAAATAATTAACCCTTAACTTAAACCCTTACCCCTTAAAAAAAATAAATAAAAATAATAATAAATAAATAAATACAATTATAATAAATAACCCCAACCTCAAGTTCTAATCCTAACCCTAACCTAAACTGAACTCGAACTCCTTACCCTAACGAAAAAACATTGTAAATAAATGAATAATAAATGTTTTTTTCGTTAGGGTAAGGGGTTCGAGTTCAGTTTAGGTTAGGGTTAGGATTAGCAGTTGAGGTTAGAGTTATTTATTATAATTTTATTTATTTTTTATTTTATTTATTATTATACGAATAATAATAAATGAAAAAAAAAAGTAAAATAGATACACAAATAAAAATCATAATTAAAAATTAAAAAAAAATCAATAAATTAATACTAAGTAACAATAAATAAATAATTAACCCCTAACTTTATCCCTTACCCCTTTAAAAAAATAAATACAAATAATAATAAATAAATAAATACAATTATAATAAATAACCCCAACCTCAAGTGCTAATCCTAACCCCTAACCTAAACTGAACTTGAACCCCCTTACCCTAACGAAAAAACATTGTAAATAAATTCATAATAATGTTTTTTTGGTTAGGGTAAGGGGTTCGAGTTCAGTTTATTAAAACATTATAATAAATGAATAATAATAAAAGAAGCAATAAAAGCTAGAAAAAGCTGAAATACCCGGCAACAAATGATGCAACCAGATAACACTTTTCTCTATTGGCTAATAAAAACAAAACCAAAGCCCCAAAAACGCTGCAGTTAAACGCGCAAAGTCGCAAAAAAAACGTCGGAAAGGCGCTCAAAGACGCTGCGCTCAGGTGTGAATGCAGCCTAAGCGTTGCCGAGTGGTTGGGGAAGTTTAAGGACGCGGATCTACCGGCGCCTGTATTTGCGGCCATTGTGAATGGCGCCTTACTTCATACAGTTTTATTTCCTCCCCTTCACTCTCGGATTTTTATCCTGGCAAGAATGAATTTCCTCTCTCCGCCATAACACCGTCTGACAACTCTATAGAGATTGGAGGGGGGTGGGGGTGGGGGGGAATCCTTTATTTCAGCTCCACTCTGAGAAATTCCCTAAAAAGTATATTTACCGCCGCTCATCGTCTATTGGTAAACAATCGGCGTCCTCTGGGACCCGTTCATATAAACAGACTGTCATCGGTAAGTGTCAAAATGTGCAGAAAAACAATAGCTGTCAGGGAACGGCGAATTAATTCATGACAGCGAGAATTTAAATCGCTCCGCAGCGATCGCAGACGTACAAAATCATTTTCAGCAGACTCGGGCCGCTTATTTTTTTTTTTTTTCACAATTAAGACTTTTTTTTTTTGTATCCTTTTTTTTTTTTCACCCGGGGATCCATGCGATTCTTGTTCTGGGGTGGCTACCCTCACTCTTACACTGTATCTACGGAGGTGGCCACCTTTGAACAGCGACATTGTGGGCGGGTTCCTCTGCCCAACATACACTTGACAGAAGAGCAGCAAAATAACATCAGGTCCCTTATTTAGAAGGTTCCTTCACCTAAGATGGCCGCCAAAGTCTCAATCAGGCTTGTTTCCTCTGTACAGAAGCTGTAAAGGACCAATTCCCTAATCAGACGTCCTTCCCATGAAATACCGGCTTGAGGCCACCTACAGGCGGGGAGGCCAACTGCACCTGCCAACAACATTGTCCGCCTGTGCAGAGGGCGGAGTTAGATGGTCTAGTTGTTAATAGATTTAGATAGGAGGGGAGGGATTGAGTAGTTTACCAAAAAACAGTAAGGCAGGGCTGACACCATTTCTTGTACTTTTTAGTCCACAAAATCCCTTGTGTTGTCAGCCCACAACAGGAAATGGGGAGCTAAAGGCATCTCCGGAAGATCAACAGGGATTCTTCAGGGATAAAACATTAGGAAATGTTGTCTACTTTTCTTTTAATGTAAGGGGGCACTCCGATGGGGAGAGCAGATGTATCTGGGTACTGTGATAGGGGAACCTGATGTATGGGGGTGCTGTGATGGGGACACCTGATGTATGGGGGTACTGTGATGGGGAACCTGATGCAAGCTGGTAGGGGCCTCAGTTCACAGAAACACCTGATGTTGGGGAGGGGGGACTCTGAAGAGGACACCTGATGTAAGGGGGCACTCTGATGGGGACACTGTGATGGGGGAACCTGATGTATATGGACGCGGACGCATGTATGGGAGTGCTGTGATGGAAAATGGAAAGAGTATGGCACAACTGCAAACCTACCAAGACATGGCCGTCCACCTAAACTGACCGGCCGGGCAAGGAGAGCATTCATCAGAGAAGAGCCAAGAGGTCCATGGTAACTCTGGAGGAGCTGCAGAGATCCACAGCTCAGGTGGGAGAATCTGTCCACAGGACAACTATTAGTCGTGTTCTCCACAAATCTGCCCTTTATGGAAGAGTGACAAGAAGAAAGACATTGGTGAAAGAAAGTCATAAGAAGTCCTGTTTGTAGTTTGTGAGAAGCCATGTGGAGGACACAGCAAACATGTGGAAGAAGGTGATCTGGTCACATGAGACCAAAATTGAACTTTTTGGCCTAAAAGCAAAACGCTATGTGTGGGGGAAACTAACACTGCACATCACCCTGAACACACCATCCCCACCGTGAAACATGGTGGTGGCAGCATCATGTGGTGGCTTTTCTTCAGCAGGGACAGGGAAGCTGGTCAGAGTTGATGGGAAGATGGATGGAGACAAATACAGGACAATCTTAGAAGAAAACCTGTTAGAGTCTACAAAAGACTTGAGACCGGGGTGGAGGTTCACCTTCCAGCAGGACAACGACCCGAAACATCCAGCCAGAGCTACAATGGAATGGTTTAGATCAAAGCATATTCATGTGTTAGAATGGCCCAGTCACAGTCCAGACCTAAATCACATTGAGAATCTGTGGCAAGACTGGAAAATCGCTGTTCACAGACGTTCTCCATCCAACCTGACAGAGCTTGAGATATTTTACAAAGAAGAATGGGCAGAAATGTCCTCTCTAGATGTGCAAAGCTGGTAGAGACACCCCCAAAAAGACTTGTAGAGAAAGGGGGTTCTACAAAGTATTGACTCCGGGGGGCGCCATACAAATGCCCCTCCCCCACACTTTTCACATATTTATTTGTATCATTTATCATTTTCCTTCCACTTCACAATTATGTGACACTTTGTGTTGGTCTATCACATAAAATCCCAATAAAATACATTTACGTTTTTTGGTTGTAACATGACAAAATGTGGGAAATGTCCCGGGGGTATTAATACCTTTTTCAAGGCACTGTACCTAATAAATTGGCTGGTGAGTGTATGTATAAACAGTATATATAGATATAGATAGATAGATAGATAAATAGATAGATAGATAGATAGATAGATAGATAGATAGATAGATAGATAGATAGATAGATAGATAGATAGATAGATAGATAGATAGATAGATAGATAGATAGATAGATAGATAGATAGATAGATAGATAGATATACCTATATAGATATATAGATAGATATATATAGATATATATAGATAGATCTCTATCTATCTATCTATCTATCTATCTATCTATCTATCTATCTATCTATCTATCTATCTATCTATCTATCTATCTATCTATCTATCTATCTATCTATATATGTATATGAATATAAGGATTCAAATGACAGTACAACCATGAGATTCGGACCTCCTTGGACGTATAATCCCATCCCCCGGCCCTCGTTGATCGGTAATGGACGACGTTCCCCCGGCTGTGTAATGTCTTCTTTGCCACCACAAGCCATAAACTCCCAGCTTGCTCCAAACTACATACGGTATTTCTATTACAAGATGTACCGGAACTTAATGACCCTTCACCCAGTAAATTAACAACAAACTTCTTTCCTCATAAATAACTCTAAGCCGGTTTAATTTATGCCGTAGCGTTTGGTGGTCTCACGGAAAACGCCAATCAAACCGCCGTAAAAGACGCGGCTCTCAAATTCCCGAAGGAGCTCTGAAATAAAAGAAGGAACGTCGGACTATCGCTTATCGCAATTTATTTATTTTTAATTTTTTTTAATAAAACAACTCAACTCAAGTTCTTTTTTTTTTCTTCTTCTTCTTTTGTCAAGCTTTATCGTTCCCTCTTATCTTGTTTTTCTCTTATTATTAGAAGTTGACTAAACGGTTACCAAAAAAGAAACGAGCCGAGCGATCTCCATTAGAATATGGCAGATCTGACTGCGAGATGTGACAGAGAACAATATCATTAGAAAGTGCGTGGTGTAATCTGTGTACAGGCCTCCCCCGAGCGCTCGCCTTTCCCACATCAAACGCCGCCTTTTCACAACGCCGATCGGTAGACGGCTTTGGCATCCGGTACAAAGACGCAACTCGCGGGGGGAGGTGAGTGAGCCGTGTCAGTCAAGAACGTTTAGGAGAAAGTTTGGCGTTTTCAGAAAAGGAGGCTCCCGTCAGATCAATAACGTTTTTTTCTTTCTTATTATTTAGTCGCGGAGCATATTAATGAGGCTTTGCGGCGGGCGCCCAAGGAATAAACGGGGGGGGGGGGGGGAGGGAGGAAGGCTTGTTCTGTAAATGAACTGCCATGTTTGCTGCTGCCGCCGCGCTGAACCTTGCTTTGTACGATCGTTTACCCGTCTTGTTGAGCAAAGAAGAGAACATGGAAGTCGGTTAGCCGAGACGACATTCAAGACGCTGACGCGTCCTCTAGACATCGAAGAAGCGGCCATTTTGCGTGGTGAAGTGGTTTTTGGGCGCAGAACGCAGAAGTTTGACTTGCGGCGTTCCCCCGTGTAGCAGGAACACGCATTCACTTTTTTTTTTTTACACTTTTTTCACGTGTTTTCGCGAGTCGCGCATAGGGCGGCCCATTTACTTAAAGAAGCTGCCCTATACGCGACAAATGCCTCAAAGAAGTTTCCCGCACCTTTTTGGGCGTGGTGCGTCATGCGCTTATTCAATGTCCGTTTTGGAGCAATTGCAGCGCATCTGCTGCATGATGAAGCGTACGGCAAAACGCGACAGCTGCTCACCATGTATAGGGGGCCAATAACAGTTATGCCGCGTACACGCGATCGGAATTTCCGACAATAAAACCGCAGATTTTTGTTTGAAAGATGTTGTCTTGCATACACACGGTCACGCAAATGTTGTCAGAAATTCCGAACGTCAACGACGCGGTGACGTACAAGACGTACGACGAGCCGAGAAAAGGGAAGTTCAATAGCCAGGGCGGCTCCTTCTGCTTTTGTGCGACGGACTTGTGTACACACGATCGCACTTTCCGACAACAAGCTAACATCCAACATTTCCAGTCGGAAAATCCGACCGTGTGTACGTGGCATTAATGAATGAGGCAGGAGGATATGACTGCAAAACCGGCCGCTGACACGGCAAGCCCTGAAGAAGGAGCGGGGGGCACATTTGTGAGGTCAGGCACTGATGTTGGATGAGAAGGCCTGGCAGCCAGTCAAGTTCCTCCACCCCAAACTCGCCCATCCATGTCTTTATGGACCTTGCTTTGTGCACTGGTGGGCAGTCATATTGGAACAGGAAGGGGCCGTCCCCAAACTGTTCCCACAAAGTTGGGAGCATGACATTGTCCAAAATGTCTTGGTATGCTGACGCCTTAGAGCCGGTTCACACGGGGGCGACTTGTCAGGTGACCTAGCCGCCTGACAAGTCGCCTCCCGTTCTGTACAATGGAACCGTTCTAATCGGAGCGACGCAAGTCGCTCCGACTTAGAAGAAAGGTTCCTGTACTACTTTGGGGGAGACTTGCATAGACTTCTATACAGAAGTCGTCTTGCAAGTCGTGCCGCCTCTGGTGTGAACCGAGGCTTAAGAGTTCCCTTCACTGGAACTAAGGGGCCAACCCCAACACCTGAAAAACAACCCCCCCACCATAATCCCCCCCTCCACCAAATGATATGGAGGAGTGGCTCAATGCGTTTGGCGATTCAGTGTTGCAGACCGGTCAAGTTCCTCCACACCAAACTCGCTCATCCATGTCTTTATGGACCTTATTTTGTGCACTGGTCCAAATCATTTGGTGGAGGGGGGATTATGGTGGGGGGTGGAGGGGGATTATGGTGGGGGGGGGGATTATGGTGGGGGGTTATTTTTCAGGGGTTGGGTTTGGCCCCTTAGTTCCAGTGAAGGTAACTCTTAAGGCGTCAGCAGACCAAGACATTTTGGACAATTTCATGTTCCCAACTTTGTGGGGACAATTTGGGGACGGCCCCTTCCTGTTCCAACATGACTGCCCACCAGTGCACAAAGCAGGAACTTGACTGGCCTGCACAGAGTCCTGATCTCAACCCGATAGAACACCTTATGTCATGAATTGGAGCGGAGACTGCGAGCCAGGCCTTGTCCAACATCAGCGCCTGACCTCACAAATGCGCTTCTGGAAGAACGGCCAAACAGCCCTAAAAATTTCCACTCACCTGCTCACATTAGACAACACACTGATTCAATTTCCCAGCATTGGACCAGTGTGCTGTCTATCATAGGAGGCGGTCCAGGAGGCGGGACTTTGTTTGATAGCGGACGGCATTTCAGATCCAAGCTGTGCCTCAATGGTGGGAGATTCTCTCTCTGTGTGATCCAGCCAGTTCTCCTCCCGGTTCCTCACTGTGATAGGCTGCACTGATGGGCAATGATGAGGATGCATTGATAGCCACTGACGAGACAGCACTGATGGGCACTGATGGGCACTGATGGGCACTGATGAGGATGCATTGATAGCCACTGATGAGGCTGCACTGATGGGCACTGATGGGCACTGATGAGGATGCATTGATAGCCACTGATGAGACAGCACTGATGGGCACTGATGGGCACTGATGAGGCGGCACTGATGAGCACTGATGAGGCTGCACTGATGAGCACTGATGAGGCTGCATTAATGAGCACTGATATGCTTTATGTTAATACTATTAACGTTCATGTTGTTAATATTTATTTTTTGTAACTTAATTCTGCATAAAACATTAAACAGTGTCATTTCATTTGAGGGCGTGTTTAGGGGCAGAATTAGGGGCGGGGCAGGGTAGGGGTTGGGCGGGGCAACTGGTGGCGAGTAACGCTTAAGGCCTGGCTAGTAGCTCAGGACTTGAAATTTTGAACCCTGCAGTACATTATATGGTTACATATATGAGAGATCTGTTTTACCTGCCATTGAATTCAACCTCTGCCCATTTACTACCATTTACTTTCACTTACAGGTCCCCTCCCCCTTCCACATCCTGTGACTGGGCAGGGAAAAGAGAATCAGCAGACTGACAAGCTCACCTTTCTGTTGCTCTGCTGTCTTCTCCTTTCAGCATGCCACCTGCACTGTAGTACAACTAAATTGGCTCCTTGTGCAGCTTCTCCCTTCCTCTCTCTGAGCTCTGCTGTAAAGTAGACCGATACAAATCCAGATTCAGGCCCTTTGATTGGCTCCTTGTGCGGCTTCTCCTTCTGAGCTCTGCTGTACAGTGGACCGATACAAAGCCAGATTCAGGCCCTTACACTGATTGGCTCCTTGTGCGGCTTCTCCCTTCCTTTCTCTGAGCTCTGTTGTACAGTAGACCGATACAAATCCAGATTCAGGCCCTTACACTGATTGGCTCCTTGTGCAGCTTTTCCTTCCTTCTCTTTGCTCTGCTGTACAGTAGACTGATACAAATCCAGATTCAGGTCCTTACACTGATTGGCTCCTTGTGCTGCTTCTCCTTCTGAGCTCTGCTGTACAGTTGACCGATACAAAGCCAGATTCTGGCTCTTACACCGATTGCAATAAAACAAATACATTTAATGATGTCATAAAGATGACAGAGTTGCATTAATTTGTGTCTTTTATATCTGCCCGGAGTTCAGTATTAATTCCTCTCCATATTGTTACATATATTTTCTTTTATCGCTCCCGTCCTCAGTGACTTCCTTCTCCATTTTTTGGGCTGGGAACACAGAAACGTTCAGTCTCACGCTGTAAATCAATCGATCCCCGGGCAGCGGGCCGGCTCACAAAAGGTCACGGAAAGAATGAGACATTACAGGAATTCCGTATTCAGAATATTCCCCGTCTCGTCTTCCATTCCACACCGCGCCGGCCGCTTTCTAGAACGCTCGCTCCCTTTTTATTGTCCCGCCTGACAATGCCCCCCTTCTTCCCATTCACATTCAAAACCCTCCATTATGGCGGAGAACCTTTTGTACCTCTTTCCGGTGACATTTGATTGGAATCCCTGCGGATCCAGGGAGACGAGGAAGACAAAAAAACGTATTCGGCCGGTGGGAGGTGTATCGTAGATCAGGCGAGATTGCTGGACGGCCTCACCGGTGGAATAGATGAACTGATGGTGGATAATCGACTTCCTATGAACTTTACTGATATCAAAGTTCTGTGGGCCGCAGTGGTGGCTGGTGCTCCATTTTTTTGCGGAGGCGGCTTCACCCTGAGTCATCTCCTCAGCGGCTTCCCCCTGTGTCTCCTCCTCGGCAGCTTCCCCCTGTGTCTCCTCCTCGGCGGCTTCCCCCTGTGTCTCCTCCTCGGCTTCTTCCTCCTGCGTCTCCTCCTCGGCGGCTTCCCCCTGTGTCTCCTCCTCGGCGGCTTCCCCCTGTGTCTCCTCCTCGGCTTCTTCCTCCTGTGTCTCCTCCTCGGCGGCTTCCCCCTGTGTCTCCTCCTCGGCGGCTTCCCCCTGCATCCCCTTCTCAGCGGCTTCGTCCTGTGTCTCCTCCTCTGCGGCTTCGTCCTGTGTCTCCTCCTCTGCGGCTTCCCCCTGCGTCTCCTCCTCTGCGGCTTCCCCCTGTGTCTCCTCCTCGGTGGCTTCCCCCTGCATCTCCTCCTCGGCAGCTTCCCCCTGTGTCTCCTCCTCTGCGGCTTCCCCCTGCGTCTCCTCCTCTGCGGCTTCCCCCTGTGCCTCCTCCTCGGCAGCTTCCCCTGCATCTCCTCCTCGGCGGCTTCCCCCTGTGTCTCCTCCTCGGCAGCTTCCCCCTGTGTCTCCTCCTCGGCAGCTTCCCCCTGTGTCTCCTCCTCGGCGGCTTCCCCCTGCGTCTCCTCCTCGGCGGCCTTCCCTGCATCTCCTCCTCGGCGGCTTCCTCCTGTGTCCCCTCGCGGCTTCCCCCTGTGTCTCCTCCTCGACGGATTCCCCCTGTGTCTCCTCCTCAACGGCTTCCCCCTGTGTCTCCTCCTCGGCGGCCTTCCCCTGTGTCTCCTCCTCGGCGGCCTCCCCCTGCATCTCCTCCTCAGTGGCTTCCCCCTGCATCTCCTCCTCAGCGGCTTCCCCCTGCATCTCCTCCTCAGCGGCTTCCCCCTGCGTCTCCTCCTCGGCGGCTTCCCCCTGTGTCTCCTCCTCAGCTTCTTCCTCCTGCGTCTCCTCCTCGGCGGCTTCCCCCTGTGTCTCCTCCTCGGCTTCTTCCTCCTGCGTCTCCTTCTCGGCGGCTTCCCCCTGTGTCTCCTCCTCGGCTTCTTCCTCCTGCGTCTCCTCCTCGGCGGCTTCCCCCTGTGTCTCCTCCTCGGCTTCTTCCTCCTGCGTCTCCTCCTCGGCGGCTTCCCCCTGTGTCTCCTCCTCGGCGGCTTCCCCCTGTGTCTCCTCCTCGGCTTCTTCCTCCTGTGTCTCCTCCTCGGCGGCTTCCCCCTGTGTCTCCTCCTCGGCGGCTTCCCCCTGCGTCTCCTCCTCGGCGCTTCCCCCTGCATCCCCTTCTCAGCGGCTTGGCCCTGTGTCTCCTCCTCTGCGGCTTCCCCCTGCGTCTTCTCCTCTGCAGCTTCCCCCTGTGTCTCCTCCTCGGTGGCTTCCCCCTGCATCTCCTCCTCGGCGGCTTCCCCCTGTGTCTCCTCCTCGGCGGCTTCCCCCTGCATCTCCTCCTCAGCGGCTTCCCCCTGCGTCCCCTCCTCAGCGGCTTGCCCCTGTGTCTCATCCTCTGCGGCTTCCCCCTGCGTCTCCTCCTCAGCAACTTCCCCCTGCATCTCCTCTTCGGCGGTTTCCCCCTGCGTCCCCTCCTCAGCGGCTTCCCCCTGTGTCTCCTCCTCTGCGGCTTCCCACTGCGTCTCCTCCTCAGTGGCTTCCCCCTGCGTCTCGTCCTCGGTGGCTTCCCCCTGTGTCTCCACCTCAGTGGCTTCCCCCTGCGTCTCTTCCTCGGCAGCTTCCCCCTGCGTCTCTTCCTCGTTTCCAACACCTTGTTGTATCTATGCCTCCAAGAATGAAGGCAAAAGGGGGTCCAACCCGCTACTAGCAAGGGGGACCTAATAAAGTGTCTGGTGAGTGTGTATATATATATATATATATATATATATATATATATATATTATATATATATATATATATATTAATAGTAATGAAAACGAATGCAGCCATCACATATACGAATTGGTAAGCTGCAATATAAAATATAATAAATGTTTGGTTTTGGGTTTAATGTCGCCTTATATGTTTTCCTAAAATTAAAACTAGGAAGTTGCTGACGGCCGGAGAAGGAGATATCACGGTATAGTTATGCAGGTGCGGTATTCAGCGCGGTCAGGCCGTCTGTTGATGATTCATCGCTTTCGTGAATTAGTAATGAAAGCGATACGATTGTGGGGAATCTGCCGGCTCACTGACATCTGTAGATGAGAATTGTGCCGGGTGTAGAATGCGCGGTGCAGGCGGCAAGTCTCAGCAGACCCGTCTATACCTTCTGTACATCCCGACATCTGCTCCTTCCCATTTGATCATATGCTGGTAATCGCTGCCTTCTGAAATGACTAAACTTAGTTACATACTGTAAATAGTACATAAAAATTCTTTCTCTATCACAGTCTAAAAAGAAGAACAAAATCCAGATACCAGGTGAGGTACAAACCTCAAAAAAGTAAACTAAAAACTTCCTCTACCTCCCCTGGCTGAGCCAAATCTTCCTTCATTTATGTCTCACACGCTCCCCCTCCCGGACACTGCAGCTCTCAGTGGGAGGTTTTCAGCAGCAGAGGCACAGCTGTCAATCTGGGAAGCAGTGGGCGGGACGAGGTGTTCACTGAAGGTGACATGACATGGTGATGGTTCCCTTCCTGGACAGGATGGGGAATTGTAGCAATGAAAAGAATAAATAATTACACTAGAACTGTAGATGAGATTATTAACCTTACCACCACTGATATAGGTTTATAAAGTAAAGAAATAGCTCAGCTTAAAAAAGTAGTATTAGAGCACAGCTTAACGCTAAATTACCTCACTGCAGCTCAGGGTGGGATGTGTAAGGTTATTGACTGACTGTTGTATATACATTTCTGATCATGAGGATATTATTAAAGGGCATCTTGCTAAGATAAGAGTGAAGGGGTTTTAGAGTACTCCAGGTACATGACAGACCACTCAAGGGATTATAGTGCAGACCACCAAAGACCCCTGGCGGTCAGTGGCGTCTCTAGGGGGTGGCTTTTGGGGCTATAGCCCCGAATCTGGGGCCCATGGCCTCGAGTCTCTGCAGGTGTCCCCAAGGGGAGGGGAGGCTCTCTGGGGACCCTGATGTAAGTGGGGGGCTCTCTGGGGACCCTGATCTAAGGGGGCTCTCTGGGGACCCTGATTTAAGGGGGAGGCTCTCTGGGGACCCTGATTTAAGGGGGAGGCTCTCTGGGAACCCTGATGCAAGGGGGAGGCTCTCTGGGAACCCTGATGCAAGGGGGAGGCTCTCTGGGGATCCTAATGTAAGGGGGGGCTCTCTGGGGACCCTGATGTAGGGGGGAAATTCTGGGGATATATACACACACACGCGTATATTATATATATGTGTATGCCCGCCCAAGCATATGACTTTCTTTACTACGTTGCTTTGGGCTCTAGCCCCAGATCTTTTGTAGACCTAGCAACGCCCCTGCCGGCGGTAATTGCCTTATTAACACCAATACTTTTCCCTCCTTCCCAAAAGGAATGTAGTACTACTTATTTAAACTTCTTAACAGGCCTACCAAACGCCGGGCCTACCAAAGGCCACTTATAAGGCTTGGTCCGTCTCCCTTCCTAACTAAATTAAAGAGACTAAGGCCGAGGCAAGAAAACAATTCATCAAGATGAGACAAAAAGGTACCTTATCACAGGTGATCACCTTATCTCAGCAGTGCCTCCATTTGAAGGGGTTTTGGAGTGCTCCAGGTATTATGACAGACCACCCAAGGGTTAATATTGCAGACCGCCAAAGACCCCCGGAATCGTGAGACATCTCAATGAACATTAGACACAAGAAGTGAGTTCAAGAAAATGTCTGCCTTTATTAGGTGTGTTACAGCTTATATATGGTTCAACATACCAATAGAACGAAGGGAGGGGGGAATGGTTAGTAAATTATGTATTTGTATATCAATATATAGTTATTTGGTTATACAAGTCAGTGACCCTTTAAGATACGTTATCATGAGATAACACGGGTCAACGGACCATCTGGTTATGAGTCATAAGTCATGCATCCTGTCCCCGACAATCAGTGCTGGTGCACGCATCTTTCTAAGCATTCTGTTGTAGTTGCAAGTTTAAGCTATTTTGTATACTGAAATAGCATAGCATATCAAAGCATATCTGTCACAATGGCTTGGGCATATTACTACAAAGAGAACCGTACAGAATAAGGCCAGAGATATTGCTAAAGATCAAAATAAAAATAAGGGTAATACAGGGCTATCAAAAATCATCTAAAGAACTAAGTTATCATAAATGAATGTGACCGTGCAAAGCAGCAATTTAAATGTGAGATACACACAACATAACATATAAGCCAAAAAAAACTGTGCTAAATAAAAATGATATAAATATGGAGTGATGAAAAGTCTATATGAGGTTGTGCGAAAACAAGTCCATAAGGTGACGTGATTTCCATACAATTCTTCAACTGTGGATAACTTCACCACGAAAGGTTGTGACAGTAGAGAAAAAAGAATCCTCCACCTCATAGAATAGCCACTTATCAGCTCCTGAGACCTCCTATTACGGGAGGTCTTAGACACTTGTGGCTCTAAACCCAGCCGGGGTATAAAATATATAATATTTTATTTAGCGCAGTTTTTTTTGGCTTATATTGCTAAAGATGGATGGAACCCCTTTAAGGGTTAAAGTGGAGTTCCACCCACTTTTACAACTCTTCAGCATCCCTCACTAAACTGTGCACTGTAAACGAATTGGATATTTAAAAAAAAAAATTCTCAGCACCTCCTGTATATCTGCTGTATTCATTTTTCACTTC
Organism: Lithobates clamitans; assembly: GCA_037952925.1. Classification (NCBI taxonomy): domain Eukaryota; kingdom Metazoa; phylum Chordata; class Amphibia; order Anura; family Ranidae; genus Lithobates; species Lithobates clamitans. The sequence goes on from JBBGZY010002734.1 coordinate 153,505, forward strand.
CTCCTCATTGGCCCTGGCCCATCGCATCATTTCCTGTTTGCAATGCCTTCTGGGAAGGGGCGGCAACTTCCTCTGAAACTGCCGTTGCTATGGAAACCTGACCTGAAACCTATTACACTGCTTGTGTTGCACTGAGCATGTACGAGATCTGCACAGATGAGATCCAGGAAGAAATACAGTCTGGCTTCAGATGCCCACACTTAAGATGGCCACGGCCTGCTGTAAGTTTATAAAATAACAAACTACTGCTATAAACTAACAAAACAGACCTTAGTTTACAGACTAACTTTACTAGAATACATTAAGCTTGTGTATTATAGGGGTATTTTTATTTAAAAAGTATAATTTCGGCCGGAACACCACTTTAAGGAGGTTTTGGTGATTTTTTTTTATATGGCATAGCAACATGGTTACAGAAACTAGGTGTTTACATTGTGATGTTCCTTTTTCTCATATTTGTTATTTACTTCCTTATCAGGCTATGCCTCTGTGTGACCACCCGCTGTACCAACAGATGGTCCACCAGCCCTGATGAACCCATTATTCTGAGAAAGCTAGGAAAGAGCTGAACAGGACGCCATCTCTCTGCGCCAATGTAGCAGAAGCTGTCTTTGGGAAATAGACGTATGAGTGCTGCCAGCATTGCTGCAGAGGTTGAAGGGGTGGGAGGGTCAGCCTGTCAGTGCTCAGACCATACGCCGCACACTGCATCAAATTGGTCTGCATGGCTGTCATCCCAGAAGGAAGCCTCTTCTAAAGATGTTGCACAAGAAAGCCCACAAACAGTTTGCTGAAGACAAGCAGACTAAGGACATGGATTACTGGAACCATGTCCTGTGGTCTGATGAGACCAAGATAAACTTATTTGGTTCAGATGGTGACAAGCGTGTGTGGGGGCAACCAGGGGAGGAGGACAAAGACAAGTGTGTCTTGTCTACAGTCAAGCATGGTGGTGGGAGTGTCATGGTCTGGGGCTGTATGAGTGCTGCCGGCACTGGGGGGCTACAGATCATTGAGGGAACCATGAATGCCAACATGTACTGTGACATACTGAAGCAGAGCATGATCCCCTCCCTTCAGAGACTGGACCGCAGGGCAGCATTCCAACATAACAACCCCAATGAGCATTAGATGAGATTAGATGAGCATTCCCATTGGTAATTGAGTCACCTATTGTTTCTGTCTGTCTGCTCATCTTGGAAGTAAGATTAACCACTTCCGCCGCACGCCGATATACATCCTTACTTTGAAAAGGAATATTGTTGTTATGGCAGCAGCTAGCTGCCATAACCCCAGTATCCTCTTGTTCGGCCGGCTGTCCGATTTCCGATAATAGTGGTCTCTGCGGTGGATTCGCCGCAAGATCACTTTTATCGGCGGCGGAAGAGGGCCCCCCCCTCCCGCCACGCTCCGGTGTCCTCCGCTGCTTACCGGAGCTGTCGGCATTGGCTGAGGCGATCGGATCTTCAACCTTGCTGAGCATGGAGATGAATGAGGGGAAGATGGTACATTGCAGGGCACAAGCGATGTCAAAACATCACTTCCGCTCTGTGGGACATCCTCAAATGGAAGGTGGAGGAGCGCAAGGTCTCTAACATCCACCAGCTCCGTGATGTCATCATGGAGGAAGGGAAGAGGAATCCAGTGCCGACCTGTGAAGCTCTGGTGAACTCCATGCCCAAGAGGGTTAAGGCAGTGCTGGAAAATAATGGTGGCCACACAAAATATTGACACTTGGGGCCCAATTTGGACATTTCCACTTAGGGGTGTACTCACTTTTGTTGCCAGCGGTTTAGACATTAATGGCTGTGTGTTGAGTTATTTTGAGGGGACGGCAAATTTACACTGTTATACAAGCTGTACACTCACTACTTTACATTGTAGACAAGTGTCATTTCTTCAGTGTTGTCACATGAAAAGATAGAAGAAAAGATTTACAAAAATGTGAGGGGTGTACTTACTTTTGTGAGATACTGTATATATCCCATAGTTTCTGGACTCTATAAATTTCCTACAGACCAAAGAAACGTAGTAGAATACATTTCAGCCTAATACATTAGGAAAGATAATTAATGTGCAAAATTCTATAACAGAAACAGATTTTTTTTTAATAATTTCTGTATTTTTTTTTAAATTTTTTTAGCAAAAAAAACAAAAAAAAAACAGTGGTGATGAAATACCAGCAAAATAAAGCTCTATTTGTGTAAAAAAAATGATAAAAAATTTCATTTGGGTACATCATTGTTTGATTGTTTGATTATCACTCGAAGTGTGACAGCGCTGAAAGCTGAAAATTGGCCTGTGCAGGAAGGGGGTAAAAGTTCCCGGTACTGAAGTGGTTAAAGTTCTCTCGGCACAGGAACTCGAGGACAGGAAAGGAAAGCAGAGGCATCTTGATTTTTAATGATCAGTCCACTTTAAGCTCAACTAACCACCTCCTCCCTTCAAAACCTCACAGCTTGCAGAGCAAGCACCTCCACCGCAAGCCTTATTTCAGCTGGGCTGACATGTGACAGCTCCGTATAAAGACAGATTTCAAGTAATAACACTAGCTGAATGGAAAAATGATTTAATGACTTTTGAAGGAATACATAATAGGAGTAAAGGGTGTTTTATATATATTTGCCTGCAGTTCTTTAACTGATCTGCATCTCCCGTGATGGTTAGTCATCCAGGATGTGATAAATATCTTTCGATGAAACAACTGCATCAAACTGCGAAAAACTGGTCAAATATTCCGCTCCCGCCGCACGCGTGCCGTCTCTGGCTTTTTTTTTTTTTTTTTTATGAAAATAAGATTTACTTTTTACATAATTCCGCTGTGTTTTGCAGAACAAGATGAAATGGAAAGCTAATCTAAATTACCTGACTCCGAAATGTTTGTGATCAAACAGATTTATTTTCACATCGATAATTTTAATTTGTTCCCTGCTTACAGCGCGCAGGAACCAGGAGACATTTTTCATTTTTTTTTAAAAATATATAAAGAAAGAAAAAAAGGAGTGGAGACAGAGACCGGGGAACATGGCGATGGGTAGCTGATGGCCAGCTTATAACTTTTAATACCTGTGGCAGACCCAACCAGGACAGGGGCTTTTGGAGAGGACTGCAGGGTGGCCTCTTGCCTATGGGCCCTGGCTTTTAAGGGAACACTACTCTTTGGGAGGTGTGTGCCTGGGGGGTGACACCCTTGGAGTGGTCTTGTTTCTGATTCAAGTCTATGTCTCCCCAAAACACACAGACTCTGGGAACTGGAGGAGCCAGATACATATTTGGGGCCTCTATGCCCAAAAACAGCAATGATTGTTTTCGATTGTGATACTCAGAGCAGATGTTAACATCATCAGCTCACCCTGATTCTGGGATCTCCTGATATAATCTGTTTATGGTGTTAAGTGTCTTTCTCCCATTGTGTGCCTCCTAGGTGAGCATTCCCATTGGTAATTGAGTCACCTATTGTTTCTGTCTGTCTGCTCATCTTGGAAGTAAGATTAACCACTTCCGCCGCACGCCGATATACATCCTTACTTTGAAAAGGAATATCGTTGTTATGGCAGCAGCTAGCTGCCATAACCCCAGTATCCTCTTGTTCGGCCGGCTGTCCGATTTCCGATAATAGTGGTCTCTGCGGCGGATTCGCCGCAAGATCACTTTTATCGGCGGTGGAAGAGGGCCCCCCCCCCCGCCACGCTCCGGTGTCCTCCGCTGCTTACCGGAGCTGTCGGCATTGGCCGAGGCGATCGGATCTTCAACCTTGCTGGGCATGGAGATGAATGAGGGGAAGATGGTCCCCACCCGTCACCATAACATTGCAGGGCGCAAGCGACGTCAAAATGGGCCATTTTTTTTTTTTAAATGACAATTTTTTTTTAAATTTCATTTTAGTGTAAATATGAGATCTGAAGTCTTTTTGACCCCAGATTTCATATTTAAGAGGACCTGTCGAGCTATTTTTCTATTATAAGGGATGTTTACATTCCTTGTAATAGGAATAAAAGCAACACAATTTTTTATTTTTTATTTTTATTTAAAAACAGTGTAAAAATAAAAAATAAAAGGTAAAATAAATAAATTAAAAAAATGTACTCGGCGTAACATTATCATTCACAATTTAACAAAAATTGGGCTAACTTTACTGTTGTCTTATTTTTTAATTCAAAAAAGTGTATTTTTTTCCAAAAAAAAAAGAGCGCTTGTAAGACCGCTGTGCAAATACGGTGTGACAGAAAGTATTGCAACGACCGCCATTTTATTCTCTAGGGTGTAAGAAAAAAAAAAAGTATAATGTTTGGGGATTCTAAGTAATTTTCTAGCAAAGGAAACAGTTTTTAACTTGAAAAAACAACAAAAAGAGGCTGGGTCCTTAGGTGGTTAATATTGTGACCACTGTACCATGTAATAGAACCATTGTGGGATGGTATATGTTTATTACTTTTATTATTATTATTATTATACAGGATTTATATAGCGCCGACAGTTTGCTCAGCCCTTTACAACATGAGGGCAGACAGTACAGTTACAATACTATTCAATACAGGAGGAATCAGAGGGCCCTGTTTGTTAGAGCTTACAATCTAGGAGGGAGGTTCAAGTGATACAAAAGGAAAATAACGATAACAATATAATATAAATATAAATAATATAAATACTGTATTTATTGGTGTATAACACTCACTTTTTCACCATGAAAATCGGATGCAAATAGCGTGTGCGTGTTATACGCCAATACTACAATTTCAGCTGCCTCTGAGGCAACGGGGGGGGGGGGGGGGAGCAGGACGAGTGCCGACAGATTACATACAGTGAGAATCTCCTGTTTACTTGGCGGCCTCTGTAATAGGAAGTCAATAGATGGCAATGGCGAGGCTGCTGCATTGATGGCAATGGCGAGGCTGCTGCATTGATGGCAATGGTGAGGCTGCATTGATGTGGACTAATAAGGTTCTATTGATGGCACTTGTGAGGCTGCAGATGGTCATTGATCAGGCTGCATTGATGGCAATGGTGAGGCTGCAGATGGTCATTGATCAGGCTGCATTGATGGCAATGGTGAGGCTGCAGATGGGCACTGACCCTTATTTTGATTCAAAGTTCCTTATTTAAAATTTAAGTTTTTTCCTGAAACTTCCCTCTTAAAATGAATGTGCGTGTTATACGCCTGTGCGTGTTATATGCCGATAAATACGGTAATAACAAATAAATAAAATAAATAATAAATAAATAAATAATAAATAAATATAAATAATAATAAAACAATAATAATGAGCTGATGAAGAAAATAAAAGTGCAGTTGTTAGGTGAAGGCAGGGTAGGCTTCTCCGAAGAGAAAAGTTTTCAGGGATCGCCTAAGAGTAGATAGATTTGGAGATAGTCGGAACAGATTGGGGTAGGGAATTCCATAGGATGGGAGAGGCTCAGGAGAAGTCCTGGAGGCGAATATGGGAGGAGGTGACGAGGGAGATAGAGAGCAGGAGGTCTTGGGAGGAATGAAGAGGGCGATTAGGTTGGTATTTTGAGACTAGGCTAGTGATGTAGTTGGGGGGCCAAGATGTGGATGGCTTTGTAACTTATTGTTAGTATTTTGAATGTAATTTGTTGGGCGAGTGGCAGCCAATGGAGGGATTGGCAGAGAGGAGTAGCAGACACTGAATGGAGACCAATGGAGGGATTGGCAGAGAGAGGTAGCAGACACTGAATGGAGACCAATGGAGGGATTGGCAGAGAGAGGTAGCAGACACTGAATGGAGACCAATGGAGGGATTGAAGGAGAGGAGTAGCAGACACTGAGCGGTTTGTAAGGTGGATGAGTCTGGCATCAGCATTCATGATGGACTGAAGGGGGGGAGGAGTCTATTTAAAGGTAAGCCAATGAGGAGGGAGTTGAAGTAGTCAAGGTGAGAGATAACCAGGGAGTGAATAAGGAACTTTGTGGTTTCCTTGGTTAGGAAGGGTCGTAGTTTGGAGATGTTGCGGAGGTTGAGGCGGCAAGCTTTGGAAAGGGATTGGATGTGGGGCCGAAAGGAGAGTTCAGAGTCCAGGACTACACCTAGAGCCCTAACATGTGGGGACGGGTGGATGGTTGTTCCATTGCTCTTGACAGAGAAGTCAGGGGAAGACGTGGGGGAGGAAATATTATGAGCTCGGTTTTGGAAAAGTTGGGTTTGAGGAAGTGGTGTGACATCCATACAGATATGTCCGTTAGTAAGTTTAATGCTTATAATAATATGTAATGTACTTTGTATCCAGGGTTGTGGGCTGGGTGCCGGACAGTCTGGTCACCTAGGCTGGTTTTTAGTGGCTAGTTGTTAATTTGTTCATGTTATTTAAATCTCTAGAGGTGAATTAGCAGACTGTTTATGTTGGCTGTTCCTTAGCTATGGTAATTATGTTTCTGTATACAGTTTCCTTTGCATGCGATAATGTGGTTAGGCTCACCTGATCTGGTGTGCTATATACCGTATTCTTTCTGATTTTACAATAAAGTTGGGTGGTTCCAGTTGCAGAGCACCTAAGCTAGTGTCACCTAGGTTGTTGGGTGCAATATTCAGCTATAATACCCGGTTCCTGGGTCCAGACTGGAGGAAGTTATATTTTTTGACGGAAGCCCCCAAGCTAGGTGCAAGACGGTTCCGTCACAATACCTGTCGTAGAAATCAGATAGAAGCTGCTGGTCTCTTCCAGGTCAACATCAAGTACTGAGAAAAGCTGAATTTATTCAGGTTTACTGCACTGGAGCTCAGAGAAAGGCAGCTTCCACCGGAGGCAGAGGTGTTTTATAAAATCAGTGGGCTTGTGTGCAAGATCATATGTTGGGTCCCATTGTAATGATAACAACAAAAAAAAAGTGGCGTGCCTAGTATGCCACAACGAAGAGTAGGCACGGTTTTCATTGTGCCAGGGGTGTTGCTAGGATTGTAAAATACCTGGAGCATCTTTGGCACACCAAAGAGAGGAGTAATATGGCGCACATAGCACGGAAACAGTGGATGTGGCCAAATTGTGCTAATGGCGAGAGTGGCTTAGGGGGTGTGGTTAAATAAAACACTTTCTCCCATTATAACCCCACAGGTCAGTCTGTCCCCCAGTTTGTTTACCAGCTCTCCATCCTGACACCAATCCCCATCCCCAGCAGCAGCTGGAGCCAGCAGGAGGTGGGGATGGGGAGGCCTTACAGGATGCCAGGGATGGGTCCTTAAAGCGGTAGTGAACGGCAGTTAAAGAAAACAAAAAAAAATTCCCTGCAAGGCAATATCATAATGTGCTAGTATGCATTGCATACTAGCACATTATGAGAGACTTATCTTAAAACGCTGTCACCGCTGAGAGGACTTCCGTTTTCCCCCGGTCTTCCTTCTGGGTTTGCAGGCCTCCAGCTACATGAGTGGCTGGGGCGCGATGACGTCACTCCCGCGCATGTGCGTGGGAGCCGCTGTTAATGGCAGGGGCTCATGGTATGCCGGACCTTCAGAGCACAAAAGCGCCAGTGACGTCACAGGCTGCATGCACTCTGAATATCTCCTAAACAAGTGCAAGTTTAGGAGATATTCATGGTACCTACAGGTAAGCCTAATTATAGGCTTAACTGTAGGTATAAGTGGCAGTAAACACAGTTTACTACCACTTTAATGGGAGATATGTGTCCCTGTTATTTGAGTTATGGTCCTTTTAAGGGGGAGAACATGCATGCAATTTTTGAGTACTTAAAGGTTCTCACCCATGCAAGGTGCAGGGTTCTGGGATAGTCCGCTTGGAGAAGAGAGGACTGATTTACAGTGCTCTCAGGGTTGGCAAGTCCTTTATTTGGGACCTAGAATTCAGTAGCTCAGAGAGACTGTGGGTGAAAAAGAGCCTACAACCCTGAAAACAGGGACTTCGATCCCAAAAGAGATAACCCACCTGTAGGAGAGTCAAGAAAAAGATCAGGAAACAGCCAGCTGGTGTCTGCAAGGTAGAGTGGAGTGGTTCATAGCTATGAGCAAGTGTGGACTGTCTGGCAACTGAAACGATGTCTGCTGAACTCCTGCGGCCTTTACAACACCCTGAAACAGATGGAAACCCTGGTGTGAGATTGGTGTACTGGCGGTGAGCCTGTGTGTCCTGTCTGCCAACTGAAACACTGTTTGCTGAACTCCCGTGGACTTTGTGGCACCCTAAAATAGACAGGAACCCTAAACCCTGGTGTGGGATTGGTGTACTGGCGGTGAGCCAATGTGTTATTCTCATCATGCCGAAATTATGGACAGTTTTTGTTTGTTTTGCTGAAGGAAGCTATTTTTGTTTGATTGTTTTTGTGTGTGGACAATAAAGATTTTACTTGCACAAACAGTAGGCTGGTGATTCCAACTACCCATATTACACCCCAAAAATGCCCTACAAGTAACCAGAAGAAACGCAACCTGCTCCTATTCACTAGAGGCATCACTCCGCACCTAAACACATGAACTCAAATGGTTCCAATGAAAAAAGAAAAAAAAAAAAAGCTGGTTACCGATAAGCAGCGGTAATTCTTCACCTATTAAATCCTTCCTGTGGACCCTCTCGTCCTGGACAGTCACTTGAGCGTGAATCTGTGCTCGGGCGGTAATTGGATGAGAATTGTGACTTCTGCTGATTTTAATCTTAGATTAGAAAGTCCCAAACATCTTGTCTGCACTTTAATCATTATTTGGGAAGCCAAATAAAATACAAACACTGACGGTGACAGCCTAGACCTGCCTCGTCTTATCATCTAAAGAGATCCGGTAATTGCTGAAAACCGGTGAGCGGAACGTCGCCTGGCTGCGCAATTCAAGTGGCACAGATGGACCGGCGCAGATAACCAGTTCGCTGGCAGACTGTCATGTGATCTGAGAAACTTTGGACATTAAAGTCCAAGATGCTTTTTTTTTTCCCCCTCCTATCTTCTACCTGTCACTTAGTTACTAAGCATTCTTAAAGTTGAACTTGAGGCAAACTGCTTAGCACTTGGTTGGAAGGCGCACATGGGAGCTGTTTTGCCTGCCAAAGATATTGTAATTCTGTTCAGTCAGTCCTGAGTTTTACACATCCCGGCCAGACAGCACAGCCAAGCAGTTAAAACCCAACTCAACCCATCCCCAAGCCAATTGCCCCCTTCACCACCCAGGTACCCCCCGCCAGCATTGGTTGCATTATTTAATTTATGATTCTTACTTTTTTCAGCTATCTTCAGGCTGGTCACGTGATGTACAGACACCACTTTATATCTTCCCCCAGAGAGACTTCTCCACATTGCCCCCATAGAGGGAGAATGCTCTACATTGTCCCCAGAGAGAGAGACAGAGAGACTACTCCACATTGCCCCCATAAAGAGAGAGACTGCTCTACATTGCCCCCATAGAGGGAGACTGCTCCACATTGCCCCCATAAAGGGAGACTGCTCTACATTGCCCCCATAAAGGAAGACTGCTGTACATTGCCCCCATAGAGGGAGACTGCTCTACATTGCCCCCAGAGATAGACTGCTCCACATTGCCCCCATAAAGGGAGACTGCTCTACATTGCCCCCATAGAGGGAGACTGCTCTACATTGCCCCCAGATATAGACTGCTCCACATTGCCCCCAGAGATAGACTGCTCCACATTGCCCCCATAAAGGGAGACTGCTCTACATTGCCCCCATAAAGGGAGACTGCTCTACATTGCCCCCATAGAGGGAGACTGCTCTACATTGCCCCCATAGAGGGAGACTGCTCTACATTGCCCCCAGAGATAGACTGCTCCACATTGCCCCCATAAAGGGAGACTGCTCTACATTGCCCCCATAGAGGGAGACTGCTCTACATTGCCCCCAGAGATAGACTGCTCCACATTGCCCCCATAAAGGGAGACTGCTCTACATTGCCCCCATAGAGGGAGACTGCTCTACATTGCCCCCATAAAGAGAGACTGCTCTACATTGCCCCCATAGAGGGAGACTGCTCTACATTGCCCCCATAAAGGGAGACTGCTCTACATTGCCCCCATAGAGGGAGACTGCTCTACATTGCCCCCATAGAGTGAGACTGCTCTACATTGCCCCCAGAGATAGACTGCTCCACATTGCCCCCATAAAGGGAGACTGCTCTACATTGCCCCCATAGAGGGAGACTGCTCTACATTGCCCCCAGAGATATACTGCTCCACATTGCCCCCAGAGATAGACTGCTCCACATTGCCCCCATAAAGGGAGACTGCTCTACATTGCCTCCATAGAGGGAGACTGCTCTACATTGCCCCCAGGTATAGACTGTTCCACATTGCCCCCAGAGAGAAAGACTGCTCCACATTGCCCCCAGAGATAGACTGTTCCACATTGCCCCCAGAGAGAGGGACTGCTCCTCATTGCCCCCAGAGAGAGAGACTGCTCCACATTGCCCCCAGAGAAAGAGACTGCTCTACATTGCCCCCAGAGATAGACTGCTCCACATTGTCCCCAGAGAGAGAGACTGCTCCACATTGTCCCCAGAGATAGACTGTTCCACATTGCCCCCAGAGAGAAGGACTGCTCCTCATTGCCCCCAGAGAGAGAGACTGCTCCACATTGCCCCCAGAGAGAGAGACTGCTCCATATTGCCCCCAGAGAGAGAGAGACTGCTCCACATTGCCCCCAGAGAGAGAGAGACTGCTCCACATTGCCCCCAGAGTGAACGGCTGCTACACATTTCCCCCTAAGAGAGAGACTGCTCCACAGTAGCAGTAAAGGATGAGCACTGGACAAGCAGACAGGCAGAGTGACTGTGAGTCCTGGGGGACTAATGCAATCACGAGAGTCCCAACTCCTTTGGAAGGGATTAGTGGCAGGTGAGAAAATGTGTCAGGTGCAGCTTTTATTTGCGCGCCTGATGTGCGTCATGACGCCACATGCAGGTGCGCACCCAGACCCACCCCGCCGCCTTAGCAGTAGCATTCGACTACCTGTGCATGTGCAGTTCTGTGCTGACAGCAGCCATATTTTTACAGGCACTCTTTTTCCTGTGCCTGGTGTTTACAAACCATCCATATATTTATGGACAGTTGGCAACCCTGAGGACCGCCCAATGCCAGAAGGTCAGAAAAAGAAGAAGACCCCGTGGTAATCAAAAAATAATAAAGGAATACATACTTTGGGTGGGGGCACCAGAGGGGAGTTGGGGGTGACTGGCATACTGGGGGGGGGGGGTGGGTGGGTAGAGCCCAGATCTTAATTTTGCTTACAGAACGTGGGGTCATGAACATATCATCTGCATTAGGCTTTAGTAGAATGACTCCATTATGTTTACAAAGCTTTTTATCAGGAGCCAGTTGTGTTCCGCTGTCTTCTTTACACACAACCCAGGGCAATACACACAGTATTATTATCCAGGAACAAGTTAGATTATGTGATACTAGACTTGACAGAATCATAAGGGGAGCATGTCATATAATAATAGCAACATGATAGGGCATCAATGTACTGAGCTGTGACTTGACGTAAATGGGCCTCTATCTTGTGTATCATTAGATTAGATTCACTTTAGCCGTGGCTCCTGTCCATAAATAACAGAATTATCATTTTATATAGTTCTGCCGTAAACAGGACCCAAGGAGAAAGATGTATTAAGTGGAACAGGCGAGTTGCTGGGAGATATAGAAAATGACGTTCGGGGGAGTGTTGGGAGAGCCGGAGCCGGAAAACAACAATAGACGCCGTCCTGGTAAGACGATAATATGAAGCTTACAGCTGCTCTATAGACGCTCCAGTAGGAAACTTAGATTGGCGGTGTTATTACAGCCAAGGAGCTCAAGAACAGGATACAATGATTCTTATTAAATAAAGATTTCTAGTGTTTACATTGGTCTTAATACCCCCCCCCCCAAACTTTGTAGTGGACTCCATGTTGAATATATTGCAATAGCTTAAAGTGGTTTTAAGTGGACTTACTGTATCTCTAGCTGACGGCCGCTTTAAGCCACCTGCAGGATATTCCTCCCTATCGCTGCTCCCTTCTAATGCCGCGTACACCCGATCGGACATTCCGACAACAAAATCCATGGATTTTTTTTTCCCCGACGGATGTTGGCTCAAACTTGTCTTGCATACACACGGTCGCCCAAGTCTTGTCGGAAATTCCGAACGTCAAGAACGCGGTGACGTACAACACGTACGACGAGCCGAGAAAAACGAAGTTCAATAGCCAGCGCGGCTCTCTTCTGCTCGATTCCGAGCACGCGTGGAACTTTGTGCGTCGGAATTGTCTACAAGCGATCGGGAATTTACGCAAACGGATTTTGTTGTTGGAAAATTTGAGATCCAGATCTAAAATTTTGATACTAAAGGTAATGGATCCACATAAGCACATCTCTCGGCACCGAGGCAGCCAGGTGCGATGGTTTCGCAATTCTATGGGTCCTGTCAATAACAATGCCACGAGGCGTAACGTCTGGCAAAATTGTGCGAATTAGATCTTTGGCGTATTTGGGTAGGTCTGGCGGAGCAATATTTTCGAGGACCCCCGTAGTTTGACGTTATTTCGTCTGGAACGATCTTCCAAATCGGCCAGCTTGGCTCGGACCCATTCTTGTTCCTCTTTCACTTCATAATAGGAGTCTATGAGGTCGTTCACCGTATGGGAACACTCTGCTGTCTAACGAGCTCTGCATTCAGCTCATTGAACAGGGTTGATAAGTCTGTCATCAGGGAGGACTGCAGTGATATCAGCATGTCCTTCAGTGTGGTATCCATGACTGGCTGCCCTGATGTGGGGAAGGATGCCATGGATGAGTGCAAGGCCTGGTTTGGCGGCAGGGAGTTGAAAGCCTGGGTCTCAATTTTTGGCTGGGACAGCCGGGATGACGGCGCATCCATCCTCATCCGGGCTTTTGCGGGGCTATTCAGAATGGGGTCTGCGCTGGGCTCTATCGTGGGGGACCGTGGCTGCTCTCGAGCGTTCATTTCTCCCTGATGATCTTCAGGGAGATCCATGTATGTGTCTCGCGGCGCGCCTAGGCCTGCCACCGCCATCTTGGATGTGACTGACCTGCTCGCCAGGAGGAAACAGCATCGTGGTGAGTTTTTCGGGCTTGTGAGCGCCCATCCTCTTGCGGGACATTGTCGGTCTAGGTGCCTGGAGTCTGCAGAGCGGTTTTCGATCGGAATTAGTGCCTCAGGCGGGTCCTAGTCGCTCCGGTCGTTCCCCTCACTGTGGAGCTCTGCTAGTAAGCGTCCATCTTCCATGCCGGCTGGCCACGCCCCCACCAGATCTCAAATTTTGTGCAACAGAAATTCCGATGGAGCCTACACAGGGCCGGAATTTCCGACAAAAGGCTCCCATCGAACATTTTCCGTCAGATAATCCGACCACGTGTACGGGGCATAACTGTATCTCTAGCTGACGGCCACTTTAAGCCACCTGCAGGATATTCCTCCCTATCGCTGCTCCCTTCTAAAGCCGCGGACACACGATTGGACATTCCGACAACAAAACCCTGGATTATTTTTTTCCGACGGATGTTGGCTCAAACTTGTCTTCCATATACACGGTCGCACAAATCTTGTTGGAAATTCCGATCGTCCAGAATGCAGAGACGTACAAACACGTTCAACGAGCCGAGAAAAATTGAGCTAAACAGCCAGCGCAGCTCTCTTCTGCTCGATTCCGAGCATGCGTGGAACTTTGTGCGTCTGAATCGTGTTCACACGCTTGGAATTTCCGACAACAAGTTTTGTCGTCGGAAAATTTGAGATCCAGCTCCAAAACATTTGTTGTCGGAAATTCCGACAGCAAATGTCTGATGGAGCCTACACACGGTCGGATTTTTCGACAACGAGCTCCCACCGAACATTTGTTGTCGGAAATTCCGACGGTGTGTACGCGGCACAAAGCCGCATACACACGAGCGGAATGTCCAACAGAAAAAGTCAGACGGGAGCTTTTCATCGTCTATTCCGATCGTGTGTAGGCCTCATCGGACTTCTTTTTTCGAAAATTCGGACCCAGAAGTAGAACATATTCTAAATATTTCCGATGGAACCAGTTCCTATCGGGAAAACCGCTCGTCTGTATGCTTTTACGTCGGACCAAAAACAACGCATGCTCTGAAGCAAGTACGAGACGGAAGCTATTGGCTACTGGCTATTGAACTTTCTTTTTCTAGTCCTGTCGTAAGTGTTGTACGTCACAGCGTTCTGGACGGTCGAACTTTGGGTTGACCGTGTGTAGGCAAAACCGCTTTACTGGAATTCCGTCGGAGTCCCGTCGGAGAAACCTGAGTTTATTAGACTTGAATCCATGGCACTTAGTACATCTCCCTGAGCTTAAAGTGATCTGTAGTGGACCTCGCTTATCTCCGGCTGGTGGCCCCTTAAGGCCCCTTTCACACTTATACGACTTGTCCCACGATTTTGTACTGCAAAATCGTATGACAAGTCATTCTCCATGATTGTCAACGACTACCATTCATATTGGCACGACTTTAAGTCGTGTCGACTTCAAAGTAGTCCCTGCACTACTTTGGTCCAACTTCCATGCGAGTTGATGTCCATAGACCTCAATATTAAACCCTCAAGTAGCATGCAAATCCTACCTGAATACTATAGACACGATTTCAGTACGACTTTGAAAGGCACAAGCTGAGAATGGTTAATGCCAAAGTTGTGGCAAAGTAGTACTGCTCCCAAATCGCGGCCGCGAAATCGCGGTAAAATCGTGCAACTTTGAAGTCGCACAAGTGGGCCTTAAACAGGCCTTAGAATATTTCTCTCCACTGCTGCTGGTTGCTCCCTTCCTAGTTTTGCATCTACTGCACTTAGTACATCTTTTTGAGCTTAAAGTGGTCTTGAGAGCACCTTTGCCTGGGGGGGCCCCTTTAAGCCACCTGCAGAATATCTCTCACTGCTGCTGCTCATTGTTCCCTTCCTGGCTGTTTACCACTGACAGGAGTACTTACAATGACGAGCTTTGTTTAGGTAAAACCTTTATCTCAAAATGATCAAAACTGTTTCTGTCGCTGCTTATAAAGTGTGAGCTGGAATTTGATTTCAATGTGCTAGTGAATCTAAATCCAACACTCCCCTCCCCCCCCCAGACTGAAAATGCTGCTGTCCAAAGGTATCTCTGTTGCCTTTTTCATCCATAGTGGGGGGGCACTCTGATACAGGAGGTGCGTTACTAGCCAGATCATCAGGTGAAAACAGAGGGGAGAAAAGCCTAAAAAAAAAAAACGAATGCAGCCACCACATCTAATGATTGGTAGGCTGTAATATATTACATTTGGGTTTAATACTGTTTTACGGCGTACACACGACCTGTTTTGCCGTCGGAATAAACTCCGAAGGTTTCTCCGACGGAACTCCGAGGGAATTCCGCTCAAGCGGTCTTGCCTACACACGGTCACACCAAAGTCCGACCGTCGAGAACGTACAACACATACGGCGGGACTAGAAAAAGTAAGTTCAATAGCCAGTGCGGCTCTTCTGCTTGATTCCGAGCATGCGTGGAACTTTGTGCGTCGGAATTGCGTACACGCGATCGGAATTTACGCGAACGGATTTTGTTGTCGGAAAAATTTGAGATCCAGATCTCAAATTTTGTGCGTGACGGAAATTCCGATGGAAACTGCCCGATGGAGCCCACACACGGGCGGAATTTCCGACAATAGCTTCCGTCTCGTACTTGCTTCAGGGCGTGCGTCGTTTTTGGTCCGTCGGAACACGCATGCAGACGAGCGGTTTTTTTCCGATAGGAATTGGTTCCGTCGGAAATATTTAGAACATGTTCTCTATCTAGGTCCGTCAGAATTTTTTTTAAAAAAAAGTCCGATGAGGCCTTACACAGGATCGGAATAGACAATGAAAAGCTTCCGTCTGACTTTTTCTGTCGGACATTCCGCTCGTGTGTACGCGGCTTTAGAAATTCTGCCTATAGCCCTGCAGACAGTGCACAGTCCACATGGGCTTTGCCGCTTAACTGCAGACAGGAAACAGGAACTTTATTTATACAGAGGAAAAGACATAGAGTTTAACCATAGATGCAGCTATAAATCTTATAAACACTGCCACCTACTGGATGATGTAGTTGCTGCACAAAATACAAATGAATATTGTATTCAAATACCACTTTAACTTGTTATGCCAGTGATTATGTTTCTACTTATCCTTCTATTCTGAAGGCATTTAAAAGCTTGGGAGCATGGGGGGGGAATGATAATGTACCGATGCAACATTGTTATTATTCTCATATTACATTGTAGTGATAGAGTACAAATTCTTTTCGTTTCCCGGTTAGCTAGCTTTGAATAGTCGAAGAATACAAAATCCAAGGTGAAAATGTATTTTTTCTCAGTGATCCTTGGATATCAGCCTTATCCTGTAATAATGACTGGCGCGCGAGTAACGTAAGATGCGATAGATCACACAATAACACTTCCATTATTAACTTACTTTAAAGTAACATATGTGCAAAGATCAATCGCCACCAAGGTTGGGCTGGTTCTTTTTTTTTTTTTGGTCCGCTGAGTGGTTTCGACTCACCAAGTAGCAATTATGAATCCATTATGTAGACGGGCACCTAATGACTGACAATGACAGAAGAGAAGGCCCGGGGATAAGTGTGTGGGTATGGGCAGCGGAGGAGGAAAAGATTACTATAGATTTTTAAACATAAATAAAGAATATTGCTGGGAATATGTAGAGCAGAAACAGATGGAGAAGTCACGGAAGTGCACTCGTTTTTTAAAGGTCGTCTGGAGTCCAACGTCTGAACTACAAACGTGAAACGCTACCTTAGCTTGTAAGAGGGGGCCTCGTGGTTGGCTGAATTTGGCGCCAAAGCAGGGCTCCGGCTCTGCTAGAAAGAAGGCTGTCCGTCCTGCTAAGGGCCCATGCCATCCTGTGCCCTCCACCTCAGCAACCATCTCCCTTATGCCGCCGTACACACGGTTGGAATTCCTGGCCCGCAAAAGACCGATGAGATTTTTTTCATTGGAAAATGCGACCATGTGTATGCTCCATCGGTCTTTTGCTGGCCGAATTCCAGCCAGCAAAAGACTCAGAGCAGTGGCGTCTCCAGCTTTCATATTTAGGGGGGGCACATGGGGAGACAGGGACAAAAGTAGGGGGGCAACTATAAAATGCAAATATATATATATTATTATATTATATTATATATTAGTGATCACGGTGTTCTGGTAAGCAGAATATATATATATATATATATATATATATATATATATATATATATATATATATTCTGCTTACCAGAACACCGTGATCACTAATCGGTGATTTCACCAAACATAGGGAATGTCCAGAGACTGCCTGGAACTGTCGCTGGTGCCGATGATACTCAAAAAAAAACATAAAAATAAAGGCTCCCATAGCATCATACTGTATAAAATGGATTTAATATAACAAATAGATCTGCACTTTGTTTGCTGGTTAAAAAATGGAAACGCAACATCTCCAGAGACTTCTGCTCACTTCCTGTGTAATTCGCCCATCCACCTCCTGAGAGGAAAAAAAACGTGATGACGTCACCGTCGTAGGCTCCTCCCTACGCGTTTCGTCACTAGCGGACATCGACTGGGGAATGACCAGATGATAATAACACCTACCCCATAATACTTTCCTGAGCTCCATCTAGATCCAGCGACGTCGCACAAGAGACTCCGCTGTCCTGGACTCTCCCTCCTCACTAGCTGAGACAGCAGTGATGTGCCATTGGCTCCCGCTGTTGTCAGTCAAAATCAGTGAACCAATGAGGAGAGAGAAAGAGAGAGAGGGGGCGGGGCCAGGATGCAGCTCCATGCCTGAATTGACACACGGAGCTGCAGCTCTGCTCAGGTGCCCCCATAGCAAGGCGCTCAAGAGGAGAGAGGGGCCAGGAGCGCCGAAGAGGGACCAGAGAAGAGGAGGATCTGGTCTGCTCTGTGCAAAACCATTACACAGAGCAGGTAAGTATAACATGTTTGTTATTTTTAGACAAAAAATAAATAAAAAATACTTTAGTATCACTTTAATACGTGCCTTGTGTCAGGGATCTTGTACATCAGATGCTTATTTCCATGCAGTAGTGCGCGCTCGTTATACCAGAGATTGGTGGCAGCCAGGGTGCCCAAGATCAAGCTAATTCTTTCAATGGAAGAATTTAGCTTTGAAAACAGATGATATTAGCAAATTCCACAGCTTGCATTGAAATGATTGATGAGTAAGATACTTGAAAAAGGGACAGGCCGTTCTAAAGCGTAATTTAAGGACGAAATAAATCTGGTAATTGCAGGACTTATGCGCCATACGTATCAGAGGCAGAAAGGCCCATGAATCCCTGCAAGAGACGTTTGCCTAATCCAATTATTACAGTGCACGGCGATGCCTGGTGACTGATATTCGTCTCGCAGCCAAACCCCCGGCTCATGACAAATGAGGTCTTAAATGGCAGCTGTAGGAAAGCTGACAGTCTTAGGCTTTTGCCTGTTCCTCAATATTTACATAGATATCAAACATTCGCCGGGATCCTGCCGTAATAATGATTGCATTAGTTACAAATGAGTTTCGTAATTACGGACAGAAAGAAAAGAAAGTTTCAAGTATGTGGAAATGTCACATCTGATACCGTGTATTTTGCTCTTCGGGCCTTCAGACTTAATTAGTTGCAGCTGAACATCACAATTTATCCCGGCTTGACAAACTCGACGGTTAATTAAAAAGTTAATGCTAGATTTATCAGTAATTATGGCTTTTGACTCGATGAAATATTGTGCTAATGTGGAGCTTTTAGGTAGCGGGAGAAGAAAAAAAAAAACAAGATCGGTTTTACATTCCTGTAGGTGCTAAAGGTCAGATTTCTCATTGCCCATAGAAACCCATCAGCCTCATTTATTGTCAAACTGGAGCTGCAAAGATGACAGATGCAAGGTGGTTGCTATGGGAAACCAGAAATGTCAGCATGATTTTCATGCATCAGGTTCATAGAGTCAAATAGTCAGAAGGAGAAACAGAGAGGAGGTGCAAAATACCACAGGGGATGCAGAAGATCCAGAGAAGGCACAATGCAACAAAGAGGAGGTAGAGGACACCACAGAGAGGACAAAAGACACCACAAAGGAGGCACAAGATACCAAAGAGAAGGGAGAGAACACTACAGAGAAGACACAAGATACCACAGAGGAGGCACAAGATACAACAGAGGAGGCACAAGACACCATAGAGAAGGATGAGGGCACTACAGAGGAGGAACAAGACACCATAGAAGGGGTAGAGGACACTAAGGAGGAGGAACAGGACACCATAGAGAAGGGAGAGGGCATTTCAGAGGAGGAACAAGACACCATAGACAGGGTAGAGGACACTAAGGAGGAGGAACAGGACACCATAGAGAAGGAAGAGGGCACTTCAGAGGAGGAACAAGACACCATAGAAGGGGTAGAGGACACTACACCATAGAGAAGGTATAAGACACTACAAGGGGGCGCAAGAAGCCACAAAGGCGGTAAAGGACACTACAGAGCAGGCACAAGACACCACAGAGGTAGAGGACACTACAAAGAAGAAACAAGACATCATAGTGAAGGTAGCGGATACCACAGAGAAGACACAAGACACCACAGAGGAGGTAGCGGACACTAGAGAGGAGGCACAAGCCACCACAGAAAGGTAGAGGACAACACAGAGAAGACACAGGACACCACAGAGAAGACACAAGACACCACAGAGGAGGCAAAGGACATGACAGAGAAGACACCACAGAACAGGTAGAGGACACTACAAAGGAGGAACAAGACACCATAAAGGAGGTAGAGTACAATACAGAGAAGACACAAGACACCACAGAGGAGGTAGCGGACACTAGAGAGGAGGCACAAGCCACCACAGAAAGGTAGAGGACAATACAGAGAAGACACAGGACACCACAGAGAAGACACAAGACACCACAGAGGAGGCAAATGACATGACAGAGAAGACACCACAGAACAGGTAGAGGACACTACAGAGGAGGAACAAGACACCATAAAGGAGGTAGAGTACAATACAGAGAAGACACAAGACACCACAGAATAGGTAGAAGACACTACAGAGAACACACAAGACACAACAGAGGAGGTAGCGGACACTACAGAGAAGACACAAGACACCATAGAGGAGGTAGTGGACACTACAGAGAAGACACAAGACACCATAGAGGAGGTAGAGGACACTACAGAGAAGACACAAGACACCATAGAGGAGGTAGATGACACTACAGAGAAGACACAAGACACCACTGAGGGGGTATAAGACATTGCTGAGGCACAAGATTTGACAGAAGAGCTGAAGAATACTAAACAGGAGGCACAAGAAGTCACAGAGGAGGTAGAGGACACTACAGAGAAGACAAGACACAAAATACCAAGGAGGAGGTAGAGGTCTCTACAGAGGAGGCCAAAACACCACAGAGGAAGTAGAGAATGATACAGAGAAGAAACAAGACACCCCAGAGAAGGTAGAGGACACTACAATGAAGATACAAGACACCACAGAGGAGGTATATAATACTACCCCAGAAAGATACCACACCACAGAGGGAAAATGCTACAGAGGAGTCACAAGAAACCACAGAGGAGGTAGAAAATACTACAGAGAACACATAAGACACCACAGAAGAGGCCCAAGACCCAAAAGAAGAGGCACAGGATATCACAGAGGAGGCACAAAACACAGGGAGGTAGAGGACACTACAGAGGAGGAACAAGACACCATAAAGGAGGTAGAGGACACTACAGAGGAGGAACAAGACACCATAAAGGAGGTAGAGGAGACAACAGAGGAGGAACAAGACACCATAAAGGAGGTAGAGGACACTACAGAGGAGGAACAAGACACCATAGAAAAGGTAAAAGATACTACAAAGGGGGCACAAGAAGCCACAGGGGCGGTAAAGCACACCACAAAGAAGACACAAGACACCACAGCGGAGGCACAGGATATCACAGAGAAGACACCACAGACCAGCCAGAGGACATTGCAGAGGAGGAACAAGACACCACAGAAGAGGTAGAAGACACTACAGAGACCCAAGATGCTGTAGAGGAGGCAGAGGACACTACGGAGAAGACACAAGATAACAAAATACTGCAGAGGACACTACAGAGGAGGCACAAGACACCACAGAAAAGGCAGATGGTACTACAGATAGGGCACAAGACATCATAGAGGAGATAGAAAATAATCATTTTTATTTGGGTTGGGCAGCATGTCACCCAAATAGCATTTTCAGATGGAGGCCACCCATGACAATCTAGGTATTTCTTTCTCCATGGGTATGCTATCAAGCATTTAAAAAAGGTACAATAAAAGGTGTACGCACCATAGTCTTCTCCTTCCGTGATCTTCTTTTGTATTACTATGCATTCTTCAAAATACCAGATGAGTGTTTTTTGAGAAGGCATATAACCTGCATATCTATCTTTTCTGTATTGTAATTAAACACTTGTACTCTGTGCAATTAGCACCATTGTAAAACGAGGATTAGACCATACCAGTATACATTGTTGTAAGTCTGCCAACTATGTTCCTTTTGTCTTTTACTGAAAAACAATAAAAACTATTGAATATAAAATAGCAGAGGAGCTTTAAAGAAAATATGCAATTCTCCTATTCAGAAAACAAGTTTGATTTAGGGTAGGGAGGGTAAGGAGCACACAGTCACCTCCAATATTCTTACCTGCCAGCCAATTGGCCTTTTGGGGTCCACCAAATAGTCACTGAGTGAGTTCTAACCCAACGCTAGGTTGGAGCTTACACAGAGTTAGGTACCCCCCCCCCCCTGAACTGTATGCAGATGCGGCTCTGTAATCATTCACACATCATTACATTTCTTTTCTAAAGGAAAGCAGTGTAAGTACTGTATCTGAAGTTGACTTGATATGTCTTGCAGTCTCTTTACAGCAGGGCTGGAGGTTGAGGGGAAGAAGCAATGGAAGGAGCCAATCAGATAATTGGCTAACAAAAAGCATGCTGATAGGAGGAGACGGCAGATTGACAAAAAGATGATCTCATCACTATGCTGCTTCTCCTTTCACTATCTAGTCCAGCTAGTGAGTACTAGGTGGAAGTTGGGGGAAAGGTGTCCAGCTGTCCTATGGTGATGTGAGTTTGTGTCTCCCTCAATGGCGCGTGCCCGGTGCAACCGATGATCCTGTGGCCATGTGAGTAAATGACCCGGAGCTGAAAATTAGGAACTGTGTGAAGTTTTTGGTCCTTTGGGAAAAGCCCTAGTCTCCTACCACCAAAAGATTCCGTGGAACATTTTTTGGGCAGCAAGCTAGAGAAGAGTCCTCAAAGTGTTCAGTCCTTCACTTCTGGGCAGCTTATGGGCAGACTCGTTGAACTATTTGGTCTTTTTCTGCCGTCACTTTTCTATGATAAAAACCCAGTCACAGGCCGGGACAGGTCCAGGATGATCTGGGCTCAGAGGAAGGGGGTTGAGTGATGCTGGCCATCAGACTGAGGACATCTAGCGGTAAAAAAAAAAAAAATACTGCAAGGAAAATCTTTGCATTGCAGCAAAGCCGGTTTTACCGTTTAACTCGTTATTAATTTCTATCCTGTTATTTTTGGATGGAGTTCTGACTTAAGCTCGACAAAAGTGGAGGGAGGAAATATACAGCAATCCACATTTAGAGCACAAATATCAGTCAAATTTGGCGAGATTCCAAGCGTAGCATTACTGCCAGCCTATATAAAGTGCCATCGATCCCATAACTAACAACAAATGTGACTTCGGGAAATCAACAGGAGGGTAGTGAACAAGCACAAGCTACAGACAATGATATTACATAACAGAATACAAGATGTCAATTGCTTTGCCAGCACAATACTTATGTACAGCAATGGAGCCATCTGTCTCAACATATGTAGTGAATCAGATGACATTCTTCAAGTAACTCTTCACAAAATACAGTTATTTCTTTTCTTTCTTTTCCCCGTTGTCAAGAAATTGAAGTTTCTGAAAAGCCTGTCCCTGCTGCCCTCCCGGAGATTTACAACTGTGATTTTGCAATGAGATGCATTCCCAGAGCTGAAAGCTGCGCTTGTAAAGCCATTCACATTTTGCCATATACAAATAAATAAACAAAGCATTTGTCAAGCCGTTCCTATCTGGTTTACATATTTAGACAGGGGGCATATTTTAGTTCCTGCATTCCAGGGAGGTCCCCACCCCAGAGGTGCCAGGCAGGGGCGGACTGACCATTGAGCCACTCGGGCACTACCCGAAGGCCCTGGGCCACTAGGGGGCCCCATCAGGGTTGCCAGCCTCAGTAAAACCAGGGACAGTATGGACCAGGGACAGCCAATAGAAACATGTCTGTGTATACTGTGTGTGTGTATACTATGTGGCCCCATAATCTCTGATTGCCTGGGGGCCCCATAATCTCCTATTGCCCGGGTGCCCCATGAGATGTCAGTCCGCCCCTGGTGCCAGGTCTGCTCACCAGGCCACACCCCCTATGAAGAGATCTTGATTTACTTGACCTGTACGGAATGCTGAGGGTAGAGTGAGACTCAACGGTAGAGAAGGCTGAAAAAAAGAAGGCGGTATGCATGAGTAAGAAGGGAAAAACAATGTAGCAGTTACCCAAAGTGTATCTCTAACTGAAACATTTAGCTTTTGAAAGAAAAGGGAATTGTGAGAACCCAGTCCGGTTTTTATGGTTGACTTTGTCCCCACTAGGGAGTGCTCCTGGTCAACACTGTCTGACAATCGAAAGGTTCTATTCTCTTTTGCCTCCCAACCCCAACCTGCTTTCCTATTGTTTTTTTTGAACACCTATCTTTATCAATGTTCTCATGCCGATCAGGTGACACCAGACTTGATAGTCTTCACTAATGTGCTAACACCCCAAAAAGCCACTGGTGAACTTGGTCTTTTTTCCCTCAGTTAGAACACACACACAACAAGGCACATAACATTTTCTCTACTCTTTCACTGGCTCAAAGGAACAGCCTAGGGGTGTCTTTTTTTAAGGTTTTATTGGAACATAGAACTTGATTAGGGTAAAGGGAACATGGGATACCCAGCTTGCTGAGCCACTAGGACATTTCCCAAAGGGCCAAAAACTTCACAAAGTCAGTAACTTACAGCATCGGGTCATTTACTCACAGCATCATCGGTTGCACCGCCACTCTCCAGTCAGGGAGACACCAACTACCACCACCACAGGACAGCTGGACATCTCCCCCCCCCCCCCCAACTTCCTCCTGGTACTAACTAGTGAGTTTCTCCAGACCCAAGTAAACTTCAGAACTAAACTTTTGCAAATAGCCCCCCTGCCCCAACTGAAGCCCCAGCTGAGACCTTAATGTCTTCTAGATGGCACTTGCAGAAATCCTGCCCCAGGGGGCAGAGCCCATGCACAGGGGTCTTCTCCAGCAGGACTAGATCCAGGAACTCTGCTACCCCTGCCTTAGACCCCAGACTATTTATGAGTTCTTCCACCAGCTTCGGGAAAGGCTGGAGTCCCATAAATGGTCAGTCTGCTTACTCTGTTCTTCCTCCCACTATAATTCTAGAATCCTCTGTAATACAGGGGGAGCAATCAGAGCAGCATCCTGTGAGACACTGAGCAGACCTAAACAATTAACCCCTGCTCTACTGATTATTGAGGAGCTAGCTTAATTTTCCTAACAGTCTATACTATGCTAGGTGATGATGCCCTTCAGGAGTTGAGGCCATGATGACCTGCACTCACAATATGGGTACAATCAGGAGGAACTTTGCTACCCCTTCCCATAACTCCCTCCCACCTTTTATGTTGGCTTGTTCTCAAGTAATATATTCAAACACCCAGAAAATCCAATGTTGTCCTACTGTAATCAAGCTCCACAAGCTGGTGCATATTCCCGTTTCTCTGATTTCTTTTTAGGGTTCTTGCAGCTGGCCCCATGATGACAATCCAAGTTCACCCTCCTCCAGCCCCTATATGGAAGCAGGAACCTCTGGGGATATCTGATTAGGATACCTTAAAGGCTTAATAAACCCTCTTTTTTTTTTAAACAACAAACATATCATACTTACCCCTCTGTTCAGTTGGTTTTGCACAGAGTGGCCCCAATCCTCCTCCTGTGGGGTCCCCCGGCAGCGCTGATGGCTCCTCCTCTTCTCGAGTGCCCCGTCGGATAAGCGCTCTCCTTCGAGACACCCATGCAGGCGGACTCCAGAGTCCTGCTACTGCGTCTATTGACACAGACAGCAGGATTCTGCCCCGCCAGCGTCCTTTGATTTGATTGACAGCAGCTGGAGCCAATGGCTGTGCTGCTATCAATCATTCCAATCAGGAGATGAGACACCGGCTGAAGCTGGTGTGCTCGTTCCCATCACAGGAATTACAGGGCTCAGGTAAGTAAAAGGGGGGAAGCTGCATGACAGAAGGTTTTTCATCTTAACGCATAGAATGCATTAAGGTGAAAAACGTAGAGGTTTTACAATCCCTTTAACCCAAATACAAATGGAGAACACAGAAAAACAGGGAAAAAGTTGAGGTGAACTGAACATATAGGAAGGGAAGTGTAATGTAGGGTAATGTAGAGGAAGGATTAAATACCCTCCCAGCAGCCAGCAGATCTAAGTAATCAGTACCATCTGATGCTGGCTCCTGAGAGGGTATTTAGTCCTTCCTCTAAAACACCTACTGGTGGACACCAGAACTACAACCTTCTGCACTGAGAAGGGCAGTGCCACCAGCAGGTGATCCAGGTCCTGACAATTCAGCTGTGAAGGTTCGCTTTAAGTGACACTGGAATATCTTGTGGTAAGGAAGAGGTACTACAGGGATCTGGCTTGGAGGTGAATATTGTACCCTGACACTTATTCAAATTATTTATTTATTTAACTATGCCTGGGGGGGGGGGGGCTTTATAACAAGTACAAATGTAGCTTGGAGCTGAGCATTTAAAAAAACTGTGAATGTAAAATCATCCAATGAGGACAATTGTTCCGGTGAAATGTCAAAATGAAGCCTTCAACAGTTAACTTTGCTTCCTGTATGTATCTCAACTTGAGATTCTCAAGGTTCAAATTACTTTTCACTAACCCAGGCCCCACTATGTGGTTCAGCCGACCAGTGTCCATCAATACAGAAATATCAATTTTCTATGGGCCAACTTTATAATATGGAATTTAAAAAAGGCAAACGAGGCATGCCAGCTGTAGAGATGATTTAGGGGTCAAGAAGGAACACGAACATCTGCTTCTTAACCTTGTTAGTTCTGAGCAGATAAAAAAAAAAAGTATGAATATACAGGAGCATCTGGCGCGATCCGAGCACAGCGGGGATGATAAAGAGAAATAAGAGTTACCTGAAAAGGCACTCCACACGGATATTACATGTTAAGAGTTTATTCCTCCGGGCTAAACATTCCATTACAGAAATAACTGCAGTCAAGTGTTTAATAAAGATATCAATCTGGCCTCAGAGTTAGGGAAATTGTTCTGGTCTGATAATCGACTCGGGGAGGCCAACTCCACACAAAGTTTGTTTATTTTATTAAGTTCATGCCGTTAGAGCCTCTGTAAGGTTTTTATTTCCATCAGTACCCGCATTTGGGTAATTTCTTCTTTCTTCCTGTCAGAACAGGAAGTGATGGGGCATCTTGTGGTGACACAAATAAAATACATTTTTAGTAAAGTATGAGACCAGTGACATCACTAGAGACCAGTGACATTACTGAGAATATACCTGTCCATTCATTAGAGACCAGTGACATCACTAGAGACCAGTGACATTACTGAGAATATACCTGTCCATTCATTAGAGACCAGTGACATCACTAGAGACCAGTGACATTACTGAGAATATACCTGTCCATTCATTAGAGACCAGTGACATCACTAGAGACCAGTGACATTACTGAGAATATACCTGTCCATTCACTAGAGACCAGTGACATCACTAGAGACCAGTGACATCACTAGAGACCAGTGACATTACTGAGACTATACCTGTCCATTCACTAGAGACCAGTGACATCACTAGAGACCAGTGACATCACTGAGAATATACCTGTCCATTCACTAGAGACCAGTGACATCACTGAGAATATACCTGTCCATTCACTAGAGACCAGTTACATCACTAGAGACCAGTGACATCACTGACAATATACCTGTCCATTCACTAGACACCAGTGACATCACTAGAGACCAGTGACATCACTAGAGACCAGTGACATCACTAGAGACCAGTGACATCACTGAGAATATACCTGTCCATTCACTAGAGACCAATGACATCACTAGAGACCAGTGACATCACTGAGAATATACCAGTCCATTCACTAGAGACCAGTGACATCACTAGAGACCAGTGACATCTCTGAGAATATACCTGTCTATTCACTAGAGACCAGTGACATCATTGGGAATGTTCTCTATCCATTCACTAGAGACCAGTGACATCATTGGGAATGTTCTCTATCCATTCACTAGAGACCGGTGACATCATTGGGAATGTTCCCTATCCATTCACTAGAGACCAGTGACATAACTGAGAATATACCTGTCCATTCACTAGAGACCAGTAGCATCACTGAGAATATTCCCTATACATTCACTAGAGACCGGTGACATCATTGGGAATGTTCCCTATCCATTCACTAGAGACCGCTGACAACATTGAGAATGTTCCCTATCCATTCACTAGAGACTGGTGACATCATTGGGAATGCTCCCTATCCATTCACTAGAGACCGGTGACATCATTGGGAATGTTCTCTATCCATTCACTAGAGACCAATGACATCATTGGGAATGTTCCCCATCTATTCACTAGAGACGGTGACATCATTGGGAATGTTCTCTATCCATTCACTAGAGACCAATG
Organism: Lithobates clamitans; assembly: GCA_037952925.1. NCBI lineage: Eukaryota > Metazoa > Chordata > Amphibia > Anura > Ranidae > Lithobates > Lithobates clamitans. The sequence continues at coordinate 181,315 of JBBGZY010002734.1, forward strand.
ACATCATTGGGAATGTTCCCCATCTATTCACTAGAGACGGTGACATCATTGGGAATGTTCCCTATCCATTCACTAGAGACCGCTGACAACATTGAGAATGTTCCCTATCCATTCACTAGAGACTGGTGACATCATTGGGAATGCTCCCTATCCATTCACTAGAGACCGGTGACATCATTGGGAATGTTCTCTATCCATTCACTAGAGACCAATGACATCATTGGGAATGTTCCCCATCTATTCACTAGAGACGGTGACATCATTGGGAATGCTCCCTATCCATTCACTAGAGACCGGTGACATCATTGGGAATGTTCTCTATCCATTCACTAGAGACGGTGACATCATTGGGAATGTTCTCTATCCATTCACTAGAGACCAGTGACATCATTGGGAATGTTCTCTATCCATTTACTAGAGACCGGTGACATCATTGGGAATGTTCCCTATCCATTCACTAGAGACTGGTGACATCATTGGGAATGTTCTCTATCCATTCACTAGAGACCAGTGACATCATTGGGGATGTTCCCTATCCATTCACTAGAGACCGGTGACATAATTGGGAATGTTCTCTATCCATTCACTAGAGACCGGTGACATCATTGAGAATTTTCCCTATCCTTTCACTAGAGACCGGTGACATCATTGGGGATGTTCCCTATCCATTCACTAGAGACCAGTGACATCATTGGGAATGTTCCCTATCCACCCACTAGAGACCAGTGACATCATTGGAAATGTTCCCCATATATTCACCAGAGACCAGTGACATCATTGGGGATGTTCCCTATCCATTACTAGAGACCAGTGACATAATTGGGAATGTTCCCTATCCATTCACTAGAGACCAGTGACATCATTGGGAATGTTCCCTTTCCATTCACTAGAGACCAGTGACATCATTGGGAATGTTCCCCATCTATTCACTAGAGACCAGTGACATCATTGGGGATGTTCCCATCTATTCACTAGAGACCAGTGACATCATTGGGGATGTTCCCCATCTATTCACTAGAGACCAGTGACATCATTGGGAATGTTCCCTATCCATTCACTGGAAACCAGTGACATCATCAGGAATGTTCCCTATACATTCACTAGAGACCAGTGACATCACTGAGAATGTTCTCTATCCATTCACTAGAGACCAGTGACATCATTGGGAATTTTCCCTATCCATTCACTAGAGACCAGTGACATCATTGGAAATGTTCTCTATTCATTCACTAGAGACTAGTGACATCATTAGGGATGTTCCTTATCCATTCACTAGAGACCAATGACATCATTAGGGATGTTCCTTTTCCATTCACTAGAGACCGGTGACATCATTGGGAATGTTCCCTATCCATTCACTAGAGACCAATGACATTATTAGGGATGTTCCTTATCCATTCACTAGAGACCGGTGACATCATTGGGAATGTTCTCTATCCATTCACTAGAGACCAGTGACAACACTGGGAATGTTCTCTATCCATTAGCTGGAGGCTGGTGACATCATTACTTATTCTCCATATACAGAGGTAATACAGCATTTCCATAGGTGTAAACTCCATCTGCATCTTTTTTGTATCGAGTAACAATACCGCAATCCGATAAAATCCTTAATAGAAGCAGCAGCTCCTAATATGCGCTGTAATAAATAAAACCGGCTTTCTGAAATAGGATTTAAAGTAAAATTGATTTAATCATTTGGGTTGCCGGGCCCGGCATATTTCGGTCTATAGATCTGTGTCTTTTTATTGCAGACTCGCCTGCTGCAGAATGACTGGACTCAATGCTAATTCCCACTACAACTGAAAAGTAATTTCAAGCCGATACCAGGAAGAAAGTGCGGCCAAAAAGTGGAAAGCCTTCAGGCAAGGAGATAGAATTGCATTGTATTATACCAAATCATATTCACACCTATTATCCGGAAAAAACAACACAGTCATGCTATACTAAAAAATAGAAATGTTCTACTCCAGACAAACAGCTTCTTTTATTTCACTTATGTGGTCTTTAAAAAGTCTCTAAATAATTTTGTTCAATTCCGATATTGTAACTCCTTGAAACCTCTCTTGAAATTGAAGGCTGCCATGATGCGCCTGCTGAAAGATGAAATCTGGCTTAAAGCGAGGTGCGACCTCTGTGAGCTTATGGGCTAAAGGGGTGAAGCTGTGGTTTTGGCCTTCTTCAGGTTCAGTAGCCCTGGATTGGAGCCTAAAGTTTGAAGGTTCCAAAGTGTCTTCGTTGGGACGGAAGTTTCAATCCTGTGTCCGGGTTTTAATAGACTCCTGCAGCCTGTCTGAGTGCACAGGTGTGCAGGGTCATGACATACTCAAGCCTGAGGATAGCTCAGGGCTCCCATATTGCAGACAGGAGGTCTCAAACAGGGGTCAGAGGTGCCCTAGCGAGCAGACAGGAGGTCTTAACAAGGGGTTAGAGGTTCCCAAGCCAGCAGCCAGGAGGTCTCAACCAGGGGTCAGAGGTGCTCCAGCCAGCAGCCAGAAGACAGGACGTCTCAACCAGGGGTCAGAGGTGCCCCAGCCAGCAGACAGGGGTTAGAGGTTCCCAAGCCAGCAGCCAGGAGGTCTCAACCAGGGGTCAGAGGTGCTCCAGCCAGCAGCCAGAAGACAGGACGTCTCAACCAGGGGTCAGAGGTGCCCCAGCCAGCAGACAGGAGGTCTTAACAAGGGGTTAGAGGTTCCCAAGCCAGCAGCCAGGAGGTCTCAACCAGGGGTCAGAGGTGCTCCAGCCAGCAGACAGGACGTCTCAACCAGGGGTCAGAGGTGACCCAGCCAGCAGTCAGCAGACAGGGCCTCTCAACCAGGGGTCAGAGGTGACCCAGCCAGAAGACAGGACATCACAACCAAGGGTTGGAGGTGCCCCAGCCAGCAGACAGGATGTCTTAAAAAGGGGTTAGAGGTGCCCCAGCCAGCAGCCAGGAGGTCTCATCCCAGGAGTCAGGTGGGTTCCTATCAAGGGGTCAGGTGTGCCCCAGACTCCTACAGCCTGTCTGAGTACACAACTGTGCAGGGTCATGATATACTCAAGCCTGAGGATAGCTCAGGGCTCCCATATTGCAGACAGGAGGTCTCAAACAGGGGTCAGAGGTGCCCCAGCCAGCAGACAGGAGGTCTTATCAAGGGGTTGGAGGTTCCCAAGCCATCAGCCAGGAGGTCTCAACCAGGGGTCAGAGGTGCTCCAGCCAGCAGCCAGCAGACAGGACATCTCAAACCAGGGGTCAAAGGTGCTCCAGCCAGCAGCCAGCAGACAGGACGTCGCAACCAAGGGTTAGAGTTGCCCCAGCCAGCAGCCAGGAGGTCTCAAAGAGGGGTTAGAGGTGCCCCAGCCAGCAGCCAGGAGACAGGAGGTCTCATCCCAGGAGTCAGGTGGGTTCCTATCAAGGGGTCAGGTGTGCCCCAGCCAGCAGACAGGAGGTCTCAATCAGGGGTCATAGGTGCCCCAGCCAGGGGACAGGAGGTCTCATCCCAGGAGTTAGGTGGGCTCTTATTGAGAGCTGAGAGTGTGGACTTTTGCAGTGAGGTGCTGCAATCTACAAGGCTAAGTGAGCCTGAAGAGCCAATGGTTTGAGGGACCAGTATTCCTAGCAATATATTTCAAAATATAATGAAATCTAAAATATATATATATAAAAGTAATAAAAAATAAATGAAAAAAGTATCAAGTTTTCAATGGCCACCATTCCCCCGGAGAGCCTCTCTATCCCCCTGAAACCTCCTTCCTGAGGCTCTCCTTATCCGAGTACGATTAAATTAGAATTTTTAGAGCATATCTGCAGAGTCCAGCCAACAAATCACCCGCACTTTCCTCTCCTGTAGCTACAATGAAAGAAACCAAGTACAAAAAAAAAAGATGTTTACTGTTGGCAGGGAAAGGCTGGAGGAGCATAATAGCTCGGCCTTCCTATTCTCAGAGACAGAATGGATATGAAGAAAAACATCTTCGAAAGCATTCCCCCACTCTGTGCGTTGAATAGAACACGGAGGAAAATGACGGTGGCTGGCTGGTTAATCTGATCCCATCCATTTTCATAATAAGATCTTCGTCGGAGATTCTCGGTAATGGAACACAGATGGAGAGGTGGTGTTTCCTGCCTGCGAGGTCACATCATCTCTCGCAGCTAATATTATTTACAGCCTGTGCTTTGGTCTATAATAAGCAAGATGTAGTTCCGCTGTGCTCCCTTTATAAGCGCAACTGTTTGGTCACGGCGCCTGCTCATGTGTGTGATTACGTTCAAAGGAAAGCTCCGGTTTGATTAACAAAAAACCTGATAGGCCACATATAATTGCTGCATGAGCTGTTTGGTACTGATATTTTAAAAAAAAATAACCTTTTCCATTTCAATCTGCAGCAAGCTACAATTTATTTTAAAAAGTTTACTTTTTTCGTCTTTGAAACCAAGGCACCAGCATACTTTTCTTTCTGCTGTCAGAAACCTGCACACTAGAGTTTATCTCAGATTTCGGAGGATGTTACGTTTGCACCCAATATTAATTAGATGGCCAAATCCAAATTTCAATGTTATTTCTGATGTTTGGATTCTGGGAAAAAGGAACCAAAGGCTCCTTTAGAGGCTTCTGCCTTAGATATGCTTCTGCTGTTGCCTGAGGACCCTTAACTTGACTTCCAGTGTGACCATGCCCCACCTGTCTTATCTTAGTATCCCTGGTAGAACTGGTAAAGGAATTGGCCCAGGCTGTTTTCTAGGCCTTATCATAATGTCAGGGGGGGGGGGGGGCTGCCACCAGCTTCTTAAACCATTCCACGCAATTTCCATCTCTATTGTACCTGAGTTGAGGTCTAGGAATCCTGCAGCGTGCCTTTATGTCTTCAGGTTTACTGCACTAGACTTTTCATCGTCATCTTTCCCACTCTATCTGAAATAAATAAAAAGGCTTTCGTTTGGGTTATACTTTTAATACCCAACTTTCCTCCCCATACAGTCATCTTCAGTTGCTCTCAACCAGGGGTTCCATGGATCCATAGGGTTCCTCCAGAGGTTGCTAGGGTTTCTGCCTCTCAGATAAGTTCCCACTGACACCACTGAACTTTTTAGCTATCTGTAAGGAGCATTCTTCCCACTGACCATCACACTAATATGCCATGAGTTGTAGATATAGTCATTTTTAGCAGGGGTTCCCTGAGACTGAAATTGGGTTTCAACGGTTCCTCTTTGCTAAAGAGGTTGAAAAAGGCTGGAGCAAAAAAAATTTAAAAATTTAAGGTATGGGGGAGCATGTGAATCTCTCCCCTTCCTTCCATGTAATTATGCTGCATGCCCAAGCGACCAATTGTCAGGGTCTAGAGCTGTCACATTGGGTATGAAGAGAATCTTTTCCCCTGTGTGAGCATGGACAGGCAAACGGGAGCTCTCATAGGGATTCTACACTTTACTTCCACAAACAAATTAAGTGACGGGAGAGTAAAGGGAACTTGCTTTACCATGCATGGGAAAACAAAGGTTCACTTTAAAGCAGCCGTTCTTCACCGGAGTTCAATGGGATGCTAGGGTCCCTCCAGAGAGGAAAGGTCTAGGCATTCCTTGAGCTGTGGCTGACTGACCTCCCATCTTATGGCATGATATGTGTTGGGCGGTCGTAAAGAGGTTAAAGTTGAACTCTGGGAATTAGACAAAATGCAGGGTGCCTCCCTCCCAACACTGAAAGTGTTAAATGCCCGTTTAATCTATGGGTGCAGAGATCGGTCCAGCTCTACCACCTCTCCAAGGTTCTCTTGGCCACGGTCACATGCTCACCTCCTCCAAATACAAGGCAGGGTTAATAGCGCTGGATGGAATGATGCCAAGGGTTTGCTCAAAACTCGGAGCTTTGAGTAGAAGAGCACGGGAGCCTGCTGGACTGAGAGGTAAGCAACACACCGAACCCCTAGACCAGTGATGGCGAACCTTGGCACCCCAGATGTTTTGGAACTACATTTCCCATGATGCTCATGCACTCTGCAGTATAGTTGAGCATCATGGGAAATATAGTTCCAAAACATCTGGGGTGCCAAGGTTCGCCATCACTGCCCTAGACTAAGGACTAGTTCACATTGGAACATGCGAGTTCCAATGCAGTCCCGCGCATTCTGGTTTAACAGGCCCATTCATTTAAATCGGCTGCCAAATGCACCGGAATGCGGGAAAAAGTAGTGCAATTGCTACTTTTTCAGATTGCACTGCACCAAACCGCATGGTACTATGGTACTATGCATCTGATTAATTTGGGGTACCATTAAAAATTAATTGCCACCTGCGCATGTCTTGCAAGGGCAGTGTGCATTGTAGGAAACCTGCACGGAGCGTGCCTTTGCCATGTTCCAATGTGATCAGACTCTAATTAAGCATTTAACCCTTGCAGTGAAGGGGGGCCCTGCTGGAAAGAGTAGAGTCTAATTCCCGGAGTTCAACTTTAGGTGAACCTGCTGCTATATCCTGCATAGGAAAGCAAAGGTTCACTTTAAACTGGAACTATACCGACCTCCCGAGCAATGCAACGTCTCTGAGCTCCCTCCTCTTCGCCCGTCTTCCTTTAGGTTTGGGATATTCAGCCATCTTGATTGTCTGTGCCTGGATGATGTAACTGCCAGACAGGTTTGGGAGTTCAATCATCCTGCCACTCCGTAGAATGCTGGTATTTGACATGCAAAGCTCAGATGGTACCATCAGTATATTTTCAGATGGTGCCACCAGGGCCACTCATGGCTCTAATTTTTAGATGGTACTGTAAGGACCAGTCATGGCTCAAATGTTCAGATGGTACTAATAGGGTCACCCATGGCTACAATTTTCAGATGGTGCCACTAGGGCCACTCGTGGCTTCAATTTTCTGATGTAGATGGTACCCTAAGGACCAGTCATAACTCTAATGTTCAGATGGTACTAATAGTGGTCACCCATGGCTTAAAAATTCAGATGGTACTAATGGGGTCACCCATGGCTACAATTTTCAGATGGTGCCACCAGGGTCACTCGTGGCTTTAATTTTCTGATGTAGATGGTACCCTAAGGACCAGTCATAACTCTAATGTTCAGACGGTACTAATAGTGGTCACCCATGGCTCAAATATTCAGATGGTGCCAACGGGGCCACCCATGCCTTGACTTTTCAGATAGTGCTCATGAGACCACACATGGCTCAAAATTTCACATCATGCCAGTGGGGCCACCCATGGCTCAAATTTTTAGATGGTGCCAATGGGGGCCACCCATGGCTTGACTTCTAAGACAGTGCTCATGAGGCCACCAATGGCTCAAATGTTCAGATGGTGCCAACAGAGCAACTCATTGCTCAAAGTTTCATATGGTGTAGATGGGGCCAACCATGGCTCAAATTTTCAGTTGGTGCCTTCAGGGCCTCCATGGCTCCAAATTTTCAGATAATGCTGACGGGGCCACTCATAACTTGAATGTTCAGATGGTGCCATCAAGGTCACTCATGACTCAAATTTTCAGATGGTGTCAATCAGGCCACCCATGGCTTATATTTTCAGATGGTGCTTATGGGACCCCCATGGCTCAACATACTCTATGAAGATGACATTGAAGAAGCAGGTAAGAACACACTGGGGTGGATTTACTAAAGCTAAATAGACTTCTGCACTCTGCACGTGCAGTTACTTCCGAGTTTTGTTTTGCAAACAATACCCAATCACGTGCAAGGGAAGAAAAAAAAAACACATTTTTGCTTGCCCATGTTTGGATGATGGAAGTCAACAGAGTTCCATAGGCTTTACTAAGCTCAGGAGCAACTGCATGTGCAGAGTGGACAGTCTATTTACCTTTTAGTAAATCCACCCCAGCATGTCTCTTCTGCAATACAAAGCCTGGCAGTTCACACATTTCTACTTTTTATGTAAAGTTCCACTTTTTTGCATTTTTTTTTGCATTGTTGATTCATTTATTTTTTCCAATGTTAAAAGGGGTTATGTTTAGTAGATAAACCCAGTACCCAGCGGTGCTCTTGTTTAGCTCCAATCTCTTAGTATTCCGTCTTATCGGAGAGTTAAGCTGCGCGCTCTCCCCGTGAGCCTGCTGGAATAATATTTACCGCCCCGCATTAGTTTGTATCTCGTTGAGCCCCGACCACTGAATACATCTGAAAAAATTATGCTAATCTGCAAGGTGTTAAATGTATCTGCAAGGCGTCGGGTGCAAAGGCCATGAAATCTCATCATGCCTGCGACGTCAGGCGATGCGTGTAATAACGAAGCGGGTCACGTCGCCTGGATGGCGGACGCGGCTCAGCACGTGCGACAAACTTTCCCCCGGCTATGTACTGCTGTACAATCCACCATGTCTGACATCTTTCTGCTAGAGAAGAGACCGCGACCGCTTACTAAGCAGGCTCAGCTCGTAAACTGCCGCGTGCAAAGGCCTGGCTCCTGTCTACGGATTCATCAGCTGGGCTGCATTTACCACACTGGGGCTGGAGGGCTGATGCCTAGGGCGGCAGAGTTAATTCCTTGAATTTTTTTTTATATACAGCCAGCACTAGTACCTAATTCTATATTTATATTAGCTTCATTTTTACCCCCCTGTAGAGCAGTTGTAACATGCATCTAAAAATGCATACCTTAACTCGGTATGTCGCTCTTGCCCGAAATTACACCTGCCAAAGGCGCCCATTAAAGTCAAAGGGACCACGGTGAAACAGTACGCCATTATGGTGGTTGCTGATTGTGCCGAGAGGGCCACCTATTGCTCAAATTTTTAAGAGGCACCATCAGGGCCACCCATAGCTTGCATCTTCAGATCAGGGCCACACATGACTCAAATTTTCAGATGGCGCTGATTAGGCCACCCATGGCCCAGATTTTCAGATGGTGCCGTAAGGACCACCCATGGCTCAAATGTTCAGATGGTACTGATGAGGCCACCCATGGTTCCAATTTTCAGATGGTGTCAACAGGGCAATCCATTACTCAAATTTTCAGATGGTGCCGATAGGGCAACCCATGGCTCAAATTTTTCAGATGGTGCTGATGGGACCATCCATGGCTCAGGTTTTCAGATGGTACCGTAAGGACCAGCCATGGCTCAAATGTTCACATGATACTGACAGGGCCACCCATAGTTTTACATTTTCAGAAGCTACCAATTTTCAGATGGTCCTGATAGGACCACTCATGACTACAATTTTCAGATGCTATTGTAAGGACCAGTTATGGCTCAAATTTTCAGATGGTACTGACAGGGCCACCCATGGCTCAAATTTTTTAGAAGCTACCAATGGGGCCACACATGGCTACACATTTCAGATGGTGTCAACAGGGCCACCCATGGCTCAAATTTTCAGATAGTACTGATGGGGTCACCCATGGCTCAAATTTTCAGATAGTACTGATGGGGTCACCCATGGCTCAAATTTTCAGATAGTACTGATGGGGTCACCCATGGCTCAAATTTTCAGATGGTCCTGATAGTGCCACTCATGGCTACAATTTTCAGAAGCTACTGTAAGGACCAGTCATGGCTCAAATGTTCAGATGGTACTGATGGGGTCACCCATGGCTTGAATTTTCAGATGGTGCCAACAGGACCACCCATGCCCTGACTTTTCAGATAGAGATAGAGGCCACGCATGGCTCAAAATTTCAGATGGTGTCGGTGGGGTCCCTCAAGGCTCACATTTTTATATGCCGCCAATAGGGGCCTCCCATGCCTTGACTTTTCAGATAGAGATTGTCAGGGCTGGGCTCAGCCCTTCCTTCTCTGAGCTGGCCGCTCAGCTGTCTGCTAATTGCCGCTTCTTATCTCTCCCCAGTGACTCAGCTGTTGATGATATCCTGCATGTCAGTCCTGCCTACTTAAGCCGTCCAGCCCAGAGGATCTCTGCCTTCGCCTTAGTCAACATCACAGAGACCCTCTCCTGCATTCCTTTTAAAAGACTTGCTTGGCTGACATCCCTTTTGGCTCCAGATCCTGCTTGATATTTTACTACGCTTATCTCCAGCTCCCTGACGTTTGGCTTGTCTGAATATCTGTTCCGGTTCCTGAACTCTGGCTATGTTTTGCCTACATTTGTTCTATTTACTTTTATCATCAAACAAGTGTGATTTAACTGTACTTCTGTCTCGGTCTGATTTCATGGTTTCTGACAGAGATAGAGGCCACGCATGGCTCAAAATTTCAGATGGTGCCGTTGGGATCCCTTATGGCTCAAATTTTTTGATGGCGCCAATGGGGGCCACCCATGGCTTGACTTTTCAGATACTGCTCATGAGGCTACCAATGGATCAAATTTTCAGATGGTGCCAACAGAGCCACCCATTGCTCAAAGTTTTAGATGGTGTAGACAGGGGGCCCCCCATGGCTCAAATTTTCAGATGGTGTCGATGGGGTCATCCATGGCTCAAAGTTTTAGATGGTGTAGACGGGGCCCCCCCCATGGCTCAAATTTTCAGATGGTGTCGATGGGGCCATCCATGGCTCACAATCATTTTCAGAAACAGCAGGAGTCAGTTGAAATTCGAGCCATGTATGCCAGCATTACTGAGAATGCGGTGTCATCCTCCTGGCTGTGTTGCCCTGCGGTGGTGTATTAATCATAAAAACAGCCAGACAGAATTACAAACTCTGCGTATTTAGCTGTTTGGCTGAAGAATTTGCAAAGTTTTTAGGACGTGACGAAGAGCAAAGAATGGGCAAAAAAAAAATGCAGGTCGGTGAGCGCTGCATTGCCCTGAAGAGCGGCGCAGGTTACGTTCTGAAAGCAGACGATGAATGATTTGTACACAGACGGGATACAAATATACGAGAGCTTCTACGGCACGTAATGACATTTGCAATGATGGGAGATAACTCTTCTGTCTGCTACATCAGTAAATAGAAAGATATGCATGCCTTAGATGTCTGTAATGTGCTCCTTTACATTCAGATGGATGGCATTTACATCTGTTAGATGCAATACTCCGCTACCTTCATGTGAGAAGACGCACATGAGACGAAACCTACTTTTCAAAGACCATGGAACCCCCCCGATGAAGGGATCCCCTCACCCCAGTCTACGGATTATATCAGCTTTTCTTCAACATGATTATCTGATTACAAACGTCAGAAGACTGACACCATCCTGTGTGCACACACAGCAAAGAAGGGTGTCAGGGCTACTTCACACCCAGCGTATTGACCTGAGGTGACCAACGCAGACGCAACACAAGGACATGGGAAAACCTAAGGCTGTCTATGTGCTCAGGTCACATCAAAGCATTGGTGTACATATAAAAGATAAGTGCAGCTCTAAAAAATTATCTCAAAGGGAACTGAAAGCAATGTAAAACAGTGTACAAACACATATAAGTATAAAAAGGAGTGCACAAAAACAGAGTGAACTGAAAACAATATAAACAGTGTACAAATACATATACGTATAAAGTAGAGTGTACAAATATGATGAACCTTTAAAGGGAAAATAGTATACCAAATGTCATATCGGCAAATGTACAGATGAAAATTATATGAATAATGTCCAAAAAAGGCAAATCATTAATACTGAGAACAAAATATGGGAGTGAGCCAAACAATAAAAATATCCAAAACGTGATTGAAAGTAGTTGACACTTGAACTGAGCATCGATGTGGTATGGAAAAACGTGCCCAAACTTCCTGATAAGTGATCCACCACCAGAGAGTCAAAAGGTTTACCAGAGAGATTGAACCCAAGTAAGTATACACCTAATGGGTCAATCAGCCTTGTAGGGCAACACACCCAGGGTAAACTGCCACAGCGGACACGACCTCCAGCTAGAAGGCCAACTCCGACAGTGAACCTCAATGGGGTAGGTGTTAGACAGGAAACCGGGTGGATGGTTTCTCCAATATAATACATTTGTAAAAAGGAAAAGAAGGTAGGCACATAGTGAAATTCCGTTTGGAAATCGGAAATTATTTATTTGTAAAAAAGGAGAAAATACACTCACATTTTAGAGGATAAAAAAGCGCTTTGAATAAAAGACAGTGACTTCAGCAGAGCGTCCCGACGCGTTTCGTCTCACAAGACATCATCTGGGGTGCTCATTTGCTGTAGGCACTGTACTTCTATAGCAAAAAGATACCTCAGTAATGAGCCACAGCCTCATGGTGTCAACATCCACTTCCGGAAAAAAGCAAAATGGTGCTTGAGCCCAGCCCTGACAATCTCTATCTGAAAAGTCAAGGCATGGGTGGCCCCCATTGCCGCCCATTGGCGCCATATAAAAATTCGAGCCACCATCTGAAATTTTTGTTCTGAAGGGGCAGGGGCTGGAAGCAATCACGCAGGACGGAACCATATGCTGAGCGGGGAGCGGAATGTGTGGCGACGCAGACTCCGGAAGCGGATATGACATCACCACGAATGACGCGGCCATGTGCGGGACAAGCCTCGTTTCTAAAAAACGAGAATGACATATGCACATACAATAGGGCCGGATATGACGCCAATCCCGCCTCTCTGAAAAAATATAAACAAAGAGTACTGTAAAGATAAAAATGGTCATCTGACTGAAACTAGAGCAAATAAGAAAACTTCACCGTCCAAAATAGGACAAAAAAATCAATCCTCAATAAGAGGACAGGTGGAGTGAAAATATAATTTGCACGAGGCAACACCATGAGGTGGAACTTACAACACGGGGTCGTCCAGCAATACAATAATAAAATTATAATATGTATAAACATACAGTACATATAGCCCTTATTTTTCACATTGCATTGGTGTAACCTGAGTCTTATTAGCATCATGGGCCCCTGAGCAAAATAATGCACTGGGATCCCTACCAGCTTGCCCCAATTTACGCACCAACTCTCCAGAATGAAAGTATAAATAGTTGATAGAATTAGGCATATATTTATTTCTACTTTCAAAAAAGTTGATTTTAAACAATAAGAAAACATGCCATAAATCAAATACTAATCAACACAAAGAACACAGTATGGGGGGAGGCAGGAGGGAATAATACTGGGATCAGGAGGGCACAGTACAGGGGGAGCCAGGAGGGCACAGTACAGGGGGAGTTAGGAGGGCACAATACAGGGGGAGTCAGGAGGGCACAGTACAGGGGGAGACAGGAGGGCACAGTACAGGGGGAGACAGGAGGGCACAGTACAGGGGGAGTCAGGAGGGCACAGTACAGGGGGAGTCAGGAGGGCACAATACTGGGATCAGGAGGGCACAATACAGGGGGAGTCAGGAGGGCACAGTACAGGGGGAGACAGGAGGGCACAGTACAGGGGGAGACAGGAGGCCACAGTACAGGGGGAGTCAGGAGGGCACAGTACAGAGGGAGACAGGAGGCCACAGTACAGGGGGAGTCAGGAGGGCACAGTACAGGGGGAGACAGGAGGGCACAGTACAGGGGGAGACAGGAGGGCACAATACTGGGATAAGGAGGGCACAGTACAGGGGGAGTCAGGAGGGCTCAATACTGGGATCAGGAGGGCACAGTACAGGGGGAGTCAGGAGGGCACAATACTGGGATCAGGAGGGCACAGTGCAGGGGGGTCAGGAGGGCACAATACTGAGATCAGGAGGGCACAATACTGGGATCAGGAGGGCACAGTACAAGGAGAGTCAGGAGGGCACAATACTGGGATCAGGAGGGCACAATACAGGTTCTGGGACACAGCCAGCCTGGGACAGCTTAGTAAAAAGCATGACTGTCCCAGCAAATCCGGGACAGTTGGCAAGTATGATGTAATACAAGAGTATCATGGGGCCCACTATGCACCTTGGGCCCCTGGGCAGTGCCCATTGGTGCCCATGCTTTAAGATAGCCCTGCCCTGAGTAAAAATGTAGATGCGCTGCCTTTCTTGCAGCTCATTACAACACGTGCCAGCGTGCCGCAGCACCCTGCTGTGCACAGAATTAAATGAAGTGGAAGTTAGAAAGCAAAGGGAAAAAGCAAGCACTGCGATGCATTGCACCAGTGCTTTCCACCCATGGGCATAATGTACTCGGCACCATAGCATGCGTCTGCTGGTGTGAATGAGCCCTCAGGGGCTGGAAACATGGATCATTCCAAGCAGTGAATGGGGAGGAGCAGTAAAGATGACTTTAACAGGTTGCTGCATGTTAACAGGTTCTCCCAACTTGTCAATGTTTAATGTGATAAAGCATTCTTTAAGGTACGCCCCACCCCTCCCCCACCCCCAGGCCTCTGTCAGTGCAGTCCACCTTAAATACCTCCACCCACAGGACCAGTGCAAAGCGGTGAAGAATTAATACCCACACAACAGCCCATTCCCTTTGTTTGTCCTCAGGAGGAAACTCACAGCCATTGTGAAGAGAAGAAACCCTTGCTTGCCACTTCTAGTGTTTTTCCTGCGCAGGTTCAGCCTCTCCTGTAGCGCAGTGCCTGACCTTGGGATGCTAAAGGCTCCAATAAGAAGAACCACTCTTCTGGGAAGGCTGTCCACAAGGTCCCAATGCTTTTGACAATATAATATATATTAATTAATTAATTAATTAATTAATTAATTTAAAATATATATATATATTAATTAATTAATTATTTAATTAAAAAAAAAAATAATATATATATATATAAAATTCTGGTTGTTCAGTGCACCCCTCCTGTCTTTAAGGAGGGGTGGGCTCCCTCCAGGCTTACCTGCCCTCTATCTATCCATTATTATGCATGTGATTCTACTATGGAGGCTCTCTAATATGTATAGAGTTAGGACTGCAGATACTATGGATGTGTTTGCAAATGTGTGCAAACAAAACAACTGTTTTTAACGCATACTGTTAGACAGGATTATTTAGTTAGGTTGCAGGCTGGTCGGTGAGTTGAGCTGGGAATTTTCTTTGGTTTGGTTTTACACGTGTCGTCCTTCCATGTGCTCCTTTGCTAAGGCCAGCTATAGGTTGGGGCAGTGGTTGGGGTATGTTTGTATCAATTCTTTATAACTTTGTACCGGCCCTGCAGACGGAAGTCGGCGGGGCTACTACCCCAAATGTATTCTGCCACGGATTAGCACCAGGAAAGGAATATTACGGTAAGTATTTGATACAATTTTCCATTAAGTTGGGTTTTATCCGTTCCATGTTCTATCCAAGACTACAAAATAAAAGTTTTGGCTATAAATACTTTCTTAGCAGTTCCATCATAAATTCCACCTCTAGAACCTTTCTCTTTTTTTTCTTTTTGATCCTAAGGACAAAAACACCACTGAAAAAAAAAAAAAAAAGTTTAGTGTGCAGCCAGCTGGGAATGCAGAAAGACAACGGCATGCAAATCTTTTGCAAAAAAAAAAAAAAAGAAACAAGTGTCCTTGATCTTCAATGGTACCTTTTCTTTGGCTGGAGGACTCCCGAGAGGCCTTGTTATAGGAATCCGACTCTAGTGATTTTCTAGTACTTTGTCTAAAGCCGGATTCCTTTGTTAGTTTTGACTTTCAAGAAGTTTGATTTCGATACAGAGAGTCGCTCGTCTACCTTAAGCGTTGGCGAGATGAAAACGAAAGGAGGACCGTTGTTGAACGCAGCTACGGAGCGCGCTCAGCAACCCAACCAGAAGATGCAATTAAAAGTACTTCTGTCTTCTAAAATGACGGTTCGTGTTTAAGCCTTTAGAAACTTGAACATTTTCTTACATATTCCAAAGAAGACTTTCCAAGTCCTTCATTATACGTCTTATTAGAAAATGATGTCCACATTCTAAATTGCAATAAAAAAAAAAAAGAACAACACTTTACAGATGAGCAAAAGAACTGGTTCAGACTTTATCCCACAGAGTGACCTTGAGAAGTTGCCGAACGAAACAAATCAAACCGAAGCTTATCAACTGATGGCGTATTCAGACTTTTGCCGTCCTTTAATGCGTTTTACTGCACTTTACCACAACACATGGGTAGTAAAACTGCCTGGGCCTTTAACCACCTGACCTCTGGAAGATTTATCCCCCCCCCCCCCCCCCCGTTCATGAACTGCTTCCATCATCCAATCATGAGCAAGTAAAAATGCTGTTTTTTTTTTTTACTTTCCTTGCATGTGATTGGGTATTCTTTGCAAAGTGAAGCTTCACCTCATTTACTAAGCTCTGGAGCAACTGCACAGTCTATTTGCCTTTAGTAAATCCACCCTCGTTGTATCTCTCCCCTAATGCCGCGTAGACACGGTCAGAATTTAGGCCCGCAAAAGACCGATGAGAGTTTTTCGTCAAAATAGGGAAAAGAAGCACTACCAATGCCACATCCAAACGTATAGGGACAAAGAGGAGGATACTACTCAAGTAGCCAAAAATCTGACTTTTTAGGCATGGAAACAATGGAGAAGTGAAAAAAATATATAATTTATTTGAAAAAAATACATTATACAAACACAATATTCAAGAAGAGAAAAAAAACATGAAAACTGATACAGTCAGTACAGTGAGCCCTTGTGCGTCTGCGCGTTTCGCCGTGGGGCTTCTTCAGGACACGATCAAGGTTCAAAGGCGTAACAAAAGAGAAACAGAGAGCAAGTCTCACTGTCTTTGATTCTATAGGCCTTATGTACAAAAACCCTGTACAGCACCCGGCCGTCTCCCAGGGGCATATCATCGTATCACCATTTCCATGTATTGTATACCAGTAGAGGCAATGGCACACACCACCAGCAATGCTTAACCTGACTAAGGCTTACTGCTCTTCTATGATGCTGTATACTTCAGTTTCAATAGCTGGACGATCTTCTTCTTTAATACAAGATACACATGGGCCCCTGCTTTAGATATATTTTGAAAGACATAAAATATTCACAATAAATACCTTATATTTTCTACTACAGGGATTTTGTACATGAGGCCTATCAAATCAAAGACAGTGAGACTTGCTCTCTGTTTCTCTTTTGTTACGCCTTTGAACCTTGATCGTGCCCTGAAGAAACCTCACGGCGAAACGCGTAGATGCACAAGGGCTCACTGTGCTGACTGTATCAGTATTCATGTTTTTTATCTCTTCTTGAATATTGTGTTTGTATAATGTATTTTTTCAAATAAATTACATATTTTTTCACTTCTCTATTGTTTCCATGCCTAAAAAGTCAGATTTTTGGCTACTTGAGTAGTATCCTCCTCTTTGTCCCTGAGAGTTTTTCGTCGGAAAATGCGACCGTGTTGTATGCTCCATCGGTCTTTTGCTGGCGAGATTTCCAGCCAGCAAAACATTGAGAGCATGCTCTCAATTTTTCAATCGGGAAAAGTTCCTATTGGAAAATGCGATCGTCTGTATGCAAAATCCCTACGCATGCTCGGAAACAATTCGACGCATGCTCGGAAGCATTGAACGTCATTTTCTCGGCTCGTCGTAGTGTTGTACACGTCACCGCGTACTTGATGGTCGTAATTTCAGCGAACATTGGCGTGACCGTGTGTATGCAATGCAAACTTGAGTGGAATCCCGTCGGAAAAGCCGTCATATCGTGTGTACGCGGCATTACAGAGAGAAAAAAATAAGTGCGTGTAAAAAAAAAAAAAATAATAATAAAAAAAAATAATAATAATAAAAATTAAAGAAAAAGATGAAGGTTTGATCTAGGTCAGTGCCAGGGTTAGTGTTTGGGTCAAGCAAGGGCCAAAGGTCAAGGTCAGGGTCAAAGTTTTTTTTGGGCAGGATTTAAATTAAAAAAAAAAGTTATAAAAATAAGTTATAAAAATTAGTATCGGCGTCAGTTATTGTCGGTGTGTTTTAGGTAGGACATAAACAAAAAGTAAAATGCGCATTATTGTTTCTGAGCTGTACTACGGGTACAAACCACAACTATAAGAAAATAATAGAAACCTTCGCGCCAGTGGTGTCAATAGCAGATAATATAATGAATTACATATACTGGTGGTACATCTAGTAAAAAAACATTCCCAACAATAAAAAAATTGTGGAAATATATAAACAATCAGTGTAAGCTGCTCCCCAATTTTTGAATAATCAAAAAAATAGATAGTCAAAAAAAGGAATGTAAGAAAGATAGGGGGCGCTAGATACCATAATATTCAAGTGCTCCAAAAAAAAAATATAACTCCTGCATTACCAAAAAAATGGAAATGTAAGAAAGCTAGCTTTCTTACATTTCCATTTTTTTGGTAATGCAGGAGTTATATATTTTTTTTGGAGCACTTGAATATTATGGTATCAAGCGCCCCCTATCTTTCTTACACAAACCACAACTAATATACACATATGTGGTATCACTGCGATCGGTAGCAGCAGGAAGATTTATTTTGGGTTGTTCTTTGGTGGTAAGTTATGATAGTAACAGGAAATATACAGTTAAATTTAAATTAATATGAATTTTTTTTTTTACTATTTTGGGCCAGCTTTCCTTTGATAAAAAAATAAATAAATCAGGAGATATCCATTACCATTTACCACCAAAGGAAATCCCGATTTATCCTGAAAAAAAATCTGGTATAATCCACCTGGATGCACAAAAGAAAGTTCTGACGATATGTACGGTTTTACTAACACGTGTCAAAGTTGCAAAATTGTGCTGAGGCATTAAGATTTGTTTTACCCTTAGGTGGGAAGGGGTTAACTAGTGTGACAAAACCGTCCAGCACGGGTGCTTCCGTCAGTAGACAGCTTCCTCCAGTCTGGACCCAGGAACCAGGTAATTATAGCTGAGCGCCCAAGGACTAGATGACACTAGCTTAGGTGCAAACTGGAACTCTCTTTATTGTATATTCACACAGGATTTATATAACACACAAAATGAGTTTGATCACGTTATTCAAATAGTAAAATTATGAACATACAGTAGCTAAGGAACAGCCAACATAAACATCAATCTAATTGAACAGTAAGCTAAATCAACATAAACACATAGCATCCCACAATGGTTCAGTAACGAGGTAAAGTGGACATAATAATAATCACATCTAGATAAAGGAAGGCCCGTAGACGTGGTCTATCTGGATTTTGCAAAAGCATTTGACACAGTTCCCCATAAATGTTTACTGTACAAAATAAGGTGCGTTGGCATGGACCATAGGGTGAGTACATGGATTTAAAACTGGCTACAAGGGCGAGTTCAGAGGGTGGTGATAAATGGGGAGTACTTGGAATGGTCAGGGGTGGGTAGTGGGGTCCTCCAGGGTTCTGTGCTGGGACCAATCCTATTTAATTTGTTCATAAATGATCTGGAGGATGGAATAAACAGTTCAATCTCTGTATTTGCAGACGATACTAAGTTAAGCAGGGCAATAACTTCTCCGCAGGATGTGGAAACCTTGCAAGAAGATCTGAACAAATTAATGGGGTGGCAACTACATGGAAAATGAGGTTCAATGTAGAAAAATGTAAAATAATGCATTTGGGTGGCAAAAATATGAATGCAATCTAAAGACTGGGGGGAGAACCTCTGGGGGGATCTAGGATGTAAAAGGACCTGGGGGTCCTAGTAGATGATAGGCTCAGCAATGCCAAGCCGCTGCTAACAAAGCAAACAGAATATTGGCATTAAAAAGGGGATCAACTCCAGAGATAAAACGATAATTCTCCCGCTCTACATGACTCTGGTCCAGCCGCACCTGGAGTATGCTGTCCAGTTCTGGGCACCAGTCCTCAGGAAGGATGTACTGGAAATGGAGCGAGTACAAAGAAGGGCAACAAACTAATAAAGGGTCTGGAGGATCTTGGTTATGAGGAAAGGTTGCGAGTACTGAACTTATTCTCTCTGGAGAAGAGACGCTTGAGAGGGGATATGATTTCAATATACAAATACCGTACTGGTGACCCAACAATAGGGAGAAAACTTTTTCACGGAAGGGAGTTTAACAAGACTCGTGGCCACTCATTAAAGTTAGAAGAAAAGAGGTTTAACCTTAAACTACGTAGAGGGTTCTTTACTGTAAGAGCGGCAAGGATGTGGAATTCCCTTCCATAGGCGGTGGTCTCAGCAGGGAGCATCGATAGTTTCAAACAATGATTACATAAGCACCTGAACGACCACAACATACAGGGATATACAATGTAATACTGACACTATGTAATGCTACTATGTAACTATATCCCATAGCTTGTAGACGATATAACATTTGCATAAACCAATCAATATACACTTATTGGGAATTTGTTTTACCAAAAATATGTAGCAGAATACATATTGGCCTAAATTGATTTCAACCTCACCTACTATACTATGTAACATCTCCAAGAGATGAACAGACAGACAGAAACAATAGGCGACTCAATTAACAATAGCAATTCACACCTAGGAGGCACACAATGGAGGGGAAAGACACACATAACACTTTAAACAGATTATAGCAGGAGACCCCGGTATCAGGTTGGTTTGAGCTGATTATAGTAACATCTGTTCTTAGTCTCACAGTCTAAAGCATTGATGGTTTGGGCACAAGGGCCCCAAATCTATGTGTTTCGGGGAGACATGGACCCGAATCCAAAGCAAGACCACTCTAGCCCCCCCCCCCCCCAGGCACACACCTCCCAAAGAGTAGAGCTCTCTTAAAAGCCAGGGCCCATAGTCAGTAGGCAAGAGGCCACCCTGCAGTCTCCTTCAATAGCCCCCAGTCCTGGTTGGGTCTATCACAATAAGGTTATGATGAACTCCAACTGCAAATTATATGTTACCCACCATCAAAGTTTTATATCGATTGCCCGCTTCCCTATCCCAATAATGAATGTCGAAAAATCAAACGGCAATTAGCAATTTGTGAAAGTTGAAACTTGCACAAGAACGACACGTATAAAAATCCATCCATCTGCTGAATATGAAGAACGTCTCCATTCG
Source organism: Lithobates clamitans (assembly GCA_037952925.1). NCBI lineage: Eukaryota > Metazoa > Chordata > Amphibia > Anura > Ranidae > Lithobates > Lithobates clamitans. The sequence goes on from JBBGZY010002734.1 coordinate 202,039, forward strand.
TCGGCTGCCTCCTTCTCCACCGCAATTATATTTGTACTATTTATACTCCGATTGGGTGGACAGCAACTTCAACGCTTTTCTAAGAACATGTCTTCACAGCACAGCGCCTGAGATTCCTAGAAAAGTGTGTCGGTTCATGCGATGATAATCCAATCGTATAAACATCAATATATACCTATAGAAACAACCAGTCGCGGTCGGCGCACATTATATATTCATTCTCCGTGCGGCCTCTCTCGTCTAGGGATCCTACAAAGGTTTCTAGGGATCCTTTAAAGGGTTTCTAGGGATCCTTCAAAGGTTTCTAGGGGTCCTTCAAAGGTTTCTAGGGATCCTTCAAAGGTTTCTAGGGATCCTTCAAAGGTTCCTAGGGGTCCTTCAAAGGTTTCTAGGGGTCCTTCAAAGGTTTCTAGGGATCCTTCAAAGGTTTCTAGGGGTCCTTCAAAGGTTTCTAGGGATCCTTCAAAGGTTTCTAGAGATCCTTCAAAGGTTTCTAGGGGTCCTTCAAAGGATGCTAGGGATCCTTCAAAGGTTTCTAGGGGTCCATTGGGCAATCAGCAATCGGCCTCTCTGAGAAGTGATCCCCAAGTGAGGCCCCATTCACACCTGAGCGATTATCTGCTTGAAGCTCAAAAACGCATGGAGGAGAAATAATAATCTATTATTCTCTATGGAGACGGTTCACATCTCCACTCCGTGTCTCCTGAAGCTCAAAAAAGTTCTGGAGTTTTTTTTTTTTTGGTTGCTTGAATCGGGCAGATTTGGGCATTTTTGGCGTGTTTGTATGCCCATAGGAAAGAATGGAAACACGCCATTCGTGTGTTTCTGCATATGTGTTTGCGACGTTTTCTGCTCAAATTAAGAAAAAGTTAAAAGTAATATAGTAATAATATATGAATAAATAAATGTAAAATAAATACACAAATAACTAAAAACCATCATAAATAAGTAAAATAAATGAATAATAAGTAATACAATAATAAATAATAATAAACATCTAACCTTAAAAAAATATTAAATACATTATTCATTTTAATAATAATAATAACAATAATAATAATACTACAATGGTATAATGTGGCGCTAGCTCAACCAAAATAAGAAAATAAAAGATATATATATACATACAGTGGAACCTCGATTTGCGTGTAACGTGGTTAACGAGCGTTTCGCGAAATGAGCACTGTATTTGTAAAAATCCTAACTCGGTTTGTGAGCGTTGTCTCGCAAAATGAGCAAGATTCAGGCCAAAAGCGGTGTGCAGTACCGCTTTTGGCCTGAGGTGGGGGGAGCCGGAGCCAAACAGCGCCGATCGTCGGCGTTCGGAAATGCACGGAGAGGCCCGAGGACAGTTCGGCTGACCTCGGCAAACCTCAGAAAGGCTCGTGAACTGAGTCTTTCTGAGGTTTGCTGAGGTCAGCCCAAGTGTCCTCGGGCCTTTTCGGAGGTTTCCGAGGCTCTCTGGCGCCCCCCCGCCTCTGGCCGCATGCGGTATTGCATCCCATTGAAGTCAATGCAGAACAAATTATTTTTGTTTCCATTGACTTCAAAGGGAAAACTGATATGCGAGTACTTTGGATTACGAGCATTCTCCTGGAACGGATTATGCTTGTAATCTGAGGTTCTACTGTATATATAAACAAAATACAAATGCACAAAATTAATGTGCAATAAAGTGCAATGATCGAGCTTCATGGAAACACCTCAGTGATAGTGCAATACTACAATAGATGAATTCAATCTCTTCTCTGAAGGGTGAAGAGACTGATCATGTGTTTCATACTAAGTATGAACACCGATTTATCTCTTCCCCTAGCAAGTCCCCTCCCCCCCACAGTTAGAACACACACTAGGGAACACAGTTAACCCCTTGATCGCCCCCTAGTGTTAGCCCATTCCCTGCCAGTGACATTTTTACAGTAATCAATGCATTTTTATAGCACTGATCGCTGAAATGACAATGGTCCCAAAAATGTGTCAAAAGTGTCCGATGTGTCCGCCATAATGTCGCAGTCCCGATAAAAATCGCAGATCGCCACCATTACTAGTAAAAAAAAAAATAATAATAATAATAGAAATGCCATAGTTCTATCCCCTATTCTGTAGATGCTATAACTTTTGCGCAAACCAATCAATATATGCTTATTGCGATTTTTAATTCCAAAAATATGTAGAAGAATACGTATCGGCCTAAACTGAGGAAAAATGAGCTTTTTTTAAAAAAAAAATGGAGATAATTATTATAGCAAAAAGTACAAAATATTGTGTTTTTTTTTTCAAAATTGCCGCTCTTTTTTTGTTTATAGCGCAAAAAATAAAAACCGCAGAGGTGATCAAATACCCCCAAAAGAAAGCTCTATTTGTGGGGAAAAAAAGGACGTCAATTTTGTTTGGGTACAGCGTCGCACGACCGCGCAATTGCCAGTTAAAGGGACGCAGTGCCGAATCGCAAAAAATGTCCTGGTCATTCAGCAGCCAAATCTTCCGGGGCTGAAGCAGTTAAAAAACATTTGTTACAGTGTGCGAACAAAAGAACTTCCGGTCTCAGCTGCAACCGGAAGTGATGAAACCCGGCTCCTCACTGACGCGTTGCGTCACTGAACACGTGACCTCATCAAAAGGTTAATGATTTACCCTTTGATGAAGTCACAAGTTCAGTGAGGCAACTCAAGATGGGCTTGTGAAGCCATAAGGGATATGGTGCTGGCGGTAAAGGGGTTAAAGATACATTATAGATTATAGAGCTGCATTTATTTATGTCTTCTTATATTAGTTTTCTAGAAACACACTTATACCTTCCCCATAAGTGGCAGTGACCTTCTCCTCCCCCGCAGATGGTGCAGCGACTGCGGCTTCTCCGAGCTGCGTCTATATTTCGTACTGTTAGCAGAAGGCTCGGACCTCTCGGAGAAGCTGGCTGATACCAAACAGTTGTCCGCTGATTTAGCCAATTAGAAAAACAGCTGGCTGGCTTCAGCCAACCACAAATGTGACACATTGGAGTCAGTCAGATGGCTAACCATAATAGACCTGGCGCCGGTCCAGGAATTATAGGAGATGTAAGCAGGAGAACCTCCGCCACATACCAGTGTCGGGAAAACAACTGTTTATCCCAGAGACTCACAAACATCTCTTTCCTAAGAAGATCGTCATTTACAAATTATTCTTCTTTTGTCTTATTTAGTCTTCTAAGTCTTTATATAGAGCGGGGCCAATAGAAGGCATCTGGTGGTACCTGCTGACAATCCGATTGATTTTTCTTTTGTTTGTACACTTTGCTACATTGGAATCGAAAAAAAAAAAGTTTTCGATTCGACCCACTCAAAATGTATTTGATTCGAACGTATTGAATCAAAAAAAGAAAGGTAAATTAGAAGAAAATTCGAAAAAATCCAAATTCCAAATATGAATCCCGAATACAAATTCAACGAATCAACCGAATTTTACTAAACAAAATAACTAGATTAACGAATCAAAACACATTTTTTTTTTGTCATGCACATGTCTAATAGGCAGATCGCCATTCTGCCTGTCTCCCAAACATCTTGCATCCGCCGAATCCGCTGATTGGCTCCCGCTGTGTCCAATCACAGCAGGAGCGGGTCGCAGGTGGCGCGCGCCCCAGACCCGAAAGTGTCAGATCACATACTAGATACGTTATCTGGCACAGAGAGGCCACCCTGCCGCGGTATATTTTAGGTTGCTTTAACCACTTCCTGCCCGCCGCCAAATGACGGCTGGGCCGCGCCGCTCTCGTTCTGGGTGGATGTCACATGACGGCCCTCCAGAACGACCGCTCTCTTGTGCCCGTGGGGGGCGCGCATCGCGGCGATCGGTGGTGTGGTGTGTCACTGATCTCAGTAAAGAACCTCTGACGGAGTAAAAAAAGTGTCGCCTATCAGTGCCCATTAGTGCCGCCTATCAGTGCCACCCATAAGTACCCATCAGTGCCACCTATCAATGTCCATCAGTGCTGCATATCAGTGCCACCCATAAGTACCCATCAGTGCAGCCTTTCAGTGCCCAGCAGTGTCACCTATCAGTGCCCACCAGTGCCACTCGTGAGTACCCATCAGTGCCGCCTATCAATGTCCATCAGTGCTGCATATCAGTGCCCATTAGTGCCGCCTATCAGTGTCACCCATAAGTACCCATCAGTGCAGCCTTTCAGTGCCCATCAGTGTCACCTATCAGTGCCCACCAGTGCCACCCATGAGTACCCATCAGTGCCGCCTATCAATGTCCATCAGTGCTGCATATCAGTGCCCATCAGTGCCACCTATCAGTGCCACCCATAAGTACCCATCAGTGCAGCCTTTCAGTGCCCATCAGTGTCACCTATCAGTGCCCACCAGTGCCACCCATGAGTACCCATCAGTGCCGCCTATCAATGTCCATCAGTGCTGCATATCAGTGCCCATCAGTGCCACCTATCAGTGCCACCCATAAGTACCCATCAGTGCAGCCTTTCAGTGTCCATCAGTGTCACCTATCAGTGCCCACCAGTGCCACCCATGAGTACCCATCAGTGCCGCCTATCAACGTCCATCAGTGCTGCATATCAGTGCCACCTATCAGTGCCACCCATAAGTACCCATCAGTGCAGCCTTACAGTGCCCATCAGTGTCGCCTATCAGTGCCCACCAGTGCCATCCATGAGTGCCCATCAGTGCCGCCTATCAATGCCCAACAGTGCTGCATATCAGTGCCCATCAGTGCCACCTACCAGTGCCCATCAGTGCCGCCTATCAGTGCCTTCGTCAGTGCCCGTCAGTGCCACCTCGTCGGTGCCGCCTTATCAGTGTCCATCAGTGAAGGAGAAAACTTACTTATTTACACAATTTTATAACAGAAACAAAAGAAAAACTTTTTTTTTTTTTCCGAAATTTTATCTCTTTTTTTATTTGTTTAGCAAAATATAAAAACCGCAGAGGTGATCAATTACCACCAAAAGAAAGCTCTATTAGTGGGGAAAAAATGATAAAAATTCTGTTTGGGTACGGTGTAGCACGACCGCGCAATTGTCATTTAAACAACGACAGCGCTGAAAGCTGAAAATTGGCCTGGGCAGGAAGGGGGTGTAAGTGTCCGGTACTGAAGTGGTTAAGGATCTGGTCACCCTTGCGGTGGTGTCTGTGGTGAATTGGTTAAGGAGGTGATTCTGCTGCCTTGTGACGCCTATTTTTTTTTCATTTCAGGAATGTGCCGCAACTCAGAGTCAAGCGTTTGGCTCACAATTGCGTTGCGGCTCCTTTCACTTACATGGGAGAGTTTGGCAGGTCAAACTTGGGATGTAGCATAAAAAAATCGGCCGCGGCAAGGCGTTCCCATCCATGGTAGGCAGTCGGTGGCCGCGCGTTTTTACCGAAAATGTAATCGATGTGCACAGGCTGTACACAGGGTGTGTGTAGTACGACCCCTCCTTCCTCCCCTTCTGCCTACTTCCCCATCATATTTTCTATCAATTCCCTGCTGTCAAAGTGACAGCCAGGAGTTGCTGTGTAAACAAAGCAGTCATTACAACAGCTAATGTAAAAAAATCTGAGACAGAAAGATACAAAGTATCATTGGTAATCACCTGGGGGGGGCGTGTTTGGGGACACCTTTCCAAGCAGACCAGCAATAGGGGTTCTCAGATCACCAACAAAAGATAGTCAGTGGACTTGGTACCGCAGTAAAATCCGGACAAAAAATTAACGTGCTCCATACCGGGGGGATGGGCTTCTCGTATGAATTTTTGAGATTTTCTATTAAAATTTTATTGGGCTTTACCTGTCATAGGAATTAAAATGTCAAACTAAAAATGCCCCTCGGGGGTTAAACGGTCAGAAGTTTCCGTTTAGAAGACACGGAAGCTCCGATTTTTTGCGCCGGGTCCTTTTGGCCTTTCGTTACACTTCCACCATCCGCTCCCAGGAGACGGAGGAGAAGATCTCACCCCATGAAATTGGCCACCTTTAAAATATTTTCAACTCATTATTTTCCCATTAACGGCATTGGAAATATTATTAGCTCGGTATTCAGACGGACGCCGCGCAATTTATATTAATGGCGTCGGCCTTTAAAAACGATTGATTTATTCCGAAGCTCGGGGCGAGAACCAACAGGCCGGCCATTAACTCCTTGAGGACGGAGTGCGGGAAAAGGAGACGGTGAGGTCTGGTGGGTGACATTCGGAGGCCGGCTGCACATTTGCCAGCCAATCGCAGCGCTGGAACTTCCATGGTCCAATGACTTCCGCCGTCCCTAAAGCCAATCGGATCCTCTCTGGATCACCTTTCTCCAGCGCTATTCCTTGTAAAATAATGACATTCGGAGCATTTAGAAACACATTCAGCCTGTTTTTGAAGCAACCTACAGAGTTGGCTAAAACATCTTCCAGTGGAGGTCTATTGCATATTTTTTTACAGCTCTTACTGTAAAGAAGCCTTTCCATATGTGGAGGTTTACACCTCTTTTCCTCCAGGCACAGAGAGCGCCCCCTTGTGTTTTACATGCATCACTGGCTGTGAAAGTCTGACTCTCTCTTTTACCCCATTATAAGATGTGGTTCAGGTTTCTCTAACAGCAAAAAATGACTTTCTGATCCCTAAAGACAATCTGATATTCTCTGGATTTACTTTTTACAGCGCTGTCCCCTATGAATATTAATAGAAATTTATATTATGTGTATTGGGACACCCGGCTTTTTTTTTTTAAGCAAATACGGTGGGCGTCTGTTGCATATTTTTACAGCTCTTACTATAAAGAAGCCTTTCCATATGTTTGGATCAAACCTCTTTTCTTCCAGGCTCTAAGAGCACCCCTTTGGTCTTTTAAATGAGTTGTCTAGAACCCTTTCCAGTGGATGACTATTGTATATTTTTACAGCTTTTACTGTAAAGAAGCCTTTCCATATATGGATGTTATTCCTTTTTTCTTCCAGGCTCAAGGAGCACCCCTTTGTTTTTTACATGAGTTGTCTAAAACTCCTTCCAGTGGATACCTATTGTATATTTTTACAGCTCTTACTGTAAAGAAGCCCTCCCATATGTGGAGCTTAAACCTCTTTTCTTCCAGGCTCAAAGACCACTACCTTTTGTGTTTTACATGAGTTGTCCAGAACCCTTTCAAGTGGATGCCTATTGTATATTTTTACAGCCCTTACTGTAAAGAAGCCTTTCGGTATGAGGAGGTTTTACCTCTTTTCTTCAAGGCTCAAGGAGCGCCCCCTTTGTCTTTTACTTGAGTTGCCTAGAACCCCTCCCAGTGGATGCCTATTATATATTTTTACAGCTCTTACTGTAAAGAAGCCTTTCCATATGTGGATGTTGTTACTTTTTTCTTCCAGGCTCAAGGAGCACCCCTTGTGCCCCTATACCTATTGTATGTTTTTACAGCTCTTACTGTAAAGAGCCCTTCCCATATGTGGAGGTTAAACCACTTTTTTTCCAGGCTTTCCCCTTTGTCTTTTACATGAGTTGTCTAGAACCCCTTCCCTGTGGATGTCTATTGTGTATTTTTATAGCTCTTACTGTAAAGAAGCCTTTCCGTATGAGGAGGTTATACCTCTTTTCTTCCAGGAGCAAAGAACGCCCCCTTTGTCTTTTACATGAGTTGTCTAGAACCCCTTTCAGTGGATACCTATTATATATTTTTACAGCTCTTACTGCAGAGAAGCCTTTCCATATGTGGAGGTCAAACCTCTTTTCTTCCAGGCTCAAAGAGCCAACCCTTTGCGTTTTACATGAGTTGTCTAGAACCCCTTTCAAGTGGATGCCTATTGTATAATTTTTACAGCTCTTACTGTAAAGAAGCCTTTCCGTATGAGGAGGTCTTTTCTTCCAGGAGCAAAGAGCGCCTCCCCTTTGTGTTTTACACACATCGCTGATTATGAAAGCCTGACTTGTATCTCTGACCCCCCCCCATTGTATCACCCAGCGTGGGGCGCACATTTACCGCCCGCGGTAGGTTGATGGGGCTCCAATGCGTTTCTGATGGAATCTCAGGGAATAGAAGAAGAACGCGAAACGTTCGGTCACAGAGATCGCTGGGATGTTCCGTATTGTGATGTAATCCATCAGCTCTCAGAACAGAAGGGTCAGCCATTAATTAGAGGGAGAATTAGAGGCTCTGAGCGCGGGTCGCAGCTCCCTTCATGGTGACATTTAAATCACGGCTTGGACACTTTCCACGCCGCAACGCCGGATGCCGCGACGCAACGCTTTCCTCTTAATTGCCTTCATTTTTCACGTGTGCCGCTTGATTTATAGTCAATTAAAAATCCCCCGAAAAGCCACAAAATCATGTTTAGAATAAAGGAGATTAATGTGTCGGAATGGCTCCCCCCCCCCCTCCCGCCGCCCGCATGCGGCGCGCGCAATCCCGAGGACGCTGTGCACTGAACGCGGGAAGGCTCGGGGGGGGCGGCAGAAACGGCCCGCTACTGCTACGGGTCACTCTGGGGCCATCGGAGAGCCAGACTCAAGTCATTCACACAGAGATTCTCCCGGCTAATATTAAAGACACACTATGTGGTCAAAAGTATTGGGACACCTGCCTTCACACGCACATGGACTTTAATGTCCTCCCAGTCTTAGTCCGGAGGGTTCAATATTGGGTTGGCTCCGCCATTTGCAGCTATAACAGCTTCGACTCTTCTGGGAAGGCCGTCCACAAGGTTTAGGAGGGTGTCTATGGGAAATGTTTGACTATTCTTCTTAGAAGAGCATTTGTGAGGTTGGGCACTCATGTTGGGCGAGAAGGCCTGGCTCGCAATCTGCGCTCTAATTCATCCCGAAGGTGTTCTATCAGGTTGAGGTTGAAAAACAGCCCCACACCATAATCTCCCCTCCACCAAATGGTTTGGACCAGTGCACAAAGCAAGGTCCATAAAGACATGGACGAGCGAGTTTGCGGTGGAAGAACTTGACCAGGCCAGTCAAGTTCCTCCACCCCAAACTGGCTCATCCATGTCTTTATGGACCTTGCTTTGTGCACTGGTGGGCAGTCATGTGGAAACAGGAAGGGGACGTCCCCAAACTGTTCCCACAAAGTTGGGAGCATGAAATTGTCCAAAATGTCTTGGTATGCCGACATCTTAAGAGTTCCCTTCACTGGAACTAAGGGGCCAAGTCCAACCCCTGAAAAACAACCCCCCCCACACCATAATCCCCCCTCCACCAAATGGTTTGGACCAGTGTACAAAGCAAGGTCTATAAAGACATGGATGAGCGAGTTTGGGGTGGAGGAACTTGACCAGGCCAGTCAAGTTCCTCCACCCCAAACTCGCTCATCCACACTATATTGCCAAAAGTATTGGGCCACCCCTCCAAATAATTTGGTGGAGGGGGGGATTATGATGTGGGGGGTTGTTTTTCAGGGGTTGGGCTTGGCCCCTTAGTTCTAGTGAAGGGAACTCTTGAGGCGTCGGCATACCAAGACATTTTGGACAATTTCATGCTCCCAACTTTGTGGGAACAGTTTGGGGACGGCCCCTTCCTGTTCCAACAAAACTGCCCACCAGTGCACAAAGCAAGGTCCATAAAGACATGGATGAGCGAGTTTGGGGTGGAGGAACTTGACTGGCCTGCACAGAGTCCTGACCTCAACCCGAGGTTCAACATCCATTCACCAGCAATTGCTGATCGCACTTCTGCTGCCTGCTGATCATTGTTCTGTGTCTCTGTCCGACGATCAGCAGGTGTCAGTGGACATCCATTCGCCGGCACCCACTGTTCGCGATTCTGCTGCCCGCTGATCTCCGTTCTGTGTCTCTGCCCGACATTTGGTGGGTGCCGGTGGACATCCATAGATTAATCGCAGCCCAAGCGGGCCAGCGGCAGAGTGTGTGCGCCCCCCCCAGGCAGAAGCGCAGAAGAATGTATATATATATATGTGATTCTACACAGGAGAGCCCCCCCGTAGCAGTAAATCTGTTATGTCATACGGTACGGAAGTGGTTAATACATCATTAAATGCAGGTAGTGTAAGTACCTGTAACTACCTGCATCAGCCTCTTGGTGTCCATATACAGCAGAGCTCAGACTGTGAGAGGAAGAATCAGCACAAGGAGCCAATCAGTTCATGTGCTGTAAGGTGCATGCTGATAGGAGGAGAGAGCAGAGTGACAGTAAGATGAACTCATCACTGTACTTCTTCTCCTTTACTGTCCAGTCAAAAGCTGGGGGCGGGTCTGTGACAACCTCATAAGAAGTGGGTTGAGTGATGCTGGCCATCATTCAACCTGGAAGACCGAGGACATCTAGTGGTGGTAAGAGAGTACTGCAAGAGCCAGCTCTGGATTAAATGCAAGTATTGCAGTAAACACTGTTTTTTTAATCCTTTATATGGGCTGTTATATTGCTTAATATTTTATAATATAATATTATATTATATTATATTATATTATATTATATTATATATTATTTTTGAAATTTTTGACTGGACTTCTGTTTAAGCTCCTTTCACAACCGTTATAATTTAGTGAAAACATCCTTTGAATTTTTTTTTTTGGGGGGGGGGAGGAGGGGCCCCATGATTGCAGATTTCAGAAGCCCTGTACGTGTTTACACATGTATGTAAAACACTGTCCAGCAAGAAGATTTTTGTATTTTTTTACTGTTCTATATGCAGAACAAGTTGCGTAAAAAAAAAATATTGAGGGTTCAAGAAAAAATCCAAAAACGTGTCAAGATGCGTGTAAACATGTGTGAGCGCACCTGAGAGCGCGCAATGACCAGAAAACATTAATATTCTGGACAATTAAATTTAAAAATTCCCGAGCGCTTGATGCACCTAACTGCGTCTAAATGCGTTTGAAAAAAAACGCGGTTTTGGCGCATTTTTGAAGCCGCTTTACTCCTCTGTTTATGAAAGCCCTGGTGTGCATGAAGCCGGAAAAGATACTGGAATACCTAAAAACACACAATTTCCAGGCGTCTGTATGCAGGAAGTCTGAGAGGTCTGAGAAGTCTGAGAGGTCCGAGAGGTCCGAGAGGTCCGAGAAGTCTGAGAGGTCTGAGAAGTCCGAGAGGTCTGAGAAGTCCGAGAGGTCGGAGAGGTCCGAGAGGTCCGAGAGGTCCGAGAGGTCCGAGAAGTCTGAGAGGTCTGAGAAGTCCGAGAGGTCCGAGAAGTCCGAGAGGTCTGAGAGGTCTGAGAAGTCTGAGAGGTCCGAGAGGTCTGAGAAGTCTGAGAGGTCTGAGAGGTCCGAGAGGTCCGACAGGTCCGAGAGGTCCGAGAAGTCCGAGAGGTCCGAGAAGTCTGAGAAGTCTGAGAGGTCTGAGAAGTCTGAGAAGTCTGAGAGGTCTGAGAGGTCTGAGAAGTCTGAGAGGCCAGAGAGGTCCGAAAGGTCCGAGAGGTCCGAGAAGTCCGAGAGGTCCGAGAAGTCCGAGAGGTCTGAGAGGTCCGAGAGGTCCGAGAAGTCCGAGAGGTCCGAGAGGTCCGAGAAGTCCGAGAAGTCCGAGAGGTCCGAGAAGTCCGAGAAGTCCGAGAGGTCTGAGAGGTCTGAGAGGTCTGAGAAGTCTGAGAGGTCTGAGAGGTCTGAGAGGTCTGAGAAGTCTGAGAGGTCTGAGAAGTCTGAGAGGTCTGAGAGGTCTGAGAGGTCTGAGAGGTCTGAGAAGTCTGAGAGGTCTGAGAGGTCTGAGAGCTCTGAGAGGTCTGAGAGGTCTGAGAGGTCTGAGAAGTCTGAGAAGTCTGAGAGGTCTGAGAGGTCTGAGAAGTCTGAGAGGTCTGAGAGGTCTGAGAGGTCTGAGAAGTCTGAGCGGTCTGAGAGGTCTGAGAGATCTGAGAGGTCTGAGAGGTCTGAGAAGTCTGAGAGGTCTGAGAGGTCTGAGAAGTCTGAGAGGTCTGAGAGGTCTGAGAAGTCTGAGAGGTCTGAGAGGTCTGAGAAGTCTGAGAGGTCTGAGAGGTCTGAGAGGTCTGAGAGGTCTGAGAAGTCTGAGCGGTCTGAGAGGTCTGAGAGGTCTGAGAAGTCTGAGAAGTCTGAGCGGTCTGAGCGGTTACATTTAGTAAAAAGTAACATTGTTACACGGCAAGAGGTGCCACCTGTTGGGAGGAAATGAGGGAGATGAAGAAATAAAGGACACGGATGTCGGGAATTTTCCGGGAGATGTTCTACACGCTAATGGCACAATCTAGAAATGACACATGAAGGCGTTATTAGCACAACGTTGTTTTTCCCTGAAATTCTAATAACACCATTAATGTCGGTTCTTCTATCCAGACTTCAAACACACATTTGTTAAAAGGCCACTTACAGGCAGGACAACATATTAACCTTCCAGGCGTGTACATAGAACTACAAACATGGAGCTTAACCCTTTCACTGCCAGAGCCAGTTTTGCATACATATACTCATACATACTGTACATACACACACATACATACATATACTGTACATGCATACACATATACACACACAAGCACACATATACACACACACACATATACATACATACATAAACATACAAAGACACATACTGTACATACACACATATATATATACATACATATACACACACACGCACACATACTGTACAGTACATACACACACATATATACTGTCATACATACATACACCTATACATGCTTACAAACACACACACCATACACACATACAAACACACATTCATACATACTTATAGACATACAGTATCTGACAAAAGTAAGTACACCCCTCAGTCACATTTCTGTAAATATTTTCTTCTATCTTTTCATGTGACAACACTGAAGAAATGACACTTGTCTACAATGTAAAGTAGTGAGTGTACAGCTTGTATAACAGTGTAAATTTGCTGTCCCCTCAAAATAACTCAACACACATCCATTAATGTCTAAACCGCTGGCAACAAAGTCAGTACACCCCTAAGTGAAAATGTCCAAATTGGGCCCAAAGTGTCAATATTTTGTGTGGCCGCCATTATTTTCCAGCACCGCCTTAACCCTCTTGGGCATGAAGGTCACCAGAGCTTCACAGGTTGTCACTGGAGTCCTCTTCCCCTCCTCCATGACGACATCACAGAGCTGGTGGATGTTAGAGACCTTGCGCTCCTCCACCTTCCGTTTGGGGATGTCCCACAGATGATCAATAGGGTTTAGGTCTGGAGACATGCTTGGCCAGTCCATCACCTTTACCCTCAGCTTCTTTAGCAAGGCAGTGGTGGTCTTGGAGGTGTGTTTGGGGTGGTTATCATGTTGGAATACTGCCCTGCGGTCCAGTCTCTGAAGGGAGGGGATCATGCTCTGCTTCAGTATGTCACAGTACATGTTGGCATTCATGGTTCCCTCAATGATCTGTAGCCCCCCAGTGCCGGCAGCACTCATGCAGCCCCAGACCATGACACCCCCACCACCATGCTTGACTGTAGACAAGACACACTTGTCTTTGTCCTCCTCACCTGGTTGCCCCCACACACGCTTGTCACCATCTGAACCAAATACGTTTATCTTGGTCTCATCAGACCACAGGACATGGTTCCATTTGTTATTATTATTATTATTTTTATTATTTTTATTTATTTAGTTGTTTTTTTTTTTTTGCTTTGTCATTTCTTTTTAAATATTTTTTGTTGATTTAAAGCATTATTAAACCCAAAAAGCTAACATTTATTATTAATCATTAATATAATAATATATATATAGAATTGTTGTCATTGTCCTCATTGTTATTATTAATTAATGATCAATAATAAATGTTAATCTTTGGGTTTCATACTGCTTTAAATCAACCAAAAATGACATATATTTTTATATAATCTATCTATCTATCTATCTATCTATCTATCTATCTATCTATCTATCTATCTATCTATCTATCTATCTATCTATCTATCTATCTATCTATCTATCTATCTATCTATCTATCTATCTATCTATCTATCTATCTATTATTAATAATTATAACAATAATAGTAATATTATATATATATATATAATTAATGATATGATTATTATTGTTGTTGTTATTATTATTTATATATTTTTTAGTATAAAAATTTGTATAAAAATAATGGTTATTATTATTGTTATGATTTATTGATGTATTATGAAATGTGTGAATTTGTGTCCTTTATAACTTCCTGACATTCAGTTTGAAGTGATTGGATGTGTGGGGGGATATTGGCTCTGCGATGTGCGTTTGTCTCTCTCAGCGCTGCGTCTGGATTGGGTACAGAACTCATTTCCCCTCCAGGTCGGTCCTCAAAGCAATATACATTTCCTCTCCATCTTCAATCCAAATGGCAAGCTATTTAATAGATGAAATTTTACACCTTCCCGGTTGTTTCTTTGCAGATAGGCGATCGATTTAGCGGCGTAGTGATCCCCCCCGGGGCGAGTGGCCGCTGTTTTTATATTAAATTGTAAAGCCCGGGTAATATTGCAAACGCCGCTGATAGCTTTTTATTGGAAAGCATTAGTCGTGTTGTCGGCTAACAATGCAATTTAGACCTCTTCCCGCACATTTTACATTCCTATTTCACAAAGAGGGGGGAGGGGAGGGGGGGGCGCAGACCGTCTCGGGTTGGAGGAGTGTATGGCGCCGGTGGTTGGAGGAACAGGGGACACGTTTATGGAAAACGTTATTCTATTTGCTGTGCACAACACGGCTTGATTTGACTACAAGATCCATCGAAATATGGTTTTCAGAAAAAAAAAAAAACACAATATGAATTTTTATTTTATTAAGAAAACAATCGATGGAAGTTTGCTCATTTTTAACTACTTCAGCTCCAACTCCTGAACACCCAGCATGGGCCAGAGCAGTGGTCTCCACACTTACCCTGGGGCCGGATGTGGCCCTTTGCTTGCCTTTATGTGGCCCGTGGAGCACTATTCCTTCCACTGACACCAATGATGGGGCACTATTCCTCCCACTGACACCAATGATGGGGACACTATTCCTCCCACTGACACCAATGATGGGACACTATTCCTCCCACTGACACCAATGATGGGGACACTATTCCTCCCATTGACACCAATGATGGGGACACTATTCCTCCCACTGACACCAATGATGGGACACTATTCCTCCCACTGACACCAATGATGGGGACACTATTCCTCCCACTGATACCAATGACAGGGCACTATTCCTCCCACTGACACCAATGATGAGGCACTATTCCTCCCACTGACACCAATGATGGGACACTATTCCTCCCACTGTTACCAATGATGGGACACTATTCCTCCCACTGACACCAATGATAGGACACTATTCCTCCCACTGACACCAATGATGGGGACACTATTCCTCCCATTGACACCAATGATGGGGCACTATTCCTCCCACTGACACCAATGATGAGGCACTATTCCTCCCACTGACACCAATGATGGGACACTATTCCTCCCACTGACACCAATGATGGGACACTATTCCTCCCACTGACACCAATGATGGGACACTATTCCTCCCATTGACAGCAATGATGGGGCATTATTCCTACCACTGTCACCAATGATGGGACACTATTCCTCCCACTGATACCATTGATGGGGCAGTATTCCTCCCACTGACACCAATGATGGGGCACCATTCCTCCCACTGACACCAATGATGGGGCACTATTCCTCCCACTGACACCAATGATGGGGCACTATTCCTCCCACTGACACCAATGATGGGGCACTATTCCTCCCACTGACACCAATGATGGGGCACTATTCTTCCCCTAGCCCCCTAGGATGAGGCACTATTCCTCCCACTGACACCAATGATGGGGCACTATTCTCTCCACTGACACCAAGAATGGGCCATTTTCTACTCCCACTGACCACAGTCTGGCCCCCCTAGATCCTGAAGGATCCCTCAACTACTTATACAAATATAGCCCTTGAAGCATCCCATGTAAATACCAACTCTGGAGCTCCCTATACTACCAACATAAATGCCACCCCTTGAGATCCCTATACTAGCACCCCTATCAAGAGGTCTCCTATGCATGACACATGACTAAGCCCCCCAGAAAAGCCTCCTCCCTCTTTCTCACTTTGCCACAACAAGAATAAGTCATCTGCAGTCACCACATCACCGCCTTGTATCTCGGAAACCAACCGACTAGATCGGCACTCACATTGCATCGTTCAGCTCGTGTGATGAAAACGGCACAACTCTCGCGGAGCTCTTCGTACATTATTGTAAAACCTTTCATAAACAGCTTATAATAAAAGTAAGGCTAACTTAGGCTGAGAGTGGACAATGGCATTTCAATAAAATTACTATAATCATATAAAGGCAGCGCTCTTTTTTCAAGGCAATCTCAAGAGAATTGCTCAATATACGTTATGTAATTCAAAACACCGAGCACCATTATTTCGTGCTTTAAAACAAAAAGGCCACAAATGTCGTCTCTTCATCCGGCTATTCATTACGGGGCTAAATTCATGATTTTTGACAGTGACTCAGCGGGAGGCAAATAAATTACCTTGATTGGAGGTTATACTCCTCAAAGTTGTTCTGTTCAAGGTAAAATGTTCTTAAAATCATAATTTTAACAAAAGCAGAAAACAAAGAGTGCCTGTACAGCAAATTATAGAAATCAGGTGTTTCCGTGAAGGGTATTGCTTCTACATCATACAATGACATTTTAGACAATTGTCCGCTGGCGTTGTTATTAGTTTGGAAAAGGCTTTTTCTTTTTGTTCCAGTAGCACTGCACCCCTGTGTACACTGCCATGTCCATAAAGACGTGGTTTGATGGGTTTGGTGTGGAGGAACTCAAGTGGCCTTCACAAAGCCCTGATCTCAACCCTACTGAACACCTTTTGGGATGAACTGGAATGAGCCAGATCTTCTAAACCAACATCTCACTAAAGACGTGGTTTTATGAGTTTGGTGTGGAGGAACTCAAGTGGCCTTCACAAAGCCCTGACCTCAACCCTACTGAACACCTTTTGGGATGAATTGGAATGAGCCAGATCTTCTAAACCAACATCTCACTAAAGACGTGGTTTTATGAGTTTGGTGTGGAGGAACTCAAGTGGCCTTCACAAAGCCCTGACCTCAACCCTACTGAACACCTTTTGGATGAATTGGAATGAGCCAGGTCTTCTCAACCAACATCTCCATAAAGACATGGTTTTATGGGTTTGGTGTGGAGGAACTCGAGTGGCCTTCACAAAGCTCTGATATCATCCCTACTGAACACCTTTGGGTTGAATTGCAATGAGCCAGATCTTCTCAACCAACATCTCCCTAAAAACATGGTTTTAGTTTTATGAGTTTGGTGTGGAGGAACTTGAGTGGCCTTCGTAGACTCCCAGCACCAGATATGTATTAGTTCACTTTAAGATATGGTTCCCAGGCTCAGCGATCGGTTACGTAAGCCTGGGAACCACCGGGAAGTGGTTTTGGGGGGGACCCCTCCCGACGCTTCTAAAAGTGATCCCACAGTGAATCTGCTGTGGGGATCACTTTTACCCATGTGTCTCCCAGAAGACAGCAGGGGGGACAGGGGAGGGGCCGGACATGGCGTAGTAGATCGCTGCGGATCGCTGCAGATCTTTTGCCAGATAATATCTGTATTATACAGGTATCTGCTCCCCTCTGAACGGTGCCAAATGTGACACCGGAGGGGGGGAGGAACCGGAAAAGGGGAAGTTTCATTTTTGGGTGGAACTTCACTTTAAACAGGAAGTGAAGTGGCAGGAAGTTCATCTAACAGGAAGTGAAATTTGGGGCAGGAAGGATAACCCGACCATGTGGCTTTTTACAGATTACACAGAGCTGACCGGGATGAGGGAATAGGGGAGGTGGTTGCCGTGTTCTCTGCCCAAGTGAGGACTCCATCTTGCCCTAGGGAGGAAGAATGAATCAACCATCAGAGAAATTATTGAAGCCCCATCAGCGGGAAAGGAAATGAGGTGCAAAGTGAGAGACAGCAGTAAAACAACTTGCAAAACGCTCCAAACCGTCCCCCAAAACCAAAAGAAAATAGCTTTGGCATGGCCTCTACCTCAAATATAAAATGGATTGCCAATGTTCTGAACATGCATACCCTAATAAAAGAAAAAAAACTCATACGTTCCATAAAGTTGCAGATAAAAATATCTCTTTTTTTTGGCCCCAGCCTCAGAAAGATTGTGCGCCCCTTGCCTGGAGCACCCCCAAAAAAAAAAATCAACCAACGAGTTCCTACCATTTAAGACGAGCTGGTCTTCCAGGAACTCCAGCGGCTGCTCTATGTAAAATATCTTCTGTTGGAATCCCGGGATGCAGTCGAAATCTCGTGCAACGGCAAATGCGAGAACCTGTGGGAACAAAGCGATCCGTTTTAGAATCAAACGCTTTTGGGATGCAGAAGAGTGTTTGCAAACAGCGGGGTCTTTTTTTTTCAGCCTTCTAGGAAACTGACAAAACACCCCGTTCTGCTTCTTCCGAGGATTAAAGCAGAGGCATGGCTTCCACGTATCAGCTGTCACGCTCCTTTCTAAATATAAGGAGATATCAAAAAGCTTTCAGTCCCTAAGATCTATGTTGATGCACATTTCTGCCTCTAAAGAATTGCATCTTTCACCACTAGCTTGAAGACATTCGGAATCTGGCTGTACTCACTGAAGCTGTTGGGGGTTGAGAATGAAATACGAACTTAAAACGTAAAGCTTTCAAACCCCTCAAAGGTTTCAGAACTTTCACAATGTGATACCATTTTTTTTTTAAAAGTGGACGTTTCAATAACTTTACAAGTCTGCATGAATAAATCCATGACATGTTACACCACAGAGCAGCCTTTCTCCACCTTTTTAACACAAAGGAACCCTTGAAATAACGATCAGGTCTCAGGGAACCCCATAAATAATCTACAATCCATGGTGCTTTAGTGTGGTGGTCAATGGGAAGAATGCTTTTCCATTGGTGGTTAGTGGGGGGAATGCTTCCATTACAGATAGCTAATAAGATCATTGGTATCAAAAATTACATATCTGAGAGGCAACAATTGTTCATTGTTCAAGGAACCCCTAGAAACCTCGGGAGGAACCCTAGAGATCCAGATAACTGGTTGAGAACGGCTGTCATAGAGCAACAATATCCACTTAAAGACCAAGGCCTTTTCTGACACTTTTTGTTTATATTTAAAAATCAGTATTTTCTGCTCGAAAATTACTTAGAACCCCCAAACATTATATATATTTGTCCACCATATTATCAAAAGTATTGTGACGCCTGCCTTTACACGCTTATGAACTTTAATGGCATCCCAGTCTTGGTCCGTAGGGTTCAATATTGAGTTGGCTCCACCCTTTGCAGCTATAACAGCTTCAACTCTTCTGGGAAGGCCGTCCACAAGGTTTAGGAGTGTGTCTATGGGAATGTTTGGCCATTCTTCCAGAAGAGCATTTGTGAGGTCAGGCACTGATTTTGGATGAGAAGGCCTGGCTCGCAGTCTCCGCTATAATTATTCCCAAAGGTGTTCTATCAGGTTGAAGTCAACCCCTGAAAAACAGCCCCACACCATAATCTCCCCTCCACCAAATGACTTGGACCAGTGCACAAATCAAGGTCCATAAAGACATCAACGAGCGAGTTTGGGATGAAGGAACTTGACCAGGCCAATCAAAGTTCCCCCACCCCAAACTCGCTCATCCATGTCTTTATGGACCTTCCTTTGTGTACGGGTCCAAATCATTTGGTGGAGGTGGGATTATGGTGTGGGGGGGTTGTTTTTTAGGGGTTGGGCTTGGCCCCTTAGTTCCAGTGAAGGGAACGCTTAAAGTGTCAGCATACCAAGACATTTTGGACAATTTCATGCTCCCAACTTTGTGGGAACAGTTTGGGGATGGCCCCTTCCTGTTCCAACATGACTGCCCACCAGTGTACAAAGCAAGGTCCATAAAGACGTGGATGAGCGAGTTTGGAGTGGAGGAACTTGACTGGCCTGCAGAAAGCCCTGACCTCAACCCGATAGAACAACTTTGGGATTAATTAGAGCCAGGCCTTCTCGTCCAACATCAGTGCCTGACCTCACAAATGCTCTTCTGGAAGAATGGTCAAACATTCCCATAGACACCCTCCTAAACCTTGTGGACGGCCTTCCCAGAAGAGGTGAAGCTGTTATAGCTGGCAAAGGGTGGGCCAACTCAATATTGAACCTTACGGACTAAGACTGGGATGCCAATAAAATTCCTGTGCATGTAAAGGCAGGCGCCCCAATACTTTTGGTAATATAGTATATATATATATATATATATATATATATATATATATATATATATATATACACACTATACCACCACACCTGACCCTGGGCCACCAATTGGGTAATTAATTTTTTTTTACCTCTGCACAAAATTAACATAGCTCCCAACTGTTATGTGTTATAAAACCACTCTGTCCCTCTTGCCACCTCAATAGTTCATCTTTTTGTTCTGATGTACAGAATACATTAAAAAAACTATCAAATGAGTTACACCATGCTCAACCTTTCATCCAATTATTACCTTTGTTATTTTGAAAAGCCAGTATAAAAAAGTAGCAAAAAAATCACCTGTGGATTTAACCAATTATTTGTACTTCATAGTCCATGGAAATGGGGGGGCGCGGTGGAGTTGTGCTAAAAGGTATCCCCTGCATGCATTGACACTTCCTCACGGTCTTCTCCTTTGAACCCTCTCTTCTACGGGCCAACCGTTACACAACTTGTTACACCCCACAGATAAAACAATACCATTCATTTAATCTACGCAAAGAAAACACCGCCATTCCTGCGACCACAAGGATAGCAAAACAGACGAGCCCTCGAGGCGAAATAAAATAAAACCCGCCGCTGATTGTACGCCAGCCGCAGGTTGAAGTAATCTGTGAGATGACACATAGGAAAGGCCGGTTTTCTTTCAATTACGTTCCCGCAGACTGCGGTTGTGTTCTCCATTCCTCACTCAACGCTTCTTTTACGCTAAACTTCTATCTCATTACCGATTGCATGGTGGGCAATCATCGTTAACGATGGAACATGAAAAAAAAAGGTTTAAATTACGAGCAGCTTACCATGATTTAAGGGTTGGAGAAGCTGCTGCACATGACACCGGGCTTTATTTGTAATCAGGTGGGTTAAAGGGATGGTCTCACACAGAAATTGTTACCCCCCCCCCCCATTTACAAAGGATAGTAAACATTTTTTTTTTACACGCATACTTCAGATCAGGGATAGGCACGGACCAAGGCTGTGGTGGACATTTTCCAAATTACAGACCTTAGTGAAGGACACCAAGGTACATTGGTGATCAGTGGGAAGAATGTTCCTTACATTGGTGATCAGTGGGAAGAATGTTCCTTACATTGGTGATCACTGGGAAGAATGTTCCTTTATATTGGTGATCAGTGGGAAGAATGTTCCTTACATTGGTGATCAGTGAGAAGAATGCTCCTTACATTGGTGATCAGTGAGAAGAATGTTCCTTACATTGGTGATCAGTGAGAAGAATGTTCCTTACATTGGTGATCAGTGAGAAAAATGTTCCTTACATTGGTGATCAGTGAGAAGAATGCTCCTTACATTGGTGATCAGTGAGAAGAATGTTCCTTACATTGGTGATCAGTGAGAAGAATGTTTCTTACATTGGTGATCAGTGAGAAGAATGTTCCTTACATTGGTGATCAGTGAGAAGAATGCTCCTTACATTGGTGATCAGTGAGAAGAATGTTCCTTACATTGGTGATCAGTGAGAAGAATGTTCCTTACATTGGTGATCAGTGGGAAGAATGTTCCTTACATTGGTGATCAGTGAGAAGAATGTTCTTTACATTGGTGATCAGTGGGAAGAATGTTCCTTACATTGGTGATCAGTGGGAAGAATGTTCCTTTACATTGGTGATCAGTGGGAAGAATGTCCCTTACATTGGTGATCAGTGAGAAGAATGTTCCTTACATTGGTGATCAGTGAGAAGAATGTTCCTTACATTGGTGATCAGTGGGAAGAATGTTCCTTACATTGGTGATCAGTGGGAAGAATGTTCCTTTACATTGGTGATCAGTGGGAAGAATGTTCCTTACATTGGTGATCAGTGAAGGAATGTCCCTTACATTGGTGATCAGTGAGAAGAATGTTCCTTACATTGGTGATCAGTGGGAAGAATGTTCCTTACATTGGTGATCAGTGAGAAGAATGTTCCTTACATTGGTGATCAGTGGGAAGAATGTTCCTTACATTGGTGATCAGTGAAGGAATGTCCCTTACATTGGTGATCAGTGAGAAGAATGTTCCTTACATTGGTGATCAGTGAGAAGAATGTTCCTTACATTGGTGATCAGTGGGAAGAATGTTCCTTACATTGGTGATCAGTGAGAAGAATGTTCCTTACATTGGTGATCAGTGAGAAGAATGTTCCTTACATTGGTGATCAGTGGGAAGAATGTTCCTTTACATTGGTGATCAGTGGGAAGAATGTTCCTTACATTGGTGATCAGTGAGAAGAATGTTCCTTACATTGGTGATCAGTGAGAAGAATGTTCCTTACATTGGTGGTCATTAGGAAGAATTACCCCGTTACAGATAGCTAAAAAGATCAATGGTGTCAGTGGAAACTTATTTGAGAGGCAGAAATTGCTCATTGCTTAAGGAACCCCTAGCACCCTCAGTAGGAACCCTGGTTGAGAAACCCTGCCCTAAACCAAAGAAACCAGTCCATACCAGCTTTTGGCCATATGGCCATAGCAGCCTTGTTTTACATATTAAGAAAACAATCCTAATAACAATACAATCATTTAATAAGGATTAGTGTTGTAGGTCCCAGCTTCATATTTCTGTGGAACCAAATCTATACGAAGGGCCCCCATAAGCTCCATACCACCTCAGGGACCATCTCCACCTAACCACAGACAAATTCTGATCCATGACTACTAGGTCCCAAAAAGTTGACTGCACTGAAGAGAGTAAGCCATACCAAAGATAAGTTCCTGTCTTTCTCTTACCACCACCAAGCTGACCATCTCAAAGACTGGCCGGCCCCTCAAAAGTCTGAAAGATAATAAACTGGTCCTTTGTTTATTAAGTTTGGAGACCCCTGATCTAATAATATAACTCAAAAAAGTAATTTCTGTAAAAAAAAAAAAAGTAAATTCCAAAAACCCAGTGTGACTCACTGTGCCTGATTTACATGAAATTCAATTATTAGCACTTGCAACTTTGTGCTTCTGTACGTCCTTGGGAAGGTGACTAATACAAAAAAAAGTTGGCTTACCAACAAGATAAACCAATTTATTTTCTTTCCCCCCTCGAGATTTAATCACATTGCATGATTATTAAAGGCCTCTATCTGCATCGTGCTGTTTGTGAAACTTCAAATTAGTTTATGAACAATGTACGATGGTCTGATAGTCGCAGGGAGGAGCGCTGATTTGGGTTGAATACAAAACAACAACAAATGTAAAGGAGAGCTTCAGGTATCATAAAAAACGGTCATAAATAAATGAGTTTGTAAAAGTTATTAACCCTTTCACTGTGGGGTTCTGTCACCCGGTTTGTTTCTCAGAAGGCCAAATTAATTTTCCTATTTTTCACACGTACCTTACAGGTTGGGATGTTTGCACACCCCCCCCCCCCCATCTCCAAACCATGCATATTTAAAGTCTGAGTCCTGTAGAATTAAACTGTATCTAAACCCAAGGTGAGACATCCGGACATCAGGACAGCGGAAACCCTATATCTTCTCCATAACCCAGAGGGATGGTGTTCTGTAGCACTCATAAATATTAATCCATAGACAGGAGTCCTGTAGTCCTCAGGGTAGGATGGGGTATTCCTCAGGATATCCTGAAGTCCTCAGAATTGGATAAGGTAGTCCTCAGGATGTAAGATGTAGCCTACAGGATAGGGATCGTGTAGTCCTTAGAATGGGATAGGGTGGTCCTCAGGACATAGGATGTAGCCCTTAGGGGATGCAGGATAGGGGTCCAGTAGTCCTCAGAGTGAGATAAGGTAGTCTTCAGGATGTTAGATGTAGCCCTAACGAAACAGGATAGGGGTTCTGTAGTCCTCAGAATGGGATGGAGTATAGGAGTACCTGATACCAGGATAGGGATCATGTAGTCCTTACAATGGGATAGGGTAGTCCTCAGGACATAGGATGTAGCCCTTAGGGGATGCAGGATAGGGGTCCTGTAGTCCTCACAGTAAGATAAGGCAGTCTTCAGGATGTTAGATATAGCCCTAACGATACAGGATAGGGGTTCTGTAGTCCTCAGAATGGGATGGAGTATAGGAGTACCTGATACCAGGATAGGGGTCATGTAGCCCTTAGAATGGGATAGGGTGGTCCTCAGGACATAGGATATAACCTTTAGGATGCAGGATAGGGGTCCTGTAGTCCTCAGAATGGGAAAGGGTAGTCACCAGGATGCAGGATGTAGCCTTTAGGATAAAGGATAGGTGTCCTGTAGTCTATAGAACGGGAAACGTTAGTCATCAGGTTGAAGGATGTAGCCTTCGGGATACAGGTTAGGGGCCCTGTAGTCCTTAGGATAGGACAGGGTATTTCTCAGGATATCCTGTAGTCCTCAGAATGGGATAAGGTAGTCTACAAGATGTAAGATGTAGCCTACAGGATAGGCGTCATGTAGTCCTTAGAAAGGGATAGGTTAATCCTCAGAATGTAGCCTCATGAGTCAGAATTAGGGTCCTGTAGTAATCAGAGTGGGATAGGGTAGCCCTCAGGATACAGGATAGGGGTTGTGTATTCCTCACAGACAGTCCTCATGAAACTATCAGCTTACAAGATTTCTGGCAGGATCAACTTTTTTTTTTTTTTAAATCA
This sequence comes from Lithobates clamitans, assembly GCA_037952925.1. Classification (NCBI taxonomy): domain Eukaryota; kingdom Metazoa; phylum Chordata; class Amphibia; order Anura; family Ranidae; genus Lithobates; species Lithobates clamitans. The sequence continues at coordinate 226,772 of JBBGZY010002734.1, forward strand.
AACAAAATGCTTTCAATAGTATAGTTAACAGACCAAAAGGAATTAAATGGGAGAAAATCACTGATGAGGTTTACATGCCCTTTACAGTGCCTTGAAAAATTACTACAATGGAATGGTTTAGATCAAAGCATATTCATGTGTTAGAATGGCCCAGTCACAGTCCAGACCTAAATCACATTGAGAATCTGTGGCAAGACTTAAAAATTGCTGTTCACAGACGCTCTCCATCCAATCTGACAGAGCTTGAGATATTTTGCAAAGAAGAATGGGCAGAAATGTCCCTCTCTAGATGTGCAAAGCTGGTAGAGACACCCCCAAAAAGACTTGCAGCTGTAATTGGAAAGAAAGGGGGTTCTACAAAGTATTGACTCCGGGGGGCGCCATACAAATACCCCCCACACTTTTCACATATTTATTTGTAAAAAATGTTGAAAACCATTTATCATTTTCCTTCCACTTCACAGTTATGGGCCACTTTGTGTTGGTCTATCACATAAAATCCCAATAAAATACATTTACGTTTTTTGGTTGTAACCTGACAAAATGTGGAAAATGTTAAGGGGTATGAATACTTTTTCAAGGCACTGTAAATAGGATACTAATAGTTTTATACATGCCTAATGTTTACCAATGAATGTTTTCAGTAATAATACACTAGAGTACCTGTTAAGGGGTTTAAATCATTCCCTAATTTATCCAAAACTACAAAATAAAGCTCTGGCTTTAGATACATTAAAAAAAGCCACCCTTTTCACACGATCTCCAGTGCTGTTTCCTACAGACCCACTACTTCATGGTCTACTAACCATTCTTTAACTTGTTCCTTGACATCCAACATCATTACAACCCCTTCAAATGAGTCCAAGGAATCAAGGACAGGCCCCTCGGGGGTGTGGCTTTACGTGCTCTTGACTTACAGGAGAATACCGCACAGACAGGCACTAATGACAGTGCCAATTTCTGCAGCATTCAAGCCTGCCCACCACTGGAAGAAGAAGACCAAAAAAATAAACATTAGGCAGAAATTTGGATGAAGGAGGCTGGGAGGCAATGGGGACTTTAGAAACAGGAGGTGGGATCTGAATTGTATGCATACCCAAAACTTTTTTTTTAAGTTTTAGAATAGAGGGTTGTCAGACTCAGAGACCAGTAGCTATAGCATTAGAGAGTCTCTCACCTACCAGCTGGATAAGTGAACAAGCAGGTCACCCTTGCAGATGATGCAGGCCCATCTGAGGTACAGGGGTCTAAGTACTAACTGATGTTCACCAGAGCTCCTAAAGGTGGGGATGGGTTTTGATTTGTGTGGGCACCAGGTTGCAGTCACCAGGAGGTGAGCAAGATGTGGTCCAGTAGCAGATATAGCAGGTAGGGGTCAAGCAGAAGCATAGCCAGTAAGCAAGCCAAAGGTCAGTAATGGGTGGTTGCAGGTTGTGATCCAACAGAAGTGTGGTCGAGGAACAAGCCAAAGGTCAGTAATGGGTGGTTGCAGGTTGTGATCCAACAGAAGTGTGGTCGAGGAACAAGCCAAAGGTCAGTAATGGGTGGTTGCAGGTTGTGATCCAACAGAAGTGTGGTCAAGGAACAAGCCAAAGGTCAGTAATGGGTGGTTGCAGGTTGTGATCCAGCAGAAGTGTGGTCGAGGAACAAGCCAAAGGTCAGTAATGGGTGGTTGCAGGTTGTGATCCAGCAGAAGTGTGGTCGAGGAATAAGCCAAAGGTCAGTAATGGGTGGTTGCAGGTTGTGATCCAGCAGAAGTGTGGTCGAGGAACAAGCCAAAGGTCAGTAATGGGTGGTTGCAGGTTGTGATCCAGCAGAAGTGTGGTCGAGGAACAAGCCAAAGGTCAGTAATGGGTGGTTGCAGGTTGTGATCCAGCAGAAGTGTGGTCGAGGAACAAGCCAAAGGTCAGTAATGGGTGGTTGCAGGTTGTGATCCAGCAGAAGTGTGGTCGAGGAATAAGCCAAAGGTCAGTAATGGGTGGTTGCAGGTTGTGATCCAGCAGAAGTGTGGTCGAGGAACAAGCCAAAGGTCAGTAATGGGTGGTTGCAGGTTGTGATCCAGCAGAAGTGTGGTCGAGGAACAAGCCAAAGGTCAGTAATGGGTGGTTGCAGGTTGTGATCCAGCAGAAGTGTGGTCGAGGAATAAGCCAAAGGTCAGTAATGGGTGGTTGCAGGTTGTGATCCAACAGAAGTGTGGTCGAGGAACAAGCCAAAGGTCAGTAATGGGTGGTTGCAGGTTGGGATCCAGCGGAAGTGAAGTCGAGGAACAAACAAAAGGTCGGTAACGGGTGGTTGCATGTTGGGATCCAGCAGAAGCGTGGTCGAGGAGCAAGCCAAACGTTGATAACGAGTGGTAGCAAAAATACAAATGGCAGTAGGAGTGACAAGAGCAAGATATTAGCTGGAGAGAGCACAATAATCTGTTAAACAGCAAGTGCAGAGACATGGTCTAAATCAGGAAGTACATGGGAGGAGCAAAGAGTTCAAGGTTCAAGAAAAACAAGGTTCAAGGCAAAATATTTCGAGGAATTCTCCAGGGAGCTGTCCAGCATCTCAGGTGGCTCAGCAAGAAGAGACATCGCCAGACACAGCAGAGGTCACAGGCCCATACTGGGGTCCTGACAAGGGTATTATGGAAGGGCTAAAACCCCTATCAGATTATTTTTTTGCTTTGTGTTGTTTTTTTTGTCTTGTGCTTGAGATAGAATTTTCTCCAATTACATTCCACGTTCACGGAAACATTTATGCAGTAGAAAGAGAGAATAAAAGGCATTGTGTTCAGATCTGCCGGTGACCTTGCAAACTTAGAATTGAGGACAAGCCAGTAGATTGATTGCTGTAGTCACGGAACGAGAGCGGAACTGCCAGAGCATTGGCTGCTACCCGCTACAGTAGGTCACCGAAACTAATTAAGATGTCAGAAGTGCAATTATCCCCTAGACAAGGCTATCAAAAGCTAAGATAATGTATAGTAATGATACAGTAACACAATGTTTGCGAGAATGAACTTGTCAACAGTAATGAGGACAACAGAAATTGGAGAGAAAGCTGTTGCTCAACAGATATGTGCCAATTTATTCACTTAAGCAAGCAGGGGGCTGCGGCAGGTGGAAAACGCTGTTTTTACTTGAGTTTTCATCTTCCTAAAACATAATGTAAATATTTCCTCCTTGGAATAGAAGACTAAATAATTGCCTCTCTGGGGGGTGGCAAGTCCAAACCCAACAGAATTCAATTGCTAAATCCTCTTGCCAAGTCTTCTGTACTGAAAAACCTCAAATGCCTGCACCCCCCTGCTGCACTCAATGGTTCCCCCTATCAATATAACACTAATGTATATTATAGTGAGGTAGGAGCAATGGGAGGAACCAATGTGTGTGGCAGGGGGTAAATTCATTTGACAGTTTCCAGATTTGTTGAATACTGAAGGTTGTGTTAGAGGTTTTAGTGTTTAAAGGCAGAGGTGTTCAAGTTCGACCCACCAGAACGATAAGTATATAGAATCTTCTACTGTGGAGAGAAGTTCCTTGGATTTCATTTGACAGACTGGCATCCACACTCGTCCTCATCCTTGACTCTTTGCATTCATTGTCCAGTATCTACTCGTACCACCACCAGCATTCAAGACCTGATGGAGAAGGGGTTGTGAGCTCCCCGGAAATGTGTTGGCTTTTACCTTCTTATCTTTTATCAAGATTAATATATTTATATTGGACTTATCACAAACTTGTGTTTCTCTCATCCTTTACATTCACTTTGGACTGCTTTAAGGACCCATAGGTATGCCCCTTGTGGTAGAGTGCTGCCTCTTAGCCCTTTGGCACTGGCCGCAAGCAAATATGCGACCTCTTGGGTGAACATTGGCATTGAGCATTCATTAGAGCATATGCAGCTGTACTGAGAGCGCATGCCCTGTGTGCTCCCGGTACAGTTACCGGCGGCTAACGGAAAGCTCGCGAACGCTGCTTGCGATCGGAAGCTTTCAGATCATGTGACCACCATGACAGCCAATCACGGCGGTCACATGACCATAAACCCCAGCCCTAATTATACCTACTTACTTACCTTTGGGTTCAAGGCTCCATCAACACTCATTTTAGATATTGTATAGGAAGTGGCAGAGTCACTTTAAGAATAGAGTTTTTCTATGTGTTATAATAAGGTTCCACCTTCAGAATGTGCCAGGAATAACCCGTAAACAAGATGGATGTTGTTCAGTTCTATAGAAGCCATAAGTCTGAGGCCAAAAGTTCAAGGGCCCAGCCATAGGCCATCAGTTTGAGGACCCAGCCATAAGCTCAGGGACCTAGCCATAAGCCATAAGTTCGAGGACCCAGCCATAAGCCATACGCTCAAGGAACCAGCCATAAGCCATCAATTTGAGGACCCAGCCATAAGTCATCAGTTTGAGGACCCAGCCATAAGTCATCAGTTTGAGGACCCAGCCATAAGCCATAAGCTCAAGGACCCATTCAAAAGCCATTAGTTCAAGGACCCAGTCATAGGTTATAAGTCCGAGGCCATAAGTCCAAGGACCCAGTTCGAGCCATAGGTCCAAGGACCCATAGGGCTATGGCATATGATAGTATGTGCCAGGAATAACCCATAAACAAGATAGATGTTGTTCAGTTCTATAGAAGCCATAAGTCTGAGGCCAAAAGCTCAAGGGCCCAGCCATAAGCCATCAGTTTGAGGACCCAGCCATAAGCCATCAGTTTGAGGACCCAGCCATAAGCTCAAGGACCCATCCATAAGCCATCAGTTTGAGGACCCAGCCATAAGCCATATGCTCAAGGAACCAGCCATAGGCCATTTGTTCGAGGACCCAGCCATAAGCTCAAGAACCCAGCCACAAGCCATCAGTACGAGGACCCAGCCATAAGCCATACGCTCAAGGAACCAGCCATAGGCAATCAGTTTGAGGACTCGGCCATAAGCTCAAGGACCCAGCCATAAGCTCAAGGACCCAGCCATAAGCCATAAGCTCAAGGACCCATTAAAAAGCCATAAGTTCAAGGACCCAGTCATTGGTGATAAGTCCGAGGCCATAAGTCCAACGACCCAGTTCGAGTAATAGGTCCAAGGACCTATAGGGCTACCCCATATGATGTACCAGGAATAACCCATAAACAAGATAGATGTTGCTTGGTTCTGTGGAAACCATAAGTCCAAGGACCCAGCCAAAATCCATACGTTCGAGGACCAAGCCATGAGTTATAAGTCCGAGGCCATGCGTTCAAGGACCCAATTCGAGCCATAAGTCCATAGACCCATAGGGCTACCCCATATGATAGATTGCTGACTCTTTGAAGACTACACCTGATTATTCTTATTTAATTACCTTTGAGTCTAAAGCTCCACCATCAATCTTTCGATTTTGTTTAGGAAGTGACGGATTTGCTTTAAGAACAGAGCTTGATGTTGACAATCAAATTCTCTTTGATTGAACAATGATTTCCTGAAAGGATGTTAAAAAATAGCTTTTGTTGTAAAAGCTACATGCAAGAATGGTTAGTGTTTAATCAGGATGCACTGACTTTCATTTATTTCAGACATGACAGAAAGAGCCAGGAATAACCTGTAAACAAGATGGATACTGTTCGGTTCCGTAGAAGCCATAAGTATAGCGTGCAGCAGATCGTGCTGAGAAATACTAGCATGCTCTTCTGTAAAATGCCTTAAGTCTACATAATGAGAGGTTTTGTTTAAAGGTGTAAGAGAAACAGGCATGAAAATAGGTATAATAGTTTTCTAGCATTCATGACAAGCTGAGATGGTGATTACCAGCCTTGTAATATGTATAGAAGGTTTTACGATTATTCATATTACGTGGCTATAGGCTGTTTTTTTTTTTTATACCCGGTACAGAGAGAAAAGCACTCTATTCTATCTCCTAAAGTGGTCATACTGTGTTTTAAAAAAAAGTAGAAGCAGTAAACCCCGCATGACAGCTTTTCTCACAACTGTTCCGGTTCTCCATCATCCGTTTCTAAATTTCCTAGGGGATTGTACTTTGAAAGTCTACCACTGACACGAAGAACGGGCTTCCTCAATAGCAGAGCTAAATTCTGAATTCATATGTAAAAGAAGAATGCTGGCCTTACGCCGGTAGAATTTTGTTCTAGCGTTTGAAAGAGAAAGTATAAAAATGACTCATCCGAACCATTGGATGGCGCCTTCATGGGCTCACTAATTCTGACATCTTGCCAAAGTCTTGATTCTTGTAGAATAAACGTTCTACTTCAGATTACCATTGACAAGGGCAAGCACATAAGACTAGTTCTGATTTTTCTCAGCTGGGAGTGAATTCAGCGATTATTAATTTGTTCACTTCCATTAGATGCTATTCTTTGATTCTTTTTTGGTCGCTCTAATGGAAACCAGTGGTCCAATTATCCTCTTTAACTCTTATGCCGCGTACACACAGTTGGACTTTCAGACGGGAAATGTTGGATGTGAGCTTGTTGTCGGAAAGTCCTCCAACCGTGTGTACGCTCCATCGAACATTTGCTGTTGGACTTTCCGCCAGCAAATGTTTTCTAGCAGGTTCTCAAATTTTTGTTGCCGGAGATTCCAGTCGTCTGGACACAAGTACGTCGCACAAAAGTTCACGCATGCTCGGAATCAAGCAGAAGGAGCCGCACTGGCTATTGAACTTCATTTTTCTCGGCTCGTCGTACGTCTTGAACGTCACCGCGTTCCCACGTTCGTAATTGTTGGCCAACATTTGTGTGACCGTGTGTATGCAAGGCAAGTTCGAGCCAACAACCTTCGGACAAAAATCCACGGTTTTGTTGGCGGAAAATCCGATCGTGTGTACGGGGCACTAGGTAATCAAAAAATGTTCAGAAGACAAAAATTTTCTAGCAAAATTCTATAGGTGCAAGCAGGGCTTTTTTTTTCTCAGGGAACAGGTGCAGGAACTCCGAGTCACCCTTTGTCTCCGCCCCCTACCCGTCTCTGAGCACCATCCCTTGATTTCACCCCGTACCCACCTCCCAGTACAGCACCTTTCTGAGAATACAAAACCGAGTATTTTGGGCTACTCAGTAATTTCTATGAAATTTGTTAAAGAAAAAAAGAAAGATAGTAAAACAGGTCCCTTGCAATGGGCAACAATAGACTCCATCCCAGAAACAATAGGCTCCACCCCAGAAACAAAGGACCCCCCCAGCAACAACAGGTCCCCCACACAGCAAAAGACTTTCCCCAAGCAACAATGGACCCCTCCACAATAAAGTACCACCCGAGCAACAATAGACCCTTCAGCAGCCAGCAACAATAGACCTCTCCCTCCACAGTAGATCCAACCCAGCAACAATTAACCCTCCTGCAAGATAAGACCCCCCCCCCACCAGCAACAGTAGACTTACCCAGTAACAATAGACCCCCACACAAAAACAGATCCCCCACCAGCGACAATAGATCTCCCAGAAGCCAGCAACAATAGACCCTCCAGCACCCCTTGCTAGTACATACATTCAGTGCTGGAGGTGCCAGAACTGCGTTGTCCAGCGTTCCCGCTGAAAAAAAGGCCTGGGTGCAAGGCCAGCTTTAGCCTGAAACTGGAATTTCCTCCTCTCCAACCCTTCTTCTCCTCCACGATATTAAAATCCCAATTTATTTCCTTGTTTGTTTAATGAGAATGACGTGTGGCTTAGGAGTACATTCATGAAAGGAAGAGGAGGGCAAGCCTGGGGGTGGCACGTTATCAGGAGGCAGATGCGTAAACCTAGAAGAAACTGCGTCCTACCAATGATCCTACTGAGGAAGCTGGCAGTGTGGGACCTGTGTGGTAACAGTGGAGAAGTGGATCACAGCAGGACAACGCTGTATCTGCAGGGTGGGTCAGTAGTTGAATGAAGGACAACCCAGCATCTAGTAAGTGAGCTTGCACGTCCCATATTCTAGGAGGCATAGGCTTACATTCATGAAAGGAGGAGGGGGACAGGCCTGACAATGCTGACGAGGAGAAGGCAAGACAATGTTGGATCTGCTGGGTGGGTCAGTAATTGAATTAAGGACAACCCAGCATCTAGTATGTGAGCTTGCAGATCAGATATTCCAGGAGGCATAGGCTTACATTCATGAAAGGGGGAGGAGAAGGCAAGACAATGCTGGATCTGCTGGGTGGGTAAGGTTCTGAATTAAGAACAACCCGGTATCTACTAAGAGGGCTTGAAAACAAAAATGAAGAGGGGAGGGTGAGGTTCCTCTTTCACATTCTACAAGAAATTGGGCTAACTTTACATTTTTTTTTTTTTTTTTATGAATTTTTTTTTTTTTTGCACAAAAAAAAAAAATCACGTTTGGAAAAATTGCTGCGCAAATTTAGTGTGACATAAAAAATTGCAAAGACCACCATTTTATTCCCTAGGGCAAGGGTCTCCAAACTTTTTAAACAAAGAGCAGGTTTACTGTCCTTCAGACTTTAGAGGGGCCGGACCGTGGCCTTCATGAGTACTAAATGTCCCATCGTCAGTGGGAGCATACAATCCCCCGTGATTGGTGTCATTGGTAAGAATTATGCCCCATCATTGGTCCCCCTTGTTGATGTCATTTGGAGGAATTGTGCCCCATCGTTGATGTCATTGGGCCCCATTGGTGGTGTCCTTGGGAAGGATTATGCCCCATCATTGGTGTCACTCGGCCCCACTGGTGGTGTCATTGGGAGGAACCGTGCCCCATCATTAATGTCATTTGGAGGAGTTGTTCCCCATCATTTATGTCATTGGGCCCCATTGGTGGTGTCCTTGGGAAGGATTATGCCCCATCATTGGTGTCACTTGGCTCCACTGGTGGTGTCATAGGGAGGAACTGTGTCCCATCATTAATGTCATTGGTAGGAAATGGGGCCCCATCGTTTGGTTCACTAGGAGAAATTGCGCCCTTCATTGGTGTCAGTATATAAAATAGCACCCCAAGGGTCTGATAAAAGCCAGCAAAGGGCCACAGTTTGGAGACCACTGCCCTAGGGTCCCTGCTAAAAAAAAAACATATATAATGTTTGGGGGTTCTGAGTAATTTTTGGCAAAAAAAATGATATTTTTTTACATGTAGGAGAGGAATGCAGGAATTTGCGCGGTATGGAAGCGGTTAAATATAGTCTTCCTCACCCAAGATGGCCGCCGAAGCCATGTGGAGCACCAGTGTCCAATTGGACAGCTGCCTCCATGTGAACACAGGAAGCCATAGAGGAACTAAGCTCCTCACAACTTCCTCCCCCCCTCTGCACTGCCGCTTCAGTTCAGCGCCACCTACAGTGGGGAATACAGACTGCGCCTGCCTACAGACCGATAACACATTCCCACGTTTTTTGTGGTGTGGACATTTATGACAATGTACATTTGTCAGTTACAAATGACAGAATTTGTCAGTTGCACCGGTTATTTACAAAACAAAATATTAGATTTCCAACGCCGCCTACCTTCTCCACCACCCTCCTCTGCACCGTACTGTGTTCTGAGGAAGTTACTTGTGTCCTTATTGTGCTACTTTGTATAGAGTCTCTTCATCGAACTCCCTCGTATCTGAGCCTCTCACACTAAAATACAACAACTTTATTCAGCGATGAACACTGTATTGTAACACCAAGTCATTTTTCACGCCAAGGTCTCCTGAACACAACAACGGACTCCTTAGGATTTGATATTCTTTTGACAACAATTTTATTTGTTGTTTTTTTTTTTTTTCTCTTATATGTCAATTATAGTCCAAAAATGTTTCTTTCATCCCTTTTTACTTTATACCGGTACACAATTTTCCCGACTAAAATTAAACCTGAAACATAAAAACCAAGCAAGGAAAAAAAAAAAAAAAATCACACCACTTTAATATGTAGCTCAAACAACAAAAAGAACGATCTAAAAATCAAAAAGCTTTCAGAACATTTGAAATGTTCAGTAATTTCAATCCACTTTGCATCGAACGCGACAATTTACATTTTCTGGAGCCCTTTAATTTTTGGTAAATGTTTTTTTTTTTGGGAGAGATTTGTGTACAATTCCTCCATACTACAAAGACGATTATAGGTGGATTGGAGATTTCGGGAGGCTTTTGGAATAGATAAAGCTTTCTGGTTGAATCATTAGCGGCTTGTCTTAACCACTTCAGCCCCGGAAGGATTTACCCCCCCCGACCTTCCTGACCAGAGCACTTTTTGCGATACAGCACTGCGTCGCTTTAACTGACAATTGCGCGGTCCTGCGATGTGGCACCCAAACAAATTTGACGTCCTTTTTTCCCCACAAATAGAGCTTTCTTTCGGTGGTATTTGATCACCTCTGCGGTTTTTATTTTTTGCACTATAAACAAAAAAAGACCGAAAATTTTGAAAAAAAAAAGCAATATTTTTTTACTTTTTGCTATAATAAATACCCCCAAAAAATATATAAAAAAACAATTTCTTCCTCAGTTTAGGCCGATTTGTATTCTTCTACATATTTTTGGTAAAAAAAAAAAAAAATCGCAATAAGCGTATATTGATTGGTTTGCGCAAAAGTTATTGCATTTACAAAATAGGGGATAGATTTATGTCGTTTTTATTATTAATTATTTAGGTGGTAAGGTTGAATAAAGACTCCAGTCCATCCGTCTGTGTGTGTGTTTATGTCAATACTATATCCCATAGCCCTGTGTATTTTGTTTGCAAAGATTCTCATATATTATTATTATTTAAGGTGCTTACAGTATCTGACAAAAGTAAGTACACCCCTCACATTTTTGTAAATATTTTATGCCGCGTACACGCGGGCAGACTTTTCAACTGACTTTCCGACGGACTTTCGAACGAACGGACTTGCCTACACACGATCAACCAAAGGCCGACAGATAATGTACGTGATGACGTACGACCGGACTAAAATACGGAAGTTGATAGCCGGTAGCCAATAGCTGCCCTAGCGTCGTTTTTTTGTCCGTCGGACTAGCATACAGACGAGCGGATTTTTCGACCGGACTCGAGACCGTCGGAAAAAAGATTTGAAACTTGTTTTATTTCTAGGTCCGTCGGACTTTTGGGAAAAAAAAGTCCGCTGGAGCCCACACACGATCGAATTGTCCGATGGAGTCCGATCCACAGGACCAAGTCTGCGGGAAAGTCCGCTCGTGTGTACGCGGCATTATTTTATCTTTTCATGTGACAACACAGAAGAAATGACACTTTGCTACAATGTAAAGTAGTGAGTGTACAGTGGGGCATCTGTGGGACATCCTCAAATGGAAGGTGGAGGAGCGCAAGGTCTATAACATCCACCAGCTCCGTGATGTCATCATGGGGGAGGGGAAGAGGACTCCAGTGACAACCTGTGAAGCTCTGGTGACCTCCATGCCCAAGAGGGCTAAGGCAGTGCTGGAAAATAATGGAGGCCACACAAAATATTGACACTTTGGGCCCAATTGCGACATTTTCACTTAGGGGTGTACTCACTTTTGTTGCCAGCGGTTTAGACATTAATGGCTGTGTGTTGAGTTATTTTGAGGGGACAGCAAATTTACACTGTTATACAAGCTGTACACTCACTACTTTACATTGTAGACAAGTGTCATTTCTTCAGTGTTGTCACATGAAAAGATTTACAAAAACGTTGTGAGATACTGTATATATATATGTAGTATTTATATATTATTAAATGAAACATGCCTTAAACAAACTTAGTTGTTCCCATTTTCATATACACTATATACTTGGCTTCTCCAGCAGGTATATGATATACAGTACAGACAACCAGGAAGTATCGATGTCTTCCTGAGTAGCGGCGCTGACGGCTCTGGGTGAAGTTACACACTACCTGCCTGTTTGATTGCTTGTTTTATATTTTATCTGATGTACGTATATTTATTGAAGGGGGGTTTGTGTCTGTATACAAAGGGTTTTGAATCATTAAATAGGATTACGCTATGTGCATCTCTTTTTTGTTCCTTGATTCATTATGAGCCCTGCTAGCCTGTGACCCTGTTTACTGTGATGATGACAACACACTATCGCTGAAGGCTCTATTACTCCCCTTTTCTGGTGAGTTTAACCCCCTAGGGGGTGAGTGCTTGTCACCGGGTGGATTTTACAAGTGATCGGTGGAAGGTGCATGTGGAGGATTCTCTCTTAAGATTACCTGCAGATTTTCTGTATTACACCCTGGACTTTCATCACTTCCCTTTACAAGGGATTTCTGTTAAAGGACTCTTTTCTGTTTTAAAATTGTCCATATGTGTTGTTGGCCACAAGTTTCAATTGCTCAACACTAGCGCTGTCTAGTGGAATAATTTAGTCTAAATGTGGATTATTTTATAACACTGTTTTTATGTGTATTTTTTACCTTGTTCTTTTGGTATGAGACAGCTGCTGCTTATTAGATTGTTTCTCTGCTTAAACAGACACAGCAGAGTTCAATAATTGATTCTCAGTTTGTAAGTGTTTTACTGATGTTTATTTATGTTAACCATTTTTAATTATTCTTCTTAATTCTATCTACATCTTGGGCTCTTTAGGGTGTTTGGCGCTGAGTAGTGGTTTCTGCAGGCCTGGTGAAACGCTATTTTATTTTATGATATACAGTATATAAGACACACTCTATTTAATGATGCCACAGCATTTACTACTAATGGCTTTTATAGGCGTTGGGAGGTTTATGTTAAATTTGTTGCTGATTTTTTTTTTTTTCTAATGGACAGAAAGAAACATTTTCCATAATACATTTTTTGCTATTTTGCCATTATTAGACGCCTGCCATAATTCCATAGAGCATGTAACCAATCACACGCACTGGTCGATGCTCAACGTGGTCAAGACTGATAGTCCTGAAACACCATTAAGCATGGAAGGTATTTCACCAGCCTTTGACTGTGAGGAATGTTAGTTGGCCGTTGTGATCAGAAGATGAAGAGTAACCAGGCGGTTGTCATAGATTCACACATCAGAACGCGCACAGAAGATATCGACATCGAGTCCTGAAATATTTCATGCTACCAATACCATTCAGGAAGTTTTTATAATGAAGATCGAACACTAGCTAAAGGGCATGAAGGATGAGAGTAAAAAAAAAAAGAGTCCTGAATGCAATGGAGGAGATTTATTAAAATTGGAGGACTCTGCAAAAGCAGCTGCTTCAGAGCTTACTAAATGAGGGAGAAGCTCTGCTGACTTTAATCATCCAATCACATGCAAGCAAAAATGCAATTTTTAAAAATCTGTTTTATTTTCCTTGCACGTGATTGGGTATTCTTAGCAAAGCCAAGCTTCACCTCATTTACTGAGCTCTGCAGCCAGGGCTGGTGCTACCTATATAGGCAAGGTAGGTGCCGGCCTAGAGCGCAGATCAGTTGTGGGGTGCCGCTGGCGTGTTAACTCACACCCTGCCCCGTTTCATGGCCATAGATGTTTCCTGAACTTTAATTTATCAGACTCACTGTATACAATAGGGAAGGAACAAATGGAGGAAGGATAGCAGGAAGATGGAAGGAAAATTAGAAAGGAGGAAAAAGGTAAAAGAGGAGGAAGGAAGGAAGGAAGGAAGGAAGGAAGGAAGGAAGGAAGGAAGGAAGGAAGGAAGGAAGGAAGGAAGGAAGGAAGGAAGGAAGGAAGGAAGGAAGGACGGACAGCAGAAAGAAGCAAGATGGAAAGAATTTTAGAGAAAAGAAGTAAAAGAAGTAAGGAAGGCTGAAGAAAGGAAACAATGAGGGAGGAAGGAAGGAAGAAAGGAAGGAAGCAGGGGAGGAAGGACAGTAGAAAGAAGGTAGATGGAAAGAATGTTATGTGGGAGAAAAGAAGTAAGGAAGGATATAGAAAATAAGCAATGAGGGAGGAAGGAAGGGAAGAAAGAGAGGGAGAGGGGAGGAAGAAAGGAAGGAAGGAAGGAAGGAGGAAGGAAGGGAGGAAGGAAGGAAGGAAGGAAGGAAGGAAGGAAGGAAGGAAGGAAGGAAGGAAGGAAGGAAGGAAGGAAGGAAGGAAGGAAGGAAGGAAGGAAGGAAAGGAAAGGAAAGGAAAGGAAAGGAAAGGAAAGGAAAGGAAAGGAAAGGAAAGGAAAGGAAAGGAAGGAAAAGACAAAAAAAAGGACAGGATGGAGAAAAGGAATGAAGGAAGAAATAAATGAGAGTGGAAGGTAAGAAGGACTGAGGAAGAAAGGGGAGGAAGAAAAGGGGAGGAAGTAGAAAAAAAGGCAAGAAGAAGAGAAGGAATGAGAAAGGCAGCAAAGTAAGGTGAAAAGACGGGAAGGAAGGAAAGGAAAGGGAGGGAGAAAGTCAGTGAGAAAGAAGTAGAAAGAAAGGTGAGAAGAGAATTAAAGGAAAATGAGAGGAGAGGAGTAGGGCAGCAAGGAAGGATGGGAAAAAAAAGGAAGGGAGGATAGCAGAAGAAAGGATGGGAACGAAGATGGAAAGAAAGATAGGCGAAAAGAAGTAAGAAAGGTTGATGGAAGGAAGGGGAGGAAGGATTGAAGGAAGGGGTGAGAGTGGGAGGTAAGAAGGACTGAGGAAGAAAGGAATGTGAGAAGAAGGGAAGGAATAAAATGGAAGAGAGTCATTGAGGAAGAATGAAAAAAGGAAGAAGACAAGGAGCAAGGTAAAGTTAGGAAGAAGAAAGAAAGGCGAGAAGAAGTGAAAGAAGGGAGAGGGAAGGAGAAAGGCAGGAAGAAGAAAGGAATGAAAGACGTAAGGACGGTGAAAAGAAGGGCAGGAAGGAAGAGGAGGGAGAGACTCGAGTGAGAAAGAGGTTGAAAGAAAGTTGAGAAGAAGAGAATTAAAGGAAAGGGAGAGGAGAGGAGAAGAGAGGAGAAGAGAGGAGAAGGGCAGCAAGGAAGGATGGAAGAAAAGAAGGAAAGGAGGATGGCAGATGGAAGGTTGGAAAGGAAGATGGAAAGAAAGTTAGGAAAGATAAAAGATCTGAGCATGGATGGAAGAAAAGATGAAGAAAAGAGGGAACGAGGAAGGACATAAAGAGAGAGACATGAAGATGGGAAGGAAGGATGAGAGGCAGCAAAGAAGGAAGAAATGAAGGAAGGGAGGACAGCAGAATGAAGGAAGATGGAAAGAATGTTAGGTAGGAGAAAATAAATGAGGAAGCACAAAGAAAGGAAAAAATGAGGGAGGAAGAAAGTAAGGAAAGATGGAAGAAATGAGAGTGGGAGGTAAGTTGTAAGAAGGACTGAGGAAGAAAGGAATGTGAGAAGGAGGGACGGAAGAAACGGGGAGAGAGTCAGCGAGGAAGAATGACAAAAGGAACGAGACAAGAAACAAGGTTAGTAAAAAGGGTGGAAAAAAAGGTGAGAAGAAGAGAATGAACGAAGAGGGAAGGAGAAAAGCAGCAAAGACAGGAGGAAGAAAGGAATGAAAGACGGAAAGAAGGTGAAAAGAAGGGAAGGAAGGAATGAAAGGGAGAAAGTCAGTGAGAAAGGAGGAAGAAAGAAAGATGAGAAGAAGAGAAGGAAGAGGAGAAAAGCAGTAAGGAAGAAATTAAGGATAATAGAAATACAGATGGAAAGAAAATTAGTAAGGAGGATGGAAGGAAGGACGAAGAAAGGAGGGGGAGAGGAAGAAAGGAAGAAAGAAGAGAGGGAGGTAGAAAGGAATGGAGAAGCAAGGAAAGGCGTGAAGGTGGGAAGAAAGAATGAAAAGGGGAGAGAGTCAGTGAGGAAGGAAGAGAGTCAAGAAGAAGAGAAGAAAGAAAGGAGGAAGGATAACATAAGGAATGAATATGAAACGAGTGTTAGGAAGGAGTGAAGAGGTAAAGAAGGATGAAGAAAGGAAAGAATGACGGAGGAAGGAAGGAAGGAAGGAAGGAAGGAAGGAAGGAAGGAAGGAAGAAAGGAAGGAAGGAAGGAAGGAAGGAAGGAAGGAAGGAAGGAAGGAAGGAAGGAAGGAAGGAAGGAAGGAAGGAAGGAAGGAAGGAAGGAAGGAAGGAAGAATTGAGAGAGGGAGGTAGGAAGCATTGAGGAAGGAAGGAATGAGAGAAGGAAGAAAAAGGGAGAGTGTCGGTGAGGAAGCAAAATAGGAAGGTTCAAAACACGGGGAGAGGGAAGAAGAAAGTCGGTCTCCTCTTTATACCTGAAGGCCATTGCTTTGGATATGGGAATGAATTGGTTAATTTGCAGCCTTCTGTCAGGACGATGATCTATAGACGGCCAGGAAGAGGCTGAGAACAGACCTTGGAAATCCTGACGGCTAAAACGAGAGTAAATGTAAAACATCTAAAAGTCAATAGGCCCTGCTCCTGTAAATACAGGCCGTTCTAGCACAACGCGTTTCAGCACTTTCAATTTCTCCAGCTGAGTGCCCACCATCCATATACAGATATGTCATGATACCCTGATTAAGAAAAATGGAAGCCGGGAGCGAGGAACGTCCTCGGGTGCTTCACTTCTCTGGGAATAACAAACAAAGCCAGGACGCCGGCATTGTGTGCCATTCATTGCGGTACGGCGCGGTGTAAATACAATAATGTAGACAAATCCCGGCGGTCGAGCGCTGTTTTATTCTGGAAGATAGAGGTGATGTTAAAAGCATCAAAGTCTTGCCCTGTAAAACAAACCGATCGACAAAATGTGACAGGCCGGTGTTAATGTGATGAATTGGGGCTTTGTTGATGGAGAAAGAGGCCTACGCTGTCTCCATGGTAACTGCCTGGACTGCTCAGGGTGAAATAATTTGTGCAGCGTAGAAACTGGCTGAGAGGGAATCTACAGGATTTCTTTTTATTTTATTTTTTTAGTTGCTATTTTTTAATCCAGTCCATAGTGTATATAAAGTTTCAAATCTAAATCCTAAAGCAGGATTAAGCCCATCGATTTAATGGCTTTCCAAAAGCAGTTACATTTAAGGCATGCCGTGAGTGCTAACTGTCACAGTTGCTTGTGCTCTCAACAGGACTGTCAAGCAATCAAATGGCTGGTGTCATGACTGATCATATGTGCAACACAAAGGCCACTGCAGACCAAACCGAGGCTAAAATGGCAGCTTTATTGGCTGTAAATCTGAGTTCTCCATGGGCCACATCCAGCCGTATACAAGATTTTACCCCCCCGCCCCCCAGCTAGAGTCAGCAGTGTATCCCCAAGTTAAGCGCTTTCCCCGACTTGTTCATTCCCGACTTAGTTGGGGTAGGCGGAACACTTTGATGGGGGTGGGTCAGCCACGCCTCTTGACCTTTAACCTCTGGGACATGCCTGCTGACCTTTGACCTTTGGAGGAGGTCTTTATTCCAATCCCTGAGTCCTAACCTTGTTCTTCAAGGGGAAACTCTAACCCCAACCTTAACCCTAACCCTAACCCCAACCCTAACCCCAACCTTAACCCTAACCCCAACCCCAACCTTAACCCCAACCCTAACCCCAACCCCAACCCTAACCCCAACCCTAACCCCAACCCCAACCCTAACCACAACCCTAACCCCAACCCTAACCCCAACCCCAACCCTAACCCTAACCCAACCCTGACCCCGACCCTAACCCTAACCCCAACCCCAACCCTAACCCTAAGCCCTAACCCTAAGTTCTAACTCTAACCCCAACCCTAACCCTGTGCATTGATTGAGGATTATACCTACGGTTTTCACTTCTGATGTAAGTGGGGGTCTCTGATGTGAACGCTTTTGTAAATGGGGTCCCTGATAAAGACCCTGATGTAAACGTGATCTCTGATAGGGACCCTGATGTAAAAAGGGGCTCTGATGGGGACCCTGATGTAAGGGGAAACTCTGACGGGGACCCTGGTATAATTGAGGCTCTGATGGGGACTCTATAAGGGTGATGTTGATGTATGGAGGGTCACTGATCGGGACCCTGATGACCCCAACTTGTTCATTTCCCGACTTGTTCATTGATATAAGGGTGATCTCTGATGGGGACCCTGATGTAAGGAGGACTCTGATTGGAACCCTGATGTAAGGGCTGACTCAAATGTGGACCCTGATGTAAGGAGGGGGTCTAATGGGGACCCCAATATAAGGGGGAACTCTGATGGGGACCCTGCTATAAGGGTTACTTTGATGGAAGTGGGGGGCTTTGATGGAGATCTTGATGTAAGGGGGACCCTAATGGGAACCCTGATATAATTGAAGCTCTGATGGGGACCCTGTTACAGTATAAGGGTGACTTTGATGTAAAGGGGAACTCTGATGGGAACCCTGAGTCAATTAAGGCTCTGATGAGGGCCCTGCTATAAGTGTGACCTTGATGTAAGGGGGATTCTGATGGGGACCCAAATGTAAGGGGGGACTCCGATGATGACCCTGATGTAAGGGGTTAAAAAAAATTGCAACTGCCCCCGTTTTATTCTACAGGGTCTCTGCTTTCAGGAAAATATATCATTGTTTTGGGGGTTTTAAGTAATTTTCTAGAAGAAAAATGTAGATTTTACCATCTGCATTCATTAAAGCCAAAAAACTTAAACATTGCATTGGTAACAACGAGGTCCAGCCCCTTCATTCCTTCTGAGATTGGAAGCAGCCCACAGACCTGCAATCACAGCCTCATCGTACGCCGGCGAGAACCTTCATTGCTTCGTTGGCAGATATATTACACTACAACAATTGGCGAGTACAGAAAAGTACAGAAAAACAGCAATCAAGCCCTGTTTACCGTCTGTATAAATGTAGGCGCACCTTTCAGGGATCATTGGAATTTTGCGCATTAAAATTGAGAACTCTTAAATGCATATGTTCTTGAACTCTGACAAAAAAACGATGACCCCCCCTTTGCCAGGTACATAATATGGGTTTTCAAAATGGAGTCGTAAATTGTAGTAATCTGCCGGTTTACCGCTGTTCACAAAGAATAATTTGTCTTAATGGCCCCGTTAAATCAAATGCTTGTTAGCTGAGCTGAACAGTAAGTGGATTTGGAAAATGAAAGAGCCAACATTTGTCAAGTATCCAAACCCCGTCATGCAGAACTTATGTACCCACTCTTCTTTTATTTGCACACCTTCTAATTTATGCTTTTATTTTATTCTAATATATGCTTTTAAAGGAAACACCAATACACGGGAGGAAAATGAGAGAACCAAAGGAGGATTCCAAGACATCAAGTGTAGGTCATCCAGAAGATGCCCAATGTTCAGAAGATAAGGCCATGATGAATTGTCCCATGAAACGCCCCTGCTTTACATCAAACCCGAACCCAATATGTCAACTTCAACGTGTTAATGTAACTTTATAAATTGTTTGAAATCTTTTTTTAAGACCCTGTAGCTTTTATGAAAAAAAAAATTCTGGTGGTCCTACATAGTTGTTACATAGTTGTTACATAATTGCTGAAGTTGAAAAAAGACACAAGTCCATCAAGTCCAACCTATGTGTGTGATTATATGTCAGTATTACATTGTATATCCCTGTATGTTGTGGTAGTTTAGGTGCCTATCTAATAGTTTTTATCAATGCTCCCTGCTGATACCACTGCTTGCGGAAAGGAATTCCACATCCTTGCCGCTCTTACAGTAAAGAACCCTCTACGCAGTTTAAGGTTAAACCGCTTCTCTTCTAATTCCAGTGAATGGCCCCGCGTCTTTTTAATTCCCCTTTCGTGAAAAAGTTTTATTCCTATTGTGGGGTCACCAGCACGGCATTTGTACATTGAAATCATATCCCCTCTCAAGTGTCCTGCCATGAAAGTCCTTTTTTTAGGCGCATCTTGTTATAGGGTGACAACTGTCCTCTTTCTTTTTGAAGTGTGCTTCTCTGTTGTCATTCTATCACACACACTGCACAGCCATGGTCCACTGTTTTTACTAACATGAAGACAGTCTAGAGCAGGGGTCCCCAAACTACAGCCCGTGGTGGGCCAACTCCAAGCCCCCTACAAGCATTTATCTTGCCCCCAGCTAGAGTTAGTGGTGTATCCTCAAAGTGCACCGTGTATCGAGGATGAGGGTCAGCAGAGGCTGCCTATGATCTCCCTGAGACATGATTCCTCCAAGTGCCACATAAAGAATTACTGCCCATGACCTGATGTTCGCAGTGATACCCCATATGCGTGGGACGATCGGTGTTTGCGTGCGGGACCAACACATGCGTTCTCCTTTGCACAGGCAGGCGCACTTTAATTTTTTTTTTTTAAATATAAATTTTTTAAAATTTTTTTATTTTTACACTGTTGCGTTAAATTTTTTTTTTTTTTTGGTATCACTTTATTGCTGTCACAAGGAATGTAAACACCCTTGTGAGAGCATTAGGCATGTGACAGGTACTCTTTATAGAGAGATCTGGAGTCTATAAGACCCCAAATCCCTCCTCTGCACTTAAAAGCATTCAAAACACCAAGATCTGCTTTTTTGAATGCTTTAGAATTTTTAAAAACTGGTGCTGATGGTTTCCGAGTAAACCGGAATTGAAGTCATGCCATCAAAGCTGATCCTGGCTTTGCTTGACTGTCCAGCCAGCCAGTGGACGCGCCGGCTGGTCGTTTGGGTCTCTCAGTGGGACGGGAGAGCATAGAGCCGCGTACACAAACGACTGGTTTTGCCAGCAGACTAAACTCCGAAGGTTTCTCCGACGGAACTCCATTAAAGTGGTCTTGCCTACACACGGTCAAACCAAAGTCCGACCAAAGTCCGACCGTCCAGAACGTGGTGACGTACAACGCGTACGACTGGACTAGAAAAAGGAAGTTCAATAGCCAGTAGCCAATAGCTTCCGTCTCGTACTTGCTTCGGAGCATGCGTCGTTTTTGGTCCGTCGGAACAGCATACAGACGATCGGTTTTAACGATAGCAATTGGTTCCGTCTGAAATATTTAGAACATGTTCCATTTCTAGGTCCGTCAGAATTTTCGAAAAAGAAAAGTCCGATGAGGCCTACACACGATCGGAATAGACGATGAAAAGACTCCGTTTTTCTACCGCACATTTCGCTCGTGTGTACGTGGCATAAGTGAGCCACGGAAGGCGGCGGGAGGGGGAAAGAGGTCCCCCTCCCACTGCTTGTAATGGCAATCAAGCAGCTAGTTAGCCGCTCTGATTGCTATTACAAGAGAGCTGACCGCCCCCCCCACCTGAAAAATGCCACACAAGGATGACCTTATCGCGGCACAGGTCCCCACCCACCTAAGTGTGTTTCCTGCTCCTCCTGTTAGATTCTTCCATCATATAAAAAAAATAATAAAACCTCCAGCAGGAAGAATGGGAACCCCTCACAAGGGTCAAAGCCAGAAACTCAGAGCAGAGATCTCAAAAAACAGAATTCTCAAAAAATCACTGGTTTAACTCTCTAATCAAAAAAAAAAAAAGAAAGAAGACCTGAATTTTCTTCAAAGATTTGTGAACCTGGCTCTACAACCTTGTGAGGCATTGACCTGGAACAAACACACAGCAAAGACAAGTCTCAAAAATATACACTTCTAAAAAGAAAAGAAAAAATCCATGACCAACCTCTGATGTCTGTCACCATTTTTAGTGCCAGGGAGCAATTTAGTAAAATGAATGAATTTTTTTTTTAAGGGTGATAGGATAATGAGCATTGCTTATTCAGCACTTCTACATTTGCCTGATTATTTCAATGCAGATCTGTGTGATCTGCAGAGAATTGCTCAGCTTTGGAATCTAGGCACTCATAATTTATGACTTGTATGACTTTCTTCTAATTGGGAAAATTTGCATGCATATATTCAGGGTAAAAAAAAGAAAATGGTTTGCTTAGTTTTCAAACTGTTTAATTTAATATTAATCTTATCTTTGCTGCAGAAAAAGTTTACTTGCTCTGCTCTACACTTACAGTCATGATAGAAAAGACATTAGACTTTACGATTCCAGGTCTGTACTCATTTTATAAAAACCTCAGAATTTTACACAAACTGCCAATACAAAGTGCAGTTTCACGCTATTACAGATGAGATGATAGGTGGGTACTTGTAATTAAAAAAACTTTCCTGGATTCCTAGTTTTCTAGAGGCTCCGGTGGTGTTTTTTTCCTCCAAAGCGGTTTCTGACCTCGCCCCCTGGACCCTAATAAAGGTGCAGCTTGGCTCCCTAACTATAAAAAAAAAAAATATATAAAAGACATTGACATAATCATCTATTTCTGTAACTAGATCGTGGCAGCTGGCCAGTAGTGCCAATTCCGGTAACAACTGCCACGCGAGGGCCTAAGTTGATCCCGGACGAGCCCCCAATTTGTTGGAGAATGTTCAGTAAATCTGTGTGTCTGCCCAGCAAACACATATTTCTCTAGAGGATGAGTGAAAGACACAATGAATTTAATTTTTTTTAAACAAAAATGTCATACACAGATCGTTCTTCCATGTCAATATATTGATATGTTTTAGAGAATCAACTCTCAATTGAGGTGTTAAAAATGGCCTCAGTTTGCTCGCTGACCAGCAATATCTGACTATTATTAATTGCATGAAGGTTCCTTCTTTATCTTACTACTATTCAACGTTGTGGCCTGTTGTAAAAGTTCTGGGACCAGGAGGGGAAAGGCCAACACTCCCAGCCAATCAAGCTCAGCTGCAGGTACATGTCCGCCGCTGTTCCTTCATTGTCCAATCATAGGGTGGTGGAAGGGATGTGACAAAGCTGCATTGCACAAAGGTCAGGTCATGGCCTAGCTGTGCTATCTGGCTGGGATGTAAATTTCCTGGAACTGCCAAAATAATAAATCTTTTTGTCAGTAAGGGCTCCTTCGCACTAGCGGTTGGGGAGTGGTTCAACCCTGTAGTTAAGCCTTTGACCACCCCCTGCTATCCTCTTTATCTGCAGATGCATCGGCCAGGGGTGTACATGTGCCTTGGCCACTATACTTTGCGGCAGGAATTACATACCCTCTGCTGCTTGTGGCTGGCATATTGCCCACTGCCATTCAAGTAAATAGGGCCACTCTGCAAGAGCCCTGCAACCACGTGCAATTGGAGATGGTGAGGCGATCGTGGGCTTAAAGTGATTGTAAGGGTTCGTTTTTTTTTTAAATAACAAACATATTATACTTACCTCCACTGTGCAACTCATTTTGCACAGAGTGGCCCCGAACCTCATCTTCTGCGGTCCCCCGGCGGCTCTCGCGGCTCCTCCCCACATTGGATAACCCCCTAGGAGAAGCGCTCTCCTGAGGGGGTTACCTTGCGGGCGCGCTCCCAAGTCCAGCATTTGCGTCCATAGACACGAATGCCGGACTCGGCCCCGCCCCCAGGCGCTCGCGTCATTGGATTTGATTGAAAGCAGCAGGAGCCAATGGCCATCTAGGGAGAGCGTGTCTCTGGCAACAGAGATACAGGGCTCAGGTAAGTAAAACGGGGGGGGGGGGGGCTGGGGGGGCCTGGTAGGTGTTTTTTCACCTTAATGCATAGGATGCACTAAGGTGAAAAAAACACGAGGGTTTACAACCCCTTTAAGCAGGTAGTGAGGATGTAATACAACTCACCACCTGGCAAATGCTCTCCGAATGTGGATCGCTCTTAAGAGACCAAAGCGCATGCGAACCAGCCCTCATACAGCTTCCATATATGTATTTTATGTTTGTATTGAAGAAGAAGTACGGGGAAAGCTCGTTTGGCTGTACTTCTCCTGTGGATCACAGGAGTGCAGTTCGTTCTGCACTCCTGTGACCTGTTTTTAGCAGACTGTGGGCTGAAGCCCGCTGTCGGCTGATGTCACAGAGCCGGTCCAGGCTCGGGCAAGATCACAACAATGAAGTCGGGGTCCACCCACATGCCTGGACCGGCACCTGGCTCAGCCTCTCAGCGAGCCTCTGGGAGCCTGAGCCGGCCCCTCCCGTCCCCTCCACAGCCCAACGCTCCAGTGAGCACAGGGAACAGAGCAGACAGCGGTGACTGACAGGCCAAACGATCAGCAGTGTTTGATCGCTCGGTTCTCAGTGTTAGAGCCGGCGGGGGACAGATGCAGCATCCACCCAGGTAAGTATGATTTTGCAAAAACAAACAAAAAACATACTTCTCTTTTAAGGAACTTGCTTTGAGTTCCACCATAACTTTTCTATTTTAAAAAGTGACCATGGACTAACTAAGCTAGCTACTTCATTTATTATTTAGAGTGCCAGCAACTGTGCTAAGTCTACCCCGTCTACCACTTTGTACAATTAATTCCTCCAGCCCAATCAATGGCAGAACTTTTCAAAGTTAATCGATCACAGCTTCACTGGTGGATCGGTAAAATAAATCTTTTTTAGCAAAGGGAACCACAAATCGCATCCATCAAGCCCAATTCCTGACACATTTCGAAGGCTTTTTCATTCAGGGTGAAAGTAACGAATTTAAATGACGGCCCTCCATTATTTTGCGGGTGTCAGACGAAGGAACTTAAACCATCCATCTCTAATGGGCTCAGAGAGAGGTGAGGCGCATATTTAATTGATCACGCCCATCGCTGACAGATGAGGGTTTATGGCCCGGCGGAAAGCATGGAAGAAAAAAAAAAAAATAACAAAGTGGCCTAAAGGCCACCTTTCATTAAATATATGTGGCATGTCATCACTGAACCTCTTTTGAAAATGTTAATTGCATGGCCTTCTCTGGCCTCAATACACAGACCTCTAATAAGCATGCAGCCAGTGAAGTCAGAATTTCTGATTTGGATGCTTGTTGCAGATCAAACGCACAAGGTATTGAAGCTATTAAAGCAGCATGAAAACCAAAGAACTAGCATTCCGGGAAATTACCTTTCCATTTCGTTCGACGGCCACCTGTTAATGTTCTACAAACGGCCAAAAACTCAAATTCAAAAATCTGGCTGCAGCCAATTAGGGTCCATGATTTGGCAATAACCCATAAAGTCCATGATTTGCATTTGTAAGTCCACGAGGATCTACAAGCCTCAGACCCCCTTGGAACCCCAACTGGGCTCCCATAACCCACCTCCCCCAAGGCTGTGATACACTCCAACATATTAACAGCTACACTTTGGCAGTTGTTCCCCAGGAACTCTCAAGGGCCAGGGTATCGAACTCAGTTTCATTGCGAGCCGTCCTCACCATTATGGTTGCCCTCAATTGTATCTGCAAGGCTAGACATCCAGAGAGTCTTACTCCACCTTACATCAGATGTCAAGAACCACTCCACCATCAGAAGTCAATAGTCCCCCACCCTCCCTTACATCACAGTGCCCTTACCTTGTGCTGCTGCCAGGAAGAAGCTGGGGGTGGAGCTGGGAACCAGGAAGTGCAGGGTCTGTAGGAGGACCAGAGGAGGGCTGGAGTCAGCTGCCAGAGTCTGCTGACTGTTGAGCCCAGGGGAGGCGGAGACGAGGGGGTGTTGCAGCAGCACAAAATCTGTAGGAGGAGATTCTCTCTGCTGCCACCTGCTGAGACCGGGGGGGGGGAGAGAGATGAGTCTCTCCATGGCGCACTGCGGCACAGAGAAGCGCAGGATCTGGTCGAGGAGTTCTGTTCTCCTCTCTGCTGTCAACTGCTGAAAGCAGGTGGGGACTGAGACGAGGGGGGGGGGGGGGGTGCTGCAGCTGCAGGAGAGGTGCGATGGCCACATGAAATGGCCTGGCGAGTCGGGTTTCAGCCCCCGGGCCTTGTATTTGACACATATGCTATAGGGCATTTAGTG
Organism: Lithobates clamitans; assembly: GCA_037952925.1. Classification (NCBI taxonomy): domain Eukaryota; kingdom Metazoa; phylum Chordata; class Amphibia; order Anura; family Ranidae; genus Lithobates; species Lithobates clamitans. Next base: position 252,259 of record JBBGZY010002734.1, read on the forward strand.
AACCTATTTATATGGTATGACCTGCAGGGGGCGGTAACCTTGCTAAAAAGTGCAGGAAAAACATTAACCCCCTTCTGCTCCGTTAATTCCAGCTCAGCAGGTCCACCTGGGGACGCAGTGCAACATCAAGACATAACGATTTACACCAGGCTGACCTAATTAAATCACATGGACACAGAAAGGGAAAACGCATTAACTCTTCACAGGGCCGTCTTTAAGGCAGGGCAAAAGGGGCAGCTGCCCTGGGCCCTGTCATTTTTGTGGGGCCCAAAGCAGCTGCCTCATACTTGCCAACTATCCTGGTTTAAATTCCCTCGTCCCTTGAAGTTTTAGTCCCGTGCTGTGTCCCAATATCTCAGTGTGAAGTGCTGCTAGTAATGCGGCCCAGCTCTGCCCTATTGTTATGTACAGATGACCCACCTACAGACCCTGTGTTTACATGTAAACTACCGGCATTCATATGTAAATAGCGGCAGCATTCATATGTAAATAGGGTCGGCCGACGGCATTGATATGTATATCTTTCCCCCCTGAGGTCATACCCACAGTAATCTCTAGCAACCAATCAACAAGCAAAAATCATGTGCCGTAACCTCTAGCAACTAATCAGTGAGCCGTAATGTGTTCTGTAACCTCTAGCAACTAATTTGTGAGCTGTAATGTGTGCTGTAACCTCTAGCAACCAGTCAGTGAGCGGTAATGATACACTGTAACCTCTGGCAACCAATCACAATAGCTGCCTGATCTGATTCAGTAAACTGATTTTGAGTCTAGCTGCTATTTCTTGTATGTCTCAGAGCAGGTGGAGAGCGAAACTGCATTGGGGGGGGGGGGGTCCAATCAATATTAAAGATGGCCCTGACTCTTCAGAACCCTCTTGTAGGGACCTGCCTACAAATTGTATTAATTTCTAGGCATTTCAAGTACCTTTAGATACCCCGCCTCCTGCAATTAGTTTACTGCTTTTCTACACAGAGCTTGAAGCCAAAATAAAAGCATCCCCTGCTACAGGAGGTGGAGCATCCTCCCAGAGCCTGCAGAACTGCATGATGTGAAATGCGTCGTCGCCCTCTGCTGGTCACCCATATCCTGCAGCAGAATTTAGTAGTTTAGTAGCATTAGTTTTTCCAACAAATATATATATATATACAGTGTATATATGGGTATGAATTGTGTACTTAACCAGAGTTATCATTCTGTTCGCTGTTTACAACATCCTCGCAAAGGCTCCTAGCAACTTACTTAAGCAGATCATTATCCACCTCCTAAATATTCTGCAGACAAAGCCATCAAGTGCACTCGGCGAGCGAAAAGTCGCGATCACCCACGGCCTTCACGCTGATGCAGGGAATTTGATAAATTGCCAAATCACTCTAAAATGGTTTTATTAATTCGATGCAAATGGCATCACCCAGGTGCCGATCGGAGATGCGAATGATTTTCTTCGCTCATTAGCATTCCGTTCTGGCTCGCGCCCCGCTTGGTGCCGCCTGGCAGGGGGAGAGCAGATTAGCTGCAAGATCCATATTTTTTTTTTTTTTTTTTCTTCCAAACCCGCAAGAACGAATGCCAGGGACCTTCAGAAAGATGGCAGGAGAATCTCGCGTGTTGACAAGCTGATTTCATGCAAATTTATTTCATGCAAATATCCAGCTACTTCTTTTTTTCTTGAGCAAGGATTAGGGGGGGGGGGGGGGCGGTAATAGATGGCAAGAAACTCCAGACTTCCTTCTGGTTAATAGTCCAGAAAAGGCTAATTATCACCCACTGTACATAAGGTTGTGCAAATGGATATATTTGTCTCTGCGGCTCTGATTGCGATCCGACCTTACTCCTTCTTACAGTTTCTGCAAATCTATTTTGACCGGAGGTGGCTAATGTCGCTCTTTTTCCCTTACAGAAAACTGAATCACTAAAACTTCAGATAGATGTATGTATCCCCCTCCCAGATAGGCTGCTAGGCTTGGTTAGGCAAATGTAGTTCCGTGGCTCTCCTGTAATCAGCAGAGCGGCTCCCAGGGAGGAATAGTGCCCCATCACTGGTGTCAGTGGGAGGAATAGTGCCCCATCCTTGGTGTCAGTGGGAGAAATAGTATCCCATCATTGGTGTCAGTGGAAGGAAGAGTGCCCCATCATTGGTATCAGTAGGAGGAATAGTGCCCCATCGTTGGTGTCAGTGGGAGGGATAGTGTCCCATCATTGGTGTCAGTGGTAGGAATAGTGCCCCATCATTGGTGTCAGTGGGAGGAATAGTGTCCAATGATTGGTGTCAGTGGGAGAAATAGCATCCCATCATTGGTGTCAGTGGGAGGAATAGTGCCCCATCATTGGTGTCAATGGGAGGAATAGTGCCCCATCATTGGTGTCAGTGGGAGGAATAGTGCCCCATCATTGGTGTCAGTGGGAGGAATAGTGCCCCATCATTGGTGTCAGTGGGAGGAATAGTGCCCCATCAATGGTGTCAGTGGGAGGAATAGTGCCCCATCATTGGTTTCAGTGGGAGGAATAGTGTCCCATCATTGGTGTCAGTGGGAGAAATAGTGTCCCATCATTGTGTCAATGGGAGGAATAGTGTCCCATCATTGGTGTAAGTGGGAGGAATAGTGCCCCATCATTGGTGTCAATGGGAGGAATAGTGTCCCATCATTGGTGTCAGTGGGAGGAATAGTGCCCCATCATTGGTGTCAGTGGGAGGAATAGTGTCCCATCATTGGTGTCAGTGGTAGGAATAGTTCCCATCATTGGTGTCAATGGGAGGAATAGTGCCCCATCATTGGTGTCAGTGGGAGGAATAGTGCCCCATCATTGGTGTCAGTGGGAGGAATAGTGTCCCGTCATTGGTGTCAGTGGGAGGAATAGTGCCCCACCCATCATTGGAGCACAGGTGTGTCAGGAGGAAGCTGTCTGTCTGGAGCTGCTGCAGATCCGTGTGAGAGGGGACTGGTGAGGAAATCTATCCCAGCTCTCCTGGCCCCTTTCTGGGGAAGCCATGGAGGCCAGCAGGGCCTCTCCTGCTGGAAGCTCCCAGCCTAAGGTGACCAGATTTTTAAAATGAAATCTGGGGACATATTCGTTTTTTACAAATTGGATACCAAGTGACACTTCTGACACTTTGTGGGAACCAGTGATCGGTGCTAAAAATATGCACTGTCACTGTACTAATGACACTGGCTGGGAAGGGGTTAACATCTAGAGCAACCAAAGGGTTGTAGAGGAGGTGCTTTTACTAGGGGAAGGCATAGATCCCTGTCTCTGCTTTGCAGGGACACAGGATCAATGTCTTCCATACTGACAGAACGGCGATCTGCCTTGTTTACATAGGCAGACCGCCCTTCTGCCCTTGTACAGGATGACAGGTGGGCACTGGCGGACGTCGAGTCCGCCGGACCCGCTGACCGGCTCTGATACCAAGAAATGCAAGATCACATATATACAGTATATATATGGTCCTGTGCAGCGCGACCGCCCTGTAGAAGTAAATCTGCTACCGGTATGAGGTGGTTTGCAACTGGTTAAGATCATCAGCATTATGATAACTCACAGGCAGCAGGCACTCTATCATGGCTCTGGCTGGCTCTGTGTCAGTGTGTCACATGACATGGCTGCTGGGTGCTGATACATATGACCAATAAGGTAACAAAATCAGTACCCAGCAGCCATGTTATGTGACACACTGTGACAGAGCCAGCCAGAGCCATGATAGAGTGCCTGCTGTCTGTGAGTTATGATACCATCCATGAGAGACAGACACAGTGCAATGTAGTCTATTCACAGACACCCCTAAAGCACACTTGTGTTGAAGCCTTGAAAGCACTGGCAGCCCAACGATCGGATCCACTTCCACTCTTCCTGCTGCTGGACACTGTCAGCTGAGCTTCTCTGCCTCTCTCTGCCTGGCACCACTGCCCGCCCGCCTTACAGCCTCTCAAGTCTCACTCTCTGGGCCCCGGCTACTACTGGGTGGGGAGCATAGCTGAGCAGAGGAAGATCACTCCACCGGGGAAGGCAAGGAGATAGGCAGGCGGCTAGCGGGGACTTGAGCCAAGGCAGAAGAACATGCAAACGGGAGCGGAATGGTCATGCGCCTGAAACTGAAAAAATAGTTCCTCTGCTCTGACCAGCACAGGATGGTCAGAAAGGGGCACAGATAATGGAAAAAAAATACATCCCCCTAAGCTAGTAGGAGCGGCGGAGCGGGGGTTTGCAATTTTTTTTTTTCAATTCTGCACTGACTGTCATTGAAATTGCTCAGGCCCCTGTTCAAATCCAATCTGGGGACAAAACCGGGGACAGACTTGGTCTGGGGACAGTGTCCTCATTCAGGGGACTGTCCCCAGAAACCGGGGACGTCTGGTCACCCTATCCCAGCCATCTCCTGGGCCATCATGTAACATGCCTGCCCCTGCACAAGCCATGGCTGGGGATCTCTCTACCCCTGGTGAGGATGAAGGTTCTGGGGCCATCCGGGAGCGAGTGGTGGCCGGGATTAAGGTCCTGAATAAGGAGAGAGACAAGCTGTACAAGCTCAGAGCGGAGGTGAAGCGCCTGAGAAGGCAGCGTGAGGGCTTACATAGCCAGAGACGTGGGTCCATGGATCCGGAGATCCAACTGGCCAAGGTCCGGGTGGAACACCAGGAGACCATTGTGGCCATGATGGAAGGCAGAGATGGGCCCTTCAAAGAAAAATTCTGTAATGACAGAAGGTTTGCCAGGATGTCAAAGATGGAGGTGGAGGAGGAGACCCCCAGTTCTGAACCCCTGCCCCCTCAGGGAGAGGTAAGCAGCCCCATGCCTTCCCAGGACTCAGGAGGCATGCTCAGGGTAATCCAGGCAATGGAGTCTCCTTTGCGGAGGGATCAGCTGATGTTCCATGAAGAGGACATAACAGATAATGTGCCTGACAAGGTAAAGCCCGTCAAGCCCCATGTGGTGCATAAAACAGTTTTTGTGACTGATACAGACAATGTGCCCAGTGACAATCAGGCTGCTACTCCTATGTGTAGCAATACTGTACTTGCTGATGCTGCATTGCAGCAAAGTTCGCATTTAAAAAATGACATTCCTGCAGATGAACTGCAACATTCAGCAGAGCCTATTAACCCCCCTTTAGCTGAATCTGAAGCTGTTTGCCCCAAACCTGCTGAAGACTCTACAGCACAGCTTCAGGAGACAGCTGGTATTGCAGCAGAAACTGTGATTATTCCTGATGAGAATGTGAAAGTTTGTGTGACTGATAAAAATCATCCCAGTACAAGTGTGATGAACAATGGTCCCAGTACAAGTGTGATAGACAGTCCTACCAACTCCGTTCAAGCGGTGAATAATAATAATAATGTACAGACTGCTGTAACTTCAGTGTGGGGCCTTGGCCCTGATAAACCCACGTTTGCTCAGGTGGTACGCTCTGCTCCTGGTGGCTCCGCCCCCAAGCGGGGTTTCCCCCTGCAGCCTACCACTTTGGGCACCCCGGGATCTGGTCTTGGGTCTCTGGCTTCTGCTGGGGGTCCGAGAAGAAATGTGGTAATTCTCAAATGGGAAGGTGGTGCAATTTCTCCAGCACGGCGTGCAGTGGTGGATTTGATTCTAGAGATGGGTTTTGGGGCAAATGATCTGTATGCCTTTATACATGTAGCTGGGACACGGGATTATACAGTTAGCTTCACCAGGCCAGAGGGTCTTGACCTGTTCTGGGAGAGATATGAGGCTCGTTGCAGGTCAAGACCTGAATGGGAAGGTCTGGCCCCAGTTGCAGTTTCTCAGAGGTCTACAGTAAAAAAAATCACAATTATCCTCACTAATGAGAGTGTCCCTGCCCGGGATCTAGAGGTTTGGTTAAGAAACTATGGGGAGGTTTTGACCAAGCCCAATAAAATCCTTGATGAGCGTAACATCTGGACTGGGGGTTGGTCAGTTACAGTCAGGTTGGCCAGGGATGGGAATGTTGTCCGTCACCTGCCCTCCTCAGCTTTTATAGGGAGGGATAGGATGACTGTTTTTTACCCTGGTCAGCCGAAGCTGTGTCACCGCTGTGGAGAAAAGGGGCATTTGAGTTCCTCCTGTTCAGCCTTGATATGTTCAGTGTGTCGGGGTCAGGGTCATATGGCTAAGGACTGCACCGAAATGATCAGGTGCAACCTGTGCCTGCGCCTTGGCCACCCCTACAGCAGATGTCCTGAAGCCTGGCACAATATGGAGAAGGAGGTAATTGATGACATGTCAAGGCTGGACAGGATGGAGGGTGAGGCCCCTGGTGTACCATCCTCCTCTGCGGTGACCGACTCCCCTGGTCCTGCTCAGGATCCCTCTCCAGTTCCTGTGGCCACCCCTCATGTGTCTGTAAGTATTCCTTCTGTATCTGTATCTGTCTCCCCCCAGCCTACTGTATCCCCTCCTCTTGTGTCAGAACCTTCCAAGTCTGTGCCCCCTGAGTCAGCTACCCCCCAGGAGTCTACCCCTCCTAAGTCTGATTCAAAGGGAGCACCCCCCCCACCAGCAGTGGTAGTGGGTACTAAAAAGGTTGCTTCTTCCTCTGTAAGGAAGTCTTGTGGAAAGACTTCACAGAAAAAAGTAAGAGATGAGGGCATCTCTGAAGCTGACCTGCAGTACCTGGAGGAGAGAAGGAAGGTTGGGAAGCGGAAGAAGCAGGTGGTGAGGACAGAACAGGCTCCAGTGCCTGTCTCCAACCGGTATAGGTCCTCTAATTGGGATATCTCTTCATCTGGAGCTTCTTCGGAGCGAAGTTCTGATTCCGAAATGGAGTTTGAGGCGGCCTCAAGAAAGAGAGAGGCTTCTGGTGATGAGCAGCAGAGGGGAGCTAAGAAGCAAACCACCCAATAACCCAAATGGCGGTTCCCCCTCCGTTAAAAGTGGTGACAATAAATGTCGCCAGCATTAAGTCAGTAAGAGCTCGTTCTATGGCCTTCTTTTTGTTCAGCCAATTAGATGCTGAAATTTTATTTTTGCAAGAGACTAGGCTCACCTCCTTGGCAGATATTCATATGGCCAAGAGAGAGTGGAGGTATGGTCCATCTTACTGGTCTCTTGCGGCCGAGCCTTACGGCGGTGTGGCGGTGTTGTTTAAAACCGGCATGGTAACTGTCCGGCGGGTTATTGAGGTGGAGATTGGGAGATGTATGGTCTTAGACGTCCTTGTGGGAGGGCAGGACCTGCGCCTAATTAATGTTTATGGACCGCACACAAAGTGGGACAGGAAATGCCTTTTTACAAGGATCAAGCCATTTCTTTTTACATCCCGGCAAGTGGTCTTTGGAGGTGACTTTAATACAGTAACTAGGCCCAAGGACAGGAAGGACTTCAAGGACAGGCTGGGATATGATAGCGTTTTTTTAAATAGTATGGTTAGGGATGCTGGTCTTGTGGATGTGCACATTAAGCACCTCCCGGATGACACTGGGTTCACCTTTCATCGAGGTAATAGTCAGAGTAGAATAGATAGGTTTTTTTTGAAGGAGACCTCTGCTTTCTCACCCCCAGTGGTGCAGGCAGTAGAGTTCTCTGATCACTGTATGCTATCTGTGGTCCTGAATGCTTCAGACGCCCCTCAGAGGGGCAAGGGCATCTGGAGATTGAATTCGACTCTACTCAAGGAAGAACATGTTAGACAATCCTTTGAGGAATTCTTTCAGGCTCAGGTGACCATCCTGGACTTTTGTAGCAGCAAGGCTGAGTGGTGGGAGCTGACCAAAAAGAGGATTGCTGGATTCTTCAGGGGCCTAGCCAATAGAAAGCAGTTTAATAAATACATGACCTACCAACGTTTACGGAGGAAGCTGGATATTCTTGTCTCGAGAGGAGGAGATCCTGGGGCAATCTCCGAAGTGAAACTCCTTCTCAGGAAGTGTCAATATGACCGGCATGCCTCTTTGGTTCTGGAGAGGGACTATGGGAAGTACCACTCGCCTGACCCTTACCAGAACTGCAAACAAGGTGTAGCTGTTAAAACGGTCGTTGGCCTTAAGGACAGTACAGGTTCCTTGACAAAGTCCAGGTCAGGGATTCTGGAGGTCGTGAGGTCCTTTTATGCTGACCTTCTTGGGAGGAAAGAGCTTGACCGTGACAAGATGGAAAGCTTTTTGGACTCTACTCCAGGTCTAAATGATGAAGATGTCCCATTGATGAATTTGACAGAGGAGATCACAGTTGAAGAGGTGATAAGGGCAATTGAACAGCTTGCCATCAAAAAGTCACCTGGACCGGATGGCTTGACGGCTGAGTTTTACAAAGCTTTTAAGTCTATTCTGGCCCCACATTTGGTAGAGGTTTTTAACAGTTGCCTTGCTGAGGGGGTACTTCCCCCTTCCATGAGGCACTCAGCTGTGATTCTTCTTTCAAAGGGTAAAGATCCTTCGATGGTTGAGAATTGGCGCCCCATCAGCCTTCTTAATGTCGATAGAAAGATACTGGCAAAGATCATTTTCTGGCGCCTATCGTCAGTAGCAGAGTCTTTGCTTTCTCGCCATCAGCACTGTTCGGTCCAGGGTAGGTGCACCTTCACAGCAGTTTTAGCTGTCCGGGAGGCCTTGGAGCGGTGCAGGGCTGCAGGCTGGGGAAAGTATTTGCTGACATTGGATCAGGCAAAGGCTTTTGATCGTGTCAACCATGAGTACCTGTGGTTGCTCCTTAGTAAGTACGGTCTGCCGGGTGGTTTTGTCGATTGGTTAAAAGTCTTGTATGAGGGGGCAGAGAGCTTTCCTCTTGTTAATGGTTGGGTTGGGCAGTCCTTTGAGGTTGGCTCCGGGGTGCGCCAGGGTTGTCCCCTGAGTCCCCTGCTCTATGTGTTTGCAATCGACCCCTTCATCAGGAGGCTAGAGAGCGGCATGTTGTGTGGGGTGCCAGTGGGGCTTCCGGGTGAGCCGCCTTTGAGGGTTGTTGCCTATGCGGACGATGTGTCGGTGATTGTCACTGGGGCGGATGAAGCAGAGGAGGTGGTCTCTCTGACATCACGGTATTCTGAAGCATCAGGCTCCAAGATCAATCAGGAAAAGAGTGAAGTTTTCTGGATGGGAAAGGAAGGTGAGGGGTTTGATCTCCCGGACACCTTTCCAGTGCCCCAGGAAAGAATTAAGATTTTAGGCATTGAATTTGGACCTGGCGATTATGGCCTCAAAAACTGGGAAGGCAGACTGGAAATTGCCAATACTAAGGTGGTCAGCTGGAAGAGATGGAAGTTATCTATGAGGGAAAGGGTTGATCTGATTAAGACTTACCTGATTCCGATCTTCTTGTATGTCAGCTTTGTCTGCATCTTGCCAGTGTCTCTCTATGCTAGGGTCAGTAGTGTGTTCTTCCAGATGTTGTGGGGGAACAGACTGAACCCCATCAAGAGGAATGTCACCTATCTATCCAGGAGGGAGGGTGGCTTAGGTATGGTCAACCCAGTTCTTTTCTTTTCATTGCTTTTTCTCAAGTTTAATATTGGTAATATGCTTGCAGTGGAACCTCCTGGATGGGCAGGCATATTTAGATCTTGGTTTAGGCCTTTTCTACGACTTTGGGAAGAAGGTGGCCAAGTGAAGAATCTCAGGGGTCATCGTGGTCAGCTACCAGCCTATGTCGCTCCGTGCCTGAAGTTACTACGGCAGTGGCGATTGTCGGCTGAAGATCTCAGATCGGTTCCGAGGAAAGTCCTTATGAGTCGAGTCTTGAGCGAAGTCTTTCATGACCCACTGGCCTTAAGGGATTGCCCAGGCCCAGTTTTGAGGGCAGGGTTAAGACTTATTAATTTGGACAGAGTACCCCCTAAATTCAGGGATCTGGCCTGGTTGTGCTTCCATGGGAGACTCTATGTTAGGGGCAATTTGAAATTCCGCAGTGGGGTGGATCGTAGCTGTCCTCGGGAGGAGTGTGCAGGTGAGGAGGAGACTATGGACCATTTTCTGCTTCATTGCCCTTTTAACATAGAGGTGTACAAACAGGTGGGACGGGCCCTCGGTGTCCCTTTCCTCTCCAGGCTGGGTTATGCTGAGTGGGTGTACGGAGCATTCAATACTGGTGGGGTTTTTTGTTTAGATACACTTTTTCTAGTTAGCCTAGTAGTCCGTTATTTCACTTGGAACGCACGGTGTCAGGTCTGCATTCGGCGTAAAATCCTTCCTGTTCAGGTGGTGGTGTATGACATTCTGCATGAGGTGGAGAAGATTCGGGTGCTCGAGAGGGACAAGCGGAGTCAGGGGGCTTGGTTGAAGGCGTGGAGGGGTTTCAAGCCTCCCTGACTGCCAGGAGTCTCTTTCCCGGGTGTGGCTGTCTGTCTCTTATCACCCTAGATTATTATTTTTTTGGATTAATTTTTGATAAATGGCTGCATACATAGGTGATGGGTTGTGCCTCTTAGGCCCTCTCTGCTGCTTTATGTAAATAATTTTGGTAGTGGATTATGTATATATTGTATATATCCTGAACATGGATGTGTATTCCTTGGATTTCTGTTGAAGTTTTGTACTATGGTTTTGTTTTTTACTTTTGTATAAAATTGGTTGCTTGATTCTTTTAATAAAAGATCAATAGTGCCCTATCATTGGTGTCAGTGGGAGAAATAGTGTCCCATCATTGTGTCAATGGGAGGAATAGTGTCCCATCATTGGTGTCAGTGGGAGAAATAGTGTCCCATCATTGGTGTCAGTGGGAGGAATAGTGCCCCATCATTGGTGTCAGTGGGAGAAATAGTGTCCCATCATTGTGTCAATGGGAGGAATAGTGTCCCATCATTGGTGTCAGTGGGAGAAATAGTGTCTCATCACTGGTGTCAGTGGGAGGAATAGTGCCCTATTGTTGGTATTAGTGGGAGGAATAGTGCCCCATCATTGGTGTTAATGGGAGGAAAAGCTCCCCATCATTGGTGTCAGTGAGAGGACAAGTGCCCCATCATGGTGGTGCCCAATTGTTAGTGTCAGTGGGGGAAATAGTGTCATAATTTTGGTGTCACTGGAAGTAATACTGCCCCAATTGTTGCTGTGAATGGAAGGAATAGTGTCCCATCATTTGTGTCAGTGAGAGAAATAGGGCTCTAATGTTGGTGTCAGTGGGAGGAATAGTGCATAGCTCCCAACTGTCTTTGATTTCGAGGGACTGTCCCTGATTTGGTCCCTCTGTCCCTCTTTCCTTCTCATTTGTCCCTCATCTGATCTATATCGTTTCAAAACAGGTTCCCAGTGCTAAACCTTTCATTAAAAATGCTAAATTGCTGCATTTGTATATTTCAAAAGGAATAGTAATGGTAAAAAAAGTGTCTGTGGGTTTAACTAATCATTTTTTTTTGTATAATTCTCCTTGAAGGGTGCGTGGCGGGGGTGGTGGGGGTGGGGGGGTGTCCTATGTCTACATACTTTTACTAATAGGTGTCCTTCGTCCCAAGCTCAAAAGGTTGGGAGGTGTGGGAATAGCGCCCCATCATTGGCGTCAGAGGAAGACGATAAGCCCCATTATTGGTTTCAGTAGAGGGAATAGTACCCCATTGTTAGCGTCAGTGGGAGGAATAGTGCCCCATCACTGGTGTCAGTGGGAGGAATAGTGCCCCATCATTGGTGTCAGTGGGAGGAATAGTGCCCCATCACTGGTGTCAGTGGGAGGAATAGTGACCCATCACTGGTGTCAGTGGGAGGAATAGTGACCCATCATTGGTGTGAGTGGAGGAATAATATCCCATTGTTGGTGTGAGTGGAGGAATAATATCCCATTGTTGGTGTCAGTGAGAGAAGGCGTGCCCAATCATTGGTGGTAGTGGAAGGAATAGTGTCTTGTATCAGTGGGAGGAATAGTGCCCTATTGTTGATGTCAGTGGGAGGAATAGTGTCCCTAGGACCAAATAAAAGCAAGAAAAGGGCCACATCCAGCCCACGACCTGCAGTTTGGAGACCACTGATCCAAGGCACGTCTGCCTATAACTGCTAGTCTCACCAGATGTGAAGTCAAGTCCTGTGCTGTCACTAATGTGCTTATCACTGTTCTCCTTGCTGGAGAGGAAGCAGTACCCGAAGACCTGCATTGCACGAATGCCCCTGCTTCTACTTTATCCATTCTGTGAATGTGTGCTTCTTCCGCCTCTTCTTCTTCTTGATCATTACTCAACCTTTCATCAGATCACCAATCTTTAGGGGCTCAGCTCTGAGATGAGGAAGGAAAGACCTGCCTCTACCAAGATGGCCTCCTCCACACAGAGACAACGAAGAACAAGGCATTGTAAATTCAGAGGCATAGCTTGAAGCTTGTGGGGCCGCCAATGCAAAAAGTTGACCTGAGGCCCCTCTCCACTACCACCTGCCACAACTGGCGACGGGAAGGCTGCACGGGCCCCCTGGGAGCATGGGCAGGGTCACCGTTGTGACCCCTCAAGCTCCACCCATGGGTAAATGAGTAATGTGGAAAAGATCAGTTGCAAGGAACCTAGAGGCAATACTGTTGATTAGTCTTTTACCTGCTTTCGTAATACAGGTCCACTTTAGAATTTAATTGCAATTCCACGCAAAACACGCGATAATGTGTCATTTTCAAATCTTTATTGGTGCATTATAATGAAGATAATTATTTCTATTTAGGAACCCTTCAGTAACCGTTTACATCTCCACTTTTCCACCCACGTTCTAAAGTCTGCTGATCTGTAGTGATAAACTAGGAGACAACCCCAGGAGGCCACAGATAATCACATCCCAGGGCTCCCTTCTACCTGCTAATCAGATAAAAAATGAATAAAATTAAATCTTTCCTAATCATGTGATCACATGCAGGTACATTGTTGTTCATAAGAAAATCTCCAGAATGTCAATGTTACACATGTCGGGATTAGGATCTTCTTTTTCTCAGTTCCTTTCCTTCCTTTTCATCTTCCATCATTCATACTAAGGCCTCTTGCACACATTTTTTTCACTGATCTGGTTACAGATTCCTTGTTGTCTATGGAAGAATACACATTGCTACATTCGAGCTTCGTGAGCTTCGTGAGATTCATAGCTTTATATTTGGGTTCAGTAATTTACATGCTACCCATGTATACGCTCTTATATGCGCATACACTATGTTACCGAAAGTATTGGGACGCCTGCCAACCCATCCCTTGCCTCCTCCCCTAACCCATCCCTCGTCTCCTCCCCCAACCCATCCCTTGTCTCCTCCCCCGACCCATCCCTTGTCTCCTCCTCAAACCCATTCCTTGTCTCCTCCCCAACCCATCCCTTGTCTCCTCCCCCAACCCATCCCTTGTCTCCTCCTCAAACCCATCCCTTGTCTCCTCCCCAACCCATCCCTTGTCTCCTCCTCCGACCCATCCCTTGTCTCCTCCCCCGACCCATCCCTTGTCTCCTCCCCCAACCCATCCCTTGTCTCCTCCTCCAACCCATCCCTTGTCTCCTCCACAACCCATCCCTTGTCTCCTCCCCAACCCATCCCTTGTCTCCTCCCCCAATCCATTCCTTGTCTCCTCCTCCAACCCATCCCTTGTCTCCTCCTCCAACCCATCCCTTGTCTCCTTCCCCAACCCATCCCTTGTCTCCTCCCCCAACCCATCCCTTGTCTCCTCCTCAAACCCATCCCTTGTCTCCTCCCCAACCCATCCCTTGTCTCCTCCTCCGACCCATCCCTTGTCTCCTCCCCCGACCCATCCCTTGTCTCCTCCCCCAACCCATCCCTTGTCTCCTCCCCCAACCCATCCCTTATCTCCTCCCCCAACCCATCCCTTTCCTCCTCCAACAACCTATCCTATGCTTCCTCCCCCAACCCATCCCTTGCCTTCTCCCCCAACCCATCCCTTGTCTCCTCCCCCAACCCATCCCTTATATCCTCCCCCAACCCATCCCTTGTCTCCTCCCCCAACCCATCCCTTGCCTCCTCCCCCAACCCATCCCTTGTCTCCTCCCCAAACCATCCCTTGCCTCCTCCCCCAACCCATCCCTTGTCTCCTCCCCCAACCCATCCCTTATATCCTCCCCCAACCCATCCCTTGTCTCCTCCCCCAACCCATCCCTTGCCTCCTCCCCCAACCCATCCCTTGTCTCCTCCCCAAACCATCCCTTGTCTCCTCCCCCAACCCATCCCTTGCCTCCTCCCCCAACCCATAATGCCATCCCAGTCTTAGTCCGTAGGGTTCAATATTGAGTTGGCCCACCCTTTGCAGCTATAACAGCTTCAACTCTTCTGGGAAGGCTGTCCAGAAGGTTTAGGAGTGTGTCTATGGGAATGTTTGACCATTCTTCCAGAAGAGCATTTGTGAGGTCAGACACTGATATTGGACGAGAAGGCCTGGCTCGCAGTCTCCGCTCTAATTCACCCCAAAGCTGTTCTATCGGGTTGAGGTCAGGACTCTGTGCAGGCCGGATAAGTTCCTCCTCCCCAAACTCGCTCCTCCATGTCTTTTATGGACCTTGCTTTGTGCACTGGTGTGCAGTCAGGGCCAGGACAAGGGGTGGGCAGAAGGGGGGGGCTGCCCTGGGCACTGTGGTAAATTGTGAGATGGGGTGCACCACAATGTGATTGGGGGGCGGGGATTTGTTGTGGGAGAGGGGATTTGGGTGGAGGCAGGGGATAAGAATTGTTCTAGGAGGGGATATTTGGTGAGGTGTGCTAGGAGTGGTGAATTGAGGGGATTTGTGTTGGAAGGGGGGGTGGGGAAGAAGATTTATGCTAGGAGGGGAAATTGGGGGGGGGGGGGGCTTGTGCTAGAAAAGGTAATATGGCAGGCGGGAGGGCATTTGTGCTAGAAGGGGAATTTTTTCCAAGGGCTAGGGGGGGGTGCATTGCTAGTGGGGACGATTGGGGGTATTTGTGGTAGGAGCGGAAATTTGGGGGGGGGATTTGTGCCAGTGTAGCACCCTCTACATAGGTAGGTGCTAGGTTAGGCTCCTACGGGGGCACCGCTACACTAAGATGGGGGTAAATTTGTGCTGGGAGGGGGATTTGGAGTGGGGGGGGATTTGTGTTGGAAGGGGGATGGGGAAGAAGATTTGTGCTAGGAGGGGAAATTTGGGGGGAGGGGACGGGTTGTGCTAGAAAATTTAATATGGTAAATGTAAATTTAAATTTAATATTTAATATGGAGGTAATTTGTGCTAGGAGAGGAAATTTGGTGGTGGTGGTGGGGGGGGGGGGGGGGGTTGTGCATCCGTGTGCAACTGGCCTTTTAGGTAAAGTGGACCTGTGCTCTACCCATACAGGGTGAAAGGAAAAGGTTTACTCGAAGCAGGCCTCTAGAGATTCATGAACTTGACTTCCTCTTCTCTGCTCCCCACCACCTCCTTTTTTTCACAATTGGAGATTTTTTTTCTTTTTTTGCAAACACCCTTTACTATGTTGAAAGCACCCCACTTCCACCTACATTAGGGTGATGTATTTAGCCACCTGCGTCCTCCTAGTACCATGTGATGCTTAAAGCGGTTTTTCACCAAAAAAGGGAAGTTACACACTTCCTTCTCCCCCCCTTTTTTTTGTGGGTGGGGTACCAATTTATGGCAGGTATCCACCCCCACATCACCTCGGATTGCTTAGACCCCCAACTCGCAACGTTCTGGGACACGTCACTGGAGGTTGTGAGACCATTCATGGAGCACATTGTGGCTCGAGCTGCAAGGAGTCACAGAGCCCGCTTCCCACAGTGAACATGCTGCCGCCCGGAACCCGAAGTCCCGGCGAAGAACCGTCCTGGGTGAGGATGGTGCTGGATTCCTGGACAAGAGAGTGTCTGTTTATTAACAGTCAGCAGGTACAGTTTTTGGAACGTGGCTGAAGCACCTTTTTCAACAGCTTCAGCCCTATAGTTAGGGTCCTCTTTTTTTGGCATTCATTCCCACTCAGAACTTATGGTATCTCAGCACATGAATGAGATCAAGGGATCATCATCTGGGGAGCCGGCTGTACAAAATGAGAAAAAGACTCCCGATTCAAAATGGCGGTATGGGATGGGACGTGTGGAGAAAGAGCGCCAGGTAAGACAATGTCCGTTGCAGTTTGTTTTTAACACATCTTGAGCGCTGGGCTTTATTTGTTTGTCTCAGGTAAGACAATGACAAAGCAGGATTTGCGAGGCTTGTGAGTAGTGTGTTTATAAGGAAAGGCAAGGAGCGCAATCTAAGTGCAATAGTTACCGTACATTTATTGTGAACAAAGTCAAGTGGCAACTCCCAAGATAACAGTTAACAGTTGGGCTCCAGTTCTCAAAAAAGATATCGGGGAACTGGAGAAAGTGCAGAGAAGGGCAACCAAACTGATAAGAGGCATGGAGGGGCTCAGCTATGAGGGGAGATTAGAGGAACGGAATTTATTCTCTCTTGAGAAGAGGAGATTAAGGGGGGATATGATCACCATGTATAAATATATAAGGGGGGATATGATCTCCATGAATAAATATATAAGGGGGGGGGATATGATCTCCATGTATAAATATATAAGGGGGATATGATCTCCATGTATAAATATATAAAGGGGGATATGATCTCCATGTATAAATATGTAAGGGGTCCATATAGTCAACTTGGTGTTGAGTTATTCACTTTAAGGTCATCACAGAGAACAAGGGGGGACTCTTTACATCTAGAGGAAAAAAGATTTAATCTCCAAATACGGAAAGGTTTCTTCACGGTAAGAGCTGTGAAAATGTGGAATAGACTCCCTCCAGAGGTGGTTCTGGCCAGATCAGTAGATTGTTTTAAAAAAAGTCCTGGATTCTTTCCTAAATGTACAGAATATAACTGGGTACTGACATTTATAGGTAAAGTTGATCCAGGGAAAATCTGATGGCTTCTCGGGGGGATCAGGAAGGCATTTTTTCCCCTGCTGTAGCAAATTGGATCCTGCTTTGCTGGGGTTTTTCACCTTCCTCTATTTTTGGTTGAACTGGATGGACTTGTGTCTTTTTTTCGACCTGACTAACTATGTAACTTTGTAAGTTAAAAATGAGCTTATCATCAAACTTCACCAAACTTAGCTGAGGCTGTCGCTAAGGTGCGGTATCAAAGTACAGCTCAGGCAGGCACATAGAGGAAGCAGATGTTCAATACCTGAAAAAGCTGAAGAGACACCAGGAGGACGCCAACTAAGTGCAGCCAACTAAGTGCACCAACTAAGTTCGAGATAGCACAAAGCAATTAGCAACTCACTCCGATCAGTGGTAATGGAGATGTATAATGGATATAAATGGCGGTAGATCTATTCTTTCAGCAAATATTAGTCCAGGAATCACTGCCGCCAGAGAGTCTATTGATGCTGGGCTGATGTTGGGAAATCTGCTATTGCTGTTGGAGTCTATTGTTGCTGGGGGCCTGTTGCAGTGGCTGCCCGTCCGCTATGGGCGCCAGGGTGCCGCCCCCTTTCTCCACGCCACCCCCTATATGCAATGGACAGATTCATGCATAGCATATACTGTTTGCCACTCCCCCCAAAAAAATTACACTGGCCGCCACTGGTCTGTTGTTGCTGGGGGGATCTATTGTTGCTGGGGGGGGGGGGGGAGTCTATTGCTGCTGGCTGTAGGAGATTCACTTTACTGTTTTGCTTGTTATATCTAAAAAAAAACATACAAATTACTTATGGCCACAAACTGATACGTGGTTCTCTAAAAGTGGTGGTACTGGGAGGTTTGACCAAGAAATGTTGCTCAGAGGTGGGTAGGGGGCGGAGACAAGAAGTATCTCAGAAGTGGGGGGGGGGGTTCCTGTACCTATCCTCTGAGAAAAAATCCTTGGGTGTGAGTTTGGAGAATTGTGATGTGATTCTGAGCTTCCATGATCGAAGGAACTGAAATCCATGGAAAGGGGTGGACCAGTAGATGATGATGGACATCCCCCCAGCCAGGATATGAGGCGGATTCTACAGTATCTGACGTTTCGGCTTCTAATGCACACTGTGAGAATTTGGTACAGGACATGAGCCTGTACTACTGTGCAAGTCCAAAGGGAAGGCTAGAGTTAAGTTTTAACGACCAGATTCTGAATTCCAAGCATATTGGCATCCATTGCAGTGGCGGCTGGTGGCTTTATGTTTGGGGGGGCGGCAAACAACCGACCCCCCCCTCCCCTCCTGCTGTCTGCTGGTCAGTCCACTGGCACTTACCCAATCTAGGCATCGGGCAGTGGTGGCGATCCGAGGAGCAGCGGCAAGGATCGGGCATCCAGGCATCAGCAGGAACCTGGAGTCCGGCTCTTCTCCTCCTCGCTTCCGCTGTGCGTCTCCTCCCCCTCCTCCTAGCTGTCCAATAGGATCGCTTGTCCTTTTAGCCAATCGGGTCCCGCTTCCCGATTGGCCGGGAGGAGGATCAGTGTTGCAACAGCAAAGATTCATTCGCTGTTGCAACACACCTGTGTGGGCTCCGGACGCATCCTCTGTGACCCGAGCCCACCCTATTTTGAAGCCTATTAGAGCCTCTGGCTAAAAATCCTGGCCACTGTAATTCATGCGCCGGGTGCCCTGAAAGGGGCCGGACGCATGAATAGGGGGTGGCCGCGGTGGCCATGGATAGATTCATGCAGGAGAGAGGGGGCAGCGCCAGGGTGCCCCTAATGGACGGGCCGCCATTGACACTATGAATAAAGAACGTTGCTATGAATTAGCCACATTCGCTACATTCTTGTACCTGAACACTTCCAACGTTTTTCACTGTGACGTTTCAGAATTCTGAAATGCTTCCAAAGCCTATCTCAGAGCTTCAATGGATTTGGAATCCATCTAAACACCGAAGGGTGGACAAGAAGTAGCAAAAACGTTATTAAATCCACAGGATAATGTTGTGGTGCGTGTAATGTGAAAGGCAAAAGGTGCTCCGTTTGCCCCGGCAGGGCAATCCTTCTTGATAATGCAAACGTCGGGGGAATGAGTAATTGGCGTGTAAAAGTGATTTGCATTCCACAGCCTTGGCAGGGCCTGCAACAGCATCTGATGAGATAAAACCTCGACTAAGTACAATGGACACTGGGCTGCCGAAGATTCTGGCATTTCATCAATGCAATTAACTCGGAGTGATAATCTATAGGCATTCCGCTGCTAGATGTTCCGCTATTTCCTTTAATCAGCAGTCCTACTAATTATATAGTAAAAGCTTTCATCTTTACAAACCAGGCCATCAATGTTCCATTATGGGGTGGAAAAAGACGGTTTGTTTTTCCATGGTTTTTATGGAGTGTATCGGACATGTCATAGGTGGGAGATTTCAAAATCACAACTACAGCCCAAGATTTGTTGGCAAACCAATCAGATGGTCCAAGTTATGAATGCTATGGTAAGGCAAATCAAAATGAAACTATTATTATAATATTGTATTTACATACTATCACTCCAATCACAAACCCAACCAACAGACGTCTATAACTCTGCCTGTGTATGGTAATTTTAACCTTCTGTAAAGCCAGACCTGGGAAAATGCAATTAATGGAGAACCTTCATATTATTGCAAAATGAGTAAACAATGTGCCTGTGGGGAAAGCCCAAAAAATTCTGGGGTGCATCACAAGAAGGAAGCCCTGATTCCTCTATATAGATCTTAATCCCACTAGAGGGGTCACCAGCGGGAGAGAGGAGGTCCTAATTCCTCTATATAGATCTTTATATCACTAGAGGGGTCACCAGCAGGAGGAAGGAGGTCCTGATTCCCCTATATAGATCTTAATCTCACTAGAGGGATCACCAGCAGGAAGAAGGAGGTCCTGATTCCTCTATATAGACCTTTATATCACTAGAGGGGTCACCAGCAGGAGGAAGGAGGTCCTGATTCCTCTATATAGATCTTTATCTCACTAGAGGGGTCACCAGCAGGAGGAAGAAGGTCCTGATTCCTCTATATAGATCTTTATCTCACTAGAGGTGTCACCAGCAGGAGGAAGGAGGTCCTGATTCCTCTATATAGATCTTTATCTCACTAGAGGGGTCACCAGCAAGAGGAAGGAGGTCCTGATTCCTCTATATAGATCTTTATATCACTAGAGGGGTCATCAGAAGGAGGAAGGGGGTCCTGATTCCTCTATATAGATCTTTATATCACTAGAGGGGTCACCAGCAGGAGGAAGGAGGTCCTGATTCCTCTATATAGATCTTTATAACACTAGAGGAATCACCAGCAGGAGGAAGGAGGTCCTGATTCCTCTATATAGATCTTTATATCACTAGAGGGATCACCAGCAGGAGGAAGAAGGTCCTGATTCCTCTATATAGATCTTTATCTCACTAGAGGGGTCACCAGAAGGAGGAAGGGGGTCCTTATTCCTCTATATAGATCTTTATATCACTAGAGGGATCACCAGCAGGAGGAAGGGGGTCCTGATTCCTCTATATAGATCTTTATCTCACTAGAGGGGTCACCAGCAGGAGGAAGAAGGTCCTGATAAGTCTATATAGATCTTTATATCACTAGAGGGGTCACCAGCAGGAGGAAGGAGGTCCTGATTCCTCTATATAGATCTTTATATCACTAGAGGGATCACCAGCGGGAGGAAGGAGGTCCTGATTCCTCTATATAGATCTTTATATCACTAGAGGGATCACCAGCAGGAGGAAGGAGGTCCTGATTCCTCTATATAGATCTTTATATCACTAGAGGGATCACCAGCAGGAGGAAGGAGGTCCTGATTCTTCTATATAGATCTTTATATCACTAGAGGGATCACCAGCAGGAGGAAGAAGGTCCTGATTCCTCTATATAGATCTTTATATTGCTAGAGGTGTCATCAGCAGGAGGAGGAAGGAGGTCCTGATTCCTCTATATAGATCTTTATATCAGTAGAGGGGTCACCAGCAGGAGGAAGGAGGTCCTGATTCTTCTATATAGATATTTATATCACTAGAGGGATCACCAGCAGGAGGAAGGATGTCCTGATCCCTCTATATAGATCTTTATATCACTAGAGGGATCACCAGCAGGAGGAAGGAGGTCCTGATTCCTCTATATAGATCTTTATAACACTCGAGGGATCACCAGCAGGAGGAAGGAGGTCCCGATTCCTCTATATAGATCTTTATATCACTAGAGGGATCACCAGCAGGAGGAAGAAGGTCTTTATTCTTCTATATAGATCTTTATATCACTAGAGGGATCACCAGGAGCCTTGCAGACTTTTCACAGATATAACTTTTTACTAAAGGAGTTTATTTTACTGTGTAGAGCATTTCTTATTATTAGTATTTTTATTATTATTGATTGTTACATTGTTTTGGTTTATGACACTGCCTGCCTGAATTTTTATATGATATTATATAAAAAAGGATTTAAAAAAGGTGAAAACAATATTTTATTTTAGAAATTGTGCTTGTTTATGCTACACAGCGCCTTATCAAACTGATTGTCAGCCAGGCTTGGAGGGCCTTTGGTTGTCTCTCCGCTGCAAACGGTGACCTACATTCCCAAGCGATGCTACGGGTTAATCTTCAACTTCAGTCAATTTCGTCAGATGAGAAGCATCCCTCTAATCACGACCTCTGCTCGCGGCACCTGAGTGTCTGATTTAAGTTTCAAAGGGGAACGCGGAACGCTCTGCGGAGAGGGTGCGTCAACGTTGAACTATCACTATTGTTAGACACACTTGTTAGAAAGGGGTCGGCGCTTTCATGAGCCGCGCACCTGGCAGTGCGGCACGCATCCGCTCTTATCTCAGCCAAGTTCTGACATCCTCGCAGCCGCCCTTCACCTCCGAGACATCTCTCCAAGACGGCGGATAGAAAAAAAACACGCGCCCTCCTTTTCTGCGTCCCGGCACATCACGCAGAGACGCTGCTCTGGCTCCTTGTTTCCCGCTTCCAATAATATCTAGAGATCTGAGTACGGCATGCTAAAGTCTAGTCACAACTGGGCCTCATTTATCAAAGTTTTCGGAAATAAGAACCGAGTTGTGTTCTAGTGACCAATCACATGCTTTCGTTCATCCTCCATCTATCCATTTTCCAGCACAGGGTTGATTATGATGGGTGTCTATGGCCCTGATTCATTGAGCTGCAACATCAATTAACCACTTGACACAGGTGTGCGCACAGGGTATGCCGAGTGTGCCTGGGCACACCCTAATCACCCCATGTGCATTAGCATTATCACTCTGTGTGCCGGTAGGAAAATGGGACCACGAGCTATAGCCCGTTGTCAGCTGAAAACGGGACACAGGAGCAGGGCCGCTGATAAGCCAGTACAACCAGCCCTCAAATTCTGACAAACTCCAAGCATTGATTATGCAAGAATAGGGGGCGGCCATCTGTCAGGATGTGGCCCAGAAGTTGATGGACACCATGCCGGGGCGAATTGCGGAGGTCTTGAAACAAGACAAATCAACACTGCAAATCTTGACTCTTTGCATAAACTTAGTGTAATTGGCAATAAAAGCCTTTGACACGTATGGAATGCTGGTAATTATACTTCAGTATCCCATAGTAACATCTGACAAAAAGATCTAAAAACACAGAAGCAGCAGACTTTGTGAAAATTAATATTTGTGTCCTTCTCAAAACTTCTGGCCACGGCTGTAGGTGTATAACTGTACTCTCCCAGTCGCCCAGGTCAACTTGTTTCGTCAATTTATAATAAAATGTTTATTTTAAAATGCACGTTTATTATTAATACTGTATTATTATGTCTTGTACAGTATGCGGTGATGTCCTTTTTAATACATTGGGTCCTAAAGAGGCTATAAATTGGCAAAATGCGTTGACCTGGGCGACTGGAAGAGCCCAGTTACACACCCACATTTCACCAATTTTGATACGTAATTTTGACTATTACCTATACTCCCAGTTGATTGAGGAATGTACAAAACCTGGGGTTCTCTTGCCCCTTGGATGTTTTGAGAGGCGTTTCTTAGAGGAGATATTGACTTTTTTATGTACATGTGGTGTCTCTGATGTTAATTCGATAAAGTTTGGTCCTTTTGTTTGGGGTGGCTGTATTCCTGTCCCATACCTTTCTTCTACAGTAAGAATTAGGTTTATCAAAAATTGTACAGTTTTGAGGCTTGGTGGTGCCACTTCTAACCACGTTGTCCCAGGCACTGCCCCCCCCCCCCCGGGTGCTATTAAGGGGAACTCTGCCCTGAATACGCGATGGGCAAAGGTCTGACGCAGCTGAGACTGTCAGACTGCACAAAAGGTTCTGGACTTTGCTGAGACTCGGTGGCGGTGGTGGCGGTGGTGGCGGTGGTGGCGGTGGTGGCGGTGGTGGCGGCGGCGGTGGTGGCGGCGGGGGGGAAATGCCCGGTGAGCCTGGACATCTGCATTGTACAAAGTGTTAAGAGTACATTAGGACATCATCAAAGCCGGCGAGCTCAGCGGGTAAACACACGCTGCGTCTCCACAGCAGCAACGTGCCGAGAATTTCTGGTTTATTAAGAACGCATTAAACATGAATCCAAATTTTCCAAATAACCGGCTCCTTTCATCAGGCGGCAGAGGAGGAAAATGTTTCTTTTTTCAAAAGCTGAACTTCAGGTAAACAGCAAAATACACGGATGGAATACAAATAAGGGAGCTGTTTTGCCAGCTTAAGGATGCTTATTTCTGTCTATCCATGAGATTTACACAGCTCTGCCACACAGTACAGCCCTGCCTCTTTCTCTGCTGCGGTTTCACTTTAACTTGCAGGTCCCCTCCCCACCCCAACTCTGTGTGTGAAAGGAGAAGCAGCAAACTGATGAGCTCATCTCTCTGCTCCCTCTCTCTTCCTATCAGTATGCTTCTTGCACTGATTGACCCTTTGTTCTGCTTCTCCCACCCCCAGTCTGTTCTCTGCTGCGCAGGGACTTGCACATTCTGCAGCGATTTGAGATCGCGGGCCTCCCCCTGGATCATATTGCTGCCTTATACACACAATGCTCCGGCTCTCTGCTCCCCTCCCTCCCAACCCGGATCACACTGCTGCCTCATACACACACAATTCTCTGGCTCTGTGCCACCCCCCCTCCTCTGACTCAGATCACACTGCTGCCTTATACACACAATGCTCCAACTCTCTGCCCCCCCGACTCAGATCACACGGCTGCCTTATACACACAATGCTCCGACTCTCTGCCCCCCCCGACTCAGATCACACTGCTGCCTTATACACACAATGCTCCAACTCTCTGCCCCCCCACCCCGACTCAGATCACACTGCTGCCTTATACACACAATGCTCCAACTCTCTGCCCCCCGACTCAGATCACACTGCTGCCTTATACACACAATGCTCAGACTCTCTGCCCCCCCTGACTCAGATCACAGTGCTGCCTTATACACACAATGCTCCAACTCTCTGCCCCCCCCGACTCAGATCACACTGCTGCCTTATACACACAATGCTCCGACTCTCTGCCACCCCCCCGACTCAGATCACACTGCTGCCTTATACACACAATGCTCCAACTCTCTGCCCCCCCACCCCGACTCAGATCACACTGCTGCCTTATACACACAATGCTCCAACTCTCTGCCCCCCGACTCAGATCACACTGCTGCCTTATACACACAATGCTCCAACTCTCTGCCCCCCGACTCAGATCACACTGCTGCCTTATACACACAATGCTCAGACTCTCTGCCCCCCCCTGACTCAGATCACAGTGCTGCCTTATACACACAATGCTCCAACTCTCTGCCCCCCCCGACTCAGATCACACTGCTGCCTTATACACACAATGCTCCAACTCTCTGCCCTCCGACTCAGATCACACTGCTGCCTTATGCACACAATTCTCCGGCTCTCTGCCACCCCCCCTCCTCCGACTCAGATCACAGTGCTGCCTTATACACACAATGCTTCCCCCCCCGACTCAGATCACACTGCTGCCTTATACACACAATGCTCCGACTCTCTGCCCCCCCCTGACTCAGATCACAGTGCTGCCTTATACACACAATGCTTCCCCCCCTGACTCAGATCACACTGCTGCCTTATGCACACAATTCTCCGGCTCTCTGCCACCCCCCCTCCTCCGACTCAGATCACACTGCTGCCTTATACACACAGTGCTCCAACTCTCTGCCCCCCCCCCCGACTCAGATCACAGTGCTGCCTTATATACACACAATTCTCCGGCTCTCTGCCCCCTCCCCCCCACAACTCAGATCACAGTGCTGCCTTACACAGACTCATCATTGGATCTCACATCCTTATCCAATCATGTGCTCAAGCTCCGTGCTCCCTCCCCCAGTCTGTGATCAGCACCGCCATTGGAAGTCCCCTCCTTCTTCACCTCCCGCGTTCTGCACTACTACCCAGCGCCTCTTTCTGAGCACACAGGAGGCGCGCATTGAGAACAACACTAGAAACAACATTGGGCGGT
Source organism: Lithobates clamitans (assembly GCA_037952925.1). Lineage (NCBI taxonomy): Eukaryota > Metazoa > Chordata > Amphibia > Anura > Ranidae > Lithobates > Lithobates clamitans. The sequence continues at coordinate 277,479 of JBBGZY010002734.1, forward strand.
ATATATCTGCCATAATTTTGATTTGCTGCAGAACCCCTGGGGACCACCAAAATTTTCTCGTGGACCACTGGTTGGCGACCTCTGGTCTGGGGGGGAGGATGGGTGGCCATCAGGTTCCTTTCTCCCCTGGGGGTAGATTTCTCTTAGAGGGAGCCTCTCACCTAGTACTCATTGGTCGGCTTCGGCTGACCATTAGGAGAGGGGGGCCGCCAGGCCTTTTGGCTAGGTGGCCAGGTGGACCATGTTGAGCCTTGCCCTTGTCAGGAGCCTTGCGCCCCAGGAGGGGTCAGGGTAGAGTCCTACTTCTTCAGGAGTTGGACTAGAGACACACCCATAAGTGCACTTTTTTTGTGTGTGTTTTTCACATTCAGTTTTTGCGCACCACCATGAGTTGATGGAATATACCTTTAGTACATTGTGTGGTTTCCTATCCCTTGTCTATGAATAACATTACACTGCAACATTATCATAATGGTTTTTTTTCTTCCTTGCTTAGACAAAACACCCTCTTGTGTTATTTTTTCCCATTTGGACAAAATGCGATATTTTTTGGTAGAAGTGATAAGGTGCTTGGCACGGCTCGGCGGAGTTACGGAATCAAGCCGCCCTTGACGACGAGACAGTTAATAACATGATTTATTTGCAAAGTGCATGATGATACGTTTGATGATTTGTACAACGTTTCTGAGCGAAAAAAAAGATTGAACGTGTCAACGCGGGGCACCGGCAGACCTTTCATTAGAGGCAGAGACGCTCAAAATCATCTCAACACAGCGACCTGGCCTTTAATATTTAGGTAGATTCGGTTAGATATCAGCCTTGGGAAATGTTTCCGCTTGAGTGGTGACCTTGACAATAGCTAGGTTAATGACAAGTGTGGATTCTCTAGAGCCTTATATCGCCATGACTTTATCACTTTGAATATTTGTCAAGTTTCAATGGTTTCTGCAAATACGCAACGGCTGGCTTAAAGCGAATGTTCCATGTGTGAGACAGGATCACAGCAGAGGGGGACTAAGACAATGCCGAAATCACCTTCTGAAGGAGACCCTGTCACCAGACCATTAATCTCAACAAAAATCCCGCCTGGGGCAGAGGGTGATGGGAAAAGGCTACTCCAAGTATACTGCCATGTAAGCTTGGAGCCTTAGAACAGGGGGCTCCAAACTTTCTAAACAAAGGGCCAGTTTACTGTCCTTGAGGCTTTAGGGGTCAGACCGTGGCCAGTGGGAGTAGAAAATGCCCCGGCATCAGTGGGAGTAAACAATGCCCAATCATTGGTTTTAGTGGGAGGAATAGTGCCTCGTTGATGGTATGTGTGGAAAGAATAGTGCCCCATCCATAGTGTCAGTGGGAGGGATGGTACCCCATCAATGGTGTCAGCGGGAGGAATAGTGCCCCATCATTGGTGTCAGCTTGAAGACAAGTGTCCCAAGGGTTGGAAAAAGTCAAGCTAAGAGCCGCATCTGGCTCCCGGGCCACAGTTTTGAGACCACGGCCTTAGAAAGTGACCAGACCATAAATCTCAACAAACATCACTCCCGGGACAGAGGGTGATGGGGAAAAGGCTACTCCGAGTATACTGCCATGTAATCTCATAGCCTTAGATTAGGGGTCTCCAAACTTTCTAAACAAAGGGCCACTTTATTGTCCTTCAGGCTTTAGGGGGGCCAGTGGGAGTAGAAAATTCCCCAGTGTCATTGGGAATAAACAATGCCCTATCATTGGTTTTAGTGGGAAGAATAGTGCCTGATTGGTGGTGTCAGTGGGAGGAATAGTGCTCCATCATTGGTGTCAGTGGGGCGAATGGTGCCCCATCAATGGTTTCAGTGAGAGGAATAGTGCCCCATCGATGGAGTCAGTTGGAGGAATAGTGCTCCATCATTGGTGTCAGTGGGAGGGATGGTGCCTCATCAATGGTGTCAGTAGGAGGAATAGTGCCCCAAGGGCTGGATAAAGGAAAGCAAAGGGCCATATCCCCCAGGCTACAGTTTGGAGACCACTGCCTTAGAAAGTGAACCCTTTGGGGTAGGCCTGGTAAAGGTTCCATTGGAGAACCTACCTATGGGTTCTCCAATGGAACCTTTACCAGGCCTACCCCAAAGTATTCGTGTGAGCCATGTTGGGGTGCGGCAGAGGCCTGATGTCATCCCTTGAGCCACATTCCTGAAAGGTCATCATCATCATCTCCTGTTCAAGTGTGGTGAGGGGGCAATTGCCCAGTCTTATAGACACGCTATATAGACACCATTGTCTCCTGCACTCATTGCCATCTTTAGTACAAGGATTCGTACCAACATATCATGGACACTATATACAGACATCTTTTGTCATCCATTGTTCTGCTGTTGCTTGTAGTTCCACAGAATGTAACATCTTTAAGTCAGTGATCACTGTGAATCCAGTTACAGTTTTGATTTGCACAGGAAGATTTCTGCTGGTTATACACAACCAATTGGATCAACTACTTTGCTTTACCATTCAATATTTCTTACATGCAATTAAACACCTAAGAGCTAGCTGAAGATTGACCGGATTGCCACACAAAAACACAGGACAACCTTTACCTCCCTCCCCACTTCAGAGATTTGTATCCAGCTCCTGGCTACACTCTTTTGCACAGCTTCTGCTTTCACATCTGAGGGAACTGACAGACTTTTTGTCAGTTCAGCAACAGCCCATTACAGGCAAGACCTCTCAGTCCCTTGAAAAGTAGCACATATGGAGTGAAACATCATATAACCTCTCCTTCTGCTTCCCTGTGACCACCGATCCCAGTTCCACTGCTTTCAGAAAATGCCAGCCCACCTGGCTGTTACCAGCAGCACCTGTCTGTCTTCCGATTCCCAGTTCTCCTGACTGACACACACACACACACATGGAGATTCCTCGGGACAAAGTTAGATGAAGACTTGGCACACTGCTGTCTTCAAGAAAGCACTGCTACGGATGGCAGCCTCTCCCATTGTCTGTCCCTGCACCTTGCTGATCTACTCACTGTCTCTTCTTGCTCTTTCCACTGCCTTTGCAGCTTGAAACACTCCAACTGCCTCCTGTGGTGGAATCCTTCCAGGCCAGCCTCCCAAGCTCCACCCAGAGGTTAACCCCCACCCCCCAATGGGGGTCCCTGAAGGGCCACCGACCGCCTCCCACAGCACTGCATCTCCATCTTTCACCCAAACTCCCTTGCTGGCATGGCCCATGTCTATTTATGGGTTTCTCAGTCCCCTGTAAGGCCCACACCTGGAGATTGGCTGGCGATCCATTAATATTCAAGGCAACCCCTCTTAAACTCCGCCCACTATTTTCTAGAATGTTCTCCAACACTCTAGAACCTGGGGGTGGGGGGGGAGCGGCAGGATAAGTCATCCAGCCCTGAACTCTAATAACCCTGACCCAGCTTCAGTGACTCGGGTTTATCCCAGAGCCAGATAAATGCTTTTATGCTTTTACCTGTACTACACTTCTAGTAGTACACACTAGAGGGCGCTACATCAATAAAAAAAGTAAGCATTTAAAATATTGGATAATTTGTGCTTTTATCTGCATTTTTTTAAGTTGGTGTAAGAGTCTCTTTCAAGCGTATCTCTACTCAAATCTTTTTCATTTTGGATAGGGTAGGCAAGGGTTGGGACCCCTGTCAGATTTTTTTTCCCTCTCTGTCGGGGAGATTAATTGTTGTCAATTGTGAGAATTCCATAATTTTATACTGTAGTTGTCTCTGTAACAATGGTGGAGTCTTTATTGGTGTCCACTGTCTACGGCAGCCTTTTTTTTTCTTGGATGAACCCTTGGTATAATTTTTAGGTCTCAGGAAATGCCTGCTAAAAATTTATATTACTAATTACTAATTAATATCTACAGCTCGGGGTAATTTAGCAGGAACAGTAAGATGAAATAAAAGTATAAATAAATTAATAAGCAATGTGGCATGCTTTGAACATCTTACACCTACTCTGTATCTCTGACAATCCAAATATATTAACTAATAAAGAAAAGAAATGCAGACCTTGAAATGTTTGTTTTTTTACATAAGTGGTCAGCAAAGCATCCCCTTACAATGGTGGTCAGAGAAATGCTACTTTACTATGGTGATCAGTAGAGAAGAGCCCCCTTAGATTGGTAGTCAGCGGGAGATGGCCCCCTATAGATTGGTGGTCAGTGGGAGAAGGACCACTTTACGTTGGTGGTCAGTGGATACGGTGCCCCCTTAGATTGGTGGCTAGTGGTAGAAGGACTACCTTACCTTGGTGGTCTGTGGGAGCAGGGCCTCCCTAAATTGGTGGTCAGTGGGAGATTGGCCCCCTTAGATTGGTGGTCAGTGGGGACAGTTCCCCCTTTAAATTGATGGCTAGTGGTAGAAGGACCACCTTATATTGGTGGTCAGTGGGAGGAGGACCTCCTTAGATTGGTGGGCAGTGGAGAAGGATCCTCTTAGATTGGTGGTCAGTGGGAGAAGGACCACCTTACATTGGTGGTCAGTGGGAGGAGCCCCCCCCCTCCATTAGTGATTATAAAGGCAAAAGTTCTATTTTCACTTACCTACTCTGTGATCTTTGATGGTCCTGGTGCTGTCTGCCCCCATACCCCCCTCTGCCGGCCTGCATGCGTCTAAAGACACACACAGAGCAGCTTAGCCACGCCCTCCACTCCCCCTTACAAGAATTGACTGAGAGCCTATGGCTCCCACTGCTCTCAGAGTCTCCTGAGAGGAGGCCAGTTAAGTGTTTATAAGCTGGGGGGGGGTAAAAGAGCTAGTGGACTAGTGGAAATTTTTTTGCTTTGCAGGGAATGTGTTAAGGTAAAAAAATATTTTGCCTTTAGAGCCACTTTAAATTGGTGGCCAGTGGAGAAGTGTCTTCTTAGATTGGTGGTCATTGGAAGAAGGACCACCTTACATTGTTTGCCAGTGGAGAAGAGCCTGTTTAGATTGGTGGTCATTGGGAGGAGGACCACCTTACATTGGTGGTCAGTGAAGGCCCTCTTTAGATGGGTGGTCAGTGGAGAAAAGCCTCCTTAGATTGGTGGTCAGTGGGATTGGTGGTTAGATTGGTGGTCAGTAAAGAAAAGCCACCTTAGATTGGTGGTCAGTGGGAGAACGCCACCTTACATTGGTGGTCAGTGGAGAAGATGCTCCTTAGATTGGTGGTCAGTGGAGAAGAAACCCTTATATTGGTGATCAGTGAGGTAAGACCTCCTTAGATTGGTCAGTGGAGAAGAGCCTTCTTAGATTGGTGGTCAGTGGGAAAAGGAGCACCTTACATTGGTGGTCAGTGGAAGAAAGATCTCCTTACATTAGTGGTCAGTGGAGAAGAGCCTCCTTAGATCGGCGGTCAGTGGAGAAAAGTCCCTGAGATTGTTGGTCAGTGATGTAAGGCCTCCTTAGATTGGTGGTCAGTGGAGAAGAACCCCTGAGATTGGTGGTCAGTGAGGTAAGGCCTTTTTAGATTGGTGGTCAGTGGAGAAGAGCCTCTTTAGATTGGTGGCCAGTAGAGCAAGGCCTCCTTAGATTGTTGGTCAATGGGAGAAGGAGCACCCTACATTGGTGGTCAGTGTAGAAGAGCCCCTTAGATTGGTGGTCAGTGGAAAAGAGCCTCCTTAGATTGGTGGCCAGTAGAGCAAGGCCTCCTTAGATTGTTGGTCAATGGAAGAACGAGCACCCTACATTGGTGGTTGGTGAAAGAAGGACCACCTTACATTGGTGGTCAGTGTAGAAGAGCCCCTTAGATTGGTGGTCAGTGGAGAAGAGCCCCCTTAGATTGGTGGCCAGTGGAAAAAGGCCCCCTTAGACTGGCTTAGGAAGGAACACCCCCCTGGGCTCATGGGAACCGTGTTTTTTTTTCCTGATTCAGTTCTGCATGGCTATGATATGTGGAGGAGAAGGAGGGGCTGCACACAGGTCATGACTTTAAAATTATTTTTTTTTTTTTTAACAGCAAGTTGATTGTGTTAATCAGTCCCCATTCTGCCCCGCGCTCACAAGGTGTTAAACATTCATACGGCTTTTCTAGGTGATGCAAATTTACATTTTCTTGGTAAATATATTCATGGCTGAACTACATTATGCATGACCATTAAACGTATTTGCAAGATTTATTTAGAGGGAACAAGGTTGAAGCCACTTTGTAACAATCCAGAGAGACAAGCAGCTTCGGGTCAGGAGGCCTAGATAAACTGCAATTTACCAAAAAAGGTTCCTGTCTAAAGGCTTCATTAGTGATTTTATTATCTATTTTTAGCATATCATTAAAGCTCTGCAGGTATAAAAGAAACACACAAATTCAGCTCTGGATTCGGAACGCAAGCGGTGTAAATACCTACATTGTAACTGGTGGTCACATTGGGGGGGAGGGAGATGCAGCACATGCAGCCAATCCGATGTCAGCACATGTCTGACCACTGGAGGACAGGCAGGCTGTTCTCCCAGCACAGCCAGAAAATGGACCACGCTGGGATGGAAGAGCTCTTTTGGCTAGTGTGGTCAGTTTATAATAAGAAAGCAGGGGGACGAGCGGGATCACCGGGTATTCCACACAAAGGAAGCAATACAAAGAGAACAGGAGGCTTTTTAACACAAGCACGTTTACCATGTGATCAGCTGTGTCCAATCACAGCTGATCAAAATGTAAACAGACTCGCTGGTTATTGGCAGTACTTTACTCGGGTAAGAGCCAGTGTCACAGGGGACATTCACACAGATAATCAGGACCCTGATCATCAGTGCAGCCCTATCAGTGCCAATCACTGCTACCCATCAGTGTCCATCAGGGCTGCCTATTAGTGCCCATCTGTGGCGCCTATCAGTGCCCATTACTGCTACCTATCAGTGCTGCATATAAGTGTAGCCTCATCATCAGTGCCCTTCAGTGCAGCCTATCAGTGCCCATCAGTGCCTCTTCATCAGTGCCCATCAGTGCCCCCTCATCAGTGGCCATCAGTGCAGCCTATCAGTGTCCATCAGTGCCGCCTCATCAATGCCCATCAGTGCCACCTCATCAGTGCCCATCAGTGCCTCTTCATCAGTGCCCATCAATGCAGCCTATCAGTGCCCATCAGTGCCGCCTTATCAGTGGCCATCAGTGCCCATCAGTGCTCATCAGTGCCGCCTCATCAGTGCCCATCAGTGTCGCTTCATCAGTGCCCATCAGTGCCGCCTCATCAGTGCCCATCAGTGCCTCTTCATCAGTGCCCATCAATGCAGCCTATCAGTGCCCATCAGTGCCACCTTATCAGTGGCCATCAGTGCAGCCTATCAGTGCTCATCAGTGCCGCCTCATCAGTGCCCATCAGTGCCGTCTCATCAGTTCCCATCAGTGCCTCTTCATCAGTGTCCATCAGTGCAGCCTATCAGTGCCCATCAGTGCAGCCTTATCAGTGGCCATCAGTGCAGCCTATCAGTGCAGCCTATCAGTGCCCATCAGTGCCGCCTCATCAGTGCCCATCAGTGCCGCCTCATCAGTGCCCATCAGTGCCGCCTCATCAGTGCCCATCAGTGCCTCTTCATCAGTGCCCATCAGTGCAGCCTATCAGTGCCCATCAGTGCCGCCTCATCAGTGCCCATCAGTGAAGGAGACAAATTACATAGTATCTAATTGTATAATGTATATATCATGTAAGCCCTGTTCACACCTTAGTGTTTTAGAATTGTGGACAGAATCTCGCGATTCTGTCTGCGACTCCAGAATTGCAGCAAAACGCGGGACACGTTTGTGATACCATTCTTTCTTAACGGCACCCCGGACGCGGCACGATTTTGCCGCAATTGTCGTGCAACAAAACGCATGAAAGATGTGGCAAAAAAAAAAAAAAAATGCCAAATTCACTTGGCTCTTTGCCAAAACGTTGTGTTTGAGCTCCTTTTGCCGCTGTTTTGGAACAGAGGGAGGCCCATTCAAATGAACAGCGCCGCTACAAAAACACGCAAAAAAAAAAGTGGTGCAGCAGGTGTCACTGCAGTACTTTTAGGCTCCATGCACACTGGAGCTCATAAACTGCCATTTTTTTGGAGTTTGGGTAGTCTTTTTAACAGCCCAAAAACCCCCCTCTATGTTATCCTCTATAGTGCACACATGGACGTTTTTGGACGTTTATCAGCAGTGGAGTTTATGGGCTGTTTTCTGAATGCCACAAAATCGTGTTCAGGAGTTGTTTTTCTGACCACAAAAAAACGCTCATAAACACTGATAAACGTAGATAAACGCTCAAAAACGTGGCTCACCAGAGTTTTTTTAATGTTTTTGATAAATTAAAAAATAAAAATAAAATAAATAATCTTCTAAAAAAAAATAAACGCAAAAAAAAGATAATGCAGAAAAAACGCTAAAAACGCTAATAAACGCTATTGCAAAAACTTTAAAAAATGTTGAAAGACTCACTGCAAAGCTACTGCCGTTTTTATGATCTTATTTTAATGTCCAGTGTGCATGGAGCCTTAGGGGTGAACGGAGCCTTCGAGTGTCTAATTGTATAATGTATATATCGTTTATAGTGTCTTATTGTATAATGTATATATCATTTATAGTGTCTTATTGTATAATCATTTATAGTGTCTTATTGTATAATGTATATATCATTTATAGCATCTTATTGTATAATCATTTATAGTGTCTTATTGTATAATGTATATATCATTTATAGTGTCTTATTATATAATGTATATATCATTTATATTGTCTTATTGTATAATGTATATAACATTTATAGTGTCTTATTGTATAATGTATATATCGTTTATAGTGTCTTATTGTATAATGTATATAACATTTATAGTGTCTTATTGTATAATGTATATATCATTTATAGTGTCTTATTATATAATGTATATATCATTTATAGTGTCTTATTGTATAATGTATATATCATTTATAGTGTCTTATTATATGTATATAACATTTATAGTGTCTTATTGTATAATCATTTATAGTGTCTTATTGTATAATGTATTAATGTATATAGTATTTAGAGTGTATAATGTATTTATTATTAGAGTATCTAATTATATAATGTACTACTACTGTATATATCATTTATAGTGTCTTATTGTATAATGTATATATCATTTATAGTGTCTTATTATATGTATATAACATTTATAGTGTCTTATTGTATAATCATTTATAGTGTCTTATTGTATAATGTATTAATGTATATAGTATTTAGAGTGTATAATGTATTTATTATTAGAGTATCTAATTATATAATGTACTACTACTGTATATATCATTTATAATTGTACAGATTATATATATTATTTATTGTCTTATTTTCTATGCAGGGGCTTTCTTTGCCGTTCCAGATTATTGTCATATCAAGGACTTGTCGCTTTTTTTTTTTTACAGGGGAAAGGGCACAGTGTCTTCTTCATACTTGTTTTTCCCACGGGGCCCTCCACAATGATGTATGCCCGCTATAGGTTACAATTCCCCATGGAGCCGGCGCACACTATGACAGCTCTTGTATACCGCAAACTCGCAGGTTTCGTCCTTCACTGATAAAAACACAACAGAAGGATGCTTTCTGGTAAAAGGGGAATAGAAAATATATATAGCAATAATTATAATTCTAGGTGAGCAACTTAAAACTGACCTCCCGGCACAAATAAGATCTGATTGTTATAAGATACAATGTAACGCAGCTCTGTATTCAATAATACACCATCACATTTTTTTATTTTTATTTTTAATGCAAGCAGTGTGTAGGAGAGTAACTAAAATGTTATTTGTATTTTACATGTTAAGGGTTAATATTTTGTGTCTTAGGGAATACCTGTGGTGTGCCTTACCCCTCATATGTCGTCACCTGCTCCTTGCATGTGTCATCTCCTGCCTCCTGCATGTGTCGTCTCCTGTCCTCTACATGTGTCGTCTCCTGCCCTCTGCACGTGTCATCTCCTGTCCCCTACATGTGTCGTCTCCTGTCCCCTACATGTGTCATTTTCTGCCCTCTGCATGTGGCGTCTCCTCCCCCTGCATGTGTCGTCTCCTGCCCTCTGCATGTGTCATCTCCTCACCCTGCATGTACCGTCTCCTGTCCCCTGCATGTGTCGTCTCCTCCCCCCTGCTTGTTTCTTCTCCTGTCCCCTGCATGTGTCGTCTCCTCCCCCTGAATGTCTCGTCTCCTCCCCCTGCATTTGACGTCTCCTGCCCCCTGCATGTGTCGTCTCTTGTACTCTGCATGTGGCATCCCCTGTCCCCTGCATGTGTCGCCTCCTGTCCCCTGCATGTGTCATCTCCTGCCCTGTGCATGTATCATCTCCTGTCCCCTGCATGTGTCGTCTCCTGTCCTCTACATGTGTCGTCTCCTGCCCTCTGCACGTGTCATCTCCTGCCCCCCTGCATGTGTCATTTTCTGCCCTCTGCATGTGGCATCTCCTCCCCCTGCATGCGTCGTCTCCTGCCCTCTGCATGTGTTGTCTCCTCACCCTGCATGTACCGTCTCCTGTCCCCTGCATGTGTCGTCTCCTCCCCCCTGCTTGTGTCGTCTCCTGTCCCCTGCATGAGTCGTCTCCTCCCCCTGAATGTCTCGTCTCCTCCCCCTGCATTTGACGTCTCCTGCCCCCTGCATGTGTCGTCTCTTGTACTCTGCATGTGGCATCCCCTGTCCCCTGCACGTGTCATCTCCTGTCCCCTACATGTGTCGTCTCCTGTCCCCTACATGTGTCATTTTCTGCCCTCTGCATGTGGCGTCTCCTCCCCCTGCATGTGTCATCTCCTGCCCTCTGCATGTGTCATCTCCTCACCCTGCATGTACCGTCTCCTGTCCCCTGCATGTGTCGTCTCCTCCCCCCTGCTTGTTTCTTCTCCTGTCCCCTGCATGTGTCGTCTCCTCCCCCTGAATGTCTCGTCTCCTCCCCCTGCATTTGACGTCTCCTGCCCCCTGCATGTGTCGTCTCTTGTACTCTGCATGTGGCATCCCCTGTCCCCTGCACGTGTCGCCTCCTGTCCCCTGCATGTGTCATCTCCTGCCCTGTGCATGTATCATCTCCTGTCCCCTGCATGTGTCGTCTCCTGCCCTCTGCACGTGTCATCTCCTGCCCCCCTGCATGTGTCATTTTCTGCCCTCTGCATGTGGCATCTCCTCCCCCTGCATGCGTCGTCTCCTGCCCTCTGCATGTGTTGTCTCCTCACCCTGCATGTACCGTCTCCTGTCCCCTGCATGTGTCGTCTCCTCCCCCCTGCTTGTGTCGTCTCCTGTCCCCTGCATGTGTCATCTCCTCCCCCTGAATGTCTCGTCTCCTCCCCTTGCATTTGACGTCTCCTACCCCCTGCATGTGTCGTCTCTTGTACTCTGCATGTGGGCATGTGGCGTCCCCTGTCCCCTGCACGTGTCGCCTCCTGTCCCCTGCATGTGTCATCTCCTGCCCTGTGCATGTATCGTCTCCTGTCCTCTGCATGTGTCGTCGACTGTTCACTGCATGTGTAGTCTCCTTCCCCCTGCATGTGTCGTCTCCTGTCCCCTGCATGTGTCGTCACCTGTTCACTGCATGTGTAGTCTCCTTCCCCCTGCATGTGTTGTCTCCTGTCCCCTGCCCGTGTCATCTCCTGTCCCCTGTATGTAGGCGATCGGCTATATATGAAGCGTTCTGCTGATGTAAAGGAGGAATAACAAGGGGGGTACGGGGGAGAAGTGTGACACCATAGACACAAAGCTGATAGTGGGAATCCAAGGCAAACAGATAAATACACAATTTACATACAAAGGATTTGTATTTCTGCCCACCCTGTCCTGAAATATATGCAGCTCTGCCACACAGCACATCAGAGGAGACCTTTTTTTTTTTTCAGATCTTGTCCCTTCCCACGCCTGTGAATGGACAGTAAAAATAGAGGAGTCACACTGATATCAATCACTCTGCTCCCTTCTCCTATCAGCATGCTCCTTGTTAGCACTGCAGCACAACTGATTGACTCTTTGTGCTGCTTCTCCCTCCCACAGTCTGAGCTCTGCAGCACAGGGGCTGGTGCCAGGTCAGATTCATATACTTATGCTAAATGCATTCTTAAATACACAGAATATGACTCCACAGTGACAGTTGTAGGTAATAACACCAGAGATTGTTGATTCAGAGAATTACCGAGGGCAGTGATCGCCAAACTGGAGCCCGGGGGGCAGGATGCAGCTCTTTGCTTGCTTTTATCTGGCCCTTAGGGCACTATTCCTCCTACAGACACCAATTATGGGGCACTATTCCTCCCACTGATACCAATGATGGGGCACTATTCCTCCCACTGACACCAATGATGGGGCACTATTCCTTCCACTGATACCAATGATGGGGCACTATTCCTCCCACTGACACCAATGATAGGACACTATTACTCTGACTGACACCAATGATGGGGCACTATTCCTCCCACTGACACCAATGATGGGGCACTATTCATCCCACTGACACCAATGATGGGGCACTATTCCTCCCATTGACACAAACAATGGGACACTATTCCTCCCACTGACACCAATGATGGGGCACTATGCCTCCCATTGACACCAACGATGGGGCACTATTCCTTCCACTGATACCAATGATGTGGCACTATTCCTCCTACTGATACCAATGATGGGGCACTATTCCTCCCACTGACACCAATGGTGGGATACTATTTCTCCCACTGACACCAATGATGGGGCACTATTCCTTGCACTGATACCAATGATGGGGCACTATTCATCCCATTGACACCAACGATGGGGCACTATTCCTCCTACTGATACCAATGATGGGGCACTATTCCTCCCACTGACACCAATGATGGGACACTATTCCTCCCACTGACACCAATGATGGGGCACTATTCCTCCCACTGACACCAATGATGGGGCACTATTCCTCCCACTGACACCAATGATGGGGCATTGTTTAATCCCACTGACGCCAGGACATTTTCTTCTCCCTCTGACCACAGTCCGCCCCCCCCTAACGTCTAAAGGACAGTAAATTGGCCCTTTGTTTAGAAAGTTTGGAGACTCCTCACCTAGACCAGTGATGGTGAACCTCGGCACCCCAGATGTTTTGGAACTTACATTTCCCATGATGCTCAACTACACTGCAGAGTGCATGAGCATCATGGGAAATGTAGTTCCAAAATGTCTGGAGTGCCAAGGGTCGCCATCAGTGTTCTAGGGGATCAGGAAGGAGGTAATGGGTCCATGCTTTGAAGGGTCTTCCTCATCTACTGTGGGTATAGGAGTCTGTATAGGGAGGTTTTCTATATACAGTATATAGAGGTTGAGATCAGTGGACCACGCCTGGGTAATATGTGTTGGAACGACCACTTCTAGTCTTCTCGGGCCGTCCCATGTGAGAGGGTGACAACACGGGAGCACATTTAGGAGACGGGGGTAGAGCGTTGTCACCCCGTAACAGGAAAAGACCCTTTAGGCAGGATCACCAGGAAATATTTTACCGAAAGCTGCAGATGTGAAATAATGGAGAATGACGTGATAATGTGTAGATGAGATCTCAGAGATTGGGTTCACATCTTCAATACATGGAATGCAAACTGCTGCCTTCCATTCATAGACATCCTATTCACGATGCTTTATTGGAATTGAAAGGACTCGTAGCCCTAAAGGTTAAAATAAACCCGCTCAAAGTGTTGTCATGGCAACAGGGGGCAGTGGAGGAAGAAACTGTTACCAGGTCCGTGGCGCTGGTGGCCCCGTATCTGCCCCTCGCTAAAGTCTGCCTATGTCTTCATGTACGGAACTTACTGGATAGAAGAAGCTTTTCTTCTCACTAATGTCTTCTACTAAATGAGAAATGTCAATGTATGATGTGCTTTATTTATAAGAAACTGGAAGATTCAAAATAAATAAATAAATGCCATTCAAAAAAAAAAGCAACTGTCTAATAAATCAAAAAATCAAAAAATCAAAAAGAGAAATTGACATAAAAAGGGAAAAAAAACAAGAAGCTGTATTTGTAAAACATGAAAAGAAACTACACTATATTACCAAAAGTATTGGGACGCCTGCCTTTACACGCACGTGAACTGACATATAACACACAAAGGTTGGACTTGATGGACTTGTGTCTTTTTTCGGCCTCACCTACTATATAGCTATGTAACTTTAATGGCATCCCAGTCTTAGTCCGTAGGGTTCAATATTGAGTTGGCCCACCTTTTGCAGCTATAACAGCTTCAACTCTTCTGGGAAGGCCGTCCACAAGTTTTGGGAGTGTGTCTATGGGAATGTTTGACGGTTCTTCCAGAAGAGCATTTGTGAGGTCAGGCACTGATGTTGGACGAGAAGGCCTGGCTTGCAGTCTCCGCTCTAATTTATCCTAAAGGTGTTCTATTGGGTTGAGGTCAGGACACCGTACCGGCCAGACAAGTTCCTCCAACCCAAACTCACTCATCCATGTCTTTATGGACCTTGCTTTGTGCACTGGTCCAAATCATTTGCTGGAGGCGGGGGGGGGGGGGGGTTTTATGATGTGGGGTTGTTTTTTAGGGATTGGGCTTGGCCCCTAGTTCCAGTGAAGGGAACTCGTAAGGGGTCAGCATACCAAGACATTTTGGACATTTTTGTGCTCCCAACTTTGTGGGAACAGTTTGGGGATGGCCCCTTCCAGTTCCAACATGACTGCCCACCAGAGCACAAAGCAAGGTCCATAAAGACATGGATGAGCGAGTTTGAGGGTGGAGGAACTTGACTGGCCTGACCAACCTCATAGAACACCTTTGGGATTAGGTAGAGCGGAGACTGCGAGTCAGACCTTCACGTCCAACATCAGTGCCTGACCTCAGAAATGTGCTTCTGGAAGAATGGTCAAACATTCCCATAGACACACTCCTAAACCTTGTGGACGGCCTTGTTGAAGAGTTGAAGCTGTTATAGCTGCAAAGGGTGGGCCAACTCAATATTGAACCCTACGGACTAAGACTGGGATGCCATTCAAGTTCATGTGTGTGCAAAGGCCGGTGTCCCAATACTTTTGCAAAGATAGTGTATGTTGTCTCTTGGCGGGTGGACCTTAACGTCGAGTGGCCACATATATGCGTACCATAATGTAAACAAAGCTGTGCTGAGAGCGCATGCCCTGCGCGCTCACGGCTCAGATACTGGTGGTTATCGGAAAGCTTCCAATCTCTACTTGCGACCAGAAGCATTACGATCATGTGACCGCTGTGACAGTCAATCATGGTGGGCACATGATCAGAAACCCTGCCCCGCCTCCTGGCATCCAAAACCTCTTAAAGGACCAGGAGGCATCAACGTTAAGGGGTTAATGACCACTTAGCAGAAGAAGGATTAATACAATGTAACACTGTACAGCCGAGGTCCCCAGGCTATGCACTAAATGGGCTCTGTTGGCAGCTTGGGTAGGACGACGGCACTGTTGAGTTGGAGTACACTGTAGGTACTGGTCGGATTTACAACCAGGGCTGGATTCTGAAGGACTTTGAAGCTGTTCAGTTCCATGCAACTCATACGAAAAAATAATCGGCACGAAGGTAATATGAATTCTAATTATACAGAACCTTTATGGTTACGTGAGTGCGAAATGCCAACATCAAAAGGCACATGGTGTGAAATGCCACCTCCATCGTAGTCTTTCCACAACCCTAGGCTTATCTTCACATTAGTGACCTCACGGCACCTCAGAAGACACCAAAAAACTCGATGTATGTGAATATGGAAGTAGCAGCATCTGTTGTTAGTGGTTCCCTTAAGATAATGTTCAATGAACCTTTCAAGACTTCACCATCTACTTGATCGGTAACTTGCCGTAATACCTAACATTTCTCTAGAACGACAAAAAAAAACAACTGCAGATCAGCTGGTGACTAAGAGGCAGATGAGCCCAGATGAGCCGCGTCTATATTTACCGGCACCATCATTCACCGGCCAAGAGGAACTTCTTTATCCTTAGACCTCAAGGCAAAAAAGATAGGTTTCTGTGAACATGGAAATATTTCATGGAGGGAAAAACACAAACTTTATCAGCAAGTGTGTGGGAGGGTGCAGGGTGGTGCAGCGTGGTGCAGCGTGGTGCAGCATGGGGACAAAAACAACACACACAGTCCTGGTGCAAATGGCAGAACTTGTTCTGAAGTAAAGGCAAACGGTTCACAACAACCCAGCAGAACAAGGTCCAACCAGGGACACTTATAGATACCAGCAGCGTCTGTCTGGAGGGGCGGAATGCAGCTTGGCCGTTCCGCACCCAAACAGGAAGATGTCCAAGGAGACTGCAGAGCCTCAAGCTTTCCTTCCTCATCTGGAACCTTTCCCTGCCATTGATATTGTCCCTAACAGATGGGTGAGCTGTCTCTACACTACCCAAACGTGAATGTGCGCCAAACCCAGGGGCCAGGGTCCTAAATAGACTCTGCCACACCCAAGATGGCTGTCAGAGTCACATGGGCGACTAGCATTCAATTGGATTGCTGCCCCAGTGGCTCAGGAAACCATAGAGGAACCATGTTTCTCATGACTTCCTCTCTCTTTGTATTGACACTACGGTTGAGCGCCACCTAAAGTGGAGGCAACAGACTGCACCTGCCTACAAGGGGGAGATATGAAACCGTGAATTAGTCTAAACCAGGGCTCTCCAAACTGTGGCCCAAAACCGGTCCACTGCAAGATATTATCCAGCCTGCTGCAACCCCGGCTGGCAGTGCATGCAGCGGTCTGTGTATCATAATATGGAGACTGACCATGATGCATCTCAGCCCTGTCCAATTGTTTAGAGCATGTGATGATACTCAGCCCTGTCCATCGGCTCACAGCATTGATGATACTCAGCCCTGTCCAGCAGCTCACAGCATGTGATGATACTCAGCCTTGTCCAGCAGCTCACAGCATGTGATGATACTCAGCCCTGTCCAGCAGCTCACAGCATTGATGATACTCAGCCCTGTCCAGCAGCTCACAGCATGTGATGATACTCAGCCCTGTCCAGCAGCTCGCAGCATTGATGACACTCAGCCCTGTCCAGCAGCTCACAGCATGTGATGATACTCAGCCATGTCCAGCAGCTCACAGCATGTGATGATACTCAGCCCTGTCCAGCAGCTCACAGCATTGATGATACTCAGCCCTGTCCAGCAGCTCACAGCATTGATGATACTCAGCCCTGTCCAGCAGCTCACAGCATTGATGATACTCAGCCCTGTCCAGCAGCTCACAGCATCTGATGATACTCAGCCCTGTCCAGCAGCTCACAGCATTGATGATACTCAGCCATGTCCAGCAGCTCACAGCATGTGATGATACTCAGCTCTGTCCAGCAGCTCACAGCATTGATGATACTCAGCCCTGTCCAGCAGCTCACAGCATTAATGATGCTCAGCCCTGTCCAGCAGCTCACAGCATTAATGATGCTCAGCCCTGTCCAGCAGCTCACAGCATTGATGATACTAAGCCCTGTCCAGCAGCTCACAGCATCTGATGATACTCAGCCATGTCCAGCAGCTCACAGCATTGATAATACTCAGCCCTGTACAGCAGCTCACAGCATCTGATGATACTCAGCCATGTCCAGCAGCTCACAGCATTGATGATACTCAGCCCTGTCCAGCAGCTCACAGCATTGATGATACTCAGCCCTGTCCAGCAGCTCACAGCATTGATGATACTCAACTCTGTCCAGCAGCTCACAGCATCTGATGATACTCAGCCCTGTCCAGCAGCTCACAGTATTGATGATACTCAGCCCTGTCCAGCAGCTCACAGCATCTGATGATACTCAGCCCTGTCCAGCAGCTCACAGCATTGATGATACTCAGCCCTGTCCAGCAGCTCACAGCATTGATGATACTCAGCCCTGTCCAATAGCGTACAGCTTGTGAGTTTTGGTCACGACCAGCTTCTCATATGTGATCCCCAATCCTCCCCCCCATGTGGCATAAAGAGAGACTATAATCTTGTTATGAATCATTCAGAGCTAAAATAAAAAAAAAAAATTAAAAAGAACTCTTTTGGTCTAAATCAGAGGTTTCAAAACATTCTTAACAAAGGGCCAAGTTTACTGTTCTTCAGACTTCAGGAGGGCCAGAAGGTGGCCAATGGAAGTAGAAATGTCCTGACATCAGTGGGAGCAAACGATGCCCCATCTTTGGTATTAGGGGAGGATTAGTGCCTCATCTATTAGTGCCAATGGGAGGAATAGTGCCCATCGTTAATGTCAGTGGGAGGAATAGTGTCCCATCATTGGTGTCAGTGGGAGGAATAGTGTCCCATCATTGGTATCAGTGGGTTGAATAGTTCCCCATCATTGGTATCCGTGGGTAGAACAGTGGCCCATTCTTTGGTGTCAGTGGGAGGAATAGTGCCCCATCATTGGTGTTAGTAGAAGGAATAGTGTCTCATCTTCTGGTGTCAGTGGGAGGAATAGTGCTCCATCATTGGTATCAGTGGGTGGAATAGTGGCCCATTCTTTAGTGTCAGTGTGTGGAATAGTGCCCCATCACTGGTGTCAGTGGAAGGAATAGCGCCCCATAATTGGTGTTAGTGGGAGGAATAGTGTCACATTATTGGTGTCAGTGGGAGGAATAGTGCCCCATCATTGGTGTTAGTGGAAGGAATAGTGCCCCATCATTGGTGTTAGTGGAAGGAATAGTGCCCCATCATTGCTTTCAGTGGAAAGAATAGTGCTCCATTGTTGGTATCAGTGGGAGGAATAGTGCCCCATCATTGGTGTTAGTGGAAGGAATAGTGCCCCATCATTGGTGTTAGTGGAAGGAATAGTGCCCCATTGTTGGTGTCAGTGGGAGGAATAGTGCCCCATCATTGGTGTCAGTAGAAGGAATAGTGTCCCAAGGGCAGGATAAATGCAAGCAAAGGGCAACATCTGGCCCCCAGGCCACCGTTTGGAATCTACTGGTCTAAATGAGCCCTTTAAACTAATACATATTTGCTATTAAAATGATTTGCTGCAAAAGACTTGCTGATTTGCATACTTGGGAGGAGAAGGTGAACTGTTCCAAATCCTTCAATGTCATTCAAACCTGTCTGGAATTTGGGTATTGGACAACAAGTGTCAAACGTCAATGAGTACTTTTACCAGTTGCGTTCCAAAGTTGCAATTAGGCACAAAGTGCACTGTTAATTAGACAAATACTGCACTTAAAAAGAAATAACTATTAAAAACTGAAAAAAAAAAATCACCTGCTGTTCATTACAATTTGTCATGAAATTACATCAATCAGTTCTTTTTTTATCAGCTCATTCGAGGGAAAAACTCGGAGTCCATATTGAGCGGAGCTTAAAATCTCTTTCCCTGCGGCGTGATGGATAGGCTCTATTCTCCGCATGCCACGCGATACAATGTCTTTTAAATTAGCGGGTTTTTTTTTTTTTTTTCTTGCGTTATTCAGGAATTGCTGTTCAAGAGTCGGAGAAAATGAACATTATGTTCCATTTTATCTGTCTTTATGGTACAGCAGCCTTTGCGCTGAGATAATGCCAGCGGAAAATGATTTCACAATAGCACTTTAGAAAAGTTTGATTACTTCCTGAGTTTGATGATTAAAAGGGAATCGTTATTGAATGAGTAATAATACTGTGGCTTTGAGGTGAAGCTGTATGGCTATGCTTATGGCTCATTATTCTTGGTTAATTAATCAATCAATGAAACAATCACATGGCCATTTATGTCATTAAAGGAATAGTTTGCCACAAGCCAGGAATCATGCGTGCCAATGTTTTCTTTATAAAGGAAGACACGGCATTTACTGGAGATTGATCTAATCTACGATTCCTACACAAGCCATGACTGCTGGATTTGTCAATTTCAGAGACATGGATATGAAATGGCCACAGAAGTCATTTATTTAACCAAAGAAGCAAATAACCATTTAATACATAGCCAAAACAAAAAAGAAAAACATACCGTATATACTCGAGTATAAGTCGTTCCGAGTATAAGTCGAGGCCCCTAATTTACCACAAAAAAAATGGGAAAAACGTATTGACCCGAGTATAAGACGAGGGTGAGAAATGCACAGCTACTGTAAGTGGAAAAGAGGGTCAACAATGCCAATTTGCAGCATCACTGTTCCCATTTGCATGCCTCACTGTGCCTATTTGCAGCCATAGGTCCCCTGAACTTCAAACTCGGTAGTTAAGGGTTCCTCGATGCCCCCTAGCTGCAGCCAAAATTTGGGGTCTCTGAACCCAAAGGGTCCCGAAATGACATTGCTGCAGATGGACACAGTTGACCGAATTTGGGGCCCCGTATCTCGGGGCCACTTAGTGCTAAGAACCCCAAATTTTGTGTGCAAACCCAGTTAAACTAGCACCATAAAATTTCCAAAGCTGGGGTTTCTAGCACCAAGTGACCCCGAGATACAGGGCCCCAAAAATCAGTTCAGAAAATGTCAAGCACTTTTCTGCAGCAGAGAATGACATTTTCCGAACCAGTTTTGCGACCTCGTATCTCAGGGCCACTTAGTGCTAGGAACCCCAGCTTTGGATATGTTATGGTACCAGGTCCACTGGGTTTGCACACCAAACTTGGGGTTTCTAGCACCAAGTGGCCCTGAGATATGGGGCCCCAAATTCGGTTCAGAAAATGTCAAGCACTTTTCTGCAGCAGAGAATGACATTTTCCGAACCGATTTTGGGGCCCCGTATCTCAGGGCCACTTAGTGCTAGAAACTTTAGCTTTGGATATGTTATGGTACCCACTGGGTTTGCACACCAAATTTGGGGTTCCTAGCACTAAGTGGCCCTGAGATACGGGGCCCCAAAGTCGGTTCGGAAAATGAAATTTTTTGCTGCAGAAAAGTGCTTGACTCGAGTATAAGTCGAGGGGGGCACTTTCAGCACAAAAAAATGTGCTGAAAAATTTGACTTATACTCGAGTATATACGGTACCCAATAAAGAACATGACAACTGTGGAATTCTAACTCATTTGCTTGCCTAACTCGTTGTCAACCATGATCCAACCCTATCCTCAGTTGCATCCCACTGGGTTGTCTTTACCAAGGGAACAAGCCTTGGTAAAGATAACCCTTACCTAAAGAGTATGCACCATACCTCCAGATGGTGGTGTTGACGATGATTCAACTCTATCCCCAGTCACATCCCTCTGGCTCAAGAACAGCTCCAAACTGACCATTTCCAGCCTTCTCAAGGGACCAAGCCTTGGTAAAGACAACCCATACCTAAAGTGCAAGTACCATATCAGCAGATGGTGGTGTTGACCAAGATCCAACATTGTCTTCAGCCACACACCACTGGCTCAAGAACAGCTTCCAAATGTATCATTGTTCGCCTTTCCAAGGAACCAAGGCTGGGTAAAGACAAAAAGTACCTAAAGGGGAAGTACCAAACCACCAGATGGTGACGTTGAACATGATTAAACCCTATCCCCAAGCGCATCCCATTGGCTAAAAAACAGTTATCAATTGACCATTTTCCTGCCTTCCAAGGGACCAGGCCTTGGTAAAGGAAACTCATACTTAAAGGGGAAGTATCACATCATCAGATGGAGGTGTTGACCAAGATCCAACTCTATCCCCAGTCACATCCCACTGGCTCAAGAACAGCTCCAAACTGGCAATTTCCTGCCTTCTCAAGGAACTGAGCCTTTGTAAAGAAAACCCATACCTAAAGGGGAAGTGCCATATCACCAGATGGTGGTAATGACCAAGATCCAACACTATCCTCAGCCACACACCACTGGCTCAAGAACAGCTTCCAAATTTACCATTGTTCCCCTTTCTAAGGAACCAAGCCTGGGTAAAGATAACCAACACCTAAAGGGGAAGTACCAAACCACCAGATGGTGATGTTGACCATGATCCAACCCTATGCCCGGCCCCATTCCCACTGGCTCAAAAACAGCTATCTATCAATTGACCATTTTCTGCATTCCCAAGGGACCAAGCCTTGGAAAAGACAACTTACACCTAAAAGGGAAGCACCATACCTCCAGTTGGTGGTGTTGACCATAATCCAACTCCATCCCCAGCCGCATTCCTATTGGCTCAAAAACAGCTCCAAATTGACCATGTTCTGCCTTCCCACGGGGACAAAGCCTTGGTAAAGACAACCCTTACCTAAAGGGTAAGTACCAAACCTCCAGGTGGTGGTGTTGACCACGATCCAACTCTATCCTCAGCCACACCCCACTGGCTGAAGAACAGCTCCAAATTAACCATTTGCTGCCTTCCCAAGTGACCAAGCCTTGGTAAAGACAACTCATACCTAAAGGGGAAGCACCATTTCACCGGATGGTGGTGTTGACCATGATCCAACCCTATCCTCAGCTGCACCACACTGGCTCAAATAGAGCTTCCAAATTGACCATTTTCTCCTTTGCCAAGGGACCAAGCCTTGGTAAAGACAACCCATACTTAAAGGGGAAGTACCAAACCGCCAAATGGTGGTGTTGACCTTGATCTAACCCTATCCTCAGCCACACCCCACTGGCTCAAAAACAGTTCAAATTGACCATTTTCTTCATTCCCAACAGGTGCCATGTTGGGTGCCATGTTGGGAATGAAGATGGAGGGATACTGTTAGCTGTGGGCACAAAACAACGTGACTACGGCATGTGAATACCCCCATCCACTGCCTTCTACCTACCCTTACATACCCTTTGAGCAAGTGCCACCAGAATGACCTAGCACAGTATCTACAGAAGAGAAGCAAGTATAGATCTGCAATTATGTTTGACAAGATCTGTATAATGTATACGAGAACGAGATCTGTTTTATTTACACCTGAACTAAACTGAATAAACAATTTTCCGATGTAAAAGGTATTCTTACTTATTTAGGTTAAGCAACTCATCAAAGGGTCACAAGTGAGTGCAAGCATCTGGCAAATTACATGTAAATGAATAAATAACATTATTGAAAAATAAACGTAACGGAAGAAAATAGAAGCACTGTTCATACTTATTTAACCTAAGTATCGTATCGCAGGGTCAGAAGTAAGCATGAAAAAAGAAAACATCTGGCAAATAAATGTAAATATATATATATATACATATAGTGCATCTGGAAAGTATTCACAGTTTCACTTTTTCCACATTTTGTTATGTTACAGCCTTATTCTAAAACGGATTAAATTCATTATTTTCCTCAAAAGTCTACAAACAATCCCCCATAATGACAACGTGAAAGAAGTTTGTTTGAGATCTTCGCAAATTTTCAAAAAATAAAAAAACTAAAGAAAAAATCCCATGTACATCAGTGTGCCAAGCTTGTAGCATCGTACTCAAAAAGACTTGACTTGTAATTGGTGCCAAAGGTGCTTCACCAAAGTATTGAGCAAGGGCTGTGAATACTTATGTACACGGGATCTTTTAGGGTTTTTTATTTTTAATAAATTGGCAAAGATTTCAAACACACATCTTTCACATTGTCATTATGAGGTATTAATAAAGTGCTAATGCTGAAAAACACATAAATACTAATGCAAATAAATCTAAAGTGCTAATAGAGCAATGTCCATATAATGGTGAGATGGAAATGTGAAGTACTGCTCCCAATGGCAGCTGACCCGGGACCACAGTTTGGAGACCACTTTTTTTTTTTTTAATTAAAAGCCAGTAGCATGTGAAATACACCCAAAAACTCCAGCCGGTGGCAAAAAAAGTGCACACACATAAAGAGTGAAACACAAAACGTACAACGGGTGAATCATGGGGGAATCCCTGATGAAGTCACGTGATCGTGACGCTATGCGTCGGAAGAGATAGGCACCGGAAGTGACGGCAGGTTACGAGTTTGCCGCTCGTGGAGCTGTGTTTATGTTTTACACTCCTATGTGAGTACTTTATTGGCTTTTTTTATATTAAACGCATTTTAGCCCTTACATACTTCATGATTGCGGACTTCCTTCCTTCCTTCTCCTTTATACACTATACTCAAACTTTGCTTGCCTTTACTTGACTCTTGGGCACTGTTCCTCCCACTGATGTGAGCTATTATTCTTCCTACTGACACCAACAATGGGGCACTATTCCTACCACTGTAACCAGTAATGGGGCACTATTCCTCCCACTGATACCAATGATGAGGCACTATTCCTCCCACTGACACCAATGATGGGGCACTATTCCCCCCACTGATACCAATGATGGAGCACTATCCCTCCCACTAACACCAATGATGGGGACACAATTCCTCTCACTGACACCAACGATGGGGCACTATTCCTCCCACTGATACCAATGATGGGGCACTATTCCTCCTCCCACTGGCCATAAAAGCTGTGTCATGTTTGTACTCCTGCTAACCATCAAGCCTGAGGCATCACCTACTCCCACTGGCTATAGTCCAGTCCCCCTAAAGTTTGAAGGACAGTTATCTGGCCATTTGTTTAGATAGTTTGGAGACCCCTCGAGTAGCCTAAAGAAAAATTATCAACTCTGGACAATATCTTTAAAAGCTTCCAAAAGTGTTCCAAATTATGCAGACATCTACACAAGTTGGCCAGAGACTGGAGACAAACTACAAGGAGTGGTCAGAGACTGGGGACATATTACAATAGGTAGTCAGAGGAGATGGTCAAAGACTGCAGACTTCAACACGAGGTGGTCATAGACTAGATAGATCTACAGAAAATTGTTAGAGACTGCAGACACATTACAGGATACGGTCAGAGTCTGCAGACATCTACAGGAGATGGTCAGAGACTGAAAACATGTACAGCAGTTAGTCAGATATTGCAAAAATCTAAAGGGGATGATCAGAGATTTCAGACATCCACAAAAGAAGGTCAAAGACTGCAGACATCTACAGAAGGTGTTCATTGACTAGATAGATCTACAGGAAATGGTTAGAGACTGCAGAGATGTACAGGACATGGCCAGAGCCTGTAGACATCTATAGGAGATGGTCAGAGACTGCAGACATCTACAGGTGGTCAGAGACTGCAGACATTCATAGGAAATGGTCAGAGACTGCAAACATATACAGGAAATGGTCAGAGTCTGTAGACATCTACAGAAGATGGTCAGAGATTGCAGACATCTACAGGAGATGGTTGGAGACTGCAGACATTCATAGGAGATGGTCAGAGACTGTAGACATGTACAGGACATGGTCAGAGTCTGTAGACATCTACAGAAGATGGTCAGAGACTGTAGACCTGTACAGGACATGGTCAGAGTCCATAGACATCTACAGAAGATGGTCAGAGATTGCAGACATGTACAGGAGATGGTCAGAGACTGCAGACATTCATAGGAGATGGTCAGAGACTGTAGACATGTACAGGACATGGTCAGAGTCTGTAGACATCTTCAGAAGATGGTCAGAGATTGCAGACATCTACAGGAGATGGTCAGAGTCTGCAGACATATACAGAAGGTGGTCATAGACTACATATATCTACAGGAGATGGTCAGACACTGCAGATATCTACAGGAGATGGTCAGAGACTGCAGACATCCTACAAGAGATGGTCAAAAGACTGGGAGCATGTTACATGAGATGCTAGTCATCACTGCTATTACAGCCCCTGAACAAATCAATACTTCCATATTTCTGCTCCTACAACCCCATTAAAATGTTCTATTTTTCCCTGGAAGATCCATTATAAAAGATCAAAGAAATAAAATAAAAAAAAAGAGAAAGGGGATAGAAAGCACAGAAAAAGTAATAAAGTGTGAAAGAAATAAAGCAAACCATTTAACTACCAGTAGTCAGTCTAAAGAATATTTTTCCTTCACAGGCATGGGTAAACTAAATGCCAAAACACAAAATTCGGCCTTCAGGGGCCCTAGGGCCACACAATAAGCGCAAAGGGGCTACCTGTGGCCCCCAGGCCATAGGTTGGGTAGCAGAGGTTTAGGTTTTGAAGTGTACAAGTTATAAATTTTCATCTGTACGAGGTTCATTTACAAAATGTAAAGCAATGAAGGTTGCTGTGTACACAGTCTATGTAAACAGTTTAGGAATTTGCATTAAAAACTGCAATTTAAATATAGACTCTGTTAAATCACAATACTGGCCTGGAAGGTGCAAAACGAAAATCCAATTTGCTTCATTTTTGCCACACTGTTGAAATAACTTAAAAAGACCCCAAAACGTGAAGATAAGCCGGCACTATTTTTTTATTTATTTTTTTCCTTCCCCGGATGCAAGAAGAAATCTTATTTTCATTAAAATAAGGAAGTGCCTGGCAGTTTGATTAGGATGTAATTTACTTTGATATGCAAATTACATTGCAATTAGTAGTGAATTTCTGAAGAGGTGGCTGCAGTGTGCCAGACAAGCTATAATAAATTCAGGAATGGAAGTTCAAGTGGCTTTCTCCAAACAAGATATCTCCAGGGAAGGGAGGGGAGAGGCTGGTACGCTATGTGGAAGATGAGCCAAATACACCTGCTTAAAATTCCCCCCATGCTCCTGTTTGTGTTAGCGACACTTCACCCCAGAGAAAAACCATGATAGGTGATCTAAGTGCTCAAACACTCAATGTAGTTATACACTTTCATTTACAAACACATTGTGCCTTTCATTATTTTAACCACTTAACACCATGGTGGAATTTTTAAGATGTGCTGCAGGGGCTGTTCCTGTTTTAAAGCCCAACTCCAGGTATCCCACTAACACACTCTTCTAGGTCCCCACCCCCTTGGAGCTTCCCCACTACCTCTTCATTCTAGTTCCCCACTTCCTTAAAGAACCACCGCAACTACTTTCTACTTTTCCAGATCCCCACGTCCTTGAAGAACCCCCACATCTACCCCCCCTCCCACTTCCAGGTCCTCACCTTCTTGGAGCACCTCCACCACAACATCCTTCTTCCAGGTTCTCACCCTCTTGGAGCACTGCCATCACTACCTCTCATTTCCAGGTCTCCACCCTCTTGAAGAGCCCCCACAACTACCTTCATTTCTAGGTTTTCACCCTCTTGAAGTACCCTCACTACTACTTCTCTCTTCCAGGTCTCCACCCTCTTGAAGAACCCCTACAACTACCTTCATTTCTAGGTCCTCACCCTCTTGGAGAACCCCTATAGCAGGGGTAGGCAACCTTAAAGAAGTAGAGATCTACCTGAAAAACACAGGAGAAATTAAAGATTACCAGGCATAGTGTCGCCCAGTGTTGTCTCCTCACATCTGATTTAAACCTCTAATTGTCATACTACGGTGTCGCAAATAGCATGCATTGCACACAACAATCATGGGTTTCAATCAGGCGGTGAGGAGGTAACATATCACCCTCTCACCACCTATAAACACACACTTAGATTGCTTTCCCGAGGAGCAGCAGTGCCTGCTACACTTATGAATGAGCCCTTAGTTTCATTCAGCAGCGGCACCCTTAGGGCTTGTTCACACGTAAAGTTGGTGGGGTGGTAAAACAGCAGGATATAATAGAAATCTATGGCTAAGTATAGCAAACCTGCAGGAAAACTGCAGGCACATCAGTTTGAAAGCAGCCCTATACTATTATGCTCGGTGTATTGCTTCACACTGTCCTGAAAATCTCTTCTTTCCTGCTGCTGGCACCACATTGGAGACCGCTAGCAGGGATAAGAGGTGGAGTGCAGTTGGTATCACTCTACATGGAAAAGGAGCCAACATTACAGAGGAGTCATCGGCTTTTTTAGCACTTGCTTCTTACTACAGCTCCAACTACAAAAAGTCCCTCTGCATTGCACTCTGTTTGATGCTCTGGAATGGCGGGTCAGCAAGCCCAGACTGAGATCTACCAGTGACCTGTCTGCGATCTGCTGGTAGATCACGATCTACAGGTTGCTGACCCCCACCCTATGGCTATCTCCTTTCTAGGACCTTACCCTCTTGAAGCCCCTTTACTACTACCTCCCTCTTCCAGGTCTACAGGCCCTTGAAAAGCCCCTACAACTACCTCTATTTCTAGGTCCTCACCCTCTTGGAGCACCATTACCACCACCTCCCCTCTTTCAGGTCTCCACCCCCTTGGAGCACCCCCACTCCCACCTCCTACCTTTCATGTCCCCACACCCTTGGAGCACCCCGACCCCCACAACCTCCCACTTCCAGGCCCTAACCTCTTGGAGATCCTGCTACCTACCCCTTCCAGGTTGCCATATTCTTGAAGCCCCCCCCCATTACCTTCCTTTTCACAGTCCCTATACCCTTGGAGAACCCCTATCACTACCTCCCATATCCAGATCCCCACACTTTTGGAACCGTCCCATCACTACCTGACACTTCCAGGTTCCCACTACTTTGGAGCAACCCCTAATACTTCCCCCTTCCAAGTTCCAACCCCCGTAAAGCATCCCCTACTACCTCACCTTCAAGGTCCCAACCCATTACTGCCTGTTCAAAGTCCCATGCAAATCAGGGAGAGCTTGCCTGGCTGGAGGACGTTTAGCATTTTTCTCTCCAGCCTTACTGTCCCTGGCTCGCCCCTTTCATTCATTGTACCCCAGTTCTTTAATCATTGGAGTCGGCATCATATGTAGGCATTACCTAGGGTAGTCTGGTCTGCCTAGGAATGTCGACTGCTCCAGACTGACATTCTTC
The DNA here is from genome assembly GCA_037952925.1 of Lithobates clamitans. Classification (NCBI taxonomy): domain Eukaryota; kingdom Metazoa; phylum Chordata; class Amphibia; order Anura; family Ranidae; genus Lithobates; species Lithobates clamitans. The sequence continues at coordinate 305,915 of JBBGZY010002734.1, forward strand.
CATCCTCCTACAGATATGCCTACATTGCACAGAGAAGCACAGCGACCCAGTAATGGTGTCAAAGGGACTAAGATATGTAATGAAAATGAGAAGGTTTTAAGAATGTCATTGGCATGTTGATGGGGGGGAAGGGAGGAACCACGTAAGGCAAAATATAAGTTGATTAAACTTCAGTTTTAAACCGCCAACCTTTGTTGCACTTCATGATCCGCTTGATAAGTCAGCGACTTTACCGCTCCATATTTTAAACATCAGTCAACACTTTATAAATACAAAGCAGCTTTTTTAAATCAACACGTTAGGTTTTTTTTTTTTTGTTAACATCCTGCACCGGGAGGTGTAATTATAACCGTTTCGTTACACCGATAAGCAAACACACCTTCTTTTAACAGCATTGATCCACACATCCATTCGGCATCACAATATGTCACCGGTGAGATAGATTCACAGCTGGAGGCTTCGGAATAAACTGCGATGCTTGATAGTTTTGTCTGTTTAAAAAAAACGCTGCGACCTTTTCGATTTTCAGGTCACCGAGATAAGTTTTATGCCGTCGTATCACATTGCAGTACATTTCTGTACAGACAGTGGGTGGGAAAATGATACAGGGCTGCGTGGAATGATAGAAACTTCTACTGAACATTCTACATTCTAAAGCCTTTAAAGACTCTGGATGCCTGATCCAGTACAACAGCTGACAATACCGCATACCACATCCAGCATTTGAACATACGTGCTGAATGTAGTACATTCCTTTACACATTATTTGTAGGGTTCACAAAGCACGAGATGTATTTTTAAGTACAATATGGCGAGTACAAAAAGAGTTGGCACTTGAACTTGTTTAGATTTTGTGTTTGAAGAATATTATTTTACCTCGCCCACTGTGCTTCGAGCCTGAACCACTCCCCCGTAAAAAAGATATTCCATCAATACAATCAATAAAACATAAGTTGCCAATCAGTCCAAATAAAGGAAAAGTGCTTCCAAATAAAGATGAGTGGTAAGTCCTTGAAATCCTATCCAAAAGATGATAAACGACCATTCACCCAAGTGAACCTTTCGCCATGATTAAGCAAGATGTATTCTTACCAGAGACCCAGACTCCACATTATAGGAGTCTAAACAGACATGTTTCGTCAGATATGACGTGATCTGCGACATGCCCCCGATGATGTTATATCTGACGAAACATGTAAGGCGGAGTCTATGTCCATCAACACCATGCAAGCTTGATTTCTGACCAGCGAATGCCAGCCTGGGAAACGTTTTATCTACATTCCATATTTTATTGCATTTGTGTACGCTTTAAGCAACATTTTTTTTCTAATAAACCATCATACTGTTTTACACTGTGTGGATACTCTTCCTTTCTTTATGTGACACCTATGAGAATGTTTGAGAATCAGCACGGTCGGCCATGACACCATTTTCACCCTTCTTAATTGATGGATCTGCCACGATTTGGGAAGCCATGTCTGTTTAGACTCCTATAATGTGGAGTCTAGGAATCTGGTAAGAGGACATCTCGCTTAATCACGAAGAAAGATGCACTCGGGTGAATGGTGGTTTATCATCTTTTGGATACCATTTCAAGGACTTTTGCAACTTACCACCCATCTTTATTTGGAAGCAAGTTTCCTTTATTTGGACTGATGTTTGTCACTTAATGTGTTTGCACTATATTATTCACTCGGCGCAGCAATTTAGGTTTTATTGTTTTTTTACACAACTTGTTCTGTTGTGTTATTGCCAGCAGCTTTTTTCTTTTTGTCACTCATAAATTGTTCTCACCTGCGCAATATCCATTCTCCATTAATACAAGCAATCATGTCGTTTTAGAAATTTGATAAGCCACCATTTTCCGCTGCCTTCTTTTCTGTAGGGAACAGCAATGGGTGCCGCAGTGATCCCAAAGGACGCCACCTCTATAGTAATGACTGAGAACAAGGAGCCTTCCCATTCTAAACCAAAAGTACAACTAAAGGCAAAACTTTTTTTGGTTTTGGATAGAGTAGAGAGGGATTAGAACCCCTGTCAGGTATTTATTGTTGTCTGTGCCCCTGTTAGGAAGGTGCACACTATTTGTAGGGTTCACAAAGCACAAGATGTATTTTTAAGCACAATATGATGAGTACAAAAAGAGTTGGCACTTGAACTTGTTTAGATTTTGTGTTTGAAGAATATTATTTTACCTCGCCCACTGTGCTTCGAGCCTGAACCACTCCCCTGCAAAAAAGATATTCCAATAATACAATCAATAAAACATAAGTTGCCAATCAATCCAAATAAAGGAAAAGTGCTTCCAAATAAAGATGAGTGGTAAGTCCTTGAAATCGTATCCAAAAGATGATAAACGACCATTCCCCCAAGTGCACCTTTCACCAGGATTAAGCTAGATGTACTCTTCCTAGACTCCACATTATAGGAGTCCAAACAGACATGTCGTTGGGGAACATAGACCTTGCCCTACATGTTTCGTCAGGTATGACGTCTTCTGCGACATGCCTGTAGAAACTTTTTGTGCCTGCAATTGCACTGTGTTTACAATCTATGTTTGGGGTGCCTTTAAGAATACTTTGGCACCCGCATGCAGATCACAAGGGCAGCTCATTCACCTGCACTGTGGGAGACGCACATCAGCACCACATTCTGGTATGAACCGGCCCTAAACGACATAGTGAAATAAGCTGCAATGTATTCATTCAAACTCAAAAGTTAATTGGAACGTCTTCATGACTTACCAGAGCAGCATTGTTTCCAGAACCGTGTTTGATGTTTTAATATCTGGAAATTGTTTGGGTTGAACGATGCCCAGGATTAAAATAAACTGGAATTGACTTCTAACCTCTATATAAATGGAGGTAATAAAAACACCCCATATCATCACTTTAATTCCTTTATGAGTTGCCTCCAGCACATACCTCTTCACATACCGACTCCCAACCAACAGAGCGAGTCATAACAAAATATCATCATGAAGTGGTGTACCGGGTCTAATGAGATATCCAGCAACATTCTCTTTATTAGAGCTTCAATTAATATCCATTTCACTAAAGAACCAATTAAAATGTAACAATCACCAACATCATTCAAAGACTGGACAATTTTGTCACAACGGACACTTTCAAAATGCACTCTCGTACCTTATCAGCAATAGCTTTATAGGGTATACAGTATGTGTTATGAAGGCATCACCCATTTTTTTAAATAATGGGATTAATTAAATTTTAATTGGCTGTTTAGCAAAGTGGATATTTATTAAAGATATAATGAAGAGAACTTTTACTTGAATTCCTATCCCAGACCTGGTATACTATCTTCCCTTTCCTTTCCTTTCTCTTTCTTACTTTCCTTTCCTTTCCTTTCTCTTCCTTTCCTTTCCTTTCCTTTCCTTTCCTTTCTCTTCCTTTCCTTTCCTTTCCTTTCCTTTCCTTTCCTTTCCTTTCCTTTCTCTTCCTTCTTTCCTTTCCTTTCCTTTCCTTTCCTTTCTTTTCCTTTCCTTTCCTTTCCTTTCTCTTCCTTCCTTTCCTTTCTCTTCCTTCCTTTCCTTTCTTTTCTCTTACTTCCCTTTCCTTTGCTTTCCTTTCCTTTCCTTTCCTTTCTCTTCCTTCCTTTCCTTTCTCTTCCTTCCCTTCCCTTTCCTTTCCTTTCCTTTCCTTTCCTTTCCTTTCCTTTCCTTTCCTTTCCTTTCCTTTCCTTTCCTTTCCTTTCCTTTCCTTTCCCTTTTCTCTTCCTTCCTTCCTTCCTTCCTTCCTTCCTTCCTTCCTTCCTTCCTTCCTTCCTTCCTTCCTTCCTTCCTTCCTTCCTCGACCTGCCTCAGTGCTCCACCACTTGGATATCCTAAGTAGAGCCTGAGACCTCATGAGAACAGAGGTCTAATATCGCTTTAACTGTCGTCAACCTTGCCACTGGAATGCATAGCCATCCTCTACCCAATAACAACATCTATTCAAGATATTAAAAACATCCATATACTCTCAAATTCAGAGAACAGCCAGATACTAGCAGAAAGAAAAATGCCTCCTCCCCGGGTTGGCGTGATGACGTCACCACTTGGCTCCGCCCTTGCGCGTATCGTCCCAGAGAATGTCGTCAGAGGGCTGCCGGAGCTTTTATGACTTGTGGTTCACATTTGGAAATATCACTTTAGGGACCTAATGTTTTATGCTTGAACTTGTTTTGTTGGTTAGTTATATGCACAACAGCGCAACGCATTCTTTTATGCAGGCGTTTATGATACCATAGTATTCTAATATCCGTGAGTGCAGCTGTTAATTTTATTTAATTTTCACACATTTTTTCAGCACTGTTATGCTGCGTACACACGACCGGTTTGGTCGTCGGAATAAACTCCGAAAGTTGCTCTGACGGAACTCCGACGGAATTCCATTCAAGCGGTCTTGTCTACACACGGTCAAACCAAAGTCTGACCAAAGTCCAACCGTCCGGAACGCGGTGACATACAGCACGTACGACGGGACTAGAAAAAGGACGCTCAATATCCAGTAGCCAATAGCTTCCGTCTCGTACTTGCTTGAGAGCATGCGTCGTTTTTTTGGTCCGTCGGAACAGCATACAGACGATCGGTTTTCCCGATAGGAATTGGTTCCGTCGGAAATATTTAGAACATGTTCCATTTCTCGGTCCGTCAGAATTTTCGAAGCAGAAAGTCCAATGAGGCCTACACACGGAATATACGATGAAAAGCTTCCGTCAGACTTTTTCTGTCGAACATTCCGCTCGTGTGCACGCAGCTTAATAAGCCATTTTATCGCGTTTGCACTAAGCATAGTTATTTTTTCATTCCAATAATGCTATTTTTTTTTTTTTTTTTTTAACAAATTTTGCCTTAGCAGTCGGCTTGGTGAAGTTTGAGGCCTAAGTGGGTCATTTTACGGCAAAACCAGTTTCAGCGAAATCACTCCATGAATCCCTAAATATGAACTAATTAGCTTATAAACAACTCAATGGCGGCTAATCGTTGAACAAAAATTCTAGAGTGTCCTCCCCAGACTGAACAAATCCTCTAGTGGGCGCTGCCATCTTGCCTCTCTTGAAGACCAAGCTGTCAGTCACAGCCTACGCACCAAAGACTCTGCCGTTCCCATGACAGTCACGTTCGATGACAGACGTGTTGGTAGAGCACAGGTCCCAAACGTAGTCAGGATAGGGCTTTACATCCAAATTTCAGAGGCAGCTCTCACTCAGCCGGGGTAACCTTGTGGGGTCTCAAGGGTAGTCTTAAGGAATGTTGTGAAGGATGAAAGCGCCAGAGATCTAATGTGAGTCCAGTAAATCTTTATTGCACATGACAAGAAGTCAGAAGAGAAAACCAACGCGTTTCTCTTCTGACTTCTTGTCATGTGCAATAAAGATTTACTCGGCTCACATTAGATCCGTGGCGCTCTCATCCTTTTTGATATTCCTGACAGTCACGTGTCACTGCTCTCTGCGAGGGATGAGCGGAGTCATGGAGGTGAAATTCATTTTGTTACAATGTTATTCATTTTTCCTGTTGGTGAATCTCCATCAGAGAAACCCTCAATTGCTTAGGCAAAATTATTATTATTTGGGGTGGGTGCATTAAGGTTGGTTTATTTTCTTTCATTCATTAGTTTATTTAATTTATTTTTTTTATTTATAATGTTTTTGTTTATTTTTGTGTATTTGATCTGTAGCACCCTCTTAGGTTAGGTTGCTAGGTAAATTCAGTTTTTTGGCTCTTTCTGTAACCAGGGGAGCAGGGATTGTTTGGTCTGGTCTGTTCATGGCTTCACAGGCTGGGAGTTTGATTGCTTCCCCCTGCCTCTAGAAGAAGTTTCTGGAGGGAGGAGTCAAACGACCAGCCTTAATATTGAGCAGGGCCTAACCAATCCCTGGGGAGGTGTGACCAGAAGGTGGCTGGGGTGCTGTTAAATTGTCAGGATGCCTTAGGAGATTGTCTTCTCCCCTGCTTAGGGATTGGATCTGTGTGCTGAGAGGAGGGAGGAGGGGTTGCTTGCCACCCTGGAACCCTTTGGACTGTATGTTGGACTACTCTACCAGGAGCTGCACCTATGGACTGATCTTGTTCCCGGATCCTGTGAGTAGAGCCTCTTTACTTACGGTGCTCAAACCTAGACGTGAACCTGTAGACTGTTCCAGTCTGCCTTCACTTGTGCTCAAACCTACTTCATGGTCCCCAGCAGTGAACCTTTAGACCATTACTGGTCCTCTGACCTATTTCAAGAGATTTGAGCACATGTAAAGGTAATGTGCAGGCAGAGGGCTAAACCCGGCTGTGCCAGTGATCTCTAGAGGGGCAGAGTGGAGAACTGATGACTGCTCCGAGAGGGTCAGGTCTGCTTTTTTGCATTGACGGACCTTTGAAAATAAATAGACTGCCTTAGCACATGGCGTGTTAAGATCCCATTCACACTTGAGCGTTTTCTTTTTCTTGTTTCTCATTGCTCACCGTGCTATTTGGCATTTATAGGTTTGAGAATTTTTGCTTTAGTCCAGGGGTCTCCAAACTTTCCAAACTAAGGGCCAGTTTACTGTCCTTCAGACTTTAGGGGGGCCGGGCTGTGGCCAGCAGAAATAGGATTTGTTTTCTGGAATCAATGGGAGTAAACAGTGTCCAGTCTTCGATATTTGGGGGAGGAATAATGTTGGTGTCTTTGGTCTAAATCAGGGGTCTCTAAACTTTCTGAACAAAGGGCCAAGTTTACTGTCCTTCAGACTTTAGGGGGGCCAGAGTATGGCCAGTGGAAGTTGAAATGCCCTGACATCAGTGGGAGCAAACAATGCCCCATCTTTGGTATTAGTGGCAGGAATTATGCTCCATTGTTGGTGTCAGGAATTATGCCCCATTGTTGGTGTCAGGAATTATGCCCCATTTTGGTGTCAGTTGCATTAATTATGCTCCATTGTTGGTGTCAGGAATTATGCCCCATTGTTGGTGTCAGTTGCAGGAATTATGCCCCATTGTTGGTGTCAGTTGCAGGAATTATGCTCCATTGTTGGTTTCAGTGGCAGGAATTATGCCCCATTGTTGGTGTCAGTTGCAGGAATTATGCTCCATTGTTGGTTTTAGTGGCAGGAATTATGCTCCATTGTTGGTGTCAGTTGCAGGAATTATGCTCCATTGTTGGTGTCAGTGGCAGGAATTATGCCCCATTGTTGGTGTCAGTGGAAGGAATTATGCCCAATTGTTGGTGTCAGTGGAAGGAATTATGCCCCATTGTTGGTGTCAGGAATTATGCCCCATTGTTGGTGTCAGTTGCAGGAATTATGCTCCATTGTTGGTTTCAGTGTCAGGAATTATGCCCCATTGTTGGTGTCAGTTAAAGGAATTATGCTCCATTGTTGGTGTCAGTGGCAGGAATTATGCCCCATTGTTGGTGTCAGTGGCAGGAATTGTGCCTCATTGTTGGTGTCAGTTGCAGGAATTATGCCCCATTGTTGGTGTCAGTTGCCGGAATTATGCTCCATTGTTGGTGTCATTGACAGAAATTATGCCCCATTGTTGGTGTCATTGACAGGAATTATGCCCCATTGTTAGTGTTAGTGGGCAGAATTGTGTTTTATATCAGTGGGATGAATACTGCCCCAAAGGCCAGATAAAGGCAAGCAAAGGTCCGGTAGTTTGGAGACCACTGCTTAAGTCAATGGAAAGCTGGTTACTAGGTGGAGAGGCAAGAAAATGTGCGAAAAAAACACACGTTTCTGATGTTTTTCAGACACACCCACTGAAGTCTATTAGGGCCCCAACATGTAACTCTTCTAGCTTGGGGCAATAAGCTTCAAGGGTCACAACCTTAAGGTGGCCACCATTGAATATCATGGGATTTAATGGGAATCTTGATGTTGAGCGTTGAAGCTTCTAGAGCAGGGATCTTCAAACTACGGCCCTCCAGCTGTTGCAGAACTACACATCCCATGAGGCATAGCAAGACTCTGACATTCACAGACATGACTAGGCATGATGGGAATTGTAGTTCCTGAACAACTGGAGGGCCAGAGTTTGAAGACCCATGTTCTGGAGAAACATGCTTCAAATTGCTCAAGTTTGAATGGGGTCTAATGTGTGTTCGAATGAGGTCTAGCGTCACGTAGCCCACCAAAAAAAAAACATGTGAAGGGGCCCTATGGGTCCTAAGGGTCAGGCCTACAAACATTGCCCCAGTTCACTCAGACATCACCCTAACGCCTTTTCTTTAATTCTCCGGTCTCGTTAGGTCCCTGAACGGGGGCCGGCGTGTTGTGACAATACACAAATCAAGTCACCGGTGCTTCCCGGCTCCCCGGTTGATTGGAGTCAGCATGATGCCTTGATTGTGGGTTCGGCAGTAAAACGCGACTCGTTTTTTTAAAAATTTTAATCCTCTGATTGGAAGTAGAGCCTGAAAAATCTGTTTACAACCCCATTCCAGGAAGGAAAGGACCAAAACAAATATTTGCAGTTAATTGCAGCTCCCTGCTTCTAATGGTGATTGCAATAATAATCCCTGTGAAATAAGATATGATGTTCTTATAATACTCAGCCTGTGATTTGTTACAGCCTTGCCAAATTAACGTCTGCTCTTCTCCGTTTCAAGTTCTTGTGCTTTTCCTTTTTTTTTTTTTTTTTTCCTCGGTTCCTTCTTGAGAAGTTAAGAGAATTCATTTGCATGTAAAACAAGCTGGTAATACGAGATGAACCTCATACATAACCGTGATTTGCATATATATGACGCTCACCTAAAATATATCACTTCTCTATTTATTTCTCTTCTTTTTCCCCGTTCTCCTTCATGTCTCTCCCTCTGTTAAAGCCGAACTCCACGCAGTTATAAGAGAAACAAATGCATGCGGCTTCCTGTTTATTAATACAGATTTTTTATTTAAATACAATGCGGTGTGCGTCGCGCTGCTTCAAAATTGAAGCCTCACGTCGAGTCAAAAGGCATTTGAAGCCTTTCAAGGCCTCCTATTCAAGGCTATGGTAACGCTTCGCAAACGCTCTGGCAGGTGTTTGCGGTGTGGTTGCGGGGTGTTAATTTCTTATCATTTCCCATTTAAAAATAGTTGTTTGTGGAGCGGTTTTAACGCGTCTTAACGCACATCAAACTCTTTAAAACTGCGCATAGGTTATTTGGGGAGCGTTTTTAACTCTCCAATAATGCTTGTAAAATGCCAGTCTGATGCCCCGTACACACGGTCCGACATTGATCGGACATTCCGACAACAAAATCCATGGATTTTTTTCAGACGGATGTTGGCTCAAATTTGTCTTGCATACACACGGTCGCACAAAGTTGTCGGAAAATCTGATGGTTCTGAACGCGGTGACGTAAAACACGTACGTCGGGACTATAAATGTGGGAAGTAGCCAATAGCTTTCGTCTCTTAATTTATTCTGAGCATGCGTGGCACTTTGTGCGTCGGATTTGTGTACACACGATCGGAATTTCCGACAACGGATTTTGTTGTCGGAAAATTTTATCCTGCTCTCAAACTTTGTTTGTCGGAAATTCCGATGGAAAATGTGTAATGAAGCCCACACACGGTCGGAATTTCCGACAACAAGGTCCTATCACACATTTTCCGTCGGAAAATCCAACCGTGTGTACGGGGCATTACACCCATGATAAAGCTCATTAACGCCAGTCTAACGCCCATACTAACGCTCATAAAAGCCAGTCTAACGCCCATACTAATGCTCATCAAAGCCAGTCTAACGCCCATACTAATGCTCATCAAAGCCAGTCTAACGCCCATACTAACGCTCATCAAAGACAGTCTAACGCCCATACTAACGCTCATCAAAGACAGTCTAACGCCCATACTAACGCTCATCAAAGACAGTCTAACGCCCATACTAACGCTCATTAATGCCAGTCTAACGCCCATACTAAAGCTCATAAATCATCAGTCTAATGCCCATACTAAAGCTCACTGACGCCAGTCTAACGCCCATACTAAAGCTCACTGACGCCAGTCTAACGCCCATACTAAAGCTCATTAACGCCAGTCTAACACCCATACTAATGCTCATTACCGCCAGTCTAACGCCCATACTAAAGCTCATTAACGTCAGTCTAATGCCCATGCTAACGCTCATCAAAGCCAGTCTAACATCCATACTAAAGCTCATTAATGGCAGTCTAGCACCCATACTTAAGCTCACTGATGCCAGTTTAACGCCCATACTAAAGCTCATTAACGCCAGTCTAACACCCATTCTTACGATCATCAAAGCCAGTCTAACGCCCATATTAACGCTCATTAACGCCAGTCTAACGCCCATACTAAAGCTCATTAATGTCAGTCTAACGCCCATATTTAGGCTCATTAATGCCAGTCTAACGCCCATACTAAAGCTCATAAATCATCAGTCTAATGCCCATACTAAAGCTTACTGACGCCAGTCTAACGCCCATACTAAAGCTTGTTAACGCCAGTCTAACACCCATACTAATGCTCATTACCGCCAGCCTATCACCCATACTAAAGCTCATTGACGCTAGTCTAACACCCATACTAATACTCATTACCACCAGTCTATCACCTATACTAAAGCTCATTACCACCAGTCTATCACCCATACTAAAGCTCATTAACGCCAGTCTAACGCCCATACTAAAGCTCATTGACGCTAGTCTAACACCCATACTAATACTCATTACCACCAGTCTAACACCCATAATAAAGCTCATTACCACCAGTCTATCACCCATACTAAAGCTCATTACCACCAGTCTATCACCCATACTAAAGCTCATTAACGCCAGTCTAAGGCCCATACTAAAGCTCACTGATGCCAGTCTAACGCCCATACTAAAGCCCATGGATGCCAGTCTAACGCCCAAATTCAACGCTATAGGAGCGTTTAAGTGTTAGAAATGTAGTCAAGTGTGAACAACGCCCCTCAAACACCTGCTTTTAATGCCAGTGTGAACTTAGCCTAAGTAGCTGACATTGACTTGGTATCAGTCTTTTTGCATGCCATGTAGAACATAGCTCAGACTTTGGGAGGGGGAAGGGGAAGCATCACAAAGAGCACAGCGGTTGAGGGCATGCCGATAGGAGAAGAGAGCAGACTGACAGAGAAATGAGCTAATCAATTAATGCTGTGTAAATCTTGGACTGGATGGACAGGAATGCACAGGTAAAATAGTTTCTATTAATACATTCAGCAGTGCAAGCAAGAGTATGTTATGGCGTGGTTCCCCACTGGTGCTCAGGAAAGAGATGTGCTGGCATCCGATTTCACGCATCTAGAGGTGTCAGTAAAAAAAAGATATGGGACGCCACTCAACCAAACCAATAAATGATGGCCTCAACCAGTGCTGCTCCACTGACCACGCCCCTGACGGGTTTCGCCCCATCCATAGGGGGCTTAGTCATAGAGGTTCCAATAGAGTTCCTATACATCGGTGTATTTAGGTGTTTCCCTGGAGATCAGCTTTTATGCTTTCCCATTAGGTTTGGCTCGCAATACTGCAGGCACCAGGGCATGCGTGCATTCCGCATGTGTTTTGCACATTTCCATGCAAAGCATATATATAATTCCTTTGACTATGAGACAATGCTGTTTTGCAGCATTAGGCTATTTTCTCCCCAGAGAAATACAGATTCATACAGAATAGATTGGTTCTGGAAAAGATTGCACTATGGCCACTAGAAGGAGCTGACAGTCATACTAATCAAGAATTCTCTTTCCTATAATCATCTAGTGGCAATAATTCGGTATCGTCTTGAACCACTTTATTCTCTATGAATGAATAACACTTGACCTGGAGAGAAAATAGATATAGAAATTTGCACAGAACAAATGATCTCTTTCCGTTTAACGGGATGAATAGTTAGGCATTATTTTCCAATAAATACACCCCTAACTGTCAGTTAGCATGGCGTCCTCAGATTACAAAGACATGTAATGTATATCTGTTAAGCCAATGTCCTTGTAATTCTTATGCAAGTAAAATATGTTAACACAACAGTACAGAAAATAACAAAGGAAAATCATAATTCTTAAGCCATAAGCCTCATAAATCTCCAACATGGAGTGCAGCCAATGGATGACGGAGGTCGCCCAGATGCCCCTTGACCATCTAGGGTCAAGAGGGATCCAAATGCCCCTCGTAAATCCATAGATCCCCAACCTGGGGTGACCATAAGACTAATAGGGCGTACACACGGTCGGACTTTGTTCGGACATTCTGACAACAAAATCCTAGGATTTTTTCCGACGGATGTTGGCTCAAACTTGTTTTGTCTACACACGGTCGCACAAAGTTGTCGGAAAATCTGATCGTTCTAAACGCGGTGACATAAAACTTGTACGTCGGGACTATAAACGGGGCAGTGGCCAATAGCTTTCATCTCTTTATTTATTCTGAGCACGCGTGGCACTTTGTCCGTCGGATTTGTGTACACACGATCGGAATTTCCGACAACGGATTTTGTTGTCGGAAAATTTTATCTCCTGCTCTCCAACTTTGTGTGTCGGTAAATCCGATGGAAAATGTCCGATGGAGCCCACACACGGTCGGAATTTCCGACAACACGCTCCGATCGGACATTTTCCATCGGAAAATCCGACCGTGTGTACGGGGCATTACAGAGCAACTAAATAGCTCAGGGTGCCATTTACAATATTAAGCCAAGTTGTGTATTGGAAAAAATGCATGACATCATGAAGTTGAGCTTGGAAAAAATAGGATATTGAATATCTGGACAAGATAACATCTATTGGATGTCCAAATATCTGGACCACAAAAAATCCATCAAAAGTCTAAATATCAAATTTTTGGACCACATAAAATCCATTGGAAACCCAAATATAAAATATCTGAACCACATACAATCCATTATAAGCCCAAATATAAATAACAGACACAAATAAAATCCATTGAAAGTTTGCATATAAAATATTGGGACCACATAGAGTGCATTCGACGGCAGAATGTTTGGACCACATAAAATTCACTGGAAGTCCAAATATTTGGAACACATTCAATCCATTGGAAAAATTTGAAGTCCAAATATCAAATGTTTGGACCACATAAAATACATTTGAAGTCTGAATATCTGGACCACATAAAATCCAATGGAAATCCAAATATTAAGTGTTTGGACCACATAAAATCTATTGGAAGTCCAAATATAAAATATCTGGACCACATATAATCTATTGGAAGTCCAAATATCACATTTTTGGGCCACATAAAATCCATTGGAAACCCAAATCTAAAATATCTGGACCGCATAAAATCCATTGGAAGTCCAAACATAAAACATCTAGACCACATAGAATCCATTAGAAGTCCAAATATAAAATAACAGAAACAAATAAAATCCATCAAAAGTTCACATATAAAATATCGGAACCACACAGACTCCATTGGACGTCCAAATGTTTGGACCACATAAAATCCACTGGAAGTCCAAATATTTGGAGCACATTCAATCTATTGGAAAAATTTTGAAGTCCAAATATCACATTTTTGGACCACATAAAAATCATTTTGAAGTCCAAATATCTGGACCAATGGATCACATAAAATCCAATGGAAGTCCAAATATCAAATATCTGGACCAGATAAAGTTATTTAGAAGTCTAAATAACAAATTTGTGGACCACATAAAATCCATTGGAAGCCCAAATATTTGGATCACATAAAATCCATTAGAAGTCCAAAAACAAAAAATATTTAGGCCATATATAATCTATTGGAAGCCCAAATATCAAATGTTTGGACCATATAAAATCCATTAGAAGACACAGAGTCCAGGGAATATCTACAGCAAAGTAAGATCAATAGATGAATAGAAAGTAGTATGGTCACTCACGGATCTTGAGCAGGAATATCTCAACCACGTAAGATCCATTAGAAGTCTGAATATCAATTTTTTTGACCACATAACATCCAATGTAAATCCAAACATAAAATATTTGGACCACATGTAGTCCCATGGAACTTCAAATATAAAATATTTGGACCAAATATAATCCATTGGAGGTCCAAATATCACATTTTTGGACCATACAAAATCCATTAGAAGACACAGAGTCCAGGGAATATCTACAGCAAAGTAAGATCAGTAGATGAATAGAAAGTAGTATGGTCACTCACGGATCTTGAGCAGGAATATGTGAAGTCAATTTTGTCCAAGGTTTTGATGGATCAAGGTCCATCTTTGTCAAATATTTGGACCATGTATAAAAAAAAGGATTTATCATTTTAAATAGATTTTAGAGCTGACCTCTGGGTTACCCTTTGAAGTTCTTCAAATGCTCATCAGGTATAGACCGTAATCTCCAATGTACATTGCCTGCCTCCCTATACTGCCAATGCATATCATGTTCAGACACCAAACAGTGCTTTGTAAAGATTGGAATGCTCGCATAGACAACAACGGTTATAAAGAATATATCCAATTATTCAGTATAAAGGATGTATCCAGTTCTCTGCTGCGTCATTTTTCCGACACCATTGTATTCCTACTATTTGTACTCTCACCAGAGAGAAAGCATATTGCAAGTTATTCCTAGAATAGCACTTCATAGCACCGAACCCCTCTGAGCACTTATTCAATCGGATCAGCAATATATGAACCGTGCGCTATCTATGTAGGAATAGCGTGCATGGTGCTCTGAAGTGGTATTCTCAGAAAAGCTTGCAATCCCTTTGGTCAGAGTAGAAATACAATTGTATTATTGTACAGTTGTAATACCGGCGTGTTTGTTTTATATTTTACTGGAAAGTGGAATCCTAACTCTACGTAGTTCTTTTTTTATTCAGCAGAAATAAATATCTAACAGGAGTCATATCCTTTCCCTACTCTGCTAGAGAGTTGCATTGTCTGCTATGTAGTCGGAGATTTAAAGTAGAACCAAAGGCCGATTTTGGATCATTTTGGGGTATAACCACATCTACTTCAATTACTTGTGTAAAACCAAAAACTAGGCACCAAGCCGCGGAAGCACAACTCTGAGACATACCAATAATCACAGATATCATCAACCAAAATAACGGGAATCATATTCAAGACGGGTCCCTACAAATGTATCTTTTTTGCCCATAATAAAAACACATCCAAGGACCTTGTACCCCGCCAGCTGCCATGACATAACTGCACACATCCAATACCAATCCCAAAATACCAAGCAAGAAACAAAAACATTAAGGGGGGGGGGGGGGGCCAGGAAGTTGTCCTCACACAAGCTATCCTCCAGCTAAAGGCTTTGCAATACCATCCTGCGTACCCAAGCCCTGAAAGCCCACCTGCTCATGCCCTATCCACCAATCCGGTGAATAAAATTCTGTTTACTTTTAATCCATCAGTAGAACCCTTTTATGCCAAACCCCTTTTAACCCAGGCCTGTTGGCCCTACATCTAGGCATTCTCTTCTCTTACTCTGGGACTAACTAGAGGCTTAGAGTTAGAGGGTTAGGATTAGAAATAGAGGGTCTAAGTTAAACGGTTAGAGTCAGATTATTAGGGTTAGAGCTTCGGGTTTAGAGATAGAGGAATAAGGTTAGCGGGTTAGAGCCAGATGATTAGGGTTGAGGTTTGGGATTAGAGATAGAGGGTTAAGGTTACCAGGTTGGAGTTAGATGATTAGGATTTGAGTTGTAGCTTTGGGGAAAAAATTAGAAAGTTAGGGCCAGAGGGATAAAATTAGAGGGTTAGAGTTAGAGGATTAGGATTAAGATAGCCATAGATGGACAGAATTTCAAACAAAAATTCTTAGGAAAATTTGTAAGAACATTCTGAAAACATCCTCAGAAAATTCAAAAACATTTTGTCTGCTTTTGACATTTGATTTTGGAATAAATTGACTTTACTGAACGAAAACCATATTAATTGTTGGAAATTCATTTGTTCAATAAAAATATACCAACCTGCTCCTTTGAATGATCTAGTCACTGCAAGCGAAGATTAACGTTGCTTCGACCCATTAACGATTAGCAAAGTGAACAAACTTTTTTAGAACATTCTTTTCCTAAGGATTTTTGTTTGAAATTCTACCCATCTATGGCCAGCTTTAGAGGGTTAGGATTAGAGTTAGAGGGAGGGGGTAGGAGTTAGGGGATTAGAATTAGAGGGTTAGATTTAGAGGGATAGGATTAGAGATAGAGGGTTAGAGTTAGAGGTTCGGGATGTTTGAGGGATAGAATTTGAGTTACAGGGATAGGATTAAAAGGTTAGGATCAGAGTTAGCGGGTCGGGGTAAGAGTTAGAGGATTAGAGTAATGCCCTGTACACACGATTGGATTTTCCGACGGAAAAAGTGCGATCGGATTGTGTTGTCGGAAATGACGATCGTGTGTGGACTCCATCGGACAGTTTCCAACACACAAAGTTTGAGAGCGGGATATAAAATTTTCCGACAACAAAATCCGATCGTTTAAATTCCGATCGTGTGTACACAAATCCGAAGCATAAAGTGCCACGTATGCTCAGAATAAATATAAGAGACGAAAGCTATTGGCTACTGCCCCGTTTATAGTCCTGACGTACGTGGTTTACGTCACCGCGTTCAGAACGATCGGATTTTCCGACAACTTTGTGTGCGACTGTGTGTATGCAAGACTAGTTTGAGCCAACATCCGTCGGAAAAAATCCGATGGATTTTGATGTCGGAATGTCCGATCAATGTCTGATCGTGTGTACAGGGCATTAGAAGGATAGGATTAGAGATAGAGGGTTAGGGTTAGAGTTAGAGGGTTGGGGTGTTAGAGGGATATGATTAGAGGGTTAGGATTAGAGTTAAAGGGATAGGATTAGAGGGTTAGGATTAGAGTTAAAGGGATAGGATTAGACATATAGGGTTAGGATTAGAGTTAGAGGGTTAGGGTTAGAGTTAGAGGGTTAGGATTAGAGGGTTAGGATTAGAGTTAAAGGGATAGGATTAGAGATATAGGGTTAGGATCAGAGTTAGAGGGATAGGATTAGAGGGTTAGCATTAGAGTTAAAGGGATAGGATTAGACATATAGGGTTAGGATTAGAGTTAGAGGGTTAGGGTTAGAGTTAGAGGGTTAGGATTAGAGGGTTAGGATTAGAGTGTTAGGATTAGAGTTAGAGGGATAAGATTAGAGATATAGGGTTAGGAGTTAGAAGAATAGGATTGGAGTTAGAGGGTTAGGATTAGAGATAGAGGGTTAGGGTTAAAGTTAGAGGATTGGCAATAAAGGGATATAGTTGGAGGGCTGGGGATATTAGGATAGAGTTAGGAGGTTAGAATAAAAGGGTTAGGGTTATAGAGTTAGTATTAGTGTTAGAGGATTAGGGTTAGAGGGTTGGGGCACAGAGTTAGTATTAGAGATAGAGGATTAGGGATAGAAATAGAGGGTTAGGATTAGAGGATTGGCGATAGAGGGATAGAGTTAGAGGGTTGGAGTTAGATGGTTAGTATTAGTGTTAGAGGAAGAGGGATAGAGGGTTATTATTAGAGGGTTAGTATTAGAATTAGAGGGTTAGGATTAGAGGGTTGGCGATAGAGGGATAGAGTTAGAGGGTTGGAGTTAGATGGTTAGTATTAGTGTTAGAGGAAGAGGGATAGAGGGTTATTATTAGAGGGTTAGTATTAGAATTAGAGGGTTAGGATTAGAGGGTTGGCGATAGAGGGATAGAGTTAGAGGGTTAGGATGATAGTTGGGGGTTAGAATTAGAGATAAGGGGTTAGCGTTACAGTTTAGGGGGTAAGGATTAGAGGGATATGAGGGAAAGGATTAGAGATAGTGGGTTATGGTTAGAGGGTTGGCGATAGAAGGATAGAGTTATAGGATTGGGGATTGCAGAATGGAGTTAGAGGGTTAGAGTTAGAGATTTAGCGTTAGAGAGCTAGGGTTAGTGAAAACAAATCTATCTAATGGAGCCCCGGATAGCCTTAAAAACCTGACAGAGCTTTTAACCCTTCCACACACTATCCAAACCTAAGAAAAAAAGGACGTTTAAAGTGGGTAGCATAGAGATTCTATTTAACTGCACAGAGAAATCACTCCAGGACATTTACATTCCCGGACAATCAGGTAATTTAACTTTCGAATCTGTTCAATACATCCAGTCAGTGAGCAATACCATCGGATTGTGTTCTGTCGTCGCTCACTCACCGCTAGACAAAGTCAGGTCAAGTGGCACAGCAACCGCAGCCAGCCAGGCGAAATCTATTAAATATATCTAAGAAATGTTAAAATGGTTTCGGTGAGTGATTTTCTGCATCCGCTTGGAAGAGATTCAACCTTCGGAACGTTAGAACTAATTGTACGCGCTCGGGAAACTTTCTGAAAAGTTGCTTGGCTCGAATTTTCATGCTCTTGCGAGAGGCGACTCCTTAGTGAAAGGTTAATGAAACAAACCGCAGATTATTTTATTGTTCTGTTGTAATTTATGTAACACGGGGTAACCAGACTTGGTCAGTATTGATCTGTCCAGTCTTCGTAGATCCGCCACGGAGTGTCAAAATGTGTGAAATATGGAATACCTAATCAATTAGGGAAGTGAAGCATGTGAAGCTCCCACGTTCAGAAGTATAGTGAATCCCTCTGAGATTCAGTCATTTAACGTATAGAAGCTTGGGGGTTTAGTAAGGAATAGCAATTCATCCATAGATATGGCTTGGAAGGAAGATGAGCAGGAGACAAATAAGAAGACAGAAAGCTGTTTTAAAGTCGAACTCCAGGCAAATATACAGTAAAAGACACACATGAACACAGCTCTCTGTCCATGAATATACCATATATACTTGAGTATAAGCCGACCCGAATATAAGCCGAGGCACCTAATTTTACCACAAAAAACTGGGAAAACGTATTGACTCGAGTATAAGCCTAGGGTGAGAAATGCGCAGCTACTGTAAGTGGAAAAGAGGGTCAACAATGCCCATTTGCATGCCTCACTGTGCCCATTTGAATGCCTCACTGTGCCCATTTGGAGCCATAGGTCCCCCGAACTTCAAACTCGGTAGTTAAGGGTTTCTAGATGCCCCCCTAGCTGCAGCCAAAATTTGGGGTCTCTGGACCCAAAGGGTCCCGAAATGACAGATGCAGATGGACACAGTTGACTGACTTTGGGGCCCCGTGTCTTGGGGCCACTTGGTGCTAGGAACCCCAAATTTGGTGTGCAAACCCAGTGGAACTAGAACTACAACATATTTAGGGGTTCCTAGCACCAAGTGGCCCCGAGATACGGGGCCCCAAAGTCGGTTCGGAAAATGTCAAGCACTTTTCCGCAGCAGAGAATGACATTTTCAGAACCGACTTTGGGGCCCTGTATCTCGGGCCCACTTGGTGCTAGGAACCCCAGCTTTGGATATGTTGTAGTGATAGTTCCACTGGGTACACACCTAATTTGGGGTTCCTAGCACCAAGTAGCCCCGAGATACGGGGCCCCAAAGTCAGTTCAGAAAATGTCATTCTCTGCTGCAGAAAAGTCCTTGACTCGAGTATAAGCCGAGGGGGGGGGGGGGGGGCATTTTCAGCACAAAAAAATGTGCTGAAAAACTCGGCTTATACTCGAGTATATACGGTACTATTGGAATCATTTTCATAATGAAAACAATGTAAATACCCGCTGAATGTAGCACTACCCCCTCAGGAGCCGCTGAGTGTAACAGGTCCTTTCCCAACACAGCAACAGTCCACTCACTCTGGCTCATTGAACATTCTAGGGGATGTCCTTCTAAAGGTTTATTGTTTGAAGAACTTGTAACAGGAGGGGGATAGATGAGGGTGGGATACCCCAAAAAACATAACACAGCTTGAAGAGGACACTTCTCTGTCCACAGTAGCAGTACAAGGACATAGTGACTAGTAAAGGATGCACAGCTGAAGACTTTGCAGCAGTAGGTAGCAACTTCGTAATAGACTTGGATAGTGTACGGGTGCAAAGATGAGGACTATGCAGGTGGATGAAGCATACAAACTCTACTCATGAGGCCCGAAGCCAGCAGCCCCCAGCAGAGGTCCAGCATCCAGTCCAGAAGTGTCTCTGGGGAAATTAGCCCCCTGAAGCTCACAGATCTATTCCCCTACTGGGAAAGACAACCTACCCTGAACTCCAACCTATTTAAACAGGAACCCAGCCACCATCTGGGCACACCTCCCCATTTAGTAGGACAGGCCCTACTAAATATTCAAGCTGAGTATTTGAATCCTCCTGCCCTAATCTCCAGAACCTTCTCCTAGTGTCAGGGGGGAGGTAATCAAACTCCCAGCCTGTGGAGTCTTGAGTAGACCAAACCAAACAATTCCGGCTTCTGTGGCTACAGCAGAAGCCCAAAAACTAAATTTACCTAGCAGCCTGGCTAGGAGGGCGCTACACCTAAACATGACCTTGTATCAGTCTTTTACAGTCACTGAACAGCAGAGTTCAAACTGGGACAGGGTAAAGCAGCAAAAGGGGCCCATCAGCTCTGCTGCAGTGCTTGTGACTATGAAGAGTTAGTCCTAGTGTAGAAAAAGGTTCCTGAGGAGCAATATATATAGATTAGATAGAATAGATTAGGGACGGTACGGGGTTCCCCTGGGCTACTACAGGATGTTTGGTAAAAGGCCCAACCTGCATGTAGATTGGGTCACTCTATCTAGAGACTATTGTAAGACCAAGACAGGGCCGGGACAAGGGGTGGGCAGAAGAGGCAGCTGCCCTGGGCGCTGTGATATCATGAGGAAGGCTCCACAAGGAGATTGGGGGGGAGAGGATTTGTGTTGGGAGGGGGAATTTTGGGGGTGGCAGAGGGTATGAATTGTTCTAGGAGGGAAAATTTGGGGGGTGCTATAAGTTGTGATATGGGGGGGGGGATTTTGGGGGCGGCAGAGGGTATAAATTGTTCTAGGAGGGAAAATTTGGGGGGTGCTATAAGTTGTGATATGGGGGGGGATTTTGGGGGCGGCAGAGGGTATAAATTGTTCTAGAAGGGAAAATTTGGGGGGGTGCTATAAGTTGTGATATGGGGGGGATTTGTGTTGGGAGGGGGGATGGGGAAGAGGATTTGTGCCAGAAGGGGGGATTTGGGGGGGGGCGGATTTGGGTCAGAAGAGGTAATATCATGGAGGGGAGAGAGGATTTGTTAGAGTAGGGATGATTGTGGTTATTTGTGCTAGGAGGGGAAATTCTTTTGGGGGGAGGGGGGTTGTGCTTGGAGGGTGGATAGGGGGGGGATTTGTGCTGGGAGGGGGGATTTGGAGAGGATGTATACTGGGAGGGGAAATTTGAGGAGTGGAGGATTTTTGCTAAGAGGAGTGATTGGGGGGGGGGGGTCAATTTGTGAGGGGATGGGGAGAGAAAGAGGATTTGAGCTGGGATGGGGATGGGGGGACAAAGATTTGTGCTGGGAGGGGGGGTTTTAGCAGGAGGGGGTAGATTTGTCCTGGGAGGAGGGGGAATTTATGCTTAGGGGGTATGCATGCAAATTAGTGCTTCATTTTTTTGCTCGTATATCTGGGGGGGGGGCACAGTTTGGCATGTTCACCCTGGGCTCTAGATGACCTTGACCCAACACTGGACCAAGATGATCTATTTAAAGGGGCAATCCTCCAACATACTGCACATGTAGGTTCTGCATAGTTGTACTGCCTTTCTACTGAACTGTAAAAGTCCTTACGTGTATTTTGTAACATTGGATTTGCTTTACTATTTGCTATTCATTCCATAAAGAAGAAAATTCCTAGAAGCCATTGTCTCTCTAAGTTCCTTTGGGTTATCACCGCACCGTTAGACCGCCCTCTAGCGTAGGCTCACTATATAGCCTTATGCACAACATACTAATACCGGGGTATTTCGGGAACACCTTAGAATCCCCGCAAACAAATCTTCAGCCAGTCTAGATTGCGCAAGCTCTATTGGTCGCCCCTCTTCAAGGATAAACCGAAGCTTCTACAGATGACTTTTAAACCACCAACATGTAAGGGCAGGACGGACGGAGCCTCCGTTTTGCTTGGCCGATTTTTATGCGCCCGGTTTCGTCACGCCTTGACTGACAGTCGTGTCAGACACACTTACATCCATTAAACCAGAGCGTGACTGCGGAGCATCTGTCAGAGGCACTGGATCAATCCCTTCATCTTCATCACTAATATCTCCTTAACGCATGTTTGTAAATTCGTGATGGCGGAGGCGTGTAATTAAATGTGGCATGTGCGCCTCTCGCACTTCTATCCGTGTTTAATGTACAGGCTTAATAAACATATAAAGTGCCAATGTTGAGTCGGGAACCTGGGAACGAGTGGGTGTCTCTTTTCCACCGAAGCTGCTATTATGTTATCACTACCGTTGTGTCAGAAGAACGGGATTTAATACCTGTTTATGTTCGGAGAAGCTGCTTTTAATGGTTCGTATGGATCCAAGTCTGAGCAAACGTCGCAACTTTTTACTGTTATGGCCCTTTTAAAAAAAAAAAGTGTTTTAAAATCAAAATAATTTCTTAGCTTTGACGTTTGAACACCTTCTCTTCGAAGAAGGCTTTACTGTGCTAGGATGAATTGAGTAAATTGAGTTCCTTTTGGCTCCTCTGTAATCAGTGGAGCAGCTTGTGATTGCTTTGGGCTGTTCTGGACTTCCCAGGCTGTTTGATTGTTCCCCCCTTGCCTTCTGAAGAATTCTAGAAAGTAGTGGGTTGGAAAAGGCAAATCTGCAGCCCTAAAGTGGTACTAAAGTCTTGTTTTCTTTTGTTTAAAAATAACAAACATGCCATACTTACCTGCTCTGTGCAGTGGTTTTGCACTGAGCAACCCAGATCCTCCTCTTCTCGGGTCCCTTGCCAGTGATTCTGGCCCCTCCCATCTGCTGAATGCCCCCCACAGCAAACAGCTTGCTATGGGGGAACCCCAGCCAAAACGCCGCTGCTCTGTGTGTCCATGCAGACAGGGAGCAGCGGCCCAGCCCAGCCCCGCCCCCTCTCTCTCCTCATTGGCTCACTGACTTTGATTGACAGCAGCGGGAGCCAATGGCACCCACTGTTGTCTCAGCCAATGAGGAGACATTGGACAGCTGAGCCTTGTGTGCAACATCACTAGGTTGAGATGGGCTCAGGTAAGTATTAAGGGGGCTGAGGGGGGCTGTTGCACACAGAAGGCTTTTTATCTTACTGCTTAGAATGCATTAAGATAAAGAAAAAAACCTTCTGCCTTTAGAACCACTTTAATATTTATTTTGCCTCAGCCAATCCCTGGAGCATAGTGTCCAGTAGGTGGCTGGGGAGTGCATAAATAATCTGGGGCCTGGGGCAACCTGGTTCTTGTCCAGTAGGAGAAGTTCTCAGCCTGAAGGGCTGATGTTGCTTCTTCAACAAAGTGGCATCTGTGCGTAGTATGAGGAGTGCCTCGTAGAAAGGGTCATACCAGTGGTTGAAACCAAGCACTCTTGGCTCTGCTGTCTAGCCAGGGCCTCCAGACAATAAGACTGACCTACAAATCTATTTCCACCATTCCTATATATGTACAGTATGTCAGCTGTGGTTAGCCATTTGCAGGGATTCCCGCTTTAAGAAAATCCCAGTGTAGAAAGCTTGTCATTGAAGCAAATCCATACACACACAAGAGTGTTGTTTGCCGAGGAAGTGAATTAATGTTTCAATTCACAGGCCAACGGCACAAAACTTAACGCAGGTGACAAGGCAAGGCATCATGTTCTACTTTGCTCAAGGGTGTTTGGCATTGTGTAAAGGTCACCTTTGGTTTCCCATCAGAAAGTAAACATTTCCGAAGGACTGCAAGCTTTGCAGAATTCAATGCAATATTAATATTGCAAATATGCACAGCCTGGTGAGGAATTTGTACAATGGGTAATTATGTGTCAATTTCTATAACGAAGGCTAAAAATGTACATTGTTCTTGAAATGACTTCTTAAACCGGAAATTAAAAGAATGACAACCGAATGGCACTAGGGAATAGTCCTTCAAGGAAATCTGTACTTCCATTGCTGATACCTTATGAAAATAATAGTTGCCTGGCTGTGTCTGGTTTTAAAGCCCAAACTGGACTAATTTTTATGATTTTACAAAAAAAAAAAAATCCTCTAGCAGCTTTAAAAAAAAAATGCATTTCATGCTGCAAAACTTACATTAAATCCAAAGCTGTAATAAAACCCTTTTCTTTTGCGGTTATCAAAGGTTTTCCACCTATCTCTAATATATCATCTGTGTTTTTTTTAATTAACACCCCTCCTCGTATTCTTTTTCTACAAATATTTTTCCTAATAGGATCAACAGCAACACAGGTAATCGCTCTAAATGTACTTTTTAAAACTGCCCTTTAAAAGACATTTGCTGGTCAGGTGTTTCCAGTGAAGGGTACTGTTATGGCTACAACATACCAAGACATTTTAGACAATAGTGTGTGCTTCCATTCTAATGGTAACAGTTTGAAGAAGGCCCTGTTTTGTTCAACCATGACTGTTCCCTTGTGCACATAGCTAATTCCATAAAGACATGGTTTGATGGGCTTGGTGTGAAGGAACTTGAGTGTCCTGCATAGAGCCCTGGCCTCAACCCCACTGAACACCTTTGGAATGAGCCAGGTCTTCCTAACCAACATTTCCATAAAAACATGGTTTGATGAGTTTGGTGTGGAGGAACACGAATTACCTTCACAAAGCCCTGACCTCAGCCCTGCTGAACACCTTTGGGGTGAACTGGAATGAACCAGGTCCTCTCTACCAACATCTCCATAAAGGCATGGTTTGATGGGCTTGGTGTGAAGGAACCTGAGTGTCCTGCATAGAGCCCTGGCCTCAACCCACTGAACAACTTTGGAATGAGCCAGGTCTTCCTAACCAACATCTCCATAAAAATATGGTTTGATGATTTTGGTGTGGAGGAACTCGAGTTACCTTCACAGAGCCCTGACCTCAGCCCTGCTGAACACCTTTGGGGTGAACTGGAATGAGCCAGGTCTTCTCTACCAACATCTCCATAAAGGCATGGTTTGATGAGTTTGGTGTAGAGGAACCTGAGTGTCTTACACAGGGCCCCGACCTTAACCCTACTGAGCACCTTTGGAATGAATTGGAATGA
Source organism: Lithobates clamitans (assembly GCA_037952925.1). Classification (NCBI taxonomy): domain Eukaryota; kingdom Metazoa; phylum Chordata; class Amphibia; order Anura; family Ranidae; genus Lithobates; species Lithobates clamitans. Next base: position 330,905 of record JBBGZY010002734.1, read on the forward strand.
GCCAGGTCTTCTCAACTAACATCTCCATAAAGGCATGGTTCGATGAGTTTGGTGTGGGGGAACCCGAATTACCTTCACAGAGCCCTGACCTCAGCCCTGCTGAACACCTTTGGAATGAATTGTAATGAGCCAGGTCTTCTTCTCCAACATCAGTACCTGACCACAAACGTTCTTTTGGCTGAATGGGACAAACTTCCATTGACACACTCCAAAATATTGTTGAAAATCTTCATGAAGTAGAGAAGGCCACAAAGAAGGAGGGATGGGGCTAGTTCTAATTAATTCCCATGGTTCTGAAATGGGATGGTCCATTCTAGTGGCAACAGTTTGGTGAAGGTCCTTTTCTGTTCCACCATGACTGTACACAGCCAATTCCATAAAGACCTAGTCGGATGAGTGTGGAGGAACTTGAGTGCCCTGTAAAGGGCCCTGACCCCAACCCTACTGCACACCTTAGAAGTTGAACTGGAATGCCAGTTGTGAGCCAAGTCTTCTCTTCCAACATCAGTACCTGACTTGGCAAATGTTTTTTTAGCTAAAAAGCACAAACTGCCATTGACACACTCCAAAATATTGTGGAAAACCTTCATGGAGGAGTGGAGGCTGTTATAACCACAAAGAAGTAGGGAAGGGGTAATATTAGATTCATGTCCATGGTTTTGAAATGGAATAACCAACAAGCTTATATAGGTGTGATGGTGAACAATCCGCTATCCTTTGGCCACACTGCGTATTTATCCAAATTTTATGTCTTTGAAGGCTCTCAATTATTCAAATCTTGGTATATCTAGTAGTAGTTAATCACATTCAACTGGACTTGTTCTGAAATGTTGGAGACATTTCCAAGCAACATCTTCAGTTCTAATGAGTGTCAGGAATGTACGCCCTCCATACACCAACACCTTAAAGTATAACTCAAATCAACATATTTTTTTATTTTATTTTGGATGGAATTGAGAGAGATTAGACCCCTATCAGTTTGTATTACTGTCATCATTAAGGAGATCCCCCCTCTCTATTTGTTCTGTTTACCATTATCATTGAAAGTGAAAGTTACAGAAAATCCCAAATTTTGGGTTGTCCCCAGAAAAATAATAGAAGGGAACTCTTCCACTGGGGACACTAGTTCTGGTGACCTGGGGGTCCCCAAAGAATTCCCTTAATTTGCAAGGATTTCTTCTCACTTCCTGTTTGGCTATGGGATAGGAACTGAAGGGAAATCTCAATGGAAGACAGATGGAGAAAAAAAAAATCTGACAGAGGTTATAACCCTCCCTTACCCCCTTACCCTATTCGAAATAAAAAAAAAGTTTTGCCTTAAGTTCGACTTTAATCCAATCACCATGGCATGTGTCAAGGCAGATGTTGATTGTCCATGAACAGGGTGAGAGCTGTAAAAGTGGCAGAACCATCTTGGTCTAGTTACTTGATCCCATCCTTCATGTCAGGAAGTCTGCATAGGTGTTAGTGGTTCGATTCACATGTCTGAAGGTGTGAATTGATGTCAAATTGCTGTTCTTGGACAGTCAACATCTGTCTTCACACATTCCATGGTGATTGGATTAAGGTATATAAATGCTAGGATTTCTTCCTCACACTATAGAAAATGAATAAGCTATTTTACTGACTAGACCCAAACCATCATTTAACGGGGCACATAAGGGGGCCAGGAGAGTGGTAGGCAATACTAGGTGAAGTAGATGTACTAGGTGAAGTGGCTACATATTTCAGGGCAACATAACCACCCCTTCATCTAACCACCGGATGGTTTGATAAAGGGTCAGTCCTGTTGCCCTGAAACATGTCATCATTACTCAGCCAAGAGAGGTGCTGATTGGGACCGCAGCCATCTTGCTACACCCGGCAGCCGTTAAGAGGCTGTTAATAGGTGAGAGCTGTGAATGGGGGGGGGGGAGGGTTGTGAAGGGGCGAGAGCTGTGAAGAGTAGAGGGGGGTTTTGCGAATAGGGGAATTTGTGAAAAGGTGAGAGCTATGAAGAGGGAGGGGGGATTTTTGAAGGATGGGGGGTTGTGAGGGTTGTTAAGAGGTCAGAGCTCTGTAGAGTGGGGGGGGAGGGTGTGCAGAGGTAAGAGCTGTGAAGGGAGGATTAGTGAAGGATGAGGGGGGTGTGTGAAGTGCTGAGAGCTGTGAAGAGAGGGGATTTGTGAAGGCTGGGGAGAGTTGTGAAGAGGCGAGAGCTGTGAAGGAGGGGGGATTTGTGAAGGATGAGGGGGTTTGTGAAGAGCTGAGAGCTGTGAAGAGGGGGATTTGTGAAGGATGGGGGGGTTGTGAAGAGGTGAGAGCTGCGAAGAGGGGGGATTTGTGAAGGATGGAAGGGTTGTGAAGAGGTGAGAGCTGCGAAGAGGGGGGATTTGTGAAGGATGGGGGGGTTGTGAAGAGGTGAGTGATGTGAAGGGGAGGGGGGAATTTGGGAAGAGTGGGTGGGTTGTGAAGAGATGAGATCTGTAAGGAGGGAGGGGGGGATTTTTGAAGAATGGGGGGGGCTGTAAAGAGGTGAGAGCTGTGAAGAGTGTGTGGGGGGGTGGGGGGGTGGGTGTTGTGAAGAGGCAACAGCTCTGAAGGGGGGGTTGTAAAGGGGCGAAAGTTGTGAAGAGTGGGGGGGGATTTGTGAAGAAGCGAGAGCTTGGAAGAGAGAGGGGGATTTTTGAAGGGTGGGGGGGTCATGAAGAGGTGAGAGCTCTGAAGAGTGGAGGGGGGAGGAGGTTGTGAAGAGGCAAGAGCTGTGAAGAAGAGGGATTTGTGAAGGATGGGGGGTGTGGGGGTGTGAAGAGGTGAGAGTTTGTTTGTGTGGGGGGGGGGGGTGTGTGAAGAGGCAACAGCTCTGAAGGGGGGTGGATTTGTGAAGGATGGGGGTGGGTGAAGAGCTGAGAGCTGTGAAGAGGGGAGTATTTGTAAAGGATTGGAGGGGGGGGTTGTGAAGAGTTGAGAGCTGTAAAGAGTGGGGGGGGGGGGATTTGCGAATAGGCGAATTTGTGAAGAGAGGTGAGAGCTATGAAGAGTTAGGGAGGGTTTACAGATGAAGAGGTTGATCTTAAACAGGGAGTGGTGGGACAAATTTAGATGGGGGGGGCTGATTTTAGTCTTGCCTAAGGCAGCACAAAACCGAAATACACCACTGCTTGATCCATTTGTAGTTGGTGAGTGCATTTTTATTGTCTTCTATTCTTTTCAATAAAACTTCACTCCTAGATGGAGGCGCCCTCTTGTGTTTGTTTGTTTTTTTTTCTTCCTGGCACTCATTGGAACTGAAGAAGTGGTTTGGAAAAGTTATGAAGCATCTTCACTATCACAGAAGTCCGGGGGAATGTGAACAAATGCTGCTAGCTATTAAATGTTATGTTTTCCTCACTTGGTTACATTACTTTAGAGCAGTTTCTCAGCCCCGGATCTGTGGAACCCTAGAGTTCCTTCAAACGTAGCTTGGTGTTCCCTGAGCAACGAGCAACTTCTGCCTCTCCGATGAACAACCACCATCACTAATGAGCTTTTTAGCTACTGCATCTAAAAAGGGGGAGTTCTTCCTAATGACCACAGTTAAAGGAAGCATTCTTCCCACTGACCATCACACTAACGTACTATGAGCTTTAGATATAGTAACTGGTAGGGGTTCCCTGAGCCTGGAAAGTTCTCTGAAGGGTTCCTCCATGTTAAAAAGGTTGAGAACGGGTGCTTTATAGGTTTCTTCCTTCCTTTTTTTTTTTTTGGTTCTTAGTTAACTTGTTTTGCCATATCAGCTCCTTCATATTAAACAGTGCACTTACAAGCAATTGAGTAAATTCATGGACGACTCGCATTGGTCTTAATAGACACAGATATCAATGCCAACACATGGACATCTGCCAGCCTGTTATGCGATGTATAGAATGACTAAAAACAGCTTGAGACAGCTTGTAACGTGAGCAGAAAGTATGTAAAGCAGCCACTTGGGATCTCAGCAGGCACTCTGGAAAATACTGCACGTCTCTAAAGGTCAGGGGAACTTTTCATTACATGGTGTGGTTACAGTCAGCTGCACACCGCCTCGAGAAGATCCTCGAAAACACTGCCTTTTACTGGGCATAATGCAAACGCCAAATAATACAACAAACGGCACAATTCTCATTCCCTGGATTCTTATATCTTGAAAAGCAGTGTTGGGCCCAATGACGATGAGATTTTGTTCACGTCAGACGGGTTTTGCGTCCCCATACAAGTCTATAGGAGTGCAAACCTTGCTTGAACGAGGCCAAAGGCAGGTCAGAAGGAGGCCAACCACACCTTAGCGGAACGTCACTTTCTCAATCAACATTGACCATTTTTAACCACTTAACTAGTTACGGACCAGCCGCCGCAGTTGTACTGCGACAAGTTGGCCCCCCTGTGGGAAACGCCGTCATTATACGTCGGGGCACGTACACGGCAATCTGTTGGCGCACGTGCGCGCCCATTCGCTAGCGGGGGGAGCCAACCAGCAGGTGTCCGCCATCCAGAGACAGGCAGAACGGGGATCTGTCAGTGTAAAAAAAACAGATCCCCATTCTGTCAGGGGAGTAGAGAGTGATCGTCTGTTTCTAGTGATTAGGAACAGCGATCTCTCTCCTCCATCAGTCAGCCCAGCCCCCATACAGTTAGAAACACCTCCCTAGGGAACACTTAACCCCTTGATCTCCCCCTAGTGTTAACCCCTTCCCTGCCAGTGACATTTGTACAGTAATCAGTGGCTATTATTAGCTTTGATCGCTATATACACGTCAGTGGTCCCAAAAAAGCGTCAAAAGTGTCCAATCTGTCCGCCATAATGTCGCAGTCTTGCTAAAAACCTTTGATCACCACCATTACTAGTAAAAAAAAAAAAAAAGAAAATAATAATAAAAATGCCATTTTTTCTAGACGCTATAACTTTTGCGCAAACCAATCAATATAAGCTTATTGCGATTTTTTTTTTTAAACAAAAATATGTAGCAGAATACATATCGGCCTAAACTTTAAATTGTCCCTCTTTTTTTTGTTTATAGCGCAAAAAATTAAAAACCTGGTCATTAAGGGGGCAAATCCTTTCCGGTCCTTAAGTGGTTAAAGTGGTTGTAAACGATAACCATGCAAAACAACCCATTCAGTTTAAAAAGAAATGAAAGGCAAAACACTTGTGTATAGATATATATATATATATATATATATATATATATATATATATATATATATATATATATATATATATATATAAATACCTTTTTCTCCCTTTTTTTAAAGTGATCACATCCCCTTTGTTCTCAGCTACTGGGGGAGGAGAAGCAGCAGCACACTGAGCTTCCCAGTGAATGGCTGTGCAGCGGGGGGCATGTCAGGGCAAGTCTGATCATTGGAGGAGAGCAACCTGAATTCCCAGCACAGCTAGAGAACTGACCATGCTGTGCTCTCCTACTTAGTGTGGTCAGCTTTTAATAGGAAAGCAAAGGGACTGGCAGGAACACCGGGCATTTCACACAAAGGAAGCAATACATAGAGAACAGGAGCAGGGGCTGACTGACAACTCATGGGGCCCCCGGGCAATAGGAGATTATGGGGCCCCTGGGCAATAGGAGAAGATTATGGGGCCCCCGGGCAATAGGAGATTATGGGGCCCCCAGGCAATAGATTATGGGGCCACACAGTATACACACACACAGACACACAATATACACACACCGAATACACACACACACTGAAAAGGTACTGGAGAGACGGGGCAGCTATAATCTTGAGATTTTTTTAAAAAAGACAGATTTTTACATACTGTCCCTGTTTTTTTTTGAAGCTGGTAACCCTGATGGGGCCCCTTAGTGGCATGGGGACCTCGGGCAGTGCCCGAGTGCCCAAATGATCAGTCCGCCCCTGAACAGGAGACCTCTTCATACAAGTACACGGTACAGCAGCCACATATCAGTAATATGAAATATTGGGGTAACAAGAGCTTTAACCCCTTCACGTCGACCATATGCAAATATGTGGCCTCGGCCTCAAGTGGTTGTAGCGGGATGATATGCAGCAGCAGGCACCACCCCCGGTACCAGTTTTTAGAGCAGACGGTCAGGTTTCTTGGGATGACAACCGATGTGGCTGGCACTCCGCCCTGAGCCCACACAGTTGTGCGACAATAGCGAATTAATATGCGCCTATGTCACACTGATTCTCCTCCCAGCCAATCAGGAAACGGGTCATAAGACCATTTCCAGATTGGCCGAAAGGAGAAGCGATCCTATTGGCCTAGGTGGAGGAGGGAGGAGACGCACAGCCGGAGGAGACGCAGGGAAAGCCCGACCGACCGACCCACCAGCCGCCACTTTGATTCCAGGGATGGCTCACCCGCAGTGACTCAGCCATTCAGCATCCAGGACTGCCCGGCTCGGACAGGGGAGGGAGGAGGGGAGATCGGAGTCATCCCAGGCAGGACATCTGCATCCTAAGGTGAGGAGGCCGTCCGTCTCCAGCGCGCGGGGGGGGGGTTGGTGTTGCTGGTGTTCCCGGTGTTTATGTCCATCTCCGGTGGTGAGCGGCCTCGTCTCCCGCCAAGGGGGGGGTGGCGTTAGTTTGCCTTCCCCCCGAATTATTGAGCACCAGCCGCCACTGGCCCATAGGCCGTTGACACAGGCCCTTAGGCCCCATCCACATCTCAGATTCAGAATACTTTATTATTCCCAAAGGGAAATGATTAAATACAGTTATGCCGCGTACACACGAGCGGACTTTACGGCGGACTTTGCCCGGCGGACTGGATTTCGTCGGACAATTCGATGTGTGTGGGCTCCAGCGGACTTTGTTTTCTCAAAAGTTGGACGGAATTAGATTTGAAACTTGTTTAAAATTTATCCGTTGAAATCGAGTCCGGTCGAAAAGTCCGCCGTCTGTATGCTAGTTCGACGGACAAAAAGCCACGCTAGGGCAGCTATTGGCTACTGGCTATGAACTTCCTTGTTTTAGTCCGGTCGTACGTCATCACGTACGAATTCGACGGACTTTGGTGGATTGTGTGTAGGCAAGTCCGTTCGTTCACAAAGTCCGTCGGAAAGTACGTCGAAAAGTCCGCCGGGCAAAGTCCGCCGTAAAGTCCGCTCGTGTGTACGCGGCATTACAGTCAACGAAGACAACGCAAGATCACAAACGGAACAAGACACAACAAAAATGACCAACAGCAATTAGTCTGATCTGAGCCATTTGATGCTTCACTAGAAGCACTTCAACGCTCAGCACAAGGATTTCTGTTATATTCGATCATTCACAGGACCCTTCAAGCTTCAAGGATGTCTGTAACAGTCATTTGATGATGAACACTGTACTGTAAAAACAGCAAACATCCTTTAGGCTTGAAGGGTCCTCATGAAGCAGGTTATCCTGCGAAACGCAGAGACCAACTGTTGACCTCGTTGTACCCTCGATTGAGTCCTTTGTATTGTATTGTATTTTATTGTCTTGCAGGCCCTTTTGGGCAATTTTTAATATGACATTTTGTAACAAAATATGTATATTTTAATGGACTTTGTTTACTAATCCTAATTTTGGACCCTCCAGCCCCCACACTGACCTTCACTGTTCACCTCCCAACCCCACTGACCACCATAGTAACACCTCAGACTTTGCTGACATTTATTGTACCCCTCCAGCCTGCACCGATCTCCACAGTTCCCCCACTGACCACCATGGTATCCCTTAGCCCTCCGTGACCTCTAATGTACCCTATCAGCCTCCACTGATCTCCAATGTTCCTTTCCAGCCCCCAATGACCACCATGGCACCCCTTAGCCCTTCCATTAGCTCCCCCATTCTAATGTGTGCCATTAGCTCCTGACCAGACCAGAGCCGATGAATAATAGAATAATAGGTAAGTGCACAGACTTTTTTTTTACAGGTTGGGCAGGACAGGTACCCCATGTACCCCATCAGCCCCCACTGATCTCCACTGTTCCCCTCCAGCCCCCACTGACCACCATGGTAACCCCTCAGCCTTTGCTGAGCTCTAATGTATCTCTCCAGCCTGCACTGATCTCCACAGATCCCCTCTTGCACCCCACTGACCACCATGGTACCCCTTAGACCTCCTGCACCTCTAATGTATCCCATCAACCCGCACTGATCTCCACTGCTCCCCTCCCGCCTCAATGACCACCATTGGACCCCCTCTCAGACTTTGATGACCTCTAATTCAACCCATCAGCAACCATCGATCTCCACTGTCCCCTCCAGCCCCAACTTACCACCATGGTACCCTTAGACCTCCCTGACCTCTAATGTATCCCATCAGCCCCCACTGATCTCCACTGTTCCCCTCTGGCCTCCACTGACCACCATGGTAACCACTCAGACTTTGTTCACCTGTAATGTACCTCTCCAACCTGCACTGATCTCCACAGATCCCCTCTTGCCCCCCCCCCCCCCACTGACCACCATATTACCCTTTGGCCCTCCTTGACCTCTAATGTACCCTATCAGCCCCCACTGATCTCCACCGCTCCCCTCCCACCCCAATGACCACCATGGTACCCTCTCAGCCTTTGATGACCTCTAATTCAACCCATCAGCCACCACTGATCTCCACTGTCCCCTCCAGCCCCCACTGACCACCATGGTACCCTTTAGCTCTCCCTGACCTCTAATGTACCCCATTAGCCTCCACTGAGATCCACTGTTCCTCTCCAGCCTGCACTGACCACCATGCTACACCTTAGCCCTCTCAGTCTAATGTGTCCCATCAGCTTCTGACCGGAATAATGGGTAAGTGCACAGAATTTTTTCTTTTACAGGTTGGGCAGGACAGGTACCCCATGTACCACATCAGCCCCCTCTGATCTCCACTGTTCCCCTCTGGCCTCCACTGACCACCATGGTAACCACTCAGCCTTTGTTCACCTGTAATGTACCTCTTCAGCCTGCACTGATCTCCACAGATCCCCTCTTGCCATGGTACCCCTTAGACCTCCCTGACCTCTAATGTATCCCACCAGCTCCGACTGGTCTCCACTGCTCCCGTCCCGCCCCAATGACCACCATGGTACCCCCTCAGCCTTTGTTGACCTGTAATGTACCTCTCCAGCCTGCACTGATATCCACAGATCCCCTCTTGCCCCCCCACTGACCACGATGGTACCCCTTAGACCTCCCGCACCTCTAGTGTATGCCATCAGCCACCATTGATCTCCACTGCTCCCCTCCCACCCCAATGACCACCATGGTACCCCCTAAGCCTTTGATGACCTCTAATTCAACCCATCAGAAACCACTGATCTCCACTGTCCCCTCCAGCCCCCACTGACCACCATGGTACCCCTTAGACCTCCCTGACCTCACTAACCACCATGACTTTGCTGACCTCTAATTTGCCCCATCAGCCCCCACTGATCTCCACTAATGTCCACTGTTCCCCTCTGGCTTCCACAGGCCCCTTAGCCCTCCCATTCTAATGTGCCCCGTCAGCTCCTAAACGCACAAGAGTGGATGAATAATAGATAAGTACAGACTTTTTTTTTTTACAGGTTGGACGGGTACCCCATGTACCCTATCAGCCCCCACTGACCTCCACTGTTCCCCTTTGGCCCCAATTGACCGGAGGGGAATACTGTGTGCAGAGCTGTGTAAATCTCAGAACTGGATGGACAGAACTACAAATCCTTTGGCAGGTAAAAAAAGCCCCCCCCCCCCCCATATATATATATTTCCTCTGGAGCTCAGCTTTAAAGTAGATCAGGTGATAGCGGCAATACATTACTTGGCCGCAGCAGCATCTGTGTAAACATTTCAAACAGCTCTTCTTCTATCTCCTACTTGCAGAGGGAACTCATTATTTTATGCACCTCTCCATTGAATTAAAATAAATAAGGCATTCTTCCAGCTTAACAAACCCGACCACCTTAGAGCAGCGCGCGTTCTACGGGGAAACGCATTAGGATGAGTATGGAGGGAGATACGGGGAAGAAGGCTTCTGCTGTGAAGTACACTTGAACACAGAGGAGTGCAACTTCTATGGCACTGTAATGACACTTATCATATGTCGGAATTATACATTATGATACAACTACGAGCCGAGAACCGCGGACCACAATAGGAGGCAGCTGAAGATTTGTTACTGTTCTAAACTCCTATTCAAGAAATATACACTTCAACTCTTCTGGGAATTGGCATTGATTCCGATGCGTGTTCGTATACTTTGGACCTTTGTGTGAGGGACTTGTGTACACACGATACGAAAATCTGAAAATCTTGTCCGCCGAAAATTTACTAGCCTGCCACCCAACATTTGTTGGTGGAAAGTTGGCCAAAAATTGTCTGGTGGAGCGCACTAACGGTCGGATTTTAGGCCAACAGTCTGTCATCACACAATTCCCGGACGAAAATCCGATCGTGTGTACGAGGCTTTAGTCCGGAGGGTTCAATATTGAGTTGCAGCTATAACAGCTTCAACTCTCCTGGGAAGGCCGTTCACAAGGTTTAGGAGTGTGTCTATAGGAAAGTTTGACCATTCTTCCAGAAGCGCATTTGTGAGGTCAGGCACTGATGTTGGACGAGAAGGCCTGGCTCGCAGTCTCCGCTCCTAATCCATCCCAAAGGTGTTCTATTGGGTTGAGGTCAGGACAGTCAAGTTCCTCCACCCCAAACTCGCTCATCCATGTCTTTATGGACCTTGCTGTGTGCACTGGTGGGCAGTCATGTTGGAACAGGAAGGGGCCATCCCCAAACTGTTCCCACAAAGCATGAAATTGTCCAAAATGTCTTGGTATGCTGACGCCTTAAGAGTTCCCTTCACTGGAACTAAGGGGCCAAGCCCAACCTCTGAAAAATATCACCCAGACCATAATCCCCCCTCAACCAAATGATTTGGACCAGTGCACAAAGCAAGGCCCATAAAGACATGGATGAGCGAGTTTGGGGTGATGGAACTTGTCTGGCCTACACAGAGTCCTGACCTCAACCCGATAGAACACCTTTGAGTTGAATTAGAGCGGAGACTGTGAACCAAGCCTTCTCGTCCAATCAGCCCCCACTGATCTCCACTGTTCCCCTTTGGCCCCCCACTGACCATCATGATACCCCTTAGCCTGCCCTGACCTCTAACATACCCCATCATATCCCGCTGATCATCACTGTTCCCCTACAGGCCCCAGTGGCCACCATGGTACCCCTTAGCCCTCCCTGGCCTCTAATGTACCCCTGCAGCCTACACTGAACTCAGCTGTTTCTCTCTGGCCCACCACTGACCACCATGGTAACTCTTAGTCTCCCTTGACCTTTAATGTACCCTGCCCTGACCTCCAACATACCCCATGGATCCCACTGATCATCACTGATCCTCTACAGGCCCCACTGAGCACCATGTTAAACCTTAGCCCTCCCTGGCCTCTAATACACCCCTCCAGACTGCACTGATGTCCACTGTTCCCTTCTGGCCCCACTTTGACCACCATGGTACCCCTTAGCCTGCCCTGACCTCTAACGTACCCCATGGATCCCGCTGATCCTCTACAGGCCCCACTGACCACCATGGTACCCTAGCCCTCCCTGACCTCTAATGTACCCTTCCAGTATGCACTGATCTCCAATGTTCCCTTCTGGGCCCCCCCTCTGACCACCATGGTACCTCTTAGCCTGCCCAGACCTCTAACGTACCCCATGGATCCCACTGATTTTCTACAGGCCCCACTGACCACTATGGTACCCTTAGCCCTCGATGACCTCTAATGTACCCTTCCAGCCTGCACTGATCTCCAATGTTCCCTTCTGCCCCCCCCCCGAACACCATGGTACCCCTTAGCCCTCCCTGACCTCTAATGTACCCTATCAGCCCCTGACTGGACCAGAGTGGATGAAAAATAGGTAGGTACACAGATCTTTTTTTGTACAGGTTAGACAGGACAGGGGGAGGGAACATTTTTAGTTTTCTTGAACTTTAAGGATTGATTTTTAATAAATTATACAAATGATACAGTTGTGATAACATATTGTAACATATCTTATTTGTTATTTGTAATTTATTCATGCAGATTCGCAGAAAGGTCTACTTTAAAGTCCTGCTCATCAAGAAACTCTGCTCTTCCTATCTCCTGCCGCTCAGAAACCCACTGGTGGGAGTATTTACAAATCCCTTAATATAACCCAGCAATCAAAATATGGAACAGCAAGACGCAAGTAAAAAATGCGAGCATCTCGTCAAAATATGACTTCCCGATAAATGTGGAAATAAACACAGAGCAATATGTGCTTAATGCGCTAAAGTTTCCTCTTCAACGTGTCCCGATATGTCACGGGCCCGGGGTGTGGAAATTACCCGGCGGAGATTAGGAGAGTCAGTGAAGTGTGCCGTCTCCTAATAGGCATGGAAGGAAACATGTTTCTACATTCAGCCGCTACACAAAAATGCTGTATTAGCCACTTCAGACAACGAGGGCGATGAAACCCAATTGCCGCACGTACAATTTAAACAGCTGCCAGTGCCGTAAACTCGATTTGATCCCTGATATGGCTGATATGCCGCAATTTGTGCCACATTACCGCTTTTACTTCTGGTGGGCGCAGGGCCGCCGCCACCACCGCTTCTCCTTGTCACTGCGCCGCAGGCATGGGGGAAGCGGCACAATCAGGGTGAATACCAACAAGCTAGGTGATTGGGACGGCCTCAGATCAGCTTAAAGAGAACCTGTCACAGAGCAAAATGCCTGTGTGCGAAGCTTCCAGCTGTATAGTGGGTCATTTGAGCATACACTATATTACCAAAAGTATTGGGACACCTGCCTTTACACACACATGAACTTTAATGACATCCCAGTCTTAGTCCGTAGGGTTCAATATTGAGTTGGCTCCACCCTTTGCAGCTATAACAGCTTCAACTCTTTTGGGAAGGCCGTCCACAAGGTTTAGGAGTGCGTCTATGGGAATGTTTGACCATGCTTCCAGAAGAGCATTTGTGAGGTCAGGCGCTGATGTTGGATGAGAAGGCCTGGCTCGCAGTCGCCGCTCTAATTTTCCCAAAGGTGTTCTAAAATTCAAGTTTCGAATAGAATACATTTTATTTGAATTCAAATGGAATTAAAAAAAATTTGAATTGATTTGAATTCGAATAAACGAAAGGAATTCTGAAAACCAATTAAACAAATTTAACTAATGAGTTTATGTACATAACAAATCAAAGGGAAATTAAATTAATTTTTTTTAACGTTCTGCACATGTCCAGTTCATAAATTCCGATGAGAATGGGGGGGGGGGTGATATTGTTGGCTGCATTGAACCCTATGAATAAATATGAATATGTAGAGAATATTAAAGAGTGGGGAGTACGCGGAGGAGCATAGAGGAAGGAGTAGGGGAAAGTGTAGAGGAAGGAGTAGGGGAGAGCGTAGAGGAAGGAGTAGGGGAGAGCGTAGAGGAAGGAGTAGGGGAGAGAGTAGAGGAAGGAGTAGGGGAGAGCGTAGAGGAAAGAGTAGGGGGAGCGTAGAGGAAGGAGTAGGGGAGAGCGTAGAGGAAGGAGTAGGGGAGAGCGTAGAGGAAGAAGTAGGGGAGAGCGTAGAGGAAGGAGTAGGGGAGAGCGTAGAGGAAGGAGTAGGGGAGAGCGTAGAAGAAGGAGTAGGGGAGAGCGTAGAGGAAGGACTAGGGGGAGCGTAGAGGAAGGAGTAGGGGAGAGCGTAGAGGAAGGAGTAGGGGAGAGCGTAGAAGAAGGAGTAGGGGAGAGCATAGAGGAAGGAGTAGGGGAAAGCGTAGAGGAAGGAGTAGGGGAGAGCGTAGAGGAAGGAGTAGGGGAGAGCGTAGAGGAAGGAGTAGGGTAGAGAGTAGAGGAAGGAGTAGGGGAGAGCGTAGAGGAAGGAGTAGGGGGGAGCGTAGAGGAAGGAGTAGGGGAGAGCGTAGAGGAAGCAGTAGGGGAGAGCGTAGAAGAAGGAGTAGGGGAGAGCGTAGAGGAAGGACTAGGGGGAGCGTAGAGGAAGGAGTAAGGGGTGCTTAGAGGAAGGAGTAGGGGAGAGCGTAGAGGAAAGAGTAGGGGAAAGCGTAGAGGAAGGAGTAGGGGAGAGCGTAGAGGAAGGATTTGGGTGGCTCCTATCACAGATCAGGGCTAATAACGCATGCAAAGCCGGTTATTCTTATATTCCTAAACAAACAAAATTCCTATTTTTGTTGTAGAAAATCCTCTGAAATGAGACTGAGCAGCTGAATAAATGTTCAGAGGGATTATCATAGAATAAAGCGGAGGAAACAGTTGCGATCTCTGATAATGCTGGAGTTTATTTTCAGCTTCTATGTGACGTCTCTGAACTCCTCGGACTGCTTCCCCCAATTACAACAGCTGGCTCCAAACCACTGACGGTTTCCGACAGTCTCTTCTAATGTGTCAGGAGTTTCTGTTGCTTTTATGTAAAAATGGACAAGTGTAAAGATTGGAGGGACTTTGACAAGGGCCACATTGTAATTGACAGACGACTTGGTCAGAGCAACTCCAAAACTGCAGCTCCTATGGGGTGTTCCTGGTCTGCAGTGGTCAGGACCGACCAAAAGTGGTCTAAGGAAGGAAATTTGCCCAACCGAAGACAGAGCCATGGGCGGCCAATGCTCGTTGATGGAGGTGGAGAAAGAAGGCTCGTTGACGGAAGTCGGGATGGAAGGATTATTGACGGAGGTGGGGAGGGAAGGCTCATGATGGAGGTGGGGATGGAAGGATCATTGATGGAGGTGGGGAGGGGAGGCTCATTGATGGAGGTGGGGAGGGAAGGCTCATTAATGGAGGTAGGGAGGGAAGGCTCATTGATGGAGGTGGGGATGGAAGGATCATTGATGGATGTTGGGAGGGAAGGCTCATTGATGGAGGTGGGGAGGGAAGGCTCATTGATGGAGGTGGGGAGGGAAGGTTCATTGATGGAGGTGGGAAGGTAAGGCTCATTGATGGAGGTGGGGAGGGAAGGCTCATTGAAGGAGGTGAGGAGGGAAGGCTCATCGATGGAGGTGGGGAGGGAAGGCTCATTGATGGAGGTTGAGAGGGAAGGTTCATTAATAGAGGTGGGGAGGGAAGGCTCATTGATAGAGGTGGGGAGGGAAGGCTCACTGATGGAGGTGGGGAGGGAAGGTTCATTGATGGAGGTGAGGAAGGAAGGTTCATTGATGGAGGTGGGGAGGGAAGACTCATTGATGGAGGTGGGGAGGGAAGGCTCATCGATGGAGGTGGGGAGGGAAGGCTCATTGATGGATGTGGGGAGGGAAGGCTCATCGGTGGAGGTCGGGAGGGAAGGTTCATTGATGGAGGTGGGGAGGGAAGGCTCATTGATGGATATGAGGAGGGAAGGCTCATTGATGGAGGTGGGGAGGGAAGGCTGGCCTGTGTAGTCCAATCTAATAGAAGAGCTACTGGAACTCAAATAGTTGAGAAAGTGAGATCTGGTTCTGATAGAAAGGTGTCAGAACACACAGAGCATCGCAGTTTGTGTATGGGGACTGTGTAGCCGCAGACCAGTCAGGGTGCCCATGCTGACCACAGTCCACAGCCAAAAGGGCCTACAATGGGCATGTGAGCATCAGAACTGGACCACGGAGCAATAGAAGAAGGTGGCCTGGTCTGATGACTTCAAGAGTGGTTTGAGGAACACAACAATGAGTTTAAGGTGTTGACTTGGCCTTAATCCAATGTGCTGGAAAAACAAGTCTGATCCATGGAGGCTCGCAACTTACAGGACTGAAAGAACCTGATACTGACGGCTTGGTTCCAGATACCAAAGCATACCTTAAGAGGTCTACTGGAGCCCATGCCTCAATGAGTTATGTTAGAAGGCCATAATATTATGGCTGATTGGTGTATAGGCAGGTGCAGTCTATGTTCTCCACTGTAGATGGTGCTAGACAGCAGTAGCATTTTAGTTAGAGGGGGAGTCAAGAGGTACATGGTTCCTCTATGGTTTTCTAGGTCACTGGGGAAGCTATCTGATTGGATGCTGCTGCCCCATGTGACTCTGGCAGCCATCTTTGGTCAAGCAGAGCCTATTTAAGACCCTGGCTCTCAGGCTTGGCGTGCATTTGGCATATGGGCAGTTTAGGGACAGGTCACCCGTCTGACAGAGAACAGTGATTAGCGGCAGTAATAGGTTCCAGATGAATAGGGAAATGATAAGGACACGTCATCCCTCCTGGACACCTCTCCATTTGGGCACAGACTGGCCAGCAGCCATCAGAGACCTACTCTGAGTGTTCCTGGTTGGGTGCCTTCCCGCTGGGTGTGTTGTGATTTGCTGAACTTTAACATCAATACAAGTTCTGCTCTCTGCAACTGACGCCGCACCATGCTGTACCCACCCACAGGTGTACCGCGACCCAAGCTGGACCAATATGACTATGCAATAACATCCATACCTGGAGTTCAGTTGCAGCTTACTATAGAGGGAACTGAACTGCAGAGCTCTTTTATAATCTCCATGGGCCCTCTTTGGGTTTGGGGCCCCAGGCAGCTGCCCACTTTACCCTTATTATAACCCACCAGTGAAGGGTACAGAGACTGGTGCTCGAGCGTTATCTATCTTTTCCATCATACAAAGTTGGAGGCAGGCTAATACTTTGTCTACAGCAATTCACAGATTTCTCTTGCTAATTGGGGTTGATTATTAAGCAAACAAAGCATAGCAAAAAAAAAAAAATAATAATAAACTCTGTAACTGTTGCTGTAGGAAAAGATAAAAAAAATGTTTATGAGGCAACAGCTGTTGAGAGCGAACAAGCTCGGCTCTCCTGTCTGAATATTAATGAATTTCGCTCGGATTGTAGTGACATTAAACTTTGGACTCGAGAGACCTGAGAGTCAAATAACAAATTTACACTGAGCGAGCTTCATTTCATTTCATTGCATCTTACAGGAAAGCAAATAACCGCAGTCATGTAAAGGGAAACAACAAAATAGTCCGGCATACTCACATATCACAGCTAAATATGGAGCTGCAACAGATATACACATGGTTATAGCCATCGTAAAAGATGCCCAAAACTTAATCAGTGATGAGTCTCAATCCATACATTGCTTTTCATGATCCTGGAACCAGGGAACACTAGATGCACATGCACTATAGGGCCAAACGCTTGTAGATGCCTGAGAGCTTTGTGAGCTTGCTGTGTCAGGGACTGTGGTCCCTATTCACTGGAAGCAGAAGCTCTAGAGCAGGGGCCCTCAACCAGGGTTCTGTGAAACCCCAGAGTGCCTTCTGAGTTTGGGGTTCCTTGAGCAGTGTGCAATGGTGGGTTGATCCCTACCTATACTGACCTCCAATGCAAGGGATCAGGTCTACACTGCCCTCTAATATTAAAGGATTCAGCAAGATTCTTGTCTTTTTAACAGGGGTTCCTCGAGAACCTGAAACCTAATTCAAGAGTTCCATGGGAGTAAAAGGTTGAGAAAGGCTGCTTTAGAGGCTTAAGGACAATGGACACCAAGTGTCAGTCAATCAGGATGTCTGCATGTGTAGCCCATTATTCCCTAAAGCGTCCTGCAAAGCAAAGGGAAAATTAGAACCTTCAGAGCCCCGGTGCAAGAAACCATGAATAACCTCCCTAACTGGCCCTACCCATCGGTCCCGGGGCATAACTAGAACCTTCAGAACCCCAGTGCAAGAAACCATGAATTACCCCTCTGACTGGCCTTTTTCCAACAGTTCCCGGGCCCTTTCCTCTGGAACCAGGGTCCTTCCCACTAATCCGAGGGCCCTTTACTCCCATTGCAGGGCCCTTTATAAGACCCGGTTAACACTGCTTCGAGTTATCATGCGACTTGCGACACATAAACAAAATATTTGGGGAGGGCACACTCTAAAAGATTCATTAAAGAGGGTGCAGCCAAAAGACCATAAAACAGAACAAAATATTACAGCGCACACATGCGCAGAAGTTAATTGTAATTTTTTGCACGTGCGCGTTGTACTATTTTGTTTTGCGACACATAAAGCCGCATGACAAGCCAACACACATTCATTTCAATGGGTGCCATCTTAATCAATGCATATCCAGTCACAGTGGCAAATAAAAAGGTTCCTGCTCTACATTTTTGGCGATTTTAGTGCCATAGACTGCAATGTTAAATCACAAAAGTTGCAAGCAAGTTGCAAGGAAATCACAAGCAAGTCACACGACTTTGGGTGACAGCAGTGTAAACTGAGCCTTACGGTCCCATTGGGGGACTCTTTTGCATGTTCTGCAGTTCACCCCCTTCCTGCTGTCTTGGGGCCCCTCACAAGTGCAACCTTTGCGACCCTGGTTGTTCCCCCCACTACCGCAAAGGGTGTTGGGTTTTGCTGCAGGACAGCTCCCAGGTTGTGGCCCTAAAGTACACCCGTGCAGGCTACAGCTGAACAGAAACCAGGAGTTTTCTAAAGATAGCGGAGTGCTGAACACACAAGAGCAGTATGAGAGTCTCCTGTAGCACTGGGGTCAGGGACCGGCGTCTGTATACACTGGAAGTAGAAGCTCTAAAGTCTTAAGAACAAAGCAAGGGATCACGTCTACACTGTCTTCTAATATGAGGGTTCTTCAAAAAGTTTCTGCACTTAATATTATTAACTCTATTAAATATAAAAATGTGTGAAACTTTTTGAAGAAGAATATTAGAGGACAACACAATATTCTTGTCTTTTTAACAGGGGGTCTCCAAGAACCCGAAACCTATTTAAAGAGTTCTATGAGAGTAAAAAGGTTCAGAAAGGCTGCTCTAAAGTCTTAATGACAATGGAGGCCACGTAAACACCAAGTGCTGTCTGGAGCCGCTAGTATTCACCAGAGCATCCTGCAAAATTTGATGGGTTTTGCTGCACAATAGCATCTAGGCTGCGGCCCTCCAGCACTCCCATGTAGACAACAGCTGACCAGAAACAAGGAATGTTATGTATTTGGCTGCTAGCAGAACACAGAAGCTGGGGGCCACATACAAAGGAGAAGACCCAGTGCTGAAATGTGGACATCCCATTCCAAAACCATAGGCATTAACATGGAATTGGGCCTTAGTTGGTGGTTATAACTGCATCTTCCATAGTTCTCAACTTTCACTATTTTGAAAGGACTGTCCATTTTTTTGCAACTAAGGTCGGGTACAGATGTTGGATGAGAAGACATTGCTTCCATATGGTGGTCCAATTCACCTCAAAGGTGTTCAGTAGGGTTGAGGTCTGAGCTCTCTCTCTCATAAGTCCTTATGGAGCTGGCTTTGTGTTCAGGGCTGGATGGACACACATTTCCACAAACTCACTTCAAACACTTGTGGAAATGCTTCAGAGAAGAGTGGCGACCATTCCTCCCAAGTTTCTGAGAAGGGAAAGAGGGACACGCGGTATCATGAACTGAGGTCAGGTATTGAAGTTGGGTAAGAAGACATTGTTTAAAAACAGTGTTCCAGTTCATCCCAAAAATGTTCAGTAGGGTTGAGGTTAGGGCTCTGTAAAGGACATGAGTTCCTCCACACGAAATTCATCAAACCATGTCTTTATGGAGCTGGCTTTGTACAGTACACAGGGGCACAGTCATGGTGAGACAGAAAAATGGCCTTCCCCAAACTGTAACCACAAGGGTGGAAGATACCTCCTAAACCCAGATACGTAAGACATAAAGTAAATTTTCAAGCTGTATATTTGTGGTGTTATATTTCTCCAGTTTGACTCTCCCATAACCAGCCTGGTATTTGTCAACATGTCCTTGAATCTTCCATTCATATAGTTATTGGCAGTCTAACGTCTTCAAGAACAGTTCTTTTTTTTATAGAGCAGAACAATCACAACGTAGGGGGATCGTTAAGTGAAGCAGTAGACTGAGGTGAGGAGTTTACTAGGTATAATTAACACCATGCTGGAATCTTCGTATATAAATACAGTGTGGATTCTCCTACAATGTAATGCTACTGCTCAAGTAATAAAGCAAAACGTGTAGACAGCTAAAAATTCCCATGTGTAACCTAGTTTTGTATTTATTGTGACATTCTTAAAACGGAACTCCAATCAGATAAAAAAATACACAAATTAATTTAGCTCTGTGTTCATTTAAAGAGTAGTATGGGTGTCCCATTTTTTAGCTTCATCCTATTCTCTGTGAGCTGCTCATACATAAAAAAGCTTTCCAGCCCTTTGAAAAGTGCGCCTTTTCTGTTAAAATCAAGGTAAATGCCTATGGGAGGGGCTACAGTCTTCTCTGGATTCTTATGCTGACAATCTTGTCGGGATCCACCTCCCTTCCTTCTCCTCTGTTTGATTAATGTCTGCCCTGGGCTGTCCGCTCTCCCCCTCCCTCTTACTCTCACACGGCACACAGCTCAGATCGATTCTCTATGGACAGCCTCTATCTGCACACTGTGTAGCTGCCTGCTTTGCTGCACTTCTGACCTGTGATGTTCCCAGATAAAAACTGCAGTGCAGCATAGCAGGCAGCTACACAGTGTAGGGGAGAGGAGCTGTGCTGCCTGTGCTCAGACTGCAGTACGGGGATGTAAAAAGGAGGCAAATGGGCACAGCTTCCATGGAGAATGGGGAGGGGGGGGCACAGCTGAAATCTGGCAGGGGGTGGGGTTTGCAGCTGTCCCTAAAACCTCCTCCTAGATCCAGACATATCTATACCACTAATATATTTTCCACTATGCAGAGGAATAGCACAGTGCCTGAACTTGTTTACTGCCTGGGTATGTTCCTGTTCAGTAGGTGCGCCCACATCTCCCAATGAATGTGGGACAGAAAGAGGGGGTGGATTGCTGAAGTTGTAACCGCCCCCTTTTAAGATTCAAACACCGAATGGACTATTACAGGGACCTACAGGATAAATTAATTGCCTGTGCTGGAAAAACAAAGGAGGGAGGAGAGAAATAACAGCTGCTTCATGATAATGGTAATATTTGTTAAACAAGTAGCCCAGTGGCGGCCTGTCCATAGGGGAGGCACCCCCCTAAAGCTAGTCACAAAAACAAAAAATGGTTCTTTAAAAAATAAAAAACAAAAAAAAGGTACTTTATGTGCACTGTGTACGGGCGTGTGATGTCTATGCAATCACGTGATTGCAGGTGAGACGCTTAATTTGCCTGGTTTTCTGAGTGCTTGTGGCACAAAGCAATCTGCCGCAACACTCCCTTATTGGTCATTTTCCCTGTTGTGTGGTTTTCCTATTGGCCCCGCCGTAGGTCATGGGCGGTGCTTTCCTCTGAGTCGCGGCTTCACTTCCGGTATCTCTGTGCCAGCGGGAAACCGGAAGTTTTTGTGGCGGCAGCTCCGTGGATGGAACGCACGGCCCAAGCGGCGCATTCTTTCATCTCTCGGCCGGATTGGTAGGTTCTGAGAGAGTGCTGGGCTGTATACCATATCTGTGATGCTGGGAAGTATACCATATCTGCTGTGATGCTTGGCTGTATACCATATCTGTGATGCTGGGCTGTATACCATATCTGTGATGCTGGGCTGTATGCCATATCTGTGATGCTGGGCTGTATATCCTATTTGTGATGCTGGGCTGTATACCTTATCTGTAATGTTGACCTATATACTCTATCTGTGATACTGGGCTCTATACCCTATCTGTGATGCTCGGCTCTCTACCCTATCTGTGACGCTGGGCTGTATACTCCTGACACTATGGGTGGAATACAGGGAACAGAGTGAGTGGATTCTATAAGGGGTGGGGCTTATGAGAAGTGGGAGGAGTCAAAATAGAAGGGTGGGGTCTGGCGCCCCCATCCTAAAACTTCACCAGCCGCCACTAATGTAGTCTATCCTATACTTCCTTTAATATATCATTAACATGGAATTCCTTCACAAAAAGTCCTAATTGGGGCCTGGGGGATAGAACAAGACCTGTAAGTGACACTACAGCAGAGAAAAAATATCAGGTCTTCTGCTCTGCCTGGCAGGGCTGTGCTGTGTGGACGAGCTGTGAATATTTTGGAACTGAATGGATACAAATACAAATCATTTGGCAAGTAAAACAGCTCTTATATACAGTTCTATGTGGGAACAATACAGTTGCCAGATTTTAACATAACCAGCGAAATCTCTGGCTTAGTTCCACCGCCAACGCCAACTGGCAAAGTCATATATAAAGGAAAAGAAAGTGGAAATGGGATTTTAAAGGTGCTACCTCTCTAATTTGAGAGGTATCGCTTAAATTTGAGCGGTACCACCTTGAAAATACCATACTGTCTCAAAACGGTTAGCCATGGCCCTTTTTCCTCCTGATGTCTCACATTTTCTATAGTGCATCATCAGCTTTTCCTTACTCGAGATTACCTATAGCCGACGGATGCCTACACTTCTTCATACAACAGACAGCAGCCTTTCTCAAACTTTTTACCCCAACGGGACCCTTGCAATATTTTTTTAGGTGTCAGGAAACCTCTGCTAAGATTAGTCCATTGGTGGTCATTGTAAAAATGCTCCTTATATTGGTAGTGGTCAGTGGGGAGAATGCTTCCCTATAGTGGTGGTCAGAATGCCCACCCTTACAGTTATGCCTCTGGCTCTGCCAATTGGTGTTAGATCTGGAACTATGCAGGTACCATCACATGGAAGGTCAATTAGCCACAGCTCAAAGAACCCCTGGCCACCTCTGGAGAAATCCTAGAGTTCCACGGAACCCTTTGTTGAGAATGGCTGACATACAGGATCACTGGTGGATGACAACTTTATGTATATTACAGGCGCTTTTACTCCCATAACATTTGAGTGGACATTTGCTTTCTTACTAATAAAGATTCATTATGCTGCACTCAAATTGGGCTATTGGCCACACGTAGATCGAAATTGGTTTTAGCAGGGAGTCCCTGAGACCTGGATATTATTTTAAGGGTTTCTCTGGGGTAAAAAAGTTTGTGAGAGGCTCCTCCATATTAAATACGACTTCCCTAGTGGATATGCTCGCTATGAAATTAAGGGGTTTGCTCCAAAATGTTCCTCCTCTTTGTGGCTTTTCTACAAAGCTGAGACCACCAGTTGGCGCCATGTTAGTAGGCATTTTCCCATTGATCCATGTGGAATTGTTTTATCAGTGGTTCCCTGAAACCTGAAAATTATTTTAAGAGTTCCTCTTGGGTAATAAAGGTTGTGAGAGGCTGCCCCAAATACTACTTCCCTAGCTGTAGTTTACTTCTGAAATGTTGCCCCTCTTTGTGGCTTTTCCACAAGCATGGCGTCGCCGGTTGGTTCCATGTGAATGGGCATTTTCCCACTGATCCATGAGGGATTTGTTTTATCAGGATAAAGATCTGGAATTGATTTGAAGGGTTCCTCTGGGGTAAAAAAAAAAAGGTTGAGGGAGGCTGCCCCAAACATACTACTTCCATAGCTTTTATGCAGAACTTGAAACAAGGGTTTATCCCCAAAATGTTGCCCTTCACAAGCCTGCGGTCAGAGGGTGGCACTTCGTGAGTGCCATTTTCGCACCGATCCATGATGAATTGGTTTTAGCAGAAGTCCCCTGAAACCTGGACATTATTTCAAGGGTTCTTCTGGGGTAAAAGGTTGAGAGAGCCTGCCCCATAAATATTACTTCCCTAGCTTTCATGCTCATCATGAGACTAGGGGTTTGCCTCCGAAATTTTACCCCTCTTTGTGGCTTTTCCACAAGCCTGGAGCCACCGGTTGACCGGACATTTTGCTCTACGAGCCAAGAAACCCAATGACTGAGAACTTGCTGCTCCTGCTTTGCAGTTTAGAGAGAAAAAACCAACAAGCAGCGTTTGTTATTTACACGGTAGAGTGTTCCTTTCTGTTCCCGTCCCAGAAGTCGCTCTTTTCATTCCTCGGTTTATGTTCTGCGGTGGTTTTAACTCAGACAGACATAAAACAACCACATGGCGCTTAATACTCCAGTACCCTCACAAAGGAGGATTAACAATGACAGCTAACGCGGAATTCATGTTTTGTTTATCCATCAGATACCAAACAGCTGCTCGGAGGTACTGCAGACAGATGTTCAAAAAATGATATTCAACATTACGTCCAATTTTGACTTTTTACAAAATTGTGATCCAATCAGACGGAGCTCTTCTGCGTCTGATGATTTATTAAGGGACGGTCTGATAAGTTTTCTTGTTTTTAGAGATTACAGGAAACAGCTTTGAAACCGAGAGGCGTAATATGTTTCCCGTAAGGAGCGTAACATCTGTAATGGTTCGTAGCTGCCGTAAGTGGCTGTCAAATTTGGTGAAATTTTCATTGTATCTCTAAACAGCTTCACTAGGAAGAATGGAATATAGGCATACAAAGGCCTCCTAGTGTAGAGCAGGCTGCTAGACACATTGAGTTTGGCTCCACCATAATCAGAGGATCAGGGGTGGATTGCTTTGGGCTGCTCAGTATTTCACAGACTGATGCTCTGTTACTTCTCCCTGTCTTTTAGAGCAGTGGTCTCTAAACTGTGGCCCAGGGGCCAGATACTTGCTTTTATCTGGCCCTTGTGGTACTATTTATTCCACTGATACCAACAATTGAGAGTAATTCCCCCCCACTGACACCAATAAAGGGGCCAAATTTCTCCCAATGACACCAATGATGGGGTACAATTCCTCCCAATGACACAAACAATTAGACCCAATGACATCAATGATGGGGCACAGTTCCTTCAAATGACAGCATTGTCCGGGCACAATTCCCCCCATTGACACCAACGATGGGGCACAATTCCTCCCAATGACAAAAACAATGGAGCCCAATGACACCAATGATAGGGCACAATTCCTCCCAATGACACCAACAATGGGGCACAATTTCTCTCAATGATACCAATGATGGGGCACAATTCCTCCCAATGACACACACAATGGGGCCCAATGACACCAATGATAGGGCACAATTCCTCCCAATGACGCCAACAATGGGGCACAATTTTTCTCAATGATACCAACGAAGGGGCACAATTCCTCCCAATGACACAAACAATGGGGCCTAATGACATCAACGATGGGGCACAATTCCTCCCAATGACAACAACAATGGGGCACAATTCCTCCCAATGACACCAACAATGGGGCACAATTTCTCTCAATGATAACAACGATGGGGCACAATTCCTCCCAATGACACACACAATGGGGCGCAATGACACCAATGATAGGGCACAATTCTTCCCAATGACACACATAATGGGGCCCAATGACACCAATGATAGGGCACAATTCCTCCCAATGACACCAACAATGGGGCACAATTTTTCTCAATGATACCAACGATGGGGCACAATTCCTCCCAATGACACAAACAATGGGGGCCAGTGACACCAATGATGGGGCGCAATTCCTCCCAATGACACAAACAATGGGGCACATTTTCTCTCAATGACACCAACAATGGGGGCCAATGACATCAATGGTGGGGCACACTTCCTCCCACTGACACCAATGATGGGGTGCAATTACTCCCACTGAAACAAAAAACAGGTCCCACACTAATGATCTGATTGGCTATAACAGTAATCAGTCACGGTAAAGCCCGCCCCTGTGTTTCTCTCTCTCTCTCTGAATGGAGAGTAATGATACATTGTAACTCTCTCTCTCTACAACAAACAAGTGTGTGTAAAAAATAAATAAACAAGAAAATAAAATAAAAAAATAAGGAAAAAATACCAAGATGAAGGTTTGATCTTTCCTTTGATGATAATAATAATAATAATAATAAAAAAGGAGGAGATATCCATTACTAAATACCACCAAATGAAAGCCCAATTTGTCCTGAAAAGAACGCAGTATAATCCGCCTGGATACACAAAGTAGATGTGACGATATGTATGATTTTACTAACACATGTCAAAGTTGCAAAATTGTGCTTAGGCATTAACATTTGTTTTACCCCTTAGGCGTGAATGGGGTTAATAAAACGCAACCGGGTTGGGAAGGCAATTACCATGCATGATGGATGCAACTTCCCTCCCAACCCTTTTGCATATGTTCATTTTCCATGCATAGATCTAGCAAGGGAAGAGGCAAAATAGCGAATCTACTGGCAGGATCAACAGCTAATAAATCTACACTGACCGGACACTTTATTAGGTACACCTGTTCAATTGCTTGGTAACACAAATTGCTAATCAGCCAATCACATGGCAGCAACTCAATGCATTTAGGCATCTAGACGCGGTGAAGACGACTTGCTGATGTTCAAACTGAGCATCAGAAATGGGGAAGAAAGGGGATTGAAGTGACTTTGAACGTGGCATGGTTGTTGGTGGCAGACGGGCCGGTCTGAGTATTTCTGGGATTTTCACACACAACCATCTCTCTGGATTACAGAGAATGGTGGGAAAAAGAGAAAATATCCAGTGAGCGGCGGTTGTGTGGAAGAAAATGCCTTGTTGAGGTCAGAGGAGAATGGGCAGACTGGTTCCAGATTATAGAAAGACAACAGTAACTCAAATAACCCCTCGTTACACCCAAGGTATGCAGAATACCATCTCTGAACGCACAACACATCCAACCTTGAAGCAGATCGGCTACAGCAGCAGAAGACCTCACCGGGTGCCACTCCTGTCAGCCAAGAACAGGAAACTGAGACTACAATTGGCACAGGATCACCAACATTGGACAATAGAAGATCGGGAAAAACGTTGCCTGGTCTGATGAGTCTGGATTTTAGCTGCAACAGTCAGATGGTGGGGTCAGATATTGGCGCATTTATCCATTGTGCCTTGTATCACCGGTTCAGGCTGGTGGTGGAGGTGTATTGGTGTGGGGGGGATATTTTCTTGGCATAATTTGGGCCCCTTAGTACCAATTGAGCATGGTTTATACACCACGGCCTACCAGCAAGGTGGACCTAATAAAGGGGGTCCAACCCGCTACTAGTAAAGGGGACTTAATAAAGGGGGTCTAACCCGCTACTAGCAAGGGGGACCTAATAAAGGGGGTCCAACCTGCTACTAGCAAGGGGGGCCTAATAAAGGGGGTCCAACCCGCAACTAGCAAGGTAGACTTAATAAAGGGGGTCCAACCCACTACTAGCAAAGGGGGCCTATTAAAGGGGTTCCAACCCACTACTAGCAAGGAGGACCTAATAAAGTGGCCGGTAAGTGTATGTTGCAGGAGGATCCCGAAAAACAAAAAATAAACCTGCTGTGTTAATGATGGAGACAGAATGTTTCATATACTGGAATGTCTTATTTTGGATTTTGCTCGTTCTTCCACTTTAAGGATTTCAGCGGTTTACTAAGCTAACAATCAATAGCAGATCCTCTCTCACAGAGCCCCGTGTCTAGCTACTTCTGTATCGAACGACGACTGCGCCGCGCTCGCTTTCTCCCGCCAATATAATCTCATTCATGGTTCAGCAGAAAACCGACAAGCTTGAAGTGCATTAAAAATTTGTTGCCGGTGTCTCCGTCATCATCTCTGTCTGGAATGTCACAACCTGTCCCCTCGCGCCATGCCAGGTGCTCAGGCGGAGAGAGGAACGGCTGCGGGCAGAAAAAAAACGAATGCCGGGACTGCCGGGGAGAGATTGATGGAGAAAAATGACAAAACTTGTACAAAATGTGCAATCAGGTCTGGACGAAGGTCCGCGTGTTTTTACTGACGCACGATCGTCAAGTTTTACTGTGATGGTAAAGTAGACCCGGCAAAAGATATAATTCTTCATATTACCTGCACAAGGCTCTGAAATGTGTCAGAACAACACTTCCAGGTATTTATCACCTATCACAGAGATCGCTGTACTCCCCCCTCCCCCGACATTTGATTTGCTCTCCAGAAGGACAGAGCCGTCTTTGTTCAGGCATCATTCAGGGTCGGTATTTTCTTTCTAAACTGGGATAGCGGCTCACAGATGGCACAATCACATTAAGGTTCGGCTTCCGCTAGTGCGGCTTGTCATGTGACTTTGGACACATAAAGTCGCACGACGAGTCACCGCGCCATTGATTTCAATGACACCCATTCCCATCTATGCGTCCTAAAGTTGCAGCGACTTTGAAAAGGTCCCTGCACTACTTTGATGCAACTTTTTTGTTGCAACTTTGATCCAGAGACTGTAATAGTTGGATCAAATCTGCACTCAAAGTCACATCAAATTCGCACACTCCAAAGCCGCACTCTAAAACACGCGACTTTGGGGGTCGCAACAGTGGAAACGTAGCCTAACTGATCAGCCCCCAGCTGTGGCTTCTTATTCTTGTGACTTGCAACAATGTTACAATATTACAATTCAAACACAAGCACCGTCCCTGTACACCGGAAACATAGAAGAGTGGTGGCAGAAAAAAAACGTCAAGTGGTCCATGAAGTCTGCTTCATTTTTATTTTTTTATTTTTCATTTTTTTTAATATTTATTCCTACTTTTTTTGATAAATATTTATAAATACATATATATATATATATATATATATATATATATATATACAGTGAGGGAAAGAAGTATTTGATCCCCTGTCATGTTTGAATCCACCTACTGCACACCAAGGCCTCATTTATTTAAGTCTGCTCCATTTTTATTTATTTATTTTTATTTATTTTTTTTATTTTATTTTAATATTTCTTTTTTTATATATATTTTTTACTATTTTGAATTTTTTTTGTAATCTTTTATTTTTCATTCCAAGCATGTTTAAATCCACTTTTGAAAATTTTGAAAAAATTTTTTTTTTTCAGTTCTTTTAAGTATAGATCTATGTTTGTCCCAAGCAAGTTTGAATCCACTTACTGCATACTAAGGCCTAATTTTTAAAGGCGGTCCATCAAGTCTGCTCCATTTTTCCTTTTTTTAGATTTTTATATATTTCTTATTATTTTTATATATTATTATTTTTAATTTTTTTTTTACCTTTTTTTTATTTTTTTATTTTTTTTTCGCCACAAGCAAGTTTGACTCCACTTTTACTTTTTAAATATTTACTTTTTTTTTAACGTTTTTTTGTTTGAGTATAGATCTATGTTTGTCCCAAGCATGTTTGAATCCACTTATTGCACACATAGGCCTCGTTTACACGGGTGGTTGAGGAGGTGGGGGGGGGGTGGACTAGTAAAAATAGGCAGTTGAGCAGTGGTTTTAACTCCCCCTGTCTGCAAGCCACGAGTTAACATTGTCAGTGGCCATGTTAACACTGCATTGGGAACAATCCAAAAAGCAGCCAACGCGTTTTAGGAGTCCAAGAGCACCCCCCTTTTTAGGGGTATTATTGACAACAATGTGAACAGACTAGAAATGAGCTGAAACTGGCAGCAGCTGACAAGGCCTGCGCATGTAATCAAGGATTAAAGGTCCAATTCACTTCTAGTCTATACACATTCTTGTCAAATTGTCAATCAAGTCCTAATGAAGAGGACGCTCTTGGGTCCAGAAACGTGTTAGCTAAAAATGGGAATTGAAGTGCCACACCACTGTTAAGAGGTCCAGATACAACTTTATTCTGATTAGAGTTGAGGGAAACAACTGAAAAAGTACCTAACACATTTCAGGCGTCCAAGAGGGCTTTAACAATGCTTATGGACTAGAAGTGAACTGGACCTTTAATCCTTGATAACAAGCACAGGCCTTGGCAGTGGCTGAATTGACAGGCAGTTCCAGTTCACTTTTAGTCTGTACACATTGTTGCCAATCAAGCCCTAATGAACAGGTGCTCTTTGAACCCGTTGGCTACTTTTTGGTGGCCATTTAAGCTCTTGGGAAACCCACCATGACTTCAGAGATTATGTAATTGGAATTTATGACGTGATCACAATGTGGAAGCATAGAGGTCACATTGTGCTACACAACTATGGAAGCTCAGAAACTGATAAATCCCCCTCTTCCCCAATGAAGAGGGCACTTTTGGACCCCCAAAATGCATTGGCTACTTTTATTGCAATAAAGTTCTATATGTACCCATGGTGCTTCAATTTCCATTTTTGTTACATTAGATTACAAGAGGTAGAATGGTAGAGGTGGATGGTGTCCATTGAAGCTCTTAGGAAACCCAAGATGACTTCAGAGATGATGTCATTGGAATTTCCGACATACTGAAATGTGGAAGCTTTGGGGTCACATTGTGCTACACAACTATGGATGCTCAGGAACTGATATATTTGCCCCCCCGGTTGAGTGCTGGTCCCCAGCTGTCAAGAGTTTGTGGAACCTCATAGGATGAACACCTACCACTGCACCATTTTAAAATGCAACCTGGGATAAGATTGTTTAAAATTGGACAAACATACAGACAAAATATTCAGGCTACCTGGCTTAGAATATCAGCTCATGGACCCCCAAAAATCATTGGCTTCTTTTTAATGACCCTCTGACTTTTATTGGAATAAAGTTCCATCTGGATCTGTGGTGGTGCTTCAGTTTCCATTTTTGTTACATTATGCTACAAGAGAAGGAAAGGTAGAGGTGGATGGTGGCCATTGAAGCTCTTAGGAAACCCAAGATGACTTCAGAGATGATGTCCTTGGAATTTCCGACTATGTGGAAGCTTAGCACTGAACCTCATAGGATGAACACCTACCACTGCACCATTTTAAAATGCAACCTGGGATAAGACTGTTTAAAATTGAACGAACATACAGACAAATTATTCTGGCTGCCTGGCTTAGAATATCAGCTCATGGACCCCGAAAATGCATTGGCTTGGATCTGTGGTGGTGCTTCAGTTTCCATTTTTGTTACATTATGCTACAAGAGAAGGAAAGGTAGAGCTGGATGGTGGACATTGAAGCTCCTAGGAAACCCAGGACGACTTCAAAGATGATGTCCTTGGAATTTCCGACATACCACAATGTGGAAGCTTTGGGGTCACATTGTGCTACACAACTATGGAAGCTTCGGAGCGGATAGATTCAACCCCTTGGATGAGTACTGGTCCCCAGCTATCAAGAGTTGGTGGAACCACCCATAGGATGAACACCTACCACTGCACCATTTTAAAATGCAACCTGGGATAAGACTGTTTAAAATTGTATGAACATACAGACAAATTATTCTGGCTGCCTGGCTTAGAATATCAGCTCCTTTGCTTCTAAGTAGTCATAAAAAAGGGGAACATGTTATATTTAGAGACCTAAAAGCTCTGCCCTCAGACGCTATTCTAGGCGCAACTCTCTATAATCAGATCTCAGTTCCAAAATTATGCATCCCATTTCTCTAGGGAGCAATCCTTGACAAATGCTAATCTTCAGAGCACCGAGGGAACAGTAGAGGCTCAAAAAATATGTCTGACAGCGGCATGAAGGAAAAAAATGTTTTAAGAGCGAAATCCCTTTAATTTCTCCCCGAGTTCTACAATATCCAGACAATAGCTCGGAGATTGTGTTTAAATATTTCAGTTAATATAGATCTTGGCTAATGTATTGTATTGCCTGAAGGGTCCCTAAATTCCGATCGGAGACTGGATATAATTATGGATGCTGGCTATTGCTGGATGTGGCTTTATATCATATATCACCTCTCTCCGTCTGCAGAACTTTATATGCTCGCTGGTTCTTTCCTCCATAATTCTCTCACTGGAGCCCAGGCATTGTCCAATTAAGACATCTGAAAAGATTTTTTAATGAGACAAATCTATGCGCCACTTGAAATATTCCAGCTGAATGAATCTGAAAGACTTAAGGCGTTATCTTATATAGGAGAGCCTTAAAAATAGCTTGATATTAAAATGAGGTTATTTTTACTATTCTGGTGGAAATTTACATTTTTTTCCGACAATCTGGGAATTTTTCTTTTCTTTGCCTCATCTACATTCGTGCGTTATCGAGGGCCCTAGGAGAGTCGGCTTATATAACTATTCTTCTTTTTCATTTTGTTAAGTTTCAAAGTTTTCATTTCAAAATTGAAAGTCATTAAATGTAGTTCTGGACCAGGATGGGCTTCCAACCATCACACCCATATGAGCTTGTTGGACATCCCATTGAAAATTCATGGGGTTTAATTTGGAGTTACTCCTGTTTCCACTCTTCAGGGAAGGATTTCCACAGGAACGTGTCTGGATCAATGTTTGTCCATTCAAGCCAAAAGACCATTAGTGAGGTCAGGTACTGATCTTGGAGGAGAAGGCCTAGTAACGATTGGTGTTCCAATTCATCCCAAAGGTGTTCATTAAGGTTGAGGTCAGGATGCTCCATTTCCACCATACCAATCAGAAAGACTTAAGGCATTATATTATATAGGAGAGTTTAAAAAAATGCTTGGTATTAAAATTAGGTTATTTTTAATATTCTGGAGGATATTTGCATTTTTTCCGACATCTGGGAAATTTCTTTTTTTTTTCCCTTCATTTACATTTGTGCATTATCAAGGGCCCTAGAAGAGTCGGCTTATATAACTATTCTTCTTTTTTCATTTTGTTAAGTTTCAAAGTTTTCGTTTCAAATTGTTTTCGTTTCAAAATGAAAGCCATTAAAGATAGTTATTATAATTGACCAGAATGGACGTCCAACCATCACACCCATATGAGCTTGTTGGACATCCCATTGAAAATTCATGGGTTTTAATTTGGAGTTGCTCCTGTTTCCACTCTTCAGGGAAGTATTTCAACAGGAACGTGTCTGGATGAATGTTTGTCCATTCAAGCCAAAAGACCATTAGTGAGGTCAGGTACTGATCTTGGAGGAGAAGGCCTAGTAACGATTGGTGTTCCAATTCATCCCAAAGGTGTTCATTAAGGTTGAGGTCAGGACGCTCCATTTCCACCATACCAATCAGAAAGACTTAAGGCATTATATTATATAGGGGAGTTAAAAAAAATTCTTGGTATTAAAATTAGGTTATTTTTAATATTCTGGCGGATATTTGCATTTTTTTCCGACATCTGGGAAATTTCTTTTTTTTTCCCTTCATCTACATTTGTGCGTTATTGAGGGCCCTAGAAGAGTCGGCTTATATAACTATTCTTCTTTTTCATGTTGTTAAGTTTCAAAGTTTTCGTTCCAAATCATTTTCATTTCAAAATGAAAGCCATTAAAGATAATTCTTATAATGGACCAGAATGGACTTCAAACCATCACACCAATATTCGCTTGTTGGACATCCCATTGAAAATTCATGGGTTTTAATTTGGAGTTGCTCCTGTTTCCACTCTTCAGGGAAGGATTTCCACAGGAACGTGTCTGGATGAATGTGTGTCCATTCAAGCCAAAAGACCATTAGTGAGGTCAGGTACTGATCTTAGATGAGAAGACCTGGTAACAATTGGTGTTCTATTTCATCCCAAAGGTGTTCATTAGGGTTGAGGTCAGGGCTCAGTGCAGGACACTCAATTTCCACCACACCAATCTAAAAAACTTAAGGCGTTATATTATATAGGAGAGCCTTAAAAAAGCTTGGTATTAAATTTAGGTTATTTTTACCATTAGTGAGGTCAGGTACTGATCATGGATGATAAGACCTGGTAACAATTGGTGTTCCAATTCATCCCAAAGGTGTTCCATAGGGTTGAGGTCAGGGCTCAGTGCAGGACACTCAATTTCCATCACACCAATCTGAAAGACTTGAAGAGGAGCTCCAGGCTCCCCCCCAAAAATTCAAAGTCAGCAGCTACAAATACTGTAGCTGCTGACTTTTCATATAAGGACACTTACTTGTCCAGGAATCTAGCTATATCCTCACCCAAGCCGATTCTTCAACCTGCTTTGGGTCCAGGTGCTGGCATCATAAGTAAGGGAAACCGGCAGTGAAGCCTTGCGGCTTCACAACCAGTTTCCTACTGCGCCTGCGTGAGTTGCGCTGCACTTTGTGAATGGTCCCGTATTCTTCTGGGATATGTGATGTGTCCCAGAAGGCTGCGGGGGAAGGAAGGCGGGTTGAACTTTTGACTCAGATCACCACGGCGAATCTCACCAGAAGTGGGAGGGGGTACCTGTCAAGACTAGGTACCCGCTCCCCCCTTCCCCTGGGGGAAGGGGGGAGCGGGTGGCAAATGTGGGGGGGGGGATGCAAACAGGCAGTTCCGCTTTGAGGCATTGTTATTTAGAGGAGGGTCTTAAAAATAGCTTGAAATAGTTTGAAACTTTGCATCTGGGAATTTTTTTTCCCCTTATCTACTTGTGCGTTATTGAGGGCCCTAAGAGAGTCAGTTTATATAACCTCTCTTCTTTTTCATTGTGTTAAGTTTCAAAGTCTTCATTTCAAAATTGAAGCAATTAAAGAAGGTCTTTATAATGGATCAGAATGGAATTCCAACCATCGTACCAATATGAGCTTGTTGGATATCCCATTGGAAATCCACAGCCTTTAATTTGAAGTTGCTCCTGTTTCCACGCTTCAGGGAAAGATTTCCACAGGAACGTGTCTGGGTGAATGTGCGTCCATTCAGCCAAGACACCATTAGTGAGGTCAGGTATGGATCTTAGATGAGAAGACCTGGTAACAATTGGTGTTCCATTTCATCCCAAAGGTGTTCATTAGGGTTAAGGTCAGGACTCTCTGCAGGGTGCGCAAATTCCACCACACCAATCTAAAAAAACTTAGGGCCTTATATTATATAGGAGAGCCTTAAAAAAGCTTGGTATTAAATTTAGGTTATTTTTACTATTCTGGTGAAAATTTGCACTTTTTCCAACAGTCTGGGAATTTTTTTCCCCTCATCTACTTTTGTGCGTTATTAAAGGCCCTAGAAGAGTTGACTTATATTACCATTGTCCTTTTTCATTTTGTTAAGTTTCAAAATCTTCAATTCGAAATGGAAGCCATTAAATATAGTCCTTATATTGGGCCAAAATGGACTTCCAACTATTACATCAATATGAGTTTGATGGACATCCCATTGGAAATCCATGGGTTTCACTTTGAAGTTGCTCCCGTTTCCACTCTTTAGGGAAGGAATTCCATAGGGTTTTGGAACTGTATCTGGGTGAATGTGTGTTCATCAATCAAAAGATCATTTGTAAGATCAGGTTGGATGAGATGACCAGGTAACAAATGGTATTCAAATTCATTCCGAAAGTGTTCAGTGCTCGCTATATCACAAAGTAAGGTCAGGTACTGATGTTGGATGAGTGTGCATTGTTTCCATATGGTGTTCCAACTCACTCCAAAGGTGTTCAGTAGAGTTGAGGTCAGAGCTCTGTGCACTTGAGCGCCTTGACCTCAAACTCATCCAACAAAGTCCGTATGACTTTGTGCACAGGGCTGAATGGCTAAAATACCCACAAACATGCTTCGAATGGAATGGAAATTCTTCCATTCTACCAAGTATCTGAACTAGGAAAGAGGGACAGGCTTTACCATAAAGTGAGGTTGGGTATTGATGTTGGATGGGAAAACATTGTTTAGAATCATTGTTACAATTCAGCCCAAAGGTGTTCAGTAGGGTGGAGGTCAGGGCTCTGTGCACGCAATTTCCATCACACCAATCTGAAAGACTTAAAGAGGAGCTCCAGGCTCCACCCAAAAGATTAAAAGTCAACAGCTACAAATACTGTAGCTGCTGACTTTTCTTATAAGGACACTTACCTGTCCAGGGATCCAGCTATATTCTCACCCAAGCCGAATATTCCAATTCATCCCAAAGGTGTTCTATCGGGTTGAGGTCAGGACTCTGTGCAGGCCAGTCAAGTTCCTCCACCCCAAACTCTCTTATCCGTGTCTTTATGGACCTTGCTTTGTGCACTGGTCCAAATCATTTGGTGGAGGGGGGATTATGGTGTGGGGTCGTTTTTCAGGGGTTGGGCTTGCCCCTTTAGTTCCAGTGAAGGGAACTCTTAAGGCGCCAGCATACCAAGACATTTTTGACATTTTCATGCTCTCAACTTTGTGGGAACAGATTGGGGATTGCCCCTTTCTGTTCCAACATGACTGCACACCAGTGCACAAAGCAAGGTCCATAAAGACACGGATGAGCGAGTTTGGGGTGGAGGAACTTGACTGGCCTGCAGAAAGCCCTGACCTCAAGCCAATAGAACACCTTTGGGATGAATTAAAGCGGAGACTGCGAGCCAGGCCTTCTCGTCCAACATCAGTGCCTGACCTCACAAATGTGCTTCTGGTAGAATGGTCAAACATTCCCATAGACACACTCCTAAACCTTGTGGACGGCCTTCCCAGAAGAGTTGAAGCTGTTATAGCTGCAAAGGGTGGGCCAACTTAATATTGAACCCTACGGACTAAGACTGGGATGCCATTAAAGTTCATGTGCGTGTAAAGGCAGGCGTCCAAATACTTTTGGTAAATATAGTGTACATTTGGCCAGATAGTCTATACAGGCAGTCCCCGAGTTACAAACACCTGAGTTACGATCGACTGCTACTTATGAAGGGGGGAGGCGCAACGTCACTGCCGCTGCGCTCCACGCTGGTCCCGGGTACACCTGAGCAGCAATCTTGCAGCACCAGACGCATCCCACACTGCAGTATTGCATGGCCACAGGAGCCCCAAATAACACAAATGCACGCCCAGAAGCACCTGGAACATCCCACATCATTGCACATGCTGGAGTTAGACTTAAAAATGTACTGTTCCAAGTTACAAACAAATTCGACTTAAGAACAAACCTATTAAATGTAATTTTTTTTCAATATTTTAGCCCAACTAGATGTTACACTCCTTCAATGTCTTTCAAAGCATTGCTGTAGAAATGCAATGGGTTGTCCTTTTGTTTGTGTATTTTACCTTTCTTTGCTTAGCTTTCAGCTGTACTCAAAGCCAATTGTTTGCTCCTTTCTCCATGCAAGTCCTTGTCTATTTTTTTTTGTTTTTTTGGACAGATTAAAATGTATTTTGTATGCTAACAATGAGATGAGCCACATCAGACCTGCTGTCTGGGCCGTCATCGGCGCTAAACAGTGCTAATAGCCAAGACGGAGGTTTTGTGTCGAGAACATTAACACCTTTTATAGAGCAGACAAGTTAGAAAACATCTCTAGATCTAAATAACGTTCAGGACTCGGGGGAAATAATCTCGCAGAATAAGCTCTTCGTGACTGGACGGAATTAAATATAAATATGAGTTTATCAAACAAATGAAGAGACGGCTGAAATCGAGACCAGGCAAGTTTTAAAGTAAAAAAAAAAAAAAATGGAGAGTCAAGGCGATGAGATGAGAAATAACGTGGGGGCTCCCCCAAGACTTGTTTTTAATTGGTGTAAACAGAGTGAGGAAGTGCCAGACCTTCTGTTGGGTCCTTACAGAAGGTCTGTCATAATCTAAGCAAACCTCGATTCGTGAAACGCGTTAATCTTGCCATGCCTGCATAGAGGTCTCGTGATGTCTCACATGATGTATCTTGATGGATTTTTAATCTTCAATAAAGTAATCATCACTGCTTCATACCTGGGCGTGCGGTCAACCTTTCTGGAACGATTGGCTCTTATGTAGGCTGTGGACTGGACCTGCACCACCGGGTTGAAGGGAGCAATCATTCCCACCTGGGGTGGCACAGCTCTGTTTTTGTATCGGTTACCTTACAGGCATAGGCCCTGGGTGGTCCAATGGGGATCGCAACTCTGCCTAGTGGTGGGACTAGTGGAGTGTCATCGGAGACCAGAACCCAGAGGAGCTGGCACAGCCTTCCAATGACCCTCACAGACCCTCGCAAACATGGGGCCCCAGGCCTGCTGAGAAGAGGCTGAATCCACTGTGTGGATGGGTATCTGAACTGTGTACAACCTAGCATCAGGTAAGCGGGGAGGAAACCAAAAAATAATAATAATAATAAGGGGGGGAGGGGGAATGTAACTCCTCTTTAAATTGATTGTAAACCCTTAGTTTTTTTTTTCAATTTAAAATAACAAACATGTCATACTTACCTCCACTGTGCAGCTCGTTTTGCACAGAGTGGCCCCCGATCCTCCTCTTCTGGGGGTTGTAGTTTCTCCCCACATCAGATAACCCCCTATGAGAAGCGCTCTCTCTCCCGAGGGGGTTACCTTGCGGGCGCGCTCCCGAGTCCAGCATTCAGTGCCCATAGACACGAATGCCGGACTCGGCCCCGCCCCCCAGCGCCCGCGTCATTGGATTCGATTGACAGCAGCGGGAGGCTGCGCTGCTATCAATCTATCCAATCAAGAGCTGGGACCCCGTGCAGAGAGGGACATTGCGTCTCCGCCGAGGGAAATATGGGGGGTCAGGTAAGTAAAACAGGGGTGCTGGGGGGTAGGTCACTGCCAGGATGCAGGACATAGGATGCATTAAGATGAAAAAACACAACCCCTTTAAGGCTGGGTTCACACTAGAGCACAGCAGGGGGTCCGGTGCATCTCCATTCACCGGTTCAGGTCCGATTGCAGCCCAAATTTTTGGCTGAAATTGGACCTGAAATGGACCAAAAGACGGTCAGGGCTCCTGTGCAATTCGCACCGGAGCCGCTCCGGAGATGTGTGAACCGGCTCCATAGAGAGCCAGGCACAATCTTCTGCTATGGGAACTGGATGTGGTGAATCTAATTCGCAATAGTGTGAACCCAGCCTGCTTAGCAGAATCACATATATATATATATATATATATATATATATATATATATATATATATATATATATATACATTTTTTTAAATTTTAATTAATCACAGAAATATAATAGAAAAAAATCTAAAGATAAAAATAAATAATAAAGTGTCAATTGCGGAAAAAAACAAAATAAATAAACTAAACTGACCTTAACCACCCCACCTTGGGCCTGGGACTCCGGTGCAGTACAGAGCCTTCAGGAAAGCATGAAGGATCTGAACAGGAGGCACAGGAGGAGTCAGAGAGGACAGCAGGAGCTAGTACTGCCGGGCAAGTCTTCAGGAGGGAACCACGGGTTGCAGCCAGGAGGGCCGGTGAGTGACATGCGCAGTTGGAAGGACTGGAGAGGCATGCCAGAGAGGACTGAGAGGAAACAGTCAGAACTCGGTGTGGAGCCAGTAGAGAGGATTGAATGCCGGGCCGAGCAGGGTGACAGGTGGGACCACATCACTTAGCAGCCCCTACGGGGGTCCCGCTACACTGGGATGCCATTAAAGTTTGTGTGCATCTAAAGTCAGGTGTCCCAATACTTTTGGTAATCGTGTATAACATCAGCAATAGACAACAACCTTAATATAGATCCCAGAAACTCAAAGCCAATCAGCACATAGGTTGCTCCCCATGACAGCACTTCAAGGCAACATTTTCCATCCTCATTGGATTTCTCCTCAAACATAGGAGGAAGCTTTGGAAGCTCAAAATAAAGGCCAGCAATGTATTAAGCAAGAATTACGGGGAGGCATGCGTGGAGCCAATGGATCAATGTCATTCAAAGTTGGAATTTCCCTATAAATACCCGCTCTCCAGCATTCTAGAACAGGCCTATTTACTCATGGCTTAGTGGAAACAGAGCCAGAGGCAAATAGCAGGGAGAAATTATCTGGAAATAACAAAGCAAACTAACCATACCAAATGTAATGTTTCATCAATGTAATGATTTTTGTTCTATCATCCTAAAGGCAATTAAAGAGCTTATTTCATACGTCCCCATGGGCCTGGCGTCAAACAATACCGACTCCGCAGATGTCAAATGCAGATTGATATATTTTGTCAAAAGGCATTTATGAGTTTCATACGGTAAGTGGCCCGTGCAAGGGGAGTCAAGCTGGAAATTTTAATATCATTATCGTTTTTTTTTGCATGTTCTAAGCCGTACACAATAGCCACTTATTATTACCTGCAATTACTCACTAGAGATGATGGAAATTGAAAGCCCACGTGCTCATTTTTTTCCACATTTATATTCCAGCTCAGGTTTGGAAAACGGCAATCCATCTTTATGAGATGATGTTTGCAGATGTTTGCAATCTCTGTTCTCCGGTCCCATCGTTGGAAATGGGGCTCATTTTAAAGGTGGACCCAGGCCCCCAGGCTGTGCTCCCGGGACTTGTGACCGATTTATCAGCTGTATGATCTTTTGTGCAAAAAAAATCCTACGTGTAGCTACCTTGTCATTGGAAGTGTCTAGGAGGTTACACTTTCCGGGGTAGTAGTTTGCCCAGGTCAATTTATAGTATCTTCACTTGGTTTCTACCTTAGGTTGAGAGTTGCTGCACTGGGTGTCACTGGCACTCAAGGCAATAGTCATGGAGATGGTCACAGTTTTGGTATCAGGACCCGGGTCTGAACCTACGACCCTTGGGGTGCCTGGTGGTTTCTCTTCTTGCTGAGCCACCTGAGATGCTGGACAACATTCTGTCTGATCTCTTAAGACAACCTTGCCTTGTGTCTTGTTTGTCTTGAACCTTGAACTCCATGCTCCTCCCATGACCTTCCTATTAAAGTCATGGCTTTGCACTTCCTGTTTGCCAGATTATTGTGCTCTTTCCAGCCAATATCTCACTCTTGTCTTTCCTGCTGCTGTCCAGATCATCGTTACCGATATGTTTCCGAACCCCGCCTTGCTCACCTCCTGGTGGGGTGATCCTAAGGACAGCGACCTGGTACTAGCATGCAGCAAATTCTATTCCCACCATCAGGACCACCTATTCCCACCTATTCCCACCATCAGGACCTCTGGTGAATACTGGGTAGTGCTTAGTCCCCGTGCCTCGGGTGAGCCTGTGTCATCCACCAGAATGACCTGCCTGTATACTCTTCCTGTGATCTCTAAACTGCTATAACTACTGGTCTCCGAGCCTAACCCCTGAACACGACACTTGGGCTAATGAGCATTTATGTCCCTTATGGTAAGCACTAGGAGGTTCTTGGCCAGTGGTGCATGCTGGGCGGAGATATAAGTGTTGAAGTTTCCTTCCTCCTGGGCTGCATCCTGGGGAGGTGTGACATGGTTTTTCCTGAGTAGGCCAGAGCCTGGTTGGGGACTAGCTGAGAACCCTCAAGCTTCCCTACCTGGTTGAAGAGGGTACAGCATCCAAGCTGCAGAGCCAGAGGATGGAAGTCCTGCTGGAAGGGGATTGGATTCTGCCATGGATACTTGGATGGCTCCTTCCAATATCCGAAAGACTTGCCCCCCCCCCCCAGCTCGGCAGAAGCTGGGACCTCAGAGAACACAGGCAGATTTCTAGCTGGGCTCCCTGGAAGAGTGTGCCCCCCAGGGGGCACACGAGAGGCAGGGTTCTGGGACAACATCCATAGACACCCTCCCAGAACTGGAAGCCAGTGCTGTACATGTCTTTTGGCTATAGCGTGGGTGAGAAGAAGTTAAAAAAAGGAGACAAAGGCAGCCACCATATCTATGAACTGTAACCTGCAGCCTATTCCATTTTTTTGTTCTTGGGTTTAGTTATCCTTTAAGAACCCAGAACAGACTTTCCATTCACTTCCAGTTAAAATGGTGTCTTGTTCCTTCCGTCACGCAATTCCACCCGATTATTTCTTCTGCAGGATGTTACCCATCGCCGTGCTGGGATTTGTCAGCAAAATAGAAAACTGAAGGTCAACTGCGCAATTAAAATGTGAGATAACGAGGTCTTCCAGTCATTTGGAAGCTGCAGGGAATAGAGTAGAAAATATACTCTGTATGTATAAGTATTGCGGTATTTACTGTAAATAGAACACCTAATGCCTGCACATTGTTTACTATGCACCGATAATTGCCTTTATTTGAATATCCTCAAAAAAAAAAAACAGCCGGGAGCTGCCGGGCTCCTTGTGGACAACGATAGCAACAGCCCCCTCTGATTGGCACATAATGATCCTCTTTTATCAAAGAGAACCTGTCATAAACCAGACGGCTCAGGCAGATGCAGCCAATCTGCAATCATCAGTTCCAGGACAGGTATGTGAGCTTCATTCGAGTTTACAGTCAAAGTGATTATTAAACCCCCCCCCCCACCCCCCCAACCCCCCAAGTTCTCAAGCACTTTCAGCAGCTGATTTAATCACCTACTGAGTATGCAGCTTCTTTATCTTTTAATCCTCGTTTACGTTCCACTTTAACCCCTTCAACACCGGGCACTTTCACCCCCTTCCTGCCCAGGCCAATTTTCAGCTTTCATCGCTGTCACACTTTGAATGACAATTGCGCGGTCGTGCTACAATGTACACAAATTACATTTGTATATGTTTAATCACTGCTGGGGTTTTTATTTTTATTTTTCTGCTAAACAAACAAAAAGACTGAAATAAAAAAAAAAAAAAAAAGTTCTTAGTTTCTGTTAACAAAACTGACAGTTTTTCTCCTTCACTGATGTACGCTGATGAGGCAGCACGGATGGGCACTAATAGGCAGCACTAATAGGCGGCACTGATGGGCACCGATAGGCAGCACTTATGAGGAGACACTGATAGGCAGCACTGATTTGTACTGATGAGGCTGCACTAATGGGCACTGATAGGCAGCACTGATGGGCAATGATAGGCAGCACTGATGGGCACTGATGAGTACTGATGAGGTGGCACTGATGAGGCAGCACTGATAGGCGGCACTGATGGGCACTGATAGGCAGCACTTATGAGGAGACACTGATAGGCTACATTGATTTGTACTGATGAGGCTGCACTAATGGGCAATGATAGGCAGCACTGATGGGCACTGATGAGGCTGCATTGATGAGTACTGATGAGGAGGCACTGATGAGGCTGCACTGATAGGCAGCACTGATGGCCACTGATAGGCAGCACTTATGAGGAGACACTGATAGGCAGCACTGATTTGTGCTGATGAGGCTGCACTAATGGGCACTGATAGGCAGCACTGATGGGCACTGATGAGTACTGATGAGGTGGCACTGATGAGCTAGCACTGATAGGCGGCACTGATGGGCACTGAAAGGCAGCACTTATGAGGAGACACTGATAGGCAGCACTGATGTGCACTGATGAGGCTGCACTGAAGGGCACTGAAAGGCTGCACCGATGGGCAGTGATAAGGCTGCATTGATGAGCACTGATTAAGCTGCACTGATAGGCACTGATAGGCGGCACTTATGAGGAGACACTGATAGGCAGCACTGATTTGTGCTGATGAGGCTGCACTGATGGGCTCTGATAGGGTGCACTGATGGGTACTGATAGGCAGCACTGATATGCAATGATAGGCAGCACTGATGGGCACTGATGAGGCTGCAATGGTGGGCCCTGAGGAGGCTGCACTGATGAGGCTGCACTGATGGGCACTGATGAGGCGGCACTGATGAGTACTGATGAAGTGACACTGATGAGTACTGATGAAGTGGCACTGATGAGGCAGCACTGATGGGCACTGACAGGCCGGACTGATGGGCACTGTTGGGGCTGCTCTGATTATCAGTGTAGATGTCCCCTGTCACACTTGCTGGTTACCAGCTCTCCTCTCCTCATGCTGTGACAGAATGAGGAAAGGAATGCCGATAATCAGCAAGTGTGTTTACATTGTGATCAGCAAAATCGTGATAAAATTGCAGTAAAAAAAAAATGCGGTAAGCACAGAAAAAAAGCACTGTAGAAACGCTCAAAAGCAACATGCATAGATGTGAATCCAGCCTAATAGTTCGGAAGACCCCGCGATCGTTCGTCCTCCGTTACCGACAGCTGAAGCTCACACTCCCGCCGTAGTTTGTTCTGAATATCGGATTTTGGAGCTCAGAATCTCTCTCTGCAAAATTTTATTACATAATGAGTCAAAGTAGAAAAAATTGATGTTTGTTTTGTGTCCCTATATTTCTGTGTTTATTGTGCCTTCTTTTCTATTTCTTGGCCAGCAATTTGGAATGGTGACATTGTATGGATATAGTTCAGAGAGTACATGTGTCGGGACCAGTCCCCCCATCTTCCCTGCAACATGATCCGCCGCAGCAGCCAATTGGCCGTAACGCGCGGGGTGGGGGGGGGGTTCAGTCATAAACCTATGATCGGTATGTCAGCGCCGGCCTAGTTTAAAGACTAAAGACTTCACTGCAAGAGACGTATTCCAAATCCTGCCGTATCCATTTCCACCATCTGGGTTATGCAGCTGTCTCCACCCAGACAAACAAAAACCAACACATAATGTGTCATCCAACAGACTCTCCCGGCCAGCAGGACGCGATCACGCTAATCTTCCAATATGGCGAAAGTGTTTTTGAAATTTGCAACTATTTAGTTGGAGAATTACCAGCAACAATCAGAGCGGAATGGGAAAAGAAGCAACTTTTAAAGTAAAACGATACGATCTCCGGAAATTTGTAACTATTTGTAACTATTTAGTTGGAGAATTACCAGCAACAATCAGAGCAGGAGGGGGGGGGGGGGGGGAAGCAACTTTCAAAGTAAAAGGATACAATCTCCGGGAGTTCTGAGGTCCTATACAAGTTTTTTTGTTTTTTTGGGGGGCAAAAACTTCAGATCTGAAGATTCTG
The DNA here is from genome assembly GCA_037952925.1 of Lithobates clamitans. NCBI lineage: Eukaryota > Metazoa > Chordata > Amphibia > Anura > Ranidae > Lithobates > Lithobates clamitans. Next base: position 375,009 of record JBBGZY010002734.1, read on the forward strand.
CCTCTGGGGCGGCCCTCCTCATCCAGGGATCCATGGAAAGAGATGATGCATGTTCTTCACTTAACCACTTCCCGCCCGCAGGGTACTGCTGCAGATGGGAGGACCGGTGTAGGCAAAGTGACGTTCCCGTAGGTTGCTGCCTACTTTCAGGTTCTGGGCGCACGCATGCGCATAGCTCCCAACTGCCCCTGATTTCGCAGGACTGCCCCTGATTTGGAACATAGGGGTCAATTCCCTAAGAGTTAATTTAACGGCTAATAAAATGCGGTAAAACGATTGCGGCAAATCAGTGAATTTTGCGTTAAATAACGAATGTAGTGTTTGTTCTATCGAGCGGTAAATACCGCATTTTTTTCATGCGGTAATTTATCGCATAAAGCTGGTTGCTAAGGAGCGGGCTGGGAATCAGGACGCTGCATTCTTAACAACCAATGACTCAGCTGTCAGCGGGCTCCCCGATGACAGCTGAATGTGAAAAAAAATGCTGGCAATTAAAAAAAACAAAAAAACAGCGTGCCCCCCCAATGCGTATGAGTCCCTTCGGGTCTAGTATGGATTTTAAGGGGAACCCCACGCCATTTTTTTTTTAAAACAGCGTGGGGTCCCCCCCAGAATCCATACAGACTGTCATCTGAGCATGCAGCATGGCAGGTCAGGAAAGGGCCCCCTCTTCCTGAACCATATCAGGCCACATGACCTCTCAACAAGGGGGTGTGCTCTGGGGGGCTCTGCCCTCCCCCCAAAGCACCTTCTCCCCATGTTGATGGGGACAAGGGCATCTTGCCCACAACCCTGGGTTTTGGTGGTAGGGGTCTGCAAGCAGGGGGCTTACCGAAATCTGGAAGCCCCCTTTAACAAGGGGGTCCCCAGATCCTGCCTACCCCCCCATGTGAATGAGTATGGGGTACATTGTCCCCGCCATTAGTAGTATAAAAATAGATAAATAAATACAAATTCCAGTATATATCTCATAGTTTGTAGATGCTACAACTTTCACAAAAATCTATCAAAATACACTTTTCGGGATTTTTTTTTTACCAAGCACATGTAGCAGAATACATACAATAAGCATCTGTGAAACGCATTGAGACCTACTTCAAGGTTCTTGCTCAGACCGCATTTGTTTGTATGATGATCATATAATGATATTGCAGGTACGATTATAATGCGCTTCTTTGATTCATTGCATGCTGGTTGTGTGTTTAGGTTGGCGGATGCCGCGGCTTTGCTGAAAATAAATAGTACATGCCGGTGCACCGTGACACCTGCTCTTATGGACTATGTATAGTTTATGTATACTATCCGCCCTGCTGTATGGATTATGTATTATTCATGTGTACTACGGACTCCGCTTTAAGAAAGATGTATTATTTATGTGTACTATAGACTGAGTCTTATGAACTGTGTACCATTTATTTACTATGGACTATGTATTATTAATATATACTAGACTATGCTTTACCGATTTAATAGCTTTTAGACCAGCCATTTTCCATCTTTTTTCCCAAGAGGAACCCTTAAAAGATTTTTTGATTTGCAGGAAAGTGGGACGAAAGTTTCTTACATTGGTGATCAGTGGGAAGAATGTTCCTTACATTGGTGATCAGTGGGACGAAAGTTTCTTACATTGGTGATCAGTGGGAAGAATGTTCCTTACATTGGTAATCAGTGAGAAGAATGTTCCTTACATTGGTGGTCAGTGGGAAGAATGTTCCTTACATTGGTGGTCAGTGAGAAGAATGTTCCTTACATTGGTGATCAGTGGGACGAAAGTTTCTTACATTGGTGATCAGTGGGAAGAATGTTCCTTACATTGGTAATCAGTGAGAAGAATGTTCCTTACATTGGTGGTCAGTGGGAAGAATGTTCCTTACATTGGTGGTCAGTGAGAAGAATGTTCCTTACATTGGTGGTCAGTGAGAAGAATGTTCCTTACATTGGTGGTCAGTGAGAAGAATGTTCCTTACATTGGTGGTCAGTGGGAAGAATGTTCCTTACATTGGTGGTCAGTGGGAAGAATGTTCCTTACATTGGTGATCAGTGAGAAGAATGTTCCTTACATTGGTGATCAGTGAGAAGAATGTTCCTTACATTGGTGATCAGTGAGAAGAATGTTCCTTACATTGGTGATCAGTGGGAAGAATTTCCCTTACATTGGTGATCACTGAGAAGAATGTTCCTTACATTGGTGATCACTGAGAAGAATGTTCCTTACATTGGTGATCAGTGAGAAGAATGTTCCTTACATTGGTGGTCAGTGGGAAGAATGTCCCTTACATTGGTGATCAGTGGGAAGAATGTTCCTTACATTGGTGATCAGTGAGAAGAATGTTCCTTACATTGGTGATCAGTGGGAAGAATGTCCCTTACATTGGTGATCAGTGGGAAGAATGCCATCCTTGCAGATGGCTAAATAGGCCAATGCCACTTTACTGGCTCTGAGAAGTGACGTTGACTCTGAAACCATGAAAGCACCATCAGATGGTCAATTAGCCATAGCTTAAAACTTTGGAGGAACCCTGGAGTTCCACAGAACCCTGATTGAGAATGGTTGGGTTTGAATTTGTTTTGTTGGAGATACTTTCACGTTAAACATATACAACTATCTGAGACCAAATGATCGGCCTCAATAAATGATTTTCTGCTGTAAAAAGATGACCTGTACATTTCATGTGGAGAGGAACGTAGACACATTTAGCACTCAGTAATAAACCAGAAATGTCACATGGCGCTTTACAGGTGGTACACAAAACAATATTTTTGAGGGAAATAACAAGATTCAGTCACAGTTGGAGGCAGCGTGGCAATTACGTGACTTACTATACATCTGGCTAAGTTAATCCAAATGAATACTCACATGGGTTTAAGAAGAACGTGGGAACACTTTGCACAGCAAACAACACTTTCCAATTATTTCTGGGAAGTGGTGCCTCTGAAGGACAATAGTCTGGCGCTAGAAGGACTAGGGTGCCACTCAATAGCTGTGTGTGTCGTGATACATTTACTAATTTGCTTACATGATCAAAAACCCTTCATATGTTTAAGGCTGGTCTATATGAAATGATAAATAGAATACAGATATAGGAGATTTTTTATTTGCCAAAGGATTTGTATTTATGCCCAGTCCTTAGATTACCCTGTCCTAACCCACTATGACGTCAGTGACTAATAATGGAGGTGCAAGTGTGACCTTTGTGACCCTGGTAGCTCCACCACTGGTGTCAGTCATTTTTATTTTTGTTATTTTAATTTTTTACCATTTTTTTTATGGTATACAGTATATGCATTAAGGGAAAAAAAAATGTTAAGGCATCGGCATCCCCCCCTCTCACCCCCTCCTTTTACCTACCTAAACCCTCATTCTATCCAGTGCCGTGCATGTCTGCAGCTCTTCTCTCCCCTCACTTCCAGGTCTCACTGGCTTTGCTGGGGCCCTGGGGAGCCATTGGCTCCCGCTGCTGTCAATCAAAGCTGGTGACAAGGGAGCAGGGGGTAGGGGCCGAGTCGGGAGCGAGCATGCACGAGGGCCCCCATGGGGCAGCTTCCCCTGGGGGTACTGGACAGAGAGGAGGGGCCAGGACCACCGGCGGGGGGACCCGATAAGAGAAGGTTCAGGGCCTCTCAATTGCACAAAGCAGGTAAGTATAGACATTTTGTTTTATATTTTACCTTTACAATCACTTTAAACATTATATAAATATGTATATGTAGTCTCGTTATTTAATAGACACGCCTTGTATATATACAGTATCTCAGCAAGTGCCGGCGGTTTAGACATTAATGGCTGTGTGTTGAGTTATTTTGAGGGGACATCAAATTTACACTGTTATACAAGCTGTACACTCACTACTTTACATTGTAGACAAGTGTCATTTCTTCAGTGTTGTCACATGAAAAGATAGAAGAAAAGATTTACACAAATGTGACTGAGGGGTGTACTTACTTTTGTGAGATACGATATATATATACGAGGTGTGTCTATTAAATAATGAGATTGATTAATTAACTCACCTTTATTTATATGTATTACAAATTTAATGCTTGTCCCCTTCAATATATTTCCCATTTGCACTAATACATTGCTTCATTCTTGTTTTCCACTGGTCGAAGGCATGGAGAAAATCAAGTTCTGTCAGCTGTTTAAACACATCCACCAATTTCTTCTTTACAGCATCAACTGACTCGAAACGTGTCCCTTTAAGCACGGATTTAACTTTTGTGAATTCATTCTCACATCTCTCTCTGAATCTTTTGCGCAAACACATGCGCGCGAGACAGGCTGTCATTCCCATAAGCTGACGTAAGCATTTGAAAACATTCTGTTGGTGTTTTTTGAGCAGTTTTACAAAAAATTTCAAGTTGACACATTGTTCAGCTTTTAAACTTAGCATTTTTACAGAAAACACAACCAAACTAAATGGCGACTCACAATCAACTGAATGTCATAGAGTGTTGCTGCTTGTCATGCAGGTTCAAACATGTTCAAGGTCACCACACATGCAGTTATAACCGGTTCTGACTGCTTTGTTTACAAGGTTGGATCACAGTCTCGTTGTTTAATGGACATACCATATATATATATATATATATATATATATATATATAGTTACATAGTTAGTCAGGTTGAAAAAAGACACAAGTCCATAAGTCCATCCAGTTCAACCAAAATAAATAAATAAATAAAATAAAAAATTTCATACAATCCCATATACCCAATTTTATACCCACAGTTGATCCAGAGGAAGGCGAAAAAAACCCCCAGAAAAGCATGATCCAATTTGCTACAGCAAAAAAAATTCCTTCCTGATCCCAGAGAGGCAATCGGATTGTCCCTGAACCAACTTATAAATGTCAGTACCCAGATATATTCTGTACATTTAGGAAAGAATCCAGGCCTTTCTTATGGTAATCTACTGAGCTGGCCAGAACCACCTCTGGAGGGAGTCTATTCCACATATTCACAGCTCTTACTGTAAAGAAACCTTTCCGTATTTGGAGAATAAATCTCTTTTCCTCCAGATGTAAAGAGTGCCCCCTTGTCCTCTGTGATGACCGTAAAGTGAATAATAACTCAACACCAAGTTCACTATATGGACCCCTTATATATTTATACATGGTGATCATATCCCCCTTAATCTCCTCTTCTCAAGAGAGAATAAATTAAGTTCCTCTAATCCAGGGATATGCAATTAGCGGACCTCCAGCTGTTGCAAAACTACAAGTCCCGTCATGCCTCTGCCTCTGGGTGTCATGCTTGTGGCTGTCAGAGTCTTGCTATGCCTCATGGGACTTGTAGTTCTGCAACAGCTGGAGGTCCGCTAATTGCATATCCCTGGTCTAATCTTTCCTCATATTTTCAGCTTGTACAGGCCACTACAGCCTGTAGGTGGCAGTGTGCCTCTGTCGGGTATATATATATATATAAAACCTTTTTAATTAATCTATTTTTTTAATGCTCTAATTGTATAGGACAATTATAGTATAGATAGTTGTAGATAGTAGTATATATAGATGTACACATTTATGTCCACAATTAAAACAGTACACCAAATTAAATCCATAACAAAAAATTGTAAAAAAAAAAAATATAGAGTTTTTAGTTGAGTTAACTGAGGCTGCTAAATTTGGCCTAGGCATCCAGGCTTCATTGATCCCCAGGCATGAAAGGGTTAATCCAGCATGCGGTAATTGTTTCCAGGTGCAGCCAGGAAGAAGTGACTAAATGTATCGCGATGATATATTGGACATCCACCTTTATACACTAATAAAATTGAAGACTTTCTAAGATTATTGTCCCTGTGGTATATATGAACAGAAAAACAAGAATTAATTATGTTCTCGGTGTTGTTATTGATGTATTGCTCTCTTTCTGCTACTCAGAGAAAAATGACCACAGATTAAATCCAAGGCAAAAACAGCAAGAGACAAAAGATGGGGGCCCTCGTCTACAGGTGCCCCCCCCCCCCAACAAACCCCCCCCCACCCCCCGGGGGGAGGATAGACAATGACTATTCTTTATATTTGACCTGAGTTGTCTCTTCTCAGCTGGAGACACAAGTCATGCAAATTTCCTTCTTGACACTTTGGGGATGATATATAAACCACAATTGCTTTGGCAAAGTTTGTATATAATTAGACTGAATTCATTTGATCATTAGATCATTGGATGACAGATTTATTACTTTCTGTAGTGTAGGGAAGAAGCAACGGAATGTGATAAGACCCGGCAATGATATATTTTATTAACCGGAGGAAGTACAAAAATATGTTTGTTGCACTTAAAAGGGAATTCTTATGCCGCGTACACACAAGCGGACTTTTTGTCTACAAAAGTCCGACGGACGCCGACGGACCAAATCCGGCGGACAATCCGATCGTGTGTGGGCTTCCCCGGACTTTCAGCGTACTTTTCCAGCCGCAAATCTGACGGACTTTAGATTTGAAACATGCTTCAAATCTTTACGTCGTAACTCCGCCGGACCCAGAAATCCGCTTGTCTGTGTGCTAGTCCGACGGACAAAAACCCACGCTAGGGCAGCTATTGGCTACTGGCTATCAACTTCCTTATTTTAGTCCGGTGAACGTCATCACGTACGAATCCGTTGGACTTTTGTGTGATCGTATGTAGGCAAGTCCGTTCGAAAGAAAGCCTGCCGCAAAGTCCGCCGCAAGTCCGCCAAAAGTCCGTCGAAAGTCCATCGAAAGTCTGTCGGATGGGCTGTCGGACTTTTGTAGCCGAAAAGTCCAACCATGTGTACGCAGCATTAGTGTTTTTCAAAGCTTTACTGGCGGTGAGCAGTCATTGGCCAACTAGGTAAGGTAAACCTTGATCGGGCAGAGTTACATAGTTACATAGTAGGTGAGATTGAAAAAAGACACATGTCCATCAAGTCCAACCTATGTGTGTGATTATATGTCAGTATTACATTACATATCCCTGTATGTTGCGGTCATTCAGTTGATTATCTAATAGTTTTTTGAAACTACCGACGCCCCCTGCTGAGACCACCACATGTGGAAGGGAATTCCACATCCTTACCACTCTTACAGTAAAGAACCCTCTACGTAGTTTAAGGTTAAACCTCTCTTCTTCTAATGAGTGGCCACGTGTCTTATTAAACTCCCTTCCGTGAAACAGTTTTCTCCCTATTGTGGGGTCACCAGTCCGGTATTTATATAATGAAATCATATCCCCTCTCAAGCGTCTCTTCTCCAGAGAGAATAAGTTCAGAGCTCACAACCTTTCCTCATAACTAAGATCCTCCAGACCCTTTATTAGCTTTGTTGCCCTTCTTTGTACTCGCTCCATTTCCAGTACATCCTTCCTGAGGACTGGTGCCCAGAACTGGACCGCATACTCCAGGTGCTGCCAGACCAGAGTCTTGTAGAGCGGGAGAATTGTGTAATGATGGGGGTAGTATGGGTGAGGGGGGTCCTGTGTAATGATGAGGGTAGTATTGGTGAGGGGGGTCCTGTGTAATGATGAGGGTAGTATGGGTGAGGGGGTCCTGTGTAATGATGGGGGTAGTATGGGGGAGGGAGGTCCTGTGTAATGATGGGGGTAGTATGGGGGATGGGGTCCTGTGTAATGATTGGGGTAGTATGGGTGAGGGGGTCCTGTGTAATGATGGAGGTAGTATGGGTGAGGGGGGTCCTGTGTAATGATGAGGGTAGTATGGGGGAGGGGGGTCCTGTGTAATGATTGGGGTAGTATGGGTGAGGGGGTCCTGTGTAATGATGGAGGTAGTATGGGTGAGGGGGGTCCTGTGTAATGATGGGGATAGTATGGAGAAGGGGGTCCTGTGTAATGATGGGGGTAGTATGGGTGAGGGGGGTCCTGTGTAATGATGGGGTAGTATGGGTGAGGGGGGTCCTGTGTAATGATGGGGGTAGTATGGGTGAGGGGGTCCTGTGTAATGATGGGGGTAGTATGGGTGAGGGGGGTCCTGTGTAATGATGGGGGTAGTATGGGTGAGGGGGGTCCTGGGTAATGATGGGGGTAGTATGGGTGAGGGGGGTCCTGTGCAATGATGGGGGTAGTATGGGTGAGGGGGGTCCTGTGTAATGATGGGGGTAGTATGGGTGAGGGGGGTCCTGTGTAATGATGGGGGTAGTATGGGTGCGGGGGGTCTTGTGTAATGATGGGGGTAGTATGGGTGAGGGGGGTCCTGTGTAATGATGGAGGTAGTATGGGTGAGGGGGGTCCTGTGTAATGATGGGGGTAGTATGGGTGCGGGGGGTCTTGTGTAATGATGGGGGTAGTATGGGTGAGGGGGGTCCTGTGTAATGATGAGGGTAGTATGGGTGAGGGGGGTCCTGTGTAATGATGGGGGTAGTATGGGTGAGGGGGGTCCTGTGTAATGATGGGGGTAGTATGGGGGAGGGGGTCCTGTGTAATGATGGGGGCAGTATGGGTGAGGGGGGTCCTGTGTAATGATGGAGGTAGTATGGGTGAGAGGGGTCCTGTGTAATGATGGGGGTAATATGGAGAAGGGGGTCCTGTGTAATGATGGAGGTAGTATGGGTGAGGGGGCTCCTGTGTAATGATGGGGGTAGTATGGGTGAGGGGGGTCCTGTGTAATGATGGGGGTAGTATGGGTGAGGGGGGTCCTGTGTAATGATGGGGGTAGTATGGGTGAGGGGGGTCCTGTGTAATGATGGGGGTAGTATGGGTGAGGGGGTCCTATGTAATGATGGGGGTAGTATGGGTGAGGGGGGTCCTTTGTAATGATGGGCGTAGTATGGGTTAGGGGGTCCTGTGTAATGATGGGGGTAGTAGGGGTGAGGGGGGTCCTGTGTAATGATGGGGGTAGTATTGGTGAGGGGGGTCCTGTGTAATGATGGAGGTAGTATGGGTGAGGGGGGTCCTGTGTAATGATGAGGGTAGTATGGGTGAGGGGGGTCCTGTGTAATGATGGGGGTAGTATGGGTGAGGGGGGTCCTGTGTAATGATGGGGGTAGTATGGGTGAGGGGGGTCTTGTGTAATGATGGGGGTAGTATGGAGAAGGGGGTCCTGTGTAATGATGGGGGTAGTAGGGGTGAGGGGGGTCCTGTGTAATGATGGGGGTAGTATGGGTGAGGGGGCTCCTGTGTAATGATGGGGGTAGTATGGAGAAGGGGGTCCTGTCTAATGATGGGGGTTGTAGGGGTGAGGGGGGTCCTGTGTAATGATGGGGGTAGTATGGGTGAGGGGGTCCTGTGTTATGATGGGGGTAGTATGGGTGAGGGGGGTCCTGTGTAATGATGGGGGTAGTATGGGTGAGGGGGCTCCTGTGTAATGATGGGGGTAGTATGGAGAAGGGGGTCCTGTGTAATGATGGGGGTAGTAGGGGTGAGGGGGGTCCTGTGTAATGATGGGGGTAGTATGGGGGAGGGGGGTCCTGTGTAATGATGGGGGTAGTATGGGTGAGGGGGGTCCTGTGTAATGATGGGGGTAGTATGGGTGAGGGGGGTCTTGTGTAATGATGGGGGTAGTATGGGTGAGGGGGGTCTTGTGTAATGATGGGGGTAGTATGGGTGAGGGGGATGCTGTGTAATGATGAGGGTAGTATGGGTGAGGGGGGTCCTCTGTAATGATGGGGGTAGTATGGGTGAGGGGGTCCTGTGTAATGATGGGGGTAGTATGGTGAGGGGAGTCCTGTGTAATGATGGGGGTAGTATGGGTGAGGGGGGTCCTGTGCAATGATGGGGGTAGTATGGGTGAGGGGAGTCCTGTGTAATGATGGGGGTAGTATGGGTGAGGGGGGTCCTGTGTAATGATGGGGGTAGTATGGGTAAGGGGGGGTCCTGTGTAATGATGGGGGTAGTATGGGTGAGGGGGGTCCTGTGTAATGATGGGGGTAGTATGGGTGAGGGGGGTCCTGTGTAATGATGGGGGTAGTATTGGTGAGGGGGGTCCTGTGTAATGATGGGGGTAGTATGGAGAAGGGGGTCCTGTGTAATGATGGAGGTAGTATGGGTGAGGGGGGTCCTGTGTAATGATGGGGGTAGTATGGGTGAGGGGGGTCCTGTGTAATGATGGAGGTAGTATGGGTGAGGGGGGTCCTGTGTAATGATGGGGTAGTATGGGTGAGGGGGGTCCTGTGTAGTGATGGAGGTAGTATGGGTGAGGGGGGTCCTGTGTAATGATGGGGGTAGTATGGGTGTGGGGGGTCCTGTGTAATGATGGGGGTAGTATGGGTGAGGGGGGTCCTGTGTAATGATGGGGGTAGTATTGGTGAGGGGGGTCCTGTGTAATGATGGGGGTAGTATGGGGGAGGGGTGTCCTGTGTAATGATGGAGGGGGGGGGGGTCCTTTGTTCCTACCGTTGGGAGGTCTGTACTGTAACAGATCAAGGTAAGGACTTGTTTGTGGACCAGTTCTTGGTGTTTACATCATTAAAGTTTCGAGAGATACAGGAAATCTATGGGTGTGTGTTTGTTTTTTGTAATGTTGGGGTGGAGAGTGAAATTGCATGGTGGGGGGGGGTCTCCAAGAAAACGTTTGCCCCGGGTCCAAGCAATATCAAAGACAGCCCTTGTGGCTCCCGTTACACAACTATCAATGACCACAAAGAATTTAATAGACAAATGTTGGAGCCAATGCCACATTGTATAACTTTCCTCGTAAACCGATCTAAGCCGCTCTTCGCTCGGCAAAGCCTTGAACACACAACGCCATTGGGCTCTTAAGAGAAATAAAACCTAGAAAACGATCGTAACACAACACAACGCTCCTCAATCACACAGAAAAACCTTTTTTTTTCCCCTTGTCTGTATTTACACTAAGGTCAGGCGCTTGAACCTCCAGCCCGAGCGATTTTTTTTTTCCCAAGCGGTAATTTGCGTTATTGGCAAATTGGTCGGGGAGAAAAACCGGGCAACGAAGACCATTACTCTCGCACCGGAAAGATGGTGGCGAAGGGGGGGGGAAGGTTCAAGGCTGGCTTCCGTCGCTGGGAGATAATGATGACGGCGACCCTCGGGCTGGAAACAATATAGAGTTTGATTACCCATTTAGAATTTCAATCTCTGGAAAGTCCGCTCACCGACGTGAAGGTAACGAGTTCATGCCGAGAAGAAACAGACTCCTATTTCTGCATGTTTTAATGTGATTTCCCGGCCGCGTTCGGTTTGTTATTGGCGAAGGATGCGTCACATTCCACCTGCCGCACTCCGGGGACTGCTGGGAAATTAGACAAACTGATCGAAGGCAATGCACTTCATATTGTTCCTCGTAACTCGGTTTAAATGGATTCTGTATATCGGCAGAGATAATGTGGAACAAATAGAGTACGTGCCGAAGTCCGCCACCGACACCCAGCCAAGGGTACCGCTGGATTCCGGGCAGAGAGGAACATTTCACATCTATACTGAAACAGGAACACAATATTCCTGGGTGGCCCTTATTTTCATCTTGGCTGTAGCCCCCCCCCCCCCCCGCCCCTCCCGCCCCCTGACCGTAGCCCCCTCCCCCCCCCGACCCCTGACCTCCTGAATCCCTATCGCCCACTTCTTCCTGACGCAACTCACTCACCAGAAGTCTTATTTTCCATCTTTTCAAAAATCATTGCAATATACAATATGCTTAAAAAGAACCATTCAGATTTGGGCATTTGTAAGAATCTCAGGGATGGATGTTTCTGCTGTTATTTTCTTGTATTCTTTCCCTGTCACCAGCCAGATTTAAATTATGCCATTGTTTCTTTTTTTTTTTTTTGTTTTTTTTTCATTGTTTCTATTTTTTGTTTTTGTTTTGGGGTATAAGCATAGGCAGGGGTTGATGTAATGCCCCTTTAAGGAAGGTTTTTTTCTTCCCCTAAATGGATGTCCCGGGGGGTTTAGGTGGTTCTACCAAAGTCATGGCTGCAACTGTGACCCTGGAATGTTTTTTTTAGAGAGAGCGATTACAGTGGTCTCCAAACTGCGGTCTGTGGGCTGGAGATGGCCATCTGCTTGCCTTTATGGGGCCCATGGGCACCATTCTATCCACTGGCACAACCATGGGGCACTATTCTTCCCACGGACACAAGTGATCGGGCACTAATCCTCCCACTGACACCAATGATGGGACACTGTTCCTCCCACTGACCCCAATGATGGGGCACTATTCTTCCCACGGACACAAGTGATCGGGCACTAATCCTCCCACTGACAACAGCAATGGGGCACTATTCCTCCCACTGACACCAATGATGGGACACTATTCGTCCCACTGACACCAATTATGGGACACTATTCCTCCCACTGACACCAATTATGGGACACTATTCCTCCCACTGACACCAATGATGGAGCACTATTCCTCCCACTGACACCAATGATGGGACACTATTCCTCCCACTGACACCAATGATGGGACACTATTCTTCCCACTGACACCAATGATGGGACACTATTCTTCCCACTGACACCAATGATGGGACACTATTCCTCCCACTGACACCAATGATGAAGCACTATTCCTCCCACTGACACCAATGATGGGGCACTATTCCTCCCACTGACACCAATGATGGGACACTATTCGTCCCACTGACACCAATGATGGGACACTATTCCTCCCACTGACACCAATGATGGAGCACTATTCCTCCCACTGACACCAATTATGGGACACTATTCCTCCCACTGACACCAATTATGGGACACTATTCTTCCCACTGACACCAAGGATGGGACACTATTCCTCCCACTGACACCAAGGATGGGACACTATTCCTCCCACTGACATCAATGATGGAGCACTATTCCTCCCACTGACACCAATGATGGGACACTATTCCTCCCACTGACACCAATGATGGAGCACTATTCCTCCCACTGACACCAATGATGGGGCACTATTCCTCCCACTGACACCAATGATGGGACACTATTCCTCCCACTTACACCAATGATGGGGCACTATTCCTCCCACTAACACCAATTATGGGACACTATTCCTCCCACTGACACCAATGATGGGGCACTATTCCTACCACTGACACCAATGATGGAGCACTATTCGTCCAACTGATACCAATGATGGGACACTATTCCTCCCACTGACACCAAGGATGGGACATTTCTTTCTCCCACTGACCACAGTCTGGCCCCTTTAGGCCCCATTCACACCTGAGTGTTTTGTAGCTTGAATCTTGAAGCTACAAAACGCTGGAGGGGAAACAAACAATGATTCTCTATGGAGATGGTTCACATCTCCACTCAAAAACGCCTAAAGCTCAAACAAGTTCTGGGACGTTGGGATATTTTTATTCATTTTAATGAACCTATTTTTTTTTACTAGTAATGTAGCAGAATATATATTGATGAAGAGATTTGATTTTTTTTTCTATTTTTTATTGGATGTGTTTTATAGCAGAATGTGAAAATATATATATATTTTTTCAAAATTGCCGTTCTTCATAATATAATTTTTAATATTTTTTTTATTATACAATAACAAAGAAAAACTCACAAACACACAATTTCCCACCAGTTTCCCCACCCAAAAACAGCTCCAAAAAAACAAAACAAAAAAAAAAAAACTGCTGAGCGCAAATATGGAAATGATTCTCTTTGTATTTTTTGTTTGTTTTTGGAGCTGTATTTGGGTGTGGGGGGGGGGTGGGGGAACATGTGGGAGATATTTTGTGTGTTTGCAAATCTTTCTTTGTTTTTGTATAATAAAAAATTAATAAATATTTCATAGAAAAATTGTCGTTCTCTTTTTGTTTATAGCGCAAAAAAAAAAAAAACCTGCAGAGGTGATCACAAACTCACAAACACAAAATACATCTCCCACCAGTTCCCCTACCCAAAAACAGCTCCAAGAAAAAAAAAAAAAAAATGCTGAGCGCAAATATGAAAATGATTCTCAGTTTTTTTTTTTTGGAGCTGTATTTGGGTGGGGGAACGTGTGGGAGATATTTTGTGTGTTTGTGAGTCTTTCTTTGTTGCTGTATAATAAAAAAAATCAATAAAAATTATTTGATTTAAAAAAAATTGTCATTATTTTTTTGTGTATAGTGCAAAAAAAATAAAAAATATGGTAATGATTCTCTTTTTTTTTTTTTTGGAGCTGTATTTGGGTGGGGGAATGTGTGGGAGATATTTTGTGTGTTTGTGAGTCTTTCTTTGTTGCTGTATAATAAAAAAAAAATCTATAAAAATGATTTGATAAAGAAATAATTATTGTTTTCTTTTTTTTTTGTTTATAGCGCAAAAAAAAAAAAAAAAACCCTGCAAAGTTGATCACAAACTCACAAACACAAAATACATCTCCCACCAGTTCCCCCACTTAAAAACAGCTCCAAAAAAAAAAAACAGAAAAAAAACACACAAAATATCTCCCACACGTTCCCCACCCAAATACAGCTTAAAAAATAAATAAATAAATAAATAAACTGCTGAGCGCAAATATGGAAATAATTCTCAGTTTTTTGAGGTTTTTTTTGTATTTGGGTGGGGGAACGTGTGGGAGATATTTTGTGTGTTTGTGAGTCTTTCATTGTTGCTAAATAATAATAAAAAAAATCAATAAAAATTATTTGATAAAAAAATAAATAATTGTCCTTCTTTTTGTGTTTATAGCGCAAAAAAAAAAAAAAATATGGAAATGATTCTCATTTTTTTTTTTTTTGGAGCTGTATTTGAGTGGGCGAATGTGTGAGAGATATTTTGTGTGTTTGTGAGTCTTTCTTTGTTGCTGTATAATAAAAAAAAAATCAATAAAAATTATATTTGATAAAAAAAAATTGGTGTTCTTTTTTTGTTTATAGCGCAAAAAAAAAAAAAGAAAAAACCCTGCAGAGGTGATTACAAACACAAACTCACAAACACACAATACATCTCCCACCGGTTCCCCCACATAAGAATAGCTAAAAAAAAAAAAAAAAAACACACACAATATCTCCCACATGTTCCCCCACCCAAATACAGCTTCAAAAGAAAAAAAACAAACAAACTGCTGAGTGCAAATATGGAAATTATTCTCAGTTTTTTTCTTGTTTTTTTTTTTTGTATTTTGGTGGGGGGACGTGTGGTAGATATTTTGTGTGTTTGTGAGTCTTTCTTTGTTGCTGTATAAAAAAAAAAATCAATAAAAATTATTTGATAAAAAAAAAAAAAAAAAATTGTCGTTCTTTTTTTGTTTATAGTGCAAAAATAAAAATAAAAAACAAATATGGAAATGATTCTCATTTTTTCTTTTTTTTGGAGCTGGATTTGGGTGGGGGAACGTGTGGGAGATATTTTGCGTGTTTGTGAGTCTTTCTTTGTTGCTGTATAATTAAAAAAAATCAATAAAAATTATTTGATAAAAAAAAAAAATTGTCGTTCTTTTTTTGTTTATAGCGCAAAAATAAAAATTAAAAAAAAAATATGGAAATGATTCTCATTTTTTCTTTTTTTTGGAGCTGGATTTGGGTGGGGGAACGTGTGGGAGATATTTTGCGTGTTTGTGAGTCTTTCTTTGTTGCTGTATAATAAAAAAAATCAATAAAAATTATTTGATTAAAAAAAAAAAATGTCGTTCTTTTTTTGCTTATAGCGCAAAAAAAAAAATTAAAATATGGAAATAATTCTGTTGTGTTTTTTTTGGAGCTGTATTTGGGTGAGGGAACGTGTGAAAGATTTTGTTGTGTGTTTGTGAGTCTTTCTTTGTTGCTGTATAATAAAAAAAAAATCAATAAAAATTATTTGATAAAAAAATTGTCATTCTTTTTTTGTTTATAGCGCAAAAAAAAAAAAAAAATATGGAAATGATTCTCTTTTTTTTTTTGGAGCTGTATTTGGGTGGGGGAACGTGTGGGAGATATTTTGTGTGTTTGTGAGTCTTTCTTTGTTGCTGTATAATAAAAAAAAAATCAATAAAAATAATTTGTTAAAAAAAAAAAAAAAAAAAAAATGCCGTTTTTTTTTTTGTTTATAGCGCAAAAAAAAAATATGGAAATGATTCTCATTTTTTTTTTTTTTTTTTTGGAGCTGGATTTGGGTGGGGGAACATGTGGGAGAAAGCTCTATTTGTGGGGAAAAAAAGGACAGTTTTATTTGTGTACAGCGTCGCACGGCCGCGCAATTGTCAGTTAAAGTAACGCAGTGCCGTATCGCAAAAAATAGCCTGGTCATGAGGGGGGGGGGGGGGGTAATTAAGTGGTTGATACTGCTTTACCGTCAGTCGCTTCGGTATATTGTGAAGCGCTGTGTAAACTGTTGGCGCTATATAAATCCTGTATAATAATAATAATAATAATGCCAGCCAGGCAACTAGCATTTTCAAAAGGAGACCATCAATCCTATAAATTCCTGTTAAAAAGCGATAATTTTCCTTGAATTTTCGTACATTTTCTGCAACGTGTGGGAAGCAGCTGTGGAGGGTCCTTCCATAATAAATAAATGCGTCTTGTTATACGGAATATTCTTTTGATGGGAAGAAGATCTGTAAATAAAATCCTAGCATGAAAAACAAGGATAACGTGGGCGTTGTGAACAGCTTGTGTGTGCGTTTTCCCAGGCGATGCCAGGAATGGCCATTTAATAAGGGAATTGGAACCCGAATCCCCCCGCCCCTCCCCCCCATCCCCCCTTATCTGGAACACGCTGCGTATAACTCACATCAACGCAATCAAAGGTTCCAGAGTTTCTATTCAAGAAGATCCAAAGTTTATAAAAAAAGGCATATTCTCATTTCTCAGATTAGGATCGAAAATATCAAAGTGCAAATATTTCTCACTCTATCAGTAGCGCTGCGATATTTCCGAAATTCCGTGAACATTAAAGCAATCGCGAATCAAGGAATAAATCAAAAATAAACATACAAATTCAAAAATAAAATAAAAACGTCAAAAAGAAGTCCACCCAGTGCAAAATAAAAATCAAACCAAGTGCGATTCTCTATAATCATATAACAAAAAAAAAAGAGCAATCAGCGCAAATACACAATATAATAAAAGAGCGATTGTGTGCCAGCTGAACACTTTAGAGTAATCACAGCAACTAAAGGTAAATCAAGATTGAAAAAAGTGCAGTGCAAAAAAAAAAAATTCATATTTTAACCCCTTCAGCCCCTTCCCGACCAGGCCGTTTTTTTTTTTTTTTGTGATTGGGCACTTCGTTACTTTGACTGACAATTGCGCGGTCGTGCGATGCTGCAACCAAATAAGATTTACGTCCCTCCCCCCCCCCCCCCCCCGGAAATGGGTAGTATTTGGTCACCTCTGCGGTTTTTATTTTTTTTCGCTATGAACAAAAAAAGAGCGACAATTTTGGAAAAAAAAAAATATATATATATATTTTTTTTACTTTCTCCTATAAAACATTAAATTAAAAAAAATATAAAAAATCGAATTTAGTCATCAGTTCAGGCCGATATGTATTCTTCTACATATTCTTGGTAAAAAAAAAAAAAATCCTAATAAGCGTATATTGATTGGTCTGCGCAAACGTTATAGCGTGGCCGTCTACACAATAAGGGATAGATTTATTGACTTTTTATTATTTTTTATTTTTTTACTAGTAATGGCGGGACTGCGACATTGTCATAATAAACAGAGCTCTGGGCACAGGACTACATAATACACAGAGCTCTGGCTACAGGACTACATAATACACAGAGCTCTGGGTACAGGACTACATAATACACTGGGCTCTGGGCACAGGACTACATAATACACAGAGCTACATAATACACAGAGCTCTGGGTACAGGACTACATAATACACAGAGCTCTGGGTACAGGACTACATAATACACAGAGCTCTGGGCACAGGACTATATAATACACAGAGCTCTGGGCACAGGACTATATAATACACAGAGCTCTGGGTACAGGACTACATAATACACAGAGCTCTGGGTACAGGACTACATAATACACAGAGCTCTGGGCACAGGACTACATAATACACAGAGCTCTGGGTGAAGGACTACATAATACACAGAGCTCTGGGTACAGGACTACATAATACACTGAGCTCTGGGTACAGGACTACATAATACATAGAGCTCTGGCTACAGGACTACATAATACACAGAGCTCTGGGCACAGGACTACATAATACACAGAGCTCTGGGTACAGGACTACATAATACACAGAGCTCTGGGTACAGGACTACATAATACATAGAGCTCTGGCTACAGGACTACATAATAATACACAGAGCTCTGGCTACAGGACTACATAATAATACACAGAGCTCTGGGTACAGGACTACATAATACACAGAGCTCTGGGTACAGGACTACATAATACACTGAGCTCTGGGTACAGGACTACATAATACACAGAGCTCTGGGTACGGGACTACATAATACACAGAGCTCTGGGTACAGGACTACATAATACACAGAGCCCTGGGTACAGGACTACATAATACACAGAGCTCTGGGTACAGGACTACATAATACACAGAGCTCTGAGCACAGGACTACATAATACACAGAGCTCTGGGCACAGGACTACATAATACACAGAGCTCTGGGTACAGGACTACATAATACACAGAGCTCTGGGTACAGGACTACATAATACACAGAGCTCTGAGCACAGGACTACATAATACACAGAGCTCTGGGTACAGGACTACATAATACACAGAGCTCTGGGCACAGGACTACATAATACACAGAGCTCTGGGTACAGGACTACATAATAATACACAGAGCTCTGGGTACAGGACTACATAATACATAGAGCTCTGAGCACAGGACTACATAATACACAGAGCTCTGGGTACAGGACTACATAATACACAGAGCTCTGGGTACAGGACTACATAATACACAGAGCTCTGGGTACAGGACTACATAATACACAGAGCTCTGGGCACAGGACTATATAATACACAGAGCTCTGGGCACAGGACTATATAATACACAGAGCTCTGGGTACAGGACTACATAATACACAGAGCTCTGGGTACAGGACTACATAATACATAGAGCTCTGGCTACAGGACTACATAATACACAGAGCTCTGGGCACAGGACTACATAATACACAGAGCTCTGGGTGAAGGACTACATAATACACAGAGCTCTGGGTACAGGACTACATAATACACTGAGCTCTGGGTACAGGACTACATAATACACAGAGCTCTGGGTACAGGACTACATAATACATAGAGCTCTGGCTACAGGACTACATAATACACAGAGCTCTGGGCACAGGACTACATAATACACAGAGCTCTGGGTACAGGACTACATAATACACAGAGCTCTGGGTACAGGACTACATAATACATAGAGCTCTGGCTACAGGACTACATAATAATACACAGAGCTCTGGCTACAGGACTACATAATAATACACAGAGCTCTGGGTACAGGACTACATAATACACAGAGCTCTGGGTACAGGACTACATAATACACTGAGCTCTGGGTACAGGACTACATAATACACAGAGCTCTGGGTACGGGACTACATAATACACAGAGCTCTGGGTACAGGACTACATAATACACAGAGCCCTGGGTACAGGACTACATAATACACAGAGCTCTGGGTACAGGACTACATAATACACAGAGCTCTGAGCACAGGACTACATAATACACAGAGCTCTGGGCACAGGACTACATAATACACAGAGCTCTGGGTACAGGACTACATAATACACAGAGCTCTGGGTACAGGACTACATAATACACAGAGCTCTGAGCACAGGACTACATAATACACAGAGCTCTGGGTACAGGACTACATAATACACAGAGCTCTGGGCACAGGACTACATAATACACAGAGCTCTGGGTACAGGACTACATAATAATACACAGAGCTCTGGGTACAGGACTACATAATACATAGAGCTCTGAGCACAGGACTACATAATACACAGAGCTCTGGGTACAGGACTACATAATACACAGAGCTCTGGGTACAGGACTACATAATACACAGAGCTCTGGGTACAGGACTACATAATACACAGAGCTCTGGGCACAGGACTACATAATACACAGAGCTCTGGGTACAGGACTACATAATACACAGAGCTCTGGGCACAGGACTACATAATACACAGAGCTCTGGGTACAGGACTACATAATACACAGAGCTCTGGGTACAGGACTACAAAATACATAGAGCTCTGGGCACAGGACTACATAATACACAGAGCTCTGGGCACAGGACTACATAATACACAGAGCTCTGGGCACAGGACTACATAATACACAGAGCTCTGGGCACAGGACTACATCAATACTACCAATTAGCCAGGTTAATTACCACCTAGCATAACTAAACTAAATTTGTTAGCAACCCTGCCTAATACCAGGGTGCTACATCAGTATCCGGGGTTTTGGCTATGGCAATCTCCTTGTCTGTCTGTCCACCTGCAGGCTGAATAATATGATCAGTCTCCGGGTGGAAACCAAGCCTGTTATAAGCCAGCTAAAACCTCATTTGGGTGCTTGTGATAGACAGTGATACGTGTGTTGCTCCTGATCGAGCTCCATGTCTGTCTGCCCTGCTCTGCTTGTTTGCATTTCCCTGTGTATGACTTTGGACCAGATTTTGGACTATTCCCTGAACTCAGCCCGATCTGTTCACTTTGCTCAGTTCGCATCTGCCCTGGCGTGGTGGCCAGACACTATAGCATTGCGTATAAGTCCTGGGGGAAACCGAGTACCGGTAAGTCTGCTTGCCTTATGGGAAAGGGGGCTGCTATAGGTGAAGAACACAGTAGCCAGCTATAGTCTCTGACCACCTGTTTTGGGGTAGATGAGAACAGGCCCGGAACAAAGGGAACCTGGGTGCAGGGTCCACATGACCGGGGGTTGCTGTTAGAGGTTGCACAGGTTTGTTCCTGGAAAGGGGGCAGGTCAAGAGGTGGGGGGAAAAGGTGTGGAGCAATGAGAGGGCCAGGAGGTGCGGCTTAGGTATTGGTCATGCCTGGGGGGTGGGGGAGGGAATAGTTAGTAGGGGGTGAGCAGGAGAAGAGGCAACACCAGAAAAACCTTTTGTTTTCCCTCCTTCCCTCCCTGTTGTTAAGATCTTTGTTTTGTTTGATGATATGTTTCTTGTTTTAGGTGGTATGCAGGGGTCTCTGGTTCGTGAAGGTTGGAATGGTGGAAGGTATATATGGTGTGGAACGGGTTGGGCCTATCTCGGTATGGGTACCTTCCCATATCTGGTCATTATCGGCTATCGGTCATTGGGCTGCATTGGGCAAGAAGGTGGCAATAGTTGTCCCTGAGCTGGTGGGACCAGGATGCGGAAGTGGTGGTGGAACAGCCGATGCGATAGAATACATTCCTTCATGAACCTCAGACATAGCAGTCAGTATTAGGGGTGCAACGGATCGTAATCGATCCGTGACCCGTACGGATCAACCTCCGCGGATCGGGACACCCGCGATCCGTGGAGCACTCTGTGGCCTCGGCCATAGGAAAGGCCACGGCTTCGGCCTAGCTCTGGAGCGGCGGCCATCTTGGTACACTCGGCGGCCGTTTAGCACCTGATCGCTCTGTCAAATGACGGAGCGATCACTTGTAACAAACCGGCGTCATGTCATGACGCCGGTTCCTCTCTCCCCTCTGTGTACTGATCTGTACAGTGGAGGGGAGAGATCGGATGGCTGCAATGCCAATACTCTGCAATGCCCTGTTGCAATACTCTGCAATGCCCTGACAATACTCTGCAATACTCTGCCATACCCTGCCAATAGTCTGCCATACCCTGCCAATACCCTGCCAATACTCTGCCAATATACCCGCCAATACTCTGCCAATACCCTGCCAATACTCTGCCAATATACCCGCCAATACCCTGCCAATGGGGAGATTGTGGATATTACAGTGGGGGAGATTTTTTTTTGTTGATCCGAAAATGATCCAAACTGTGACTCCTGATCCAAGGAACGATCCGAAACGTGAGTTTTTTGATCCGTTGCACCCCTAGTCAGTATATATATGCTAAAAAAGTTGTTATATATATATATATATATATATATATATATATATATATATATATATATTTAAAATGGAAGTTAATTTATAGAGTTTGTTATGGTTGTTAATAAATGGGCCATATGGTCATTTAATCCAGAAGGTGTGGCGTGTGTTTGTTAGAGATGGTCAGGGTAAGAATGCAAGGGTTGGGGGTAACAGGTGGGGAAAACGATACATCATCATACACCACTCATGACTTTGCCAATGATGGCCAAGGTTGGAAACATGTTGTGAGCAGCACACGGAACTCCTCTAAGGAACCAGCGACTAAACCATCAACATGGCCAGAAATTTCGCAACTGATATTTCCAAGGATGAAAGCATATTGTGGGCGACACTCAGAATCCAAACACATCAAGGAAAATCTAAGGAGCCGGCGATTGACCATCAACATGTCCAGAAATATTGTCACCGATCTCGAAAAGGCTGTGTGCGTATTGTGAACAACACGAGGCATCCAGAGGCACCTAGAGAAGCATATTGGTTGAGAAGACCACCTGCTCCCCAATTTCCAGCTATGGATTTAAGAAAAAGGAGAAAACCCTTCCCGACTCCTTCCAACATTTTTATACATAGTTTCGGCTTTAACTAGAGTTGAGGCAAAACCAGAGAAGGTTGTTTCAGCTTATCCGGAGGTCTACACACGCCTTTCACCTGCATGAATATGTATCTGGCATACAAAACACCATCAAACACTCAGACTATTTTGTTAATATGGATGTCTTGTCTTGCTTCCTCTTTCAGCAATTTTTTTTTTTTTTTCGCATTCAAAAGCCGGTTAGGATTCTCTAGTACAAGGATTCCAGTCCGCTGCCTGCTCTCGATCAGCTGCCAATGTTATCATCTTTGCATTTTGCCGACATCAAATAACCAAATCAAACAAACTTTGACATGCATTAAAAATGATCCCTCCGCGTGAACTGGAAGATCAAGGCAATTGCAAGCCTGCTTCCCTGTTTTTTTATTTTCTTAATAATAACATCCGATTCTCGCTGTGATTTAATTCAAGGCTTCGGTGTTAATGCTGAACGGCTTTTTTTTTTTTTTGCTTTTTTTTTTAGTTTATATTTTTTTACAGTTGTGCTTGGAGCCCTCTTCTGGAGACTTGCTAAAATATTTAAGCAACTTGATTTGTCTGTAAGTCGCGTGGCTTTTTACACCACCCTAATCAAGAGGTATGAAAATGTTGTGTTAGGACAAGGTTAGTGCCCTTGCCTTGCAGCACCGGGGTGTCCAGTTCAAATCCTAACCAGAGCACTACCTGCATTGAGTTTGCATGTTCCTCCTGTGCTTGCTGGGGTTTCCTCTGGGCACTCCAAAGACATGCTGGTAGTTTAATTAGCTCTTGCTAAAATTTGCCCTGGTATGGGTATGTGAGATAGCAACCTTATACTGTAAGCTTCTTAAATGACAGGGACTAAATGTACATGGCCAGGGTAGATCAGAGGTCACCTTCCTTATTACTCCAATAGGACAACCTTTCAACCTTCCCAACTCTACCTTCCCATAGCAACCCCCTTCCAAAAGAAGACACTACTCTAGAGTGGAGTTGTGGACACATTAAAGTCCCAAACCCAGGACTTACCCGCAATGTCCTAGCAGTTGACTGCCACCCAACTACCACAAGTAGTTTTTCAGTGAGGCAGAACCAGCAAACGACCCTATAGTAATCCTCTCCAGGCCCTCCGCCCAGCCCCTCCTGAGGCTCGACTGCATTTCTTCAGCACACTCTAACCGCCTCCCAGGGGCAGCAGCCCTGGGAAAACTGGGACCCTCCTAGAAAAGGAAGAACACCCTAACATTTATCACCTCCCTAGCCACCTTCTGGACACCCCCTCCCAGGGGTTGACTCGGGCATGATAAATATTCCTCTCTGATGAATTTGATCCTCCTTCCCTATATTCTGGAATCTTCTCCCAAGAGCAGGTAAGAGAAATAAAACACCCAGCTTAGAAAGCCCTGACCAAGTGACCAGACAGAATCAATAGATTACTGCTACACTGTCCGGGCTGGGCTCAGTCCTTCCTTCTCTGAGCTAGCCGCTCAGCTATCGGCTAATTTCCAGCTCCTATCTCTCCACAGTTACTCAGCTGTTGATGATATCCTGCTCGTCAGTCCTGCCTACTTAAGCCGTCCAGTCCAGAGGGTCTCTGCCTTGGTCAACATCACAGAAATTATCTCCTGCGATCCTGTTAAAGACTGGCTTTGCTGACTTTCCTTCTGGCTCCAGATCCTGCTTGCTGTTCCACTATTTTGATCCCTGACTTCTGGCTTGGCTGACTATCCGTTCCAGTTACCAAACTATTGGCTGTGTTTTGACTACGTTTGTTTCTTTTTACTTTTATTATTAAACAAGTGAGATTTAACTGTACTTCTGTCTTGGCCTGATTTCATGGTTTCTGACATACACTGACCTAATGCATTCTATGCATTAAGATAAAAAACCTTCTGTGTGCAGCAGCCCCCCCTCAGCCCCCCTAATACTTACCTGAGCCCCATCTCTATCCAGCGATGTTTCACAAGAGACTTGGCTGTCCGGGACTCTCCTGACTCCCTCCCTCCTGACCCCCCTGTACTGTGCCCTCCTGATCCCAGTATTCTGCCCTCCTGACCCCCCTGTACTGCGCCCTCCTGATCCCAGTATTCTGCCCTCCTGACCCCCCTGTACTGCGCCCTCCTGATCCCAGTATTGTACCCTCCTGACCCTCCTGTACTGTGCCCTCCTGATCCCAGTATTGTGCCCTCCTGACCCCCCTGTACTGTGCCCTCCTGATCCCAGTATTCTGCCCTCCTGACCCCCCTGTACTGTGCCCTCCAGATCCCAGTATTCTGCCCTCCTGACCCCCCTGTACTTGTTACCTCCTGATCCCAGTATTCTGCCCTCCTGATCCCAGTATTGTGCCCTCCTGACCCCCCTGTACTGCGCACTCCTGATCCCAGTATTGTGCCCTCCTGACCCCCCTGTACTGTGCCCTCCTGATCCCAGTATTCTGCCCTCCTGACCCCCCTGTACTGTGCCCTCCTGATCCCAGTATGGTGCCCTCCTGACCCCCCTGTACTGTGCCCTCCTGATCCCAGTATTGTGCCCTCCTGACCCTCCTGTACTTTTCCCTCCTGATCCCAGTATTGTGCCATCCTGACCCTCCTGTACTGTGCCCTCCTGATCCCAGTATTGTGCCCTCCTGACCCTCCTGTACTGTGCTCTTTGTGATTTGATTAGTCTTTGATTTATGGAATGTTTTTTGTTTAAAAGTTTGTTAAAAATACATTTTATCTAAAGAACGAATAAATAAATCTTAAACTCTATCAACTATGAGAGTAGGTGCATACATTTGGGCATGCTGGTAGGGACCGAGTGCATTACTTGGGGCCCAGGGGCCCATGATGCTATTAAGACGGCCCTGAGTATAACATGATGTGGGATCCTCCGCTCAAGAAGGGGCTTAAACCAGAGTGCTGGTGTCTCATTACCTCCAGGAAGAGAAGAGCCCCAGGTGCTGGCTAAATGCTGATGCAAGTAGAAGAGAACAAGAAGACCTGGACAGCCGCACACCGGAGTGGATAAATCCATCTTTTTTATTAAAAATACAGGATCATGGGGTACACAAAACACGACTGTGGGGGTACAAGAATAACTGACGCGTTTCGCACTTACGCCAAGTGCTTTACTCATTGCTTTACAGCTATGAGTAAGCACTTGGTGTAAGTGCGAAATGCGTCAGTTATTCCTGTACCACCCCACAGTCGTGCTTTGTGTACCCCATGATCCTGTATTTTAAATAAAAAGACGGATTTAGCAAATCAGTGGGTCCGGCAGACTCGATGTCCGCTAGATCGTTCCCCGCAGTGACAGAACGGGCATCTGCCATAGTAAACAAGGCAGATCTCCGTTCTGACAGGGATGACACACAAATCCTGTCTTTCTGCTATGCAGGAAGACGGATCTGTGTGTTGTTCCAGGCAGCCCATCCCCCATACAGTTAGAACACACGGTGAGGGAACACATTTAACCCCTTTGATCGCTCCTGATGGTAACCCCTTTCCTGCCAGTGTCATAAGTACAGTGACAGTGCATAGTGTCTGTACTGTAATAGTGTCACTGGTTCCCAAAAAAGTGTCAAAAATGTCCGCCGCAATGTCACAGTCCCGCTAAAAATCACTAGTCGCTGCCATTACTAGTAAAAGAATTTTTTTAAAAATAAAAATGCCATAAATCTATCCCCTTTTTTAAAGATTCTAAACCAATCAATATACGCTTATTGGGTTTTTTGTTTTTTTTTACCAAAAATATGTGGCAGAATACAAATTGACCTAAATTGATGAAGAAATTCGATTTTTAAAAAATGTTTATTGGATGTTTTATAGCAGAAAATAAAAAATATTGGGTTTTTTTTCAAAATTGTCACTTTTTTTTTGTTTAAAGGGCAAAAAATAAAAACTGCAGAGGTGATAAAATACCACCAAAAGAAAGCTCTATTTGTGGGAAAAAAAAGGACGTTAATTTTATTTGGGTACAACGTCGCACGACTGCGCAATTGTCAGTTAAAGGGACGCAGTGCCGAATCGCACAAAAATGGCCTGGTCATTAAGGGGGGTACACAAGTGGTTAAAAAAAAAACAAAAAAAAACTGAGACTTTAATACTACTTGAACTAGAGGAGGGCACTACACCATAAATACCTGCAATAATAAATAAAAGCCGGAGACGGCTGTTGAGTGTTGCTTTAGATGTGCTTTGTGTGTGTTCTCCTAAACCATGAAGTCTCATAAACGATCCTCCACTCTCAACCTTTGAGCTCCACATTTGCTGTACTATGAATTCCTTTTCATTTATTTTTCATCTGTAGAAATTCCTTTGCCTCACTTGAAGTTTTTAGAGCAGTCATTAAATTAATACATTTCAGCAACTGTCGAGCGTGCGCATACTTAGTAGCACGTCTCTGGAAGTATTCCCGCGCCCCGGTCTGCCATGGCATGTGGCTGGCATTTGGCCTTCTTTTTTTCTATCACACTGATAAGGTTTCCTGTCATCGGGGTGCGGGAGGCGAATTCTCCTTTTATGTAAATGGGGATTGGAGGTGAAAATATTCATTTGCAGCGGTTGAAAGCTTGGAAAATGGAGGACAAGTGAGCGAGATCAGATACGGCCCGTATTTTATAGGAATCCATAGGGAGCCACCCAGGGCTGGCCCAAGACATTGTGCTGCCTGGGTCCAAGAATGAAATGCTGCCCCCCCCCCCTAAAAAATTCACGTCCACCAAAAAGCATTGGCGGGGGGGGGGGGTTCAGACAGAGTCAGCGGTGGTGGAGGAGGAGTTTAGACAGAGGCAGTGGTGATGGTGGTGGTGGGGGAGGTTCAAACAGAGGTGGTGGTGGTGGTGGGGGTTTAGACAGAGGCAGTGGTGGTGGTGGTGGTGTGGGTTCAGATGGAGGTGGTGGTGGTGGTGGGGGGGTTCAGACAGAGGCAGTGTTGGTAGTGGTGGAGGGGTTTAGACAGAGGCAGTGGTGGTAGTGGTGGTGTGGGTTCAGACAGAGGTGGTGGTGGTGTGGGTTCAGACAGAGACAGTGGTGGTAGTGGTGGTGTGGGTTCAGACAGAGGTGGTGGTGGTTCAGACAGAGACAGTGGTGGTAGTGGTGGTGTGGGTTTAGACAAAGGCAGTGATGGTAGTGATGGTGGTGGTGGGGTTTAGACAGAGGCAGTGGTGGCAGTGGTGGTGGGAGTTCAGACAAAGGTGGTGGTAGTGGTGGTGGGGAGGTTCAGACAGAGGTGGTGGTGGTGGTGGTGGGGGGGTTCAGACAGAGGTGGTGGTGGGGTTCAGACAGAGGCAGTGGTGGTGGTGGGGTTCAGACAGAGGTGGTGGTGGTGGGCAGAGGCGGCTCTAGGCTTTGTGAGGCCTTAGGCAAAACTTACACATGAGGCCCCATGGACTGGGACGCTCCATGATGAGGCCGCTATTCCTCAGGCTGCGAGCAGTATCTGATTTGTCCATCAGCTCCTAAGCCACAGAGTCCCAGTGGGGGTAGGTGGAGCCGCCGGCGTCAACTTCAGTGATTGAGAACAGGCAAATTAGGAGGCCGTGAGGCCCCTGTGAGTGCGAGGCCTTAGGCGACCGCCTAATTTGCCTAATTAGAGAGCCGCCTCTGGTGGTGGGGTTCAGACAGAGGTGGTGGTGGTGGTGGTGGGGTTCAGACAGAGGCAGCGGTGGTGGGGGTGGGATCAGTGGTACTCTCACTTATTTGCTCTCAGTGTCAGTCATGCCTCCAGTGATGCCGTTCCCAACATGGGGTCTCCGTGCACAGCAGAAAGCTCCTCCCCTCTCATGCCTTGGAGCCATCAATACAATCAATCATTTGTCCTTCAAAAGTGATCCTGATATCGATCCTCAACAACAACTGCCAGATGGAATATCTGCACGCCAAGGACCACTTCCAACTCCCAGAATTCTACAAACAATGGGGACTTTGGCTCAATCATCCTAAATGCCCGAACCTCACGTGACCTACTCTTGTCTGGTGGCCTTTATACCTTATCCACATCAAATTTGAACACTTACACCTGGCATACTGCTTTTACTGACGCTGATAGGCAGCACTGATGGGCACTGATAGGTGGCACTGATGGGCACTGATAGGTGGCACTTATGGGCACTAATAGGCAGCACTGATGGGCACTGATAGGTGGCACTGATAGCTGGCACTGAAGGGAACTGAGAGGTGGCCCTGATAAGCAGCACTGATGCTCTGATGGACACTGATGGGCACTGATAGGTGGCACTGATGGGCACTGATAGGTGGCACTTATGGGCACTGATAGGTGGCACTGATAGATGGCCCTGATAGGCAACACCGATGCTCTGATGGGCACTGATAGGTGGCACTGATGGGCACTGAGAGGTGGCCCTGATAGGCAGCACTGATGGGCACTGATAGGCAGCACTGATGGGCACTGATAGGTGGCCCTGATAGGCAGCACTGATGCTTTGATGGGCACTGATAGGTGGCACTGAAGGGAACTGAGAAGTGGCCCTGATAGGCAGCACTGATGCTCTGATGGGCACTGATAGGCGGCACTGATGGGCACTGGTAGGCGGCACTAATGGGCACTGATAAGTGGAACTGATAGGTGGCCCTGATAGGCAGCACTGATGCTCTGATGGGCACTGATAGGTGGCACTGATAGGCACTGAGAGGTGGCCCTGATAGGCAGCACTGATGGGCACTGATAGGCAGCACTGATGGGCACTGATAGGTGGCACTGATGGGCACTGATAGGTGGCACTGATAGGTGGCCCTGATAGGCAACACCGATGCTCTGATGGGCACTGATAGGTGGCACTGATGGGCACTGAGAGGTGGCCCTAATAGGCAGCACTGATGGGCACTGATAGGCAGCACTGATGGGCACTGATAGGTGGCCGTGATAGGCAGCACTGATGCTCTGATGGGAACTCATAGGTGGCACTGATTGGTGGCACTGAAGGGAACTGAGAAGTGGCCCTGATAGGCAGCACTGATGCTCTGATGGGCACTGATAGGCGGCACTGATGGGCACTGGTAGGCGGCACTAATGGGCACTGATAAGTAGCACTGATAGGTGGCCCTGATAGGCAGCACTGATGCTCTGATGGGCACTGATAGGTGGCATTGGTGGGCACTGAGAGGTGGCACTGAAAGGAACTGAGAGGTGGCACTGATAGGCAGCACTGATGTTCTGATGGGCACTGATGAATTTCCTAAAACTGGCATCACAAATCTTATTTTCAGCAGCGAGTCCGCTAAAGCAAGCGGTAGCTTTAAAAATTATTTTGTTAAATTACAAATTACAAAATGTCTTAATCTGCATCACGCTGATTAATGAATGAGATATTTCAAAAGTAACAGATTCCTCTTTAAAGTGTAATTTCACCTCTGATTAAATTTTCAAGAATAAATGCCTCCTAATCAAAATAACATTTTTCACTTCAACAATTAAAATAAATTAAAATTGTCACAACTTGTAAAAATGATTAATAAAATATTTGGAAAGTGGCAGATCCTCTCGAAGGTGACAGGCTGACACGTTTAGCATAAAAATTTTAACAGCTGGTTTAAAAAAATAAAATAAAAGACGATCCGCTAGTCCATCAGTTTCAACAATGTTCTTACCAAGGGATTATATGTGCATTTAGGCCCCGTTCGCAATTACTGATTTGGAACTGCGGGCGGTGACATCATCAGGTGACCCCGCTCCCATGTTTACCTGTCATTCGGCAAGTGTCTCTCCATGAGACACGTTGTGCTTGGCGGGTTTTTTGTTTTTTTTGTGTGCAGGTCGGCGTTCATCATGATTGACGTTGGATCTACTTTGGGGGAAATTTTTTTTTTTTTTTAATAAAGGACTTGTCAAAAACTGGGTTTTTATTTACTTTTGCCTTTTTTTTGCTGATTGAGTAGGAGTATTATGTACCCCATACTCATTCACATGAGGAGGGGGTTCCTGATTCCGATAAGTCACCCCCTGCACCCCCACAACCACAGTTGTGGGTAAGAGGCCCTTGTCCTCATCAACATGAGGACAATGAAGGTGCTTTGGGGAGTCCCCCGCTCCCCGGGGAATCCCTCCCTCCCCCAAAGCACCCCCTCATGTTGAGGGCATGTGGCCTGGTATTGTTGGGGGGGGTTCTCTCATCCCCCCCTTTCCTGGCCTGTGGGACTGCATGCTCAGATAAGGGTCTGCTATGGATTTGGGGGGGACCCCACGCAATTTTTTTATTTTGGCATGGGGTTCCCCTCAAACTCCAAATCAGACCCGAAGGGTTTGGTATGGATTAGGGGGGACCCCCACGCTGTTTTTTTTTTGGTTTGTTTTTTTTTTTTCATTTTAACAGTCATGTTATGTTTACATTCTGCTGTCAGTGGGGAATCCTTCTGATGAGTCATGGTTGTTAAGGACATGGCAGTCGCCAGCTCCTTGACAACCAGCTATTATTCACAATGAATTCGGATCCATCCAAAAATAGAAAAAAGTAACTTTTCGATTTCACCCGGCATAATGAATATATACGAAACGAATCCCAAAGAAATAAAATGTATCCTGAAAATGAAATGAACCAACACAACGAATACAATAAAAGGACATATTAACCTAATGAATGTATCCGAAACGAAACAAAAACTTAATTTTGGGTGTGCACATGTCTAGAAGTTAGATAATGGGAGGGGTGGAGGAGCTGGGCTGGCACATACAGTAATTAGAAACTCCCAGTAGAGGAATGGGCTATGCAAGGATGGAACTAGGAAACGCACTATTTTGGAACGGTCACATTTTTTAACAAGTTTAGAGACACCTCAAGAAAAAAATTGTTCATAGAAAGAAGAAATTCCGTAAGTTAAAAAA
Source organism: Lithobates clamitans (assembly GCA_037952925.1). NCBI lineage: Eukaryota > Metazoa > Chordata > Amphibia > Anura > Ranidae > Lithobates > Lithobates clamitans. Next base: position 406,311 of record JBBGZY010002734.1, read on the forward strand.
AAAAAAAAAGTAATTTTCCTCTGCTTCTACTTTTTTTTTTTGTGACAGAGTCTCTTGAAGTTGCTCCCTTCTATCCTGCATTACAGGACCTTTAAAAATCTGATATTCCAAATCAGTCGGGTTTATTTCAATGCACACTGTCTTTCCACAAAGTTATCTTCGAGAACAAAGGCCCGCTCTTCGGAGAAAATTTAGCCCGGGGCTGTTCCCCGCGCGGTTTCTCGACTGGCGAACCTGCTACATATCTGAGATTTGGAAGTCGGCTTTTACAGGCCAACACAAAGATGAACACACGGCCCCTTTGTTCGTCAAGGAAGTAGATTGGATCTCGGGAACTGTGAAAGTTCTTTAAGAGAAGAACATGGAAAAAAGAAAAATGACGTGGAAGAAGGGAAGACACACTGGGGCTATTGAAGCCATACTATGCATAGGGGGTCATCAACACAGCAAAATATCTTATATACGGCCTGAGGGGGATATGAGAAACTGTGAGAGGTCAAAGAGGGACAAGGGAGACCAAGGATACTGGAGGAGAAGAAAGGGATCAGTAAAACTCTAATCAAAAGGTTACAGTATGACAAAGAGCTACTGATAACGTTCACAAGAAAAAGTGTAATAGCAGAAAATTCTATAGAAAAAAAAGAACAAAGAAAAGAAGTATTAAGTGCTCCTAATACATCTCTTGTTACTTCCCTTTTTTCTATATAATAGAAGTGGTACACCCCTAATGAGCTATAGAGCTAAAATTGACATAACTAGGGTAGTTCATTAGGAGCTGTCAACCCAACTGCCTGGTCAACCAATACGTCTTGAAAGCTCAAGGGGGCATTTTATGTTTTATGTTGTTTAATACTTACCTTCCAGAAGTCCTACAGCAGGCCGTGTGAAATACTGGGCCCTCTTTTTCTCTTCTCCGACACCAGGCGGCTTATTTAATGTGCAGAGCTAAACGAGGAAGTTGCTGGATAGTCTTTAGCTGTTACCATGAGACTTGAACCCTGAATCCGGTTTTGTTCCTGAGATCCGGTTTTCTGTTGCTGACCCAGCCCGCCCTTAGACTTGTCTCTGTTTTTCCTTCCTGCTACTGACCTTAGCTAACTCCTACCTTGGCTTGTCTCTGCTGATTCCCAGGTTGATCTTGACTAGTTCCTGACCACAGCTTGTTTTTTATGATACCCAGTTTGACTTCAGCTAGTTTCTGAATTCGGCTTGTCTCTGCTGATTACTGGTTTGAACCTGGCTGTTTCCTGGCCACAGCTTGTCTGTGCTGATTTCCAGTTTGACCCTGGTTAGTTCTTGACCATGGCTTGTCTGATCTGATCCCTGATTTGAACTTTGATAATTCTTTACTACGGATTGTCTCTGCTGATTCTCAGTTTGACCTTGGTTAGTTTTCAGCCACAGCTTGTCTCTGCTGATCCCTGATTAGACCATGGCTAGTTCTTGACCACAGCTTGTCCCTGCTGATTCCTGATTTGGTTAGCTCCTAAACAAGGCTTATTTCTGGTGATTGCTAGCTAGTTCCTGATCATGGCTTGTCTGTTCTAATTCCCAGTTTGACCTTGGCTAGTTCCTGACCACAGCTTGTCCCTGCTGATTCCTGATTTGGTTTTGACTAGCGCCTGACCAAGGCTTATTTCTGGTAATTGCTGGCTAGTTCCTGATCATGGCTTGTCTGTTCCAATTCCCAGTTTGACCTTGGCTGGTTTCTGACCACAGCTTGTCTCTGCCAATAGCCAGTTTGACCGCAGCTAGCTCCTGATTATAGCTAGTCTCTGCTGATTCCTGGTTTGACTTTGGTTGTTTCCTGACCACAGCTTGCCTCTGATGATTTCTGCTTTGACCTCGGCTAATTCCTGACTGTGGCTTGTTTGGTCTGATTTCTGATTTGATCTTGGCTAATTTCTGACCAAGGCTTGTCTGTCCTGATTTCTAGTTTGATCTGTAGCAGTTTTGACCATGGCTTGTCTCTGCTGATCCCCAGCTAGACCTTGGCTAGTTCCTGACCACAGCTTGTTCCTGCTGATTTTTACTCTACCTGCTTTCTCTATCTCCTTAGCTACTGACCACCACCTATCCAGACCATGCTTCCAGTCTGTTCTGTGTTCCAGTGTTCCTGATTTGACCTTGGTTAGTTCCTGACTACATCTTGTCTTTGCTAATTTTTGGTTTGACCATGGCTAAATCCTGATCACGGCATGTCTCTCCTGATTCCCAGTTTGACCCTGAGTAGTTCTTAGCTATGTCGCGTCTCTACTGATTCCCGGTTAGACCTCCAATAGTTCCTGACCACAGCTTGTCCCTGCTGATTCTAGATTTGATTTTGGCTAGTTCCTGACCATGGCTTATCTCTGCTGATTCCTGTTTTGACTTTGGCTAGATCCTGATTATGGCTCACCTTGGCTGACCTTCTGGTGTGACCTTGGCTGGTCTTCAGATCTCCACTCTGTCTGCTGTCTATCTCCTCAGTTACTGACCACACTTTCAGTCTGTTGTGTGTTCCAGTGTTCCTGATTTGACTTTTGGCTAATTCCTGACCACGGCTTGTCTCTCCTGATTCTCAGTTTGACTTTGGGGAGCTCTCGACCATGGCTTGTCTCTGCTGATCCTCAAGTAGACCTTGGCTTGTTCCTGACCACAGCTTGTCCCTGCTGATTCCTGATTTGGTTTCGGCTAGCTCCTGCCCATGGCTTATCTCTGCTCATTCCGGTTTTAGCTTTTGCTAGATCCTGGTTATGGTCTACTTCTGCTGACCTTCTGGTGTGACCTTGGCTTGTTCTACCTACTGTCTATATCATTTAAAATACACCTATGTTAAAAAATTATAGACCCTTAATTTTTTCGTAAGTGTACAAACTTTCAAAATCTGCAGGGGGTCAAATCATTATTTTCCCCACTGTATATACTTTTTTAAGTGATTTATTTGTGGAGTATCTGAAAAGTCTTTAATTTTCCTATATTTTGTTGTTCTCTATTTATTTTTTTTTTCATTGTATAATGATGCAAATGACATCCTCTCCCTTTGAAGTAATACATTTCTACAGGATATCTGTCAAAGGAGACATGATTGTCACCCAGGCTGGACTTCAAACATGTCTGCCTCTATTCATCTTCATTACAAAGTGGATTGATGAGATTTGTAGTTTACAAAAGAGAAATAACACATTCCAGGCAAGATCAACAGTAATGTTCTTTACTTTCTAAAAATGTACTTAGCCTTAAAAAAAAGTAATATAATCACATCACATCTAAAGATTGGCAATTTACAATATATTACATTTTCGTTTTTGGATTTTTAGATACGCTTTAAAGTGGAACTTCACTCTCCCAATCAACATTGACTATGTTTAACCCTTATACTGTTAGCATTAGTAAATAGATAGGAAGGTATATTATATTTGCTGATTTTAACCACTTCCCTACTGGGCACTTTCACCCCCTTCCTGCCCAGGACAATTTTCAGCTTTCAGCGCTGTCACACTTTGAATGACAATTGTGCGGTCATACAACACTGTACCCATATGACATTGATTGGCAGCACTGGTGGGCACTGATTAGTAGCATTGGTGGGCACTGATGAAGAGGCACTGATGAGGTTGCATGGATTGGTGGCACTAATGGGCATGGATAGGTGGCACTGATGGGCACGGATAGATGGCACTGATAGGTGGCACTGAAGGGCACTGATAGACGGCACTGATGGGCACTGATAGGTGGCACTGATGAACACTGATAGGCAGCACTGATGATGAGGCACTGATGGGCCCTGATTGGCAGCAAAGATGGGCACTGATTAGTAGCACTGGTGGGCACTGATGAGGCTACATGGATAGGTGGCACTGATGGGCACGGATAGGTGGGGCTGAAGGGCACTGATAGAGGGCACTGATGGGCACTGATAGGTAACACTGAAGGGCACTGATAGACGGCACTGATGGGCACTGATAGGTGGCACTGATGGGCACTGATTAGTAGCACTGGTGGGCACTGATGAAGAGGCACTGATGAGGCTGCACGGATAGGTGGCACTGATGGGCACGGATAGGTGGGGCTGAAGGGCACTGATAGAGGGCACTGATGGGCACTGATAGGTAACACTGAAGGGCACTGATAGACGGCACTGATGGGCACTGATGGGCACTGATAGGTGGCACTGGTGGGCACTCATAGGTGGCAATGAATGGCACTATTAGATGGCACTGATGGGCACTGATAGGTGGCACTGATGGGCACTGATAGGTGGCACTGAATGGCACTGATAGACGGCACTGATAGATGGCACTGATGGGCACTGATAGGCAGCACTGATTATAAGGCATTGATGGGCACTGATTGGAAGCACTGGTGGGCACTGATTAGTAGCACTGGTGGGCACTGTTGGGACTGCCCTGTTTATCCCTGTAGATGTCCCTTTCACAGAGCTGGTTATCGGCTCTCCTCTCCCATTGCTTATAGCGTGAGTAAAGGAATGCCGATAACCGGCTTGTGTTTACATCGTGCTCAGCCGTGATTGGACACAGCTGATCATATGGTAAAGAGCCGCTGATTGGCTCTTTACTCCGATCTGTGATCAGCTGTGCCCGAGCACGCAGTGGGAATGATCACGGGAGGACATCACATTATGCCCTCCCAGAACTGGCCAGCCGAGCTGTAGCCATCATTCGGCTTATAGCACGGTCAGTAGGTGGTTAAACTTTTTTTTTTTTTTTACATGTCTCCAGTTACTTCCTGGTTTCTGGCCTAGTCCAAAATTATGTCATAAATCCCAGGAGTCTTCAGGAGGGGAGGGAAGACTTTCTCAGCTAAGCACACCCTCTTGCCTGCATGCCTGATCTAAGGGCAGATGGATTCCAGGAAATAAATGCTACATAGGTCATCTGCCCTTACTCAAGATGGCTGCAGCTAGAAATGCTAGTGGGGGGAGGGGGGTGTTTTATCAATGTGATTTCTCAACAAAATAAAGCATGGAGACATGGATGGATGGGGGAGATTGCTTTGAATATGAAAAATGAATGAAATAGCCTCTTCAGTTTGTGGTGCTCAGGTGCGATGTAGTTCCTCTTTAAGTTGTACCGTTGTACTTTAAATAACCCCAGGAGGTGATCTCTGCGGCCATTGGAGGCAGATTGAGTCACCATAATAATAATATTACAGGAATCGGAGTCTGACCTTTCCCTTTCCATCATGAAGAAATATGTGAGCTTCGTCCCGGCCAATAAAAGTGTCCTCCCGGTGATTGATGGTCTCCATAAAGGACGTGTACTTACATTACATAATCAGACTTTTATGGGGATTGATTTAATATTTTCGGAATAACATGATATAGCAATAAGCCAAATGGGCTTTTCATTAACTAAAGAAGCCGAAGCTCCATTGTCAGCATTGCTGGACCATAAACTCCGGAGCCGAGACGTCTTTAGGACCTTCGTATTCGAGATTGATGGACTTTGGGGAAAGCGTGTGATCGTGTCTGGGTGGGTGGAGCCAATGATGTCATTATTAGGGGTGTTCAAGTTGATCCAAAATCGGTAAAGTGCACACGCATAGCCAGGACTTTAGTGTTTTTATTTTTGGAATGGTGTTTGTAAGGATTATGGAAAACTCCACTGTGAGGTTCCCACTGCTTTCTGTAAGGAGATTCACCCAAAACGGCTCGGAAATCCCAAATTTTACAGTTGTCACCAGAACAGGAAATGATGGGGAATCTTCCAATGGGGGACGCCTGTTCTTGTGACAACTGCCTAAGGCTAGATTCACATTACTGTGTGTCGGGACATTTCTAGCTGATGGCATCTCCGCGCTTTCTGCAAATGCGCTCACCAAACCGGTTTTTGGAAAAGAATTAGAAATTTTTTTTTTTCTGCTTTGCGTAGGGCAAGCCAATGAAATTTAATGGTGGATGTCACCCTTCATATTAGTGGAGAAGTGATTTCATTGATCATATTAGTGGAGTAGTGATGTCACCGTTCATGTTAGTGGAGTAGTGATGTCACCGTTCATGTTAGTGGAGTAGTGATGTCATCCTTCATGTTAGTGGAGTAGTGATGTCACCCTTTATACTTGGGGAATCAGTGATGTCATCCCTCACATTAGTGGAGGAGTGATGTCACCGTTCATGTTAGTGGAGTAGTGATGTCATCCTTTATACTTGGAGAATCAGTGATGTCATCCCTCACATTAGTGGAGGAGTGATGTCACCGTTCATGTTAGTGGAGTAGTGATGTCATCCTTCATATTAGTGGAGTAGTGATGTCATCCTTCATGTTAGTGGAGTAGTGATGTCATCCTTCATGTTAGTGGAGTAGTGATGTCATTCTTTATACTTGGAGAATCAGTGATGTCATCCCTCACATTAGTGGAGGAGTGATGTCATCCCTCATACTTAGGAAGTAGTGATGTCATCCCTCATACTTAGGAAGTAGTGAGGTCATCTCTCATACTTGGGGATTGGTGATGTCATCTCTCATACTTAGGAAGTAGTGATGTCATCTCTCATACTTGGAGATTGGTGATGTCATCCCTCATACTTGGAAATTAGTGATGTCATCTCTCATACTTAGGAAGTAGTGATGTCATCTCTCATACTTGGGGATTAGTGATGTCATCCCTCAGACTTGTGAAGTAGTGATGTCATCCCTCATACTTAGGAAGTAGTGATGTCATCCCTCATACTTGGGGATTAGTGATGTCATCCCTCATACTTAGGAAGTAGTGATGTCATCTCTCATACTTGGAGATTGGTGATGTCATCCCTCATACTTGGAAATTAGTGATGTCATCCCTCATACTTGTGAAGTAGTGATGTCATCCCTCATACTTAGGAAGTAGTGATGTCATCCCTCATACTTGGGGATTAGTGATGTCATCCCTCATACTTAGGAAGTAGTGATGTCATCTCTCATACTTGGAGATTGGTGATGTCATCCCTCATACTTGGAAATTAGTGATGTCATCCCTCATACTTGTGAAGTAGTGATGTCATCCCTCATACTTAGGAAGTAGTGATGTCATCTCTCATACTTGGGGATTGGTGATGTCATCCCTCATACTTGGGAAGTAGTGATGTCATCCCTCATACTTGGGGATTGGTGATGTCATCCCTCATACTTGGGGAGCAGCAATACCGTTTTTCATATTCACCTCCTGGTCTCCCTCTAATTGGCTGACCTGGGCTTATTATGTATTTGGGGTCGGCTCCTTCCCCCAAGCAGATGTCGGCACTGACGTATTGTATTGCAGCAACGCATATTTACCTGAGTAGGTGTGATGCAATGCCATTCATTCTGCATTGAGAAGCAATGCACCCTGCGATGGATGCCCTGCACTAAGGTGCCTTGCATCGCCAAAGAATGACGTACAGTATCTCACAAAAGTAAGTACACCCCTCAGTCACATTTTTGTAAATCTTTTCTTCTATCTTTTCATGTGACAACACTGAAGAAATTACGCTTTGCTACGATGTAAAGTAGTGAGTGTACAGCTTGTATAACAGTGTAAATTTGCTGTCCCCTCAAAATAACTCAACACACAGCCATTAATGTCTAAACCGCTGGCAACAAAAGTCAGTACACCCCTAAGTGAAAATGTCCAAATTGGTCCCAAAGTGTCAATATTTTGTGTGGCCATCATTATTTTCCATCACTGCCTTAACCCTCTTGGGCATGGAGGTCACCAGAGCTTCACAGGTTGTCACTGGAGTCCTCTTCCCCTCCTCCATGACAACATCACAGAGCTGGTGGATGTTAGAGACCTTGCGCTCCTCCACCTTCCGTTTGAGGATGCCCCACAGATGATCAATAGGGTTTAGGTCTGGAGACATGCTTGGCCAGTCCATCACCTTTACCCTCAGCTTCTTTAGCAAGGCAGTGGTGGTCTTGGAGGTGTGTTTGGGGTGGTTATCATGTTGGAATACTGCCCTGCGGCCCAGTCTCTGAAGGGAGGGGATCATGCTCTGCTTCAGTATGTCACAGTACATGTTGGCATTCATGGTTCCCTCAATGATCTGTAGCCCCCCAGTGCTGGCAGCACTCATGCAGCCCCAGACCATGACACTCCCACCACCATGCTTGACTGTAGACAAGACACACTTGTCTTTGTACTCCTCACCTGGTTGCCCCCACACACGCTTGTCACCATCTGAACCAAATACGTTTATCTTGGTCTCATCAGACCACAGGACATGGTTCCAGTAATCCATATCCTTAGTCTGCTTGTCTTCAGAAAACTGTTTGTGGACTTTCTTGGGCATCATCTTTAGAAGAGGCTTCCTTCTGGGTTGACAGCCATGCTGACCAATTTGATGCAGTGTGCGGCGTATGGTCTGAGCACTGACAGGCTGACCCCTCACCCCTACAACCTCTGCAGCAATGCTGGCAGCACTCATACGTCTATTTCCCAAAGACATCTTCTGGATATGACGCTGAGCACGTGACCTCAACTTCTTTGGTGGACCATGGTGAGGCCTGTTCTGAGTGGAACCTGTCCTGTTATACCGCTGGATGGTCTTGGCCACCGTGCTGCAGCTCAGTTTCAGGGTCTTGGCAATCTTCTTATAGCCTAGGCCATCTTCCTCAGAGAGTTCTCTGCCATGAGGTGACATGTTGAACTTCCAGTGACCAGTATATGAGAGTGAGAGCGATAACACCAAATTCAACACACCTGAGACCTTGTAACACTAACAAGTCACATGACACCAGGGAGGGAAAATGGCTATTTGGCCCCAATTTGGACATTTTCACTTAGGGGTGTACTCACTTGTTGCCAGCGGTTTAGACTTAATGGCTGTGTGTTGAGTTATTTTGAGGGGACAGCAAATTTACACTGTTATACAAGCTGTACACTCACTACTTTACATTGTAGCAAAGTGTCATTTCTTCAGTGTTGTCACATGAAAAGATAGAAGAAAAGATTTACAAAAATGAGACTGAAGGGTGTACTCACTTTTGTGAGATACCGTATGTAATATTTTTGGCAGCGCATGTATGCTGCAAGGTTCTGGGGGCCATTCAGAATGATGTTGTGCCAATCAAAATGTCATCACACCCACCCATGTGACATGCATTGCAGTAAATTGGGTGGTAATGTGGTAATGGGGGGCGGGGGCTACCAAGAATGGTGTTCGGAGCCCCAGAATTAGGCGGGAGATCCTCTCATTTTTAGGGAAAGTTCCATATATTTCCTCTTGTGTTTCTCCGTAGAAGAAATCAGGAGGAATCTCCCAGAGGCGGGACACAGGCAAGCGATAAAATATACAAATCCGCCGCCGTGGCGTCCTATCGGAGATTAATAGAACTCCGGCCTCGGGACGTTTTTTTTAGAGGAAAACATTTATCTAAATGAAATTTACGAGCAGGAAACATCTATTCACTTATTTCTCTGATATGAAAAAAAAAAGAAGACGAAGAAGCAGAAGAAGAAGCAGAAGACGAAGAAGCAGAAGAAGAAGAAGGAGACGGAGAAGAAGAAGAAGAAGCAGAAGAAGAAGAAGAAGAAGAAGAAGAAGAAGAAGAAGAAGAAGAAGAAGAAGACGAAGAAGAAGAAGAAGCAGGAGAAGAAGAAGAAGAAGAAGAAGAAGAAGAAGAAGAAGTGGAAGAAGAAGAAGAAGAAGAAGAAGAAGAAGAAGAAGAAGAAGAAGAAGAAGAGGAAGAAGAAGAAGAAGAAGAAGAAGAAGAAGAAGAAGAAGAAGAAGAAGAAGAAGAAGAAGAAGAAGAAGAAGAGGAAGAAGAAGAAAGAAGAGGAAGAGGAAGAAGAAGAAGAAGAAGAAGAAGAAGAAGAAGAAGAAGAAGAAGAAGAAGAAGAAGAAGAAGAAGAAGAAGAGGAAGAAGAAGAAGAAGAAGAAGAAGAAGAAGAAGAAGAAGAAGAAGAAGAAGAAGAAGAAGAAGAAGGAAGAAGAAGAGGAAGAAGAAGAAGAAGAAGAAGAAGAAGAAGAAGAAGAAGAAGAAGAAGAAGAAGAAGAAGAAGAAGAAGAAGCAGGAGAAGAAGAAGAAGAAGAGGAAGAAGAAGAAGAAGAAGAAGAAGAAGCAGGAGAAGAAGAAGAAGAAGAAGAAGAAGAAGAAGAAGAAGAAGAAGAAGAAGAAGAAGAAGAAGAAGAAGAGGAAGAAGAGGAAGAAGTCTTCCTTTAAGTAAGCGGAGTGTCACAGCAGATCAGAGATAAGATGAGGCTGACATCGGGGGTGGCGGCGGAATGTTTTATACGAAGCTGATATTTAATAATACAGAAATCCCTCCCATTGAAATGTGAAGCACACACTCATACATTGCTTTAGGGGACAAGTGATCTTCGAAATATTCAAATAAGGAAATTGCATAATTTATGACATCCCTCCATCGCAGGACAAATAGAGTCGCCGAGCGTCAGGAAAGGTTTTTTTTTTTTTTTTGTTGGGCGGGAGATTGATGGGATCTTCCCCGGGCGCGCAGCAGGTAGCGATAACTCTCGGCGAAGAAAAAAACCTGAGATGTACAAAAGAAACCGATCGGATTTGACAGCCATGTTGTGCGGCGCTTGTCATGTCACAACAGGGCGATATCTGCTTGTAGCAATAGTTGTTGTTGTGTAAATCACTCGATTACATTGGAACGTCAGCCCTGGTATAACAAAATGTTTAAGGGCTTGTTTAACCTTGCCGACCCTCTGAAAAGCGATCTGCAGCAGATCGCTTTTCAAGGGAAGGCAGTTGACAGGCAAGCTTGTCAGCGATATATTGCCTCCTAATGTTCTGTTTAAACCTTATGAGATTGTTCACGCTATCAACTGAGGAGTGGTAAAAGCCTGTGGTTGAGCCACCCCCCCTCCCCCCACCACTTCTGCTTTAGCTGTTCGTGCAGCTCCTTATGCAGCAGCCATGACGCTTTGGGGCTGCGGCAGGAAATATCCCCCCCCCCCGATGCTTTAAGTCAGTGGTCTCCAAACTGCGGCCTGGGAGCCAGATGCAGCCCTTTGCTTGCTTATATCCGGCCCTTAGGGCCCTAATTCCCCTCACTGACACCAATGAAGAGGCACAACTCTTCCCAGTGACACCAACAATGGGGTACAATGGAAGAACGCAGATGAAAGTTGTTCAAAATTAGGGATGGTGCCATAATGGGAGATTGAGGGACAGCTCCATCCACTCCTGATTTCTAGAGTACGGAAGAATTTGGATGGAAGTTATACAATCCCTTCCCTGGTGGAGAATACAAATACCGTGCCGGAGAGAATCCCTTTAAAGTGTCAGGATTTGGCCTGGCTCCTGGTCCATGGAACAATGTTCCTCAACTCCAGTCCTCAAGTACCCCCCCCCCCCATGTTTTCAGGCTTACCATTATTTTGCACAGATGATTTGATCAGTTTCACTGCCTTAGTAATTACCACAGCCGTTTCATCTGAGGGAAATCCTGAAAACATGACCTGTTGGGGGGTACCTGAGGTCTGGAGTTGAGAAACATTGCCATTAAAGATTCTATGTGAAGGGCCACCTGAAGCATCGCTCTGTGGAAGAACCGTGGTTGTCAAAGAATGGAGTGTGGCAGAGTGGATGAGACGATGCCCCCTTCAATATAGAAGTCTATAAGCGGGTGGGTGGGGCTCTGGGTATTCCTTTCCCGCTTATGCGGAGTGGTCGTGCGAGGCTTCTGAGACTCATCAGGATTTCGATTTTGAGACACTTTTTCTAGTTAGCTTAGTAGTCCCTTACTACACATGGAATGCACAGTGTCAGGTTTCCACTCGGGAAAAAAAAAATCCTTCCTGTCGAGGTGGTGATGTACAACATTCTGAGCGAGGTTGGGAAGATTCAGGGTCTTTGAGAAGGACGGGTGATGGTGTGGGGGGGGGGGGGTGGCTTGGAGAAAGGTGTGGAGGGTTGTCAGGTCCCTGTGGCTGCTGTCTGTCAGTCTCTGGGTGTGCGGCTTTTCTTTCTTTCGCTTCCCCTAGATTTTGTTATGATCAGATTTTTGAAAAAATCCGCATGCATGGGTTAAAAGTTTAATCGTTTTTTTTTAGCCTTGGGGGGGGTGTTTAGGTGGAGGTTGGGGTTTTGTTAAGGAGCGCCATGATAATAATAATACTAAAATATGTTTGGTTTTTGTTTTTTTGTTTTTTTTTCCAGATGTTATACAATGTTACTGTTACTGAGTTTTTGACTTCCTTTCCCCCGAAGGTGAGTGAGAGATGGGAAAGAGATCTTCATAGAAGATCAATGGGAGGAGTCACTACGGGCAGTACCCCAATACTCCCTTAATGTAACTCAAAGGCTTATGCAACTATATCTACTTTTGGGGGTACATTTCACACCAGCTAGATTATTCGCAATAGGCATTTTAGATTCCCCATTACGTGGTAAATGTTCTATGGACCACGGGGGATCTGATTCACTTGACCTGGCGGTGCCCCAAATGGCACCTATACTGGGTGGGAGTGTTGAATACTATAAACTCTGTGTCTTTCAGACCTCGATACCACTTGATCCCGAACCATGTCTTCTAGGTATATTATATGATTTTCAGTCCCCATGAGAAGGGCAGTGGCCAGAGCTCTCTTCCAGGCTCGAAGGGTAATTCTTGGAAAAGTCCACTGATTATCCTTCACATAAAGAATGGGTACAATGTATGGGGGGAACCCTTAGATTCGAGAAATATATTTATCAGCACAGGGGACGCCCCCCCCCCGTAATTTTAATAACTCAGGTGGGTCTGTGGCTGGACACCCCAGGGTTGAGCCCACTGGAACTGGTGATGGAAAGACTATGCATTGGATAGGTACGTTGGTTTTACACGTGCTATGGCTGTAGCCAGGGCCATCTTTATTATTGATTGGACCCTGGGCAAACATTTTCTTGGGCCCCCTCTTCCATGCAATTTCGCTCTCCACATGCTCTAATGCCGTGTACACCCGGGCGGATGTAGATGAATGAGAAGATCTGGACAGCCGCACCCTGGGATAAATGGATTAAATCCTTCTTTATTAGTAAAACAGGATCATAAGGTACATGAGACACCACTGGAGTGGTACAGCTCAACAGCTGACGCGTTTCACACTTATACAAAGTGCTTACTCATAGCTCTGAGTAAGCTATGAGTAAGCAGTTTGTATAAGTGTGAAACGCGTCAGCTGTTGAGCTGTACCACTCCAGTGGTGTTTCATGTACCTTATGATCCTGTTTTACTAATAAAGAAGAAATTATTCCATTTATCCCGGTGTGCGGCTGTCCAGATCTTTTCATTCATCTACATTTGTACCAGCAATTGCCAGCACCTGGGGCTCTCTCCCTTCTTCCTGGAGGATGAGGAATTTCAGTTTGGTCTGTCCGGAGCGGTGGTAACTATTTCTGTTTCGTTCTACACACGGGCGGACTTTTCACCCCGGGCTGGTCCGACGGACTGAATCCAGCGGACAATCCGACCGTGTGTGGGCTCCATCGCACCTGCAGCTGACTTTTTCGGTCAAAAATCCGACAGGCTTTAGATCTGGAACATGTTTCAAATTTGTCCGACGGACTCGAGTCCAGTCGAAAAATCTGCCCGTCTGTATGCTAGTCCGAGGGACGAAAACCCACGCTAGGGCAGCTATTGGCTACGGCTATCAACTTCCTTATTTTAGTCCGGTCGCACGTCATCACTTTGGTGTGATCGTTTGTAGACAAGTCCGTTCGTTCAAAAGTCCGTCGGAAGTCCGTCAAAAGTCCGTCGAAAGTCCGTCGGAAAGTCCGTCGGACCAGTCCGGTCGAAAAGTCTGCCCGTTTGTATGAGACATACAACAAATAGCAGATAGACTCAAAATCAGTTTTCTAAATCAGATCAGGCTAGCGATTGCGATCGGGTTGCCAGAGGTTAGAGTGTATCGTTACCGCTCACTGAATGGCTGCTAGAGGTTACAGCACATGACTCTGCTTGTTGATTGGTTGCTAGAGATTACTGTACATCAATACTGCTCACTTATTGATTGTTATGCCGCGTACACAGGGTCGGAATTTTCGGGCCGCAAAAGACCGATGAGATTTTTTTGGCGGAAAATGCGACCGTGTGTATGCTCCATCTGTCTTTTGCTGGCGGAATTCCAGACAGCAAAAGATTGAGAGCATGCTCTCAATTTTTCAGTCGGGAAAAGTTCCTATCCGAAAATGCGAGCGTCTGTGGCAATTCCGACGCACAAAATCCCTACGGAAACAATTCGACGCATGCTCGGAATCATTGAACGCTGTTTTCTCGGCTCGCCGTAGTGTTGTACGTCACCGCATTCTTGACGGTCGTAATTTCAGCGTACTTTTGCGTGACCGCGTGTATGCAAGGCAAACTTGAGCGGAATCCAGTCAGAAAAGCCGTCATATCTTTTTCCGAGGAGAAGTCCGATCGTGTGTACGCGGCATTAGAGGTTACTGGGCATCTATACCACTCACTAATTGGTTGCTGGAGGTTACTGCACATTATTACTGCTCACTGATTGGTTCCTAGAGGTTACTGCATATCCTTACCACCCAATGACGGTTCACATGCACCAAAATTCAGGGTGCTGTGGCACCATGTTATTTTGAAGAAGGGTTCCACCTCCAATTTGCTTACCTTTGCAGAACAGGCTGATGTTCAGCTTAATGACTACAGTTGTGGGCAGGACTTTCAAGCATGCCCCTTTACCTCCCCAGTGGGCAGCATTCAGCAGAAGTGATGGTAGATATGACCTCAGGGGGGACATGATATACATATGATTGTTGCCTCTAATTACATATCAATGCCATGGCCCATGACTATTTACATATTAATGCCGGTTATTTACATGTAAATATAAGGTTTGCAGGCGAGTCATCTATACACGGCAAAAGGGCAGAGCTGGGCAGCAGCATCAGAACTTTACACTGTGATATTGGGACACAGCACGGGACTAAAACTTCAAGGGATAAGGGAATTTAAACTGGGATAGTTGGCAAGTATGAGGCAGCTGCTTTGGGCCCCACAACAATGATGGGGCCCAGGGCAGCTGCCCCTTTTGCCCTGCCTTAAAAACGGTCGTGACTGTAACTATGTAACCCACTGCAAGATACCATAGAAGGGTGGATACCTTTAACATCTTTATTGAAGGGATGATAGGTAAAGCTCAGTTGGAATGTCTTTACATATTTGTAATTTTTCCTCAGCCTTTTCATCGCTACATGTTGTGTCTGCAAATGCTTAATCTGTATGTGTGCGGACGTCTTGGCTTAGTATTGTATATACTAACTTTTGTTACGAGTTTTATTTCCATGATAAAATTCTTTCTGATTTAAAAAAAATATATATGTTTGGTTTGTATATTTAGTTTTCTTTCTTTCTTTTTTTTTTCTATTATTATTTCTGTTTCTATGCTGATGTAAACTATTTTTGTTTATTTATATATACAGTATATATAATTTTATTTTGTGTATACTGTATGTAAATATGGTTTTATTATGTTGTATGTTTGTAAGATTTTGAATAAACAAAAACTTACAAATACTGTGCCAACACCCTTAAAGCATGTGTGAAGTGGCTAATAAAGTCCAGAGGAGATCAACAGCAAAAAAATAGGATGTGAGAAATAAAAACAGGATTTTAGTAAATAAATGGCAGTTGTTTATTATAGAGAGTACTTTAGAAAAATAAATGTCATCCAGTCCGGGTTTACATCTGTTTTTCATGTTAAATGGCTGAAAGGCTGACTGCCGCGTGCCGAGCAGAAAGGATCTGATGGCAGGTTTTGCATTGCGGAGTCTATTGCTGTTGCTGAGTAACTAAATTATTTCATCTGGAAGGGAAGAAAGCTGAGAACTGAGGCAGGCAGTGCTGGAGCCTCCAGGCAATAGAAAAGGGCAGAGGCTGACGCGGCCCACCAGACAGCACCTGTCAATGGAATATCACTTTTTTTTTGGTAGTTTGACCTTTTAACCTCTTCAGTCACAAAATATCATTTTTCTCGCCTTTATCCTCATGTGAAATATATTGGGATGCGGCTGTGCAGAAAAGTAAGGGCTTCCGCAAGCCACCGCAATTATTATAATAAAAACTACATGGGACCCCTGGGCCACTGGGTGTGGACTGCTATTGCAAGGTGTATTCTTGAGTCCTGAATCTCCGCTTGTGAATGTCAAAACACAGCTGTACATTTTCTTTGAGTTAAAGGTACATAAAGGTAAATAAAAAAAGAGGTCCAATGGGACGCGTCTAAGAGGAGCTGGGATTTATGGTACAGGTCTTGTCCCTTCATCAGTCTGAGACTGGACAGTGTAGGGAGAAGTAGTAGATTGATCAGATCATTTCCTTTGGGTTGAGTGTTGAGGAGCACTCGGTACAAACGTTCAAGGAGCTTCAGATTTCAAATTTTTACTGACAAGTCAAATCAATAGAAGCCAACGTGTTTTGGGTGGAAAGCCTCCCCCTTCATCAGAACTAGTGTACGGAGGAGGATTTTCCCCCACAAACACGTTGGCTTCTCTTGATTCGAAGTGTGAATAAAAAATTGGGTTAAAACTTCTGAAGTGTCTTGAACCATTGTCTTGGGCGCTCTTTAACACTCAGCCCAAAGCTTGATATCCACTGTACAACTTCTCTTGAGACTACCAGAGAGACAGCAGCCCAGGACTAGAACAAGGTCTCTCTAAGCTTGATATCCATTGTACAACTTCTCTTGAGACTACCTGAGATACAGCAGCCCAGGACTAGAACAAGATCTCTTTAAGCTTGATATCCATTATACACCTTCTCTTGAGACTACCAGAGAGACAGCAGCCCAGGACTAGAACAAGGTCTCTCTAAGCTTGATATCCATTGTACAACTTCTCTTGAGACTACCTGAGAGAGAGCAGCCCAGGACTAGAACAAGATCTCTTTAAGCTTGATATCCATTATACACCTTCTCTTGAGACTACCAGAGAGACAGCAGCCCAGGACTAGAACAAGGTCTTTCTAAGCTTGATATCCATTATACACCTTCTCTTGAGACTACCAGAGAGACAGCAGCCCAGGACTAGAACAAGATCTCTTTAAGCCTGATATCCATTGTACACCTTCTCTTGAGACTACCAGAGAGACAGCAGCCCAGGACTAGAACAAGGTCTCTCTAAGCTTGATATCCATTGTACACCTTCTCTTGAGACTACCAGAGAGACAGCAGCCCAGGACTAGAACAAGGTATTTCTAAGCTTGATATCTATTATACACCTTCTCTTGAGACTACCAGAGAGACAGCAGCCCAGGACTAGAACAAGGTCTCTCTAAGCTTGATATCCATTGTACACCTTCTCTTGAGACTACCAGAGAGACAGCAGCCCAGGACTAGAACAAGGTATTTCTAAGCTTGATATCCATTATACACCTTCTCTTGAGACTACCAGAGAGACAGCAGCCCAGGACTAGAACAAGGTCTCTCTAAGCTTGATATCCATTGTACACCTTCTCTTGAGACTACCAGAGAGACAGCAGCCCAGGACTAGAACAAGGTATTTCTAAGCTTGATATCCATTGTACACCTTCTCTTGAAATTACCAGAGAGACAGCAGCCCAGGACTAGAACAAGGTCTCTCTAAGCTTGATATCCATTATTCACCTTCTCTTGAGACTACCAGAGAGACAGCAGCCCAGGACTAGAACAAGGTCTCTCTAAGCTTGATATCCATTGTACACCTTCTCTTGAGACTACCAGAGAGAGAGCAGCCCAGGACTAGAACAAGATCTCTTGAAGCTTGATATCCATTGTACACCTTCTCTTGAGACTACCAGAGAGACAGTAGCCCAGGACTAGAACAAGGTCTCTCTAAGCTTGATATCCATTGTACACCTTCTCTTGAGACTACCAGAGAGACAGCAGCCCAGGACTAGAACAAGTTCTCTCTGATCTAATGGAGGTCTCTTTTACGCCTCTTGAGAACCAGTTGTCCTCTATGTCCAAAATGTACTCCTCACTATCCTCTAAAGAATGTCCCTTTTCATTAAGGTGTAGGACTGCAGAGTCTTGACCTGTAGAATCTACTGTTCTATGTTTGGTCATTCATTTGTTAAGACATTGCTTTTACTTAACCAATGTAGAGGTCTCTGTGGTCCTCACTACACTGGACTGTGCAAATACCAAGTTACTTGGCTTGTGTTTGGGTGTTGGGTCTTACAGCATTACAGAACAAGTCCAACTGACTGTAACTAACTATTACTAGCTATATCATGATCTGGTTAAATAGGAACTTTCTCAGAGAGTCTGCCCGCATATTTTTTTTTCTTATTTTCATGTTTTTGGCAGGTTTACTTTTAATCGTGCATAAGCTGTATTTTGGGACCGGAGACGAGCAGAACCAAGTGACAGTTTTGACAGTGAAAGAATACAAGCAAGATGAAAATTTGACAAGATATCTGTGGGAGGGTATGGACAATCTGTTTTCTGGTTGCCAGCGTATCAATTACTTTGCATTAGCTTAGGCAACAGATCAGTTCAAGTCATGCCAACTATTAATTGACCGCTACTTCGCGACAAACAAAATGGAGTTTGACAACATTCAATGAGAAGAACTTGCCTCACTTGCAATTAGCTAGATTGCCGGCGTCGAAGCCATGGCATTGATAAAAAAGAGAGATGACGAGCGGCCAGCTAATCTGACATTTTAAGAGCGAGGGCGAATTAACCTGATTAGAGCCTGTGTTTGGGCAATTAGCTAAAGTGGGAACAGCCATTATCCTACCAGGCCTGAAATGTCAGTGTTAGCTGAACTATGGGGGGCTACAGTCTACACTGCTGTCTACACTTCAAATAGGAGCTCCTCCTGATTAATAAATTGTTGTTTCACAAAAATGAGGCCCACGTAGGAGTAGGCTAATGGTAATTTACATTGTAGACCAAGATGGTCCACAAAGGGTTGACTTCTACCTGCCAATTGGTCAGCTTATATTTGTCAGGAGTGTGTAACGCTCCTGTCCCATGGCAGCTGCTGGTCTCATTCCAGTATAAAGGTTTTGGCTGAGCTGCACTCTCTTGGACTGTAGACAGCCTCTTGGTGGAGACCAAGCATGTTTTAAGCCTGCCAAACCCTTAGTGTCATGCTTGTGATAGTGTTTGCAACATGTGTTTCAAGCTTCCTGTTTACCTGCCTTGTTCCCGTGCCTTGACCTTTACCTTGAGCTCGAATTGGACTTTGGACAACTCTCTGAACTCTGCCTGCCTATTGACCGAATTAACCCTGACTCATCTCTGAACATTGCCTGCCCTGAATCTGAACTGCCTGTAGACCATTCTGTTTGTCTGCCAACCACAAATACCTGTTTGCTGTGCTTAGCTCATGCCTACCCTAGCGTGGCGGCCTGGCACTTTAGTATTGTGTATAAGACCTGGGGCAACCGAGTACCGTTAGGCCTGCTTGCCTTAAGGGAAAGAGGGCTGCTATAGTTGAAGAACACAAAGCCAACTAAAGTGCCTGACAACCTATGCTAGAAGTAGGCGTGACAATATTACCAAGTTTGGGGGACCCTACGGGTGACAGCTGACTGACAGGCAGGACAAATGTAATAGCAGTTGAAGTTCTTCAGAGCAAAACAGCAGACAGTAGCAGAGTCAGCAGGGTTATAGTGGATCGGGCATAGACAAACCAATCCTAAACAGAGTCCAGATTTCAGAGAGGTGGGCAGACCAATGACTGACAATAGAGGCAGGATAAACACACAAGCTGAGTACAAACAGGCAAACAATTCACAGGAGTAATCCAGGACAGCAACTGATAGAAGTCAAACAGATCAGAATCCATGGCATGAGCAAAAAGACGAAACTGTTGATTGGGGGTGAGCAGGGTGCAGCGTGGTGTGTCAGTGAATAGGTATTACGCAGAGGCCAAAGTCAACAGTATATTCACAGGAAATTCCAACACGGTACCACCAAGCCCTGTGGCTAGACCCAGCCGTCCGAAGCCACTTACAGAATCTACAGCAAATAGCTTTCACTTCAGAGGATGCCATCAGCTTCTGCAATGGGGAGTGGGAATGCAGCCTGGCCGGTCCCCACCCAACTGGAAGGCTACTCCAAGCAGAGGATAGGTGTAGTCCCTAAGCTGTCCCTACTCCTCCGGAACCTCTCCCTAGCTCTAAGCACTTTCCCTAACAGATGGGCAACCTGCCCCTACACTCAACACTCGCAAAATGCACGCCATTTCCGGGAGCCAGTTTCCTAAATAGAGGGGTTTTGTGGGGCAGTGGTTAAGTTCCAGGACCTATTGTTTGAGAAAAAAAGCCCTGCATAAAACAGACAACCAATTTGTGAATCTCATGAGTATGGAGCCTATCAATTCCCTGAAGTTGAATGATAATGGAGACACTGTTATGGACAGTTATATGTACTTGGTAGTCATTATGTTATTGAAGAAGCAATGTTGACTAGGGATCGAGCAGTTAACCTTCTAAAGAGTAGACATCCATATTGTGCTCTAAACCAGCAAACAGCCTCTTGGTTTACTAGGACAATGTGTCCGAAGGAACAGCCACTCATTACAGCAATGTTTATGAATATGCAATGTGCTCTTCTAAAGGGTGATAACAGCACTGTAAATACTATTAGGTCAACTGGAAAAGCATCCACTTTGTGGACTAAACCAATATTGGGACATATACAACCGTCCTATGGTAATATCACTGTGGTGACTTTTTTTCAGTATAAGCAGATGGACTACTATTCAAGGGCAAAGGCCTCTGATTAATCAGGGTAATATCTCTTAACAAAGAGTTACTTCTTAATAGAAAGGCAGTCATTTTGTGGACTGAACCGAAGTCCAAACTATACAACCTCCCTACCATTATGGCAATATCACTATGGTGACTGTGGTTCAAGTAAGCAGATATTTGTGGTCGGGACTAGAGGCAAATGGCTTTAGTTCTTCAGGGTGATATCTTTGAAGGAAGAGTCAGCTTCTAATGGAAGAGGAATCCATTTTATTGATTGAACCAGCCAGATCATAGGCGACCAGAGATGGATTAGGGCAGAATGAGGCCCTAGGTAAGGTTGCCCCACCTTGAGAAGCCATCTCATGTGTTTGTGCTGGCATAGCCTGATCAGACACCAATGGCCTGATCCTTCTCCCCCTGTGAAGTGAAATATAGGTGCACAACTTTGACCACTGGTCTTTGGTTTGCTGCAAGAGTAGGCAGGATAGAGCGTTGCCCTCTGGATATCCACTTGGCCCTAAACTCCTGCCTAGACTTTCTTGAGCATCCTTTTTGCAACCTTTTTAACGCAGAGGAACCCTAGAATGACTTTTTGGTCTCAGGGAATCCCTGATAAAAATTACTATATCTACAGTTGATGATACATTAGTGTGATGGTCAGTGGGAAGAATGCTTCTTACACTTGTGGTCATTGGGTAGAATTACCCCCTTACAGCTAAAAATATTAATGGTGTTAGTGGGAACTTATCTGGGAGGCAGAAATTGCTCATTGCGCCAAGAACCTCTGGAGGAACCCTAGGTTTGCATGGAACCCTGGTTGAGAAATCCTGTTCTTGAGGATGATCGGGTTCTCTCCTAATGATCTTTTATATAAAAAGGCAGCCAACAACCTTTCTCCACCAGGATTCCATGGAACCCTAGTGTTCCTTCACAGGGCTTCCTTGGGCAAGTAGCAATTTCTGCCTCTCAGATAAGGTCCCACTAACACCCAACGGAAAAAGGCAACCAATATTTAAAACAGACTTTCTCAGCCAGGATTCCTCCAGAGGTTGGTAGGGGATTCTTGAGCAAGGAGCAATTTCTGCCTCTTAGATAAGTCATCATTGACTTCAACGATCTTTTTTGCTATCTACAAGGAGTGATTCTTCCCAATGACCACAAATGTAAGAAGCCTCCTTTCCAGTGACCATCACCCTAATCTACAGTGAGCTGTAGGTTAAGTAATTATTGGCATGGGTTCCCTGAGACTGGAACATTATTTCAAGGGTTCCTCCATGTTAAAAAGATTAAGAAAGGCTGGCTTAGAAGAACCTACTAAAATAGTGAATTAGAAGTTCTTGATGCTACTGGTTGACCAGAAAAGCCATTTTCCTAAAGGAAAATGCCCCATTTATAAAACATTTATAAAACATTTGGGAGAGACCATGCAACTTTTATGCATTTATTTCAGTAGTATGCATATTTTTTTCTGATATCTGAATTATTAATAACACAGCAGTAGGTGCTATTTACTATACTACAAGCAACTCTCTTCATGTGAGAGTGTTATAAATAAGCCCCCTCGCTGTTTTACTAACCGGAAACACGACGAGATAAGATCTTTCAATCTAACATATCAGAGTAATGTTATCATCTCCTGGGTGAAATATGAGTCTTGTATCAGAGTGCTAATGCATTGATAGGAAGTACTCACTGAGAAGGTCTCATGGGCTTCCACCATAATGGCATTATATTCCGAGGTACACTAATGTGAAAGGAAGAAAGTGGGTCCTGTAACCTGAGCCTCCTATAACCATAGAGTTCTGATGTCTGGTTTTCATTACCAGCAGGAATCGGACTCACACATTAGGCTTGCTTTAGGGAAATATGATGTGCTACGTCTTATGAGCTTCTTGGCTCATTCAGATTAACCACCTGGTGTCTGCGATCTGTAGGTTGGCACACCTCTCTGTGGCATCAGGATATAAATCTACTTTGCACAACTGAGATAGGAGCACTCACCTGTGCACGCTCCTAGTTCTCTAATCATTCTGTCACTGACAGCCACAGGCTTACCAATCATAGTGAACTCATGACAGCCAATCACGGTGGTCCCTGAAAGTATGACTACAGGTGGTACTGTGCCTCTTTCTTTCTCTCTATCCCTCTATCTCTCTCTCTCCCCCTCTCTCTTCTCTGTCCTCCTTCTCTCTCTCCCTCCCCCCTCTCACTCTCCCTCCCTCTATCTCTCTCTCTTGCCCCTCTCTCTCCCTCCTCCCTCTCATTCTCTCTCCCCCCCTTCTCTCTACCCCATCTCTCTCTCTCTCTCTCTCTCTCTCCCTCTCCCCCCTCTCTCTTTCTCTCTAGTCCCCCCCCTCTCTCCCCCTCTTCTCTCTTTCTCTCTTTCTCTCCCTTTTTTCCTTCTCTCTCTCCCCCCTTCTTTATCCTTTCTCTTGCTTTCTCTCTCCCCTTTTCTCTGTATCTACCTCTTTTACCTTCTTTCTTTTTCTCTCTCTACCCCCTCTTCTCTCTTCTTCTTTTCTTTCTTTCTTTCTTTCTTTCTTTCTTTCTTTCTTCTTTCTTTCTTTCTTTCTTTCTTTCTTTCTTTCTTTCTTTCCTTTCTTTCTTTCTTTCTTTCTCCTCTCCCTTCTCTCTCTCCCCTCTCTCTCTTTATCACTTCCTTTCCTTTCCTTTCCCTTCCTTCCTTTCCCTTCCTTCCTTCCTTCCTTCCTTCCTTCCTTCCTTCCTTCCTTCCTTCCTTCCTTTCCTTTCCTTCATTTCCTGCCTCCCTCCCTTCCTTCCTTCCTTCCTTCCTTCCTTCCTTCCTTCCTTCCTTCCTTCCTTCCTTCCTCCCTCCCTTTCTTTCTCCATCCCCCTTCCTTCCTTCCTTCCTTCCTTCCTTCCTTCCTTCCTTCCTTCCTTCCTTCCTTCCTTCCTTCCTTCCTTCCTTCCTTCCTTCCTCCTCCCTCCTTCTCCCCCCCTTCTCTCTCTCTCTCTCTCCCCTCACTCTCTCTTTATCACCCCCCTTCCTTTCCTTTCCTTTCCTTTCCTTTCCTTTCCTTTCCTTTCCTTCCTTCCTTCCTTCCTTCCTTCCTTCCTTCCTTCCTTCCTTCCTTCCTTCCTGCCTTCCTTCCTTCCTTCCTTTCCTTTCCTTTCCTCTCCTTTCCTTTCCTTTCTTCCTCTTTCTTTCCTTTCCTTCATTTCCTGCCTGCCTCCCTCCCTTCCTTTCTTTCTCCCTCTCTCCTTCCTTCCTTCCTTCCTTCCTTCCTTCCTTCCTTCCTTCCTTCCTTCCTTCCTTCCTTCCTTCCTTCCTTCCTTCCTTCCTTCCTTCCTTTCTCCTCTCCTCTCTCCCCTTCTCTCCCTCTCTCTTCCCTCCCCCTCTCTCTCTGTCTCTTCTCTCTCTCTCCCTATTTTTCTTCTTCTCTCTCTCCCTTCTCTCCCCCTCCCTTACCCTCTCGCCCCCCCCTTCTCTCTCTCTCCTCTCTCTCTCTCCCCCCTCTCTCTCTTTATCTTCCCCCTCTCTCTCCCCCTCCCCCTCTCTCTCTCACCCCCCTTCTCTCCCTACAATGTTAAAAGCAGTTTGCAAAGACAAGTGACCACCATAGTATTTATGGGCTCTGACACCATAAGGATAACGGTTGACCTGTTTTAGCAGCCCAGGCAATGCTATAGGCTTGTCCCAACCCCTGTGCTTGCTATGTTTTCTGGTCAGCTTGGCCTGGTACGGGAAGTGGAAAAAGAGTCTACTGGCAGGATCAACACTATAATAGAACTTTATCACAAGGGGGGGGGCTCAGAAAACCCCAAAATGTTGTGTTAAAGCTATAGACATTCAGCATCATATATGTCAATTTTTATTTTGCCCATAGGTCCAATTTCTTCCGGGTCACAGTGGCCTAGCTCAGCATCTACAGGCAAGAAGCAGGTCAGGACCGGCAATGATGTTTGCTACAAACCCGTCCAACATATAAACGACTCAGAAAAAATCGTTTTTTTATTCTTCTCAAAGATGGAATTTCACTTTAACCAATATATAAGCAGACCTGGAATTGTATCAAGCACTTAGATTTGTATACTGGTAGAACGGCAGCTGCAGAGTAATTACAACGCACACCAGTCAATACGCAGTACTTACAACGCGTTCCCTTCCAGAAGCAAACACATTTTATTTTTTTCAAGGTGCCAAATCCTACACCGCAATTCACGGAGTACATCAATCACCGGCGCTGTGCATGACGCTGAGTAATCCAGAAAATTACACCCAATTCTATGCAGACCGCTAAGTGCTTAGGAGAGGATTCTGAATAAAATATTAAAGTGTGGGGTGCAAAAACTCCGGGAGGTAAAGTCTCCATTAAGGTACAATTATCAAACAATGGCCTGAAAGTGATAGGAGTAGCCAAAAATTGGGGAGGGGGGGGGAGCCGGGTCCTCTTTCAAATGCGAACCTAAAGGTATCTTCTTTCCAATAAAAAGCAAACAGATTTATTCCCGGTTTTCATGTCATCACTCACTCTAATCTAGGGAGCGTCCCCTGTGTTAGACCGACAGCACTGGGGGAAAAAAGCAACAAAGTCTTGCTCCTGGCTCTGCTGTCCCTTCCCCCCTCAGCTCTGTTGTACAGGTGTTTAAAGAAGGTCAATATAAAGGTAAATGAATGTACTTATACCGGCTGGTTTTCAAAAATACACATAAATGCAACAGCAAAAATCTGTCTTCTCAAGATCTGCCCGGAGTCCTGCTTTAAACACAATCATTTCATCGATCATCTCATGTATACGTCTAGGAGTATCGGAGATTGGAGTCTGATTAGAGAGAAATAACAAGAATGGAAATAAAGTCCAATGTCTGTAGATTGTGACATCATCAATCGAATCCTTCAGAGTCCCTACTACCAGCGACAACCCTTCCCCCACCCCCCTCCCCCCCGCTCCTCATTCGCCTCATTTATTGGGGTCACCCAAGGATTCCACCTTCAATCAGCTATAAACGGTAAATTCGATGAATTGTCCACATGAAGACTCTCCTGGTGGAGAACTTTATCCCAAATTAAATTCACTAGAAGACGATTGCCGCCCTCCGGAGAGACCGCCCACTGCGACCACCCGCGTCATTATCGGATAAATCCAATCAATATGGCGGATTCTGAACTCTTCACCAAATACAACTCAATCTTATTACATCAATTTTTCTTTCTACCTTCCCCTTTCCTTTCCTTTCCTTTCCCTTTCCTTTCCTTCCTTCCTTCCTGCCTGCCTTCCTTCCTTCCTTCCTTCCTTCCTTCTTGTCTTCCTTCCTTCCTTCCCTTCCTCTCTTTTTCCTTCCTTCCTTCCTTCCTTCCTTCCTTCCTTCCTTCCTTCCTTCCTTCCTTCCTTCCTTCCTTCCTTCCTTCTTCCTTCCTTCCTTCCTTCCTTCCTCTTTCCTTTCCTTTCCTTTCCTTTCCTTTCCTTCCTTCCTTCCTGTCTTCCATCCTTCCCTCCCTTCTTTTATCTTTTCCTTCCTTCCTTCCTTCCTTCCTTCCTTTCCTTCCTTCCTTCCTTCCTTCCTTCCTTCCTTCCTTCCTTCCTTCCTTCCTTCCTTCCTTCCTTCCTTCCTTCCTTCCTTCCTTCCTTCCTTCCTTTTTCTTTCCTTTCCTTTCTTCCTTTCTTCCTTCCTTCCTTCCTTCCCCTTTCCTTTCCATTCCTTTCCTTTCCTTTCCTTTCCTTTCCTTTCCTTTCCTTTCCTTTCCTTCCTTCCTCCCTCCCCCTTCCTTTCTATCTATCTTCCATTCAATTCAAATAAGCTTTATTGGAGGGACCAAATACATTGTAGCATTGTCAATGACTTTGTATGGGCATTGATGGGCAGATTTGGGGGTGGGGGGCTAATGGGCAGCATAAAGGGGAATGGGGGTCCCTCTTGGTCTGTGTCACATATTGGGCAGCAATTTTCACCATTGACTCCTCTTCTCCAAGTAGAATTTGGAGTTTCCTCTTCTCTTCTATTCCTTCTTTCTTTCTTTTCTTCCACCCTCCTTCCCGTCCTTTCTTTCCTCCCTCCCCCTCCCCCGCCTTCTTTTCTTCCTCCCCCTCCCTTCCTTTCTTTCCTCCCTCCCCCCTCCCTTCTTTTATTTCCTTCTTTCCTTCCTCTCTCCTTCCCTTCCTTTCTTCCTCCCCCCTCCCTTCCCTTCTTCCTTCCTCCCTCTCTTTCTCTCTCTTTCTTTTTCTTTCCTTTTCTCTTTCCCCCTCTTTCTTTCTTTCTTTCTTTCTTTCTTTCTTTCTTGTTCCTGATCATTACCAGTTACTGGGAGCTGTCTGTTACAGCTCAGTCACCATGCCAGGAGAACTCAGTAAGAAACCTCAGGCTCTCATGGATGCACATTTGCAGCGCGATGGCGTTAAAGCCCACCCTCTTTGCCGCCACACTTTTGCCGGTCCTGCAATCTTCCAATCATTACCAGGGACAAGGACCTGTCTATGGCAGCTCAGTCCCTGTGCTGGGACCCTCAGTGAGAAACCCAAGACGCCCAATGACGCACGTGTTATTTGTCGTTACAGCTGTCACGTGATCAGGGGGGTGGCCCCACCGGCTATCAGTCATCAGTGGGGACCAAGAGCTGTCTTAGTTGTGGGGAGCGCCCAGTAATGCACATGCGTGGCGTGCGGGCATTAAAGCCCACCCTTTTGCCGCTGCACCTGAGCGTTACATGGGCAGCAAGAAGTGCACAGCTAACCAACAACTGCACCCCAAAAAAAATGACTACAAAGAACACAAAGTGAAACAAACTAAACTACCAGAAATACGCACCTTCTGAAATAAATAAATAAATACTAACATTTTTTATTTATTTATTTTTTTCCTCCGTAACTCAGCGAAGGAACTGAATCGCGGCTCCTGTAAAAATCATTTTTTTTTCCCCGAAATGACTCAGCTGGTCGGTATTGACCAGCGATAGCGGCAGAGGAAGGAGGAAGCCACTCAGAATGGAGCCGGCAGCAGCGGGCGGCTCTCGTACAGTCAGGGCAGTAGTTATCCGAAAGCTATAAACCCCCTTATTTTCCCTCCTAAACGCCTCCCAGTTCTGCGCCTTTGTATCAACTCGAATCCCTCGGCAAAGAAGTCACCTACCCGGTGATTATAACTAAGTATTCTCCCAACGATGGCGCCATTGATGGGAAGTTATCCAACGCTAAATACATCTCTCTCTCTCCATCTCTCACCATCTCTCACCTTCACGATAAACGCCTACGTGTTAAAGAACGTCTGAGGGATCTCTAGTCCTTGTTTTGTATATCAAGTGGGTTTGTTAGACTTCTGTCCTTCACTAGGCTGGTGGTCCTACGATGTCCGGGAACTTCACCAGAACCATCAACATTCTGCAGCTCATGAACCCAACCAGAACCTGCTAGAGGGACAATCCACCCAAAAATGAAGGTGTCAGATTTGGGTAGAAGCCGACAGTATCTCCTTAGTGAGGTCCCAGGTCTACCCAAACACAGTTCCCACCGTCCCTGCCAGATCTTTATATTCCAGGTAGGATCTTGGAGCACATAAAGGTGGGTGGGGGACACCCAAAGCAGGTGGACAGGAAAACAGTTGGGAATTACGCAAAGGGAAACCCCAAATGGAAGAATCCAAAATGTATAAGACCGGGGGGGGGGGGTTGGGGCTGACTCCACCTATAACTAAAATATCATTTTGGGGTGGTTCCGCCCTTTAAGTTCCACAGCTGCAGCGTGGCCTGTCTGTTTAAGACTCAAAGGACTCGCAGCCCATTCAGTCATTACAGTAATAGATTTCCAAGCGAGTCTTTCGGGGTCAGGGAAAGAATGTGACAGCGTACTGTCGCGTTCTTTACGGGCGCAGTCATTTAAGGACCCAGTAAATACTCCCGGGGGACGTGGCGTGAATTAAATAAGGACCAGTGGGTGTCTACTCTGTTTCACTTTGCCTTACAATACTGTGATCTCACTTGGCCTTTTTTTTTTTTTTTAACCTGTCGCGCCGCGTTCGTAAACTCTGTTCTCTTTTGGTCTATGGCCAAAAATTACATAAAAAAAATAAAAAAATAAAAAGCACTATTTTATTTATAATTAACTATCATACATAATAAAATGATTAAAAAAATATATAAATAAATAAATAATATAAAATAAATAAATACATAAATAAATATTTTAAAAATAAGTCTAAAAATTATAAAAATATATAGAAAAAAATATAAAAAGAAAAAAATATAAATATAAAAACAAAATTGTATGTGTGTGTATATATATATATATATATATATATATATATATATATATAAATAATAAATACATCATGAATACGTAAAAAAAAAAAAATATATATATATATATATATATATATATATATATATATATGTATATATATATATAAAATATATTATACATTATATAATATATAATGATATGTGTACACAAAAATGCATGTAAAAAAATTGATCGAAAATAAATATGTTATACTGCGTTTATATAGATATATTAATAAATAATAAATATATATTTATAAAAACAAATTTATGGAAAAAAAAAAAAAAAAAAAATATATATATATATATATATATATATATATATATATATATATATATATATATATATATATACATATTAATAATAAATATAAAATAAAATATAAAATATATAATGATATGTGTAGAAAAAAAAATGTAAAAAAATTGATCAAAAATAAATAATAATATCTATAATAAATATATAAATAAATAATAAATATATATTTATAAAAAATAAATAAATATAAAAGTCAATATAAATATATTATACATAATGATATATATAATTAAAAAAAAATAGATAAAATACATAAAAAAATAAATATATTCTGTATATTATATATGTTTAGAGAAATGGTGGTATTAAAACAGGAGGCATGCTGGAACTTGCTGGAACTTGTAGTGCTCCAGCAGCTCAAAGGGTCCGTCCATTGCCCGCCCTTGGATCCTAAGCCTTAGCAGCCCCCCCCCCCCCCCCCAACGCTCATCACCAAGGTACCCATGTCTACCCAACAAAGGAGGCAGAATTTTAAAAAAATGAAAAAACTAAGCAGAGTTTAGCAGTCACCCTACAAGCAGGTCACCAGTCCTTGGTCATGGCAGACACCAGTAAAACTTTTACTCTCCGCCAGCGTGCACCCCTGAAAAATACAGCTTCACCCTCAAGGTGACACCAGCCTGGAAGTCACAGAGTAGCCAAAGCATGGGGGGGGGGGGGGGCTTGTTTAGCAGATAATCTCTTGGTGTAGATTTTGGGGGGGGGTATGGGGGTGCTCACAAGCGGGGATCATTCAGCACTACGTTGATTCCAGGGAATGGTGGTGGGAGAGGGTGAAATCTCCAGTCCTGACTGACAGCAGCAGCTGTGCTGCTCTGCTACAGAAGACAGTTGACTTGTTTGTGCTGGAAGAAGCTGATACAATGTATAGGGGTTCAGGGGTTCCCTTATTATTATTATTTTTTTTGTTGCTGCAATAAGGGGGGGGGGGGGTGCAATCTCATGAACAGCAAAAACAAAAAAAGCAAATATTCTACTTTGTATCATAGCAATAAAAAATAGACACATCAGACTCCTCCAGGGTCCATCTGATTGAAGCCAAACGCAAACTTCTGCATGTTAATAATAAGCGTCCTTGCAATCCAACAGGCTTGTGGGGGGGTGGGGGGGTCCCACGGCAGGCGAATCCGGGACCAGATGTCACCCCCTTTTGTGATAGTCCAAGTTGCTCCCAGACTAGGGGATTCCGCTGCAATCCTTGTGGAGGAAGAAGAAGAAGAGGAGGAGGAGGGGTGGGGGGGCAACACACAAATGAGGGTGGGGTGGTGGTCACCAGAAAAGCAGCACCCCCCCCCCTCTTTACCTAAAAAAAAATCCATCCAAGTTGGGTCCCCCCCTTTTTTTTTTTTTTGATTCTCTATCCTCACCTGCCTTTGCAGGAAGACAGGCTGCTGGCATCAGAAAGCAATTTGCAATCACACAAAATATATATAAAGCGGCATAAAAAATAATAAAAAGGTAGAAAAGGGGGGATAGTGGGGGGCTTACCTGGGACAGCAGCAGCAGCAGGGAGAGGCTGATGTGGGGTTTGGGGTCCATGGTGGCCGGGCTGCTGGGGCAATAGATGCTTTTTTCATTCATGCACTGAGGCTGCACTGTGCATATTTGCAGTGTGAAACAGCCTTTGAGAAGACGAAGCTTGGCGTTGAGAGCGAGCCAACTTCCCAAATAGATCAGCAGCATCATCACTAAAGCATTGGATGGGAGCTGCTCGCCGGAGCCAATGGCTGCACAAGGTGCATTTCATCACTCATCGGACCCCCGGTCCATGGAGCTGGCTAGACGCCTCCGGGCAACACACGCCGCCTCTTCCACCACACACTAAGCACCCTTTTTTTTTTTTTTAATGCAGTTTTTTCTTTTTGTGTGTGTTTTAAATGCTTTTGCAATTTTTGCATTTTTTTTTTTTTAATGCAGCAAAAAAAAAAAAAAAAAAAAAAGGTGGTCTACCCTTCTTGAAATTAATTTTTTTCTTTTTTAAAGCAGCAAATAAAAAATAAAAAAAGGGTGGACTGGAAATTGCATTTTTTTTTAAAGCAGCAAATTAAAAAAAAAAAAAAAAAGGTGGTCTCCCCTTCTGAAAATTACATTTTTAATTTTTTTTAAGCAGCAAAAAAAATAAAATAAAAACAGTGGTCTCCCCTTCTGGAAATGCAGGTTGCCTGGCTGTCATGTGGATCCGTTGGCTTTGAGTACCTGGCCCAATGCAGTTTTTTAGTGTTTTAAATGCTTTTGCAATTTTTGCTTTTTTTTTTTTTTTTAATGCAGAAAAAAAAGAGGTCTACCCTTCTGGAAATTGCAATTTTTTTCTTCTTTTTTTTTTTAATGCAGCAAAAAAAAAAAAATACATAAAAAATGGTTGTCTACCCTTCTGGAAATTTGAAGTTTTTTTTTTTATTTTTTTTTTAAGCAGCAAATATAAAATTAAATTAAAAAAAAGGTGGTCTTCCCTTCTTCAAATGCTAGTTGCCTGGCTGTCATGTGGATCCGTTGGCTTTGAGTACCTGGCCCCATGCAGTTTTTTAGTGTTTTAAATGCTTTAGCAATTTTTGCTTTTTTTTTTTTAATGCAGAAAAAAAAAGAGGTCTACCCTTCTGGAAATTGCAATTTTTTTTTTCTTTTTTTTTTTTTAATGCAGCAAAAAAAAATTTTAAATACATAAAAAAGTGTTGTCTACCCTTCTAGAAATTTCATTTTTATTTTTTTAAGCAGCAAGTAAAAAAATTTTAAAAAAAAAGGGTGGTCTTCCCTTCTTCAAATGCTAGTTGCCTGGCTGTCATGTGGATCCGTCGGCTTTTAGTACCTGGCCCGATGCAGTTTTTAGTGTTTTAAATGCTTTGTGATTTTTGAAATTTTTTTTTTAATGCAGCAAAAAAAAAGGTGGTCTACCCTTCTGGAAATTGCATTTTTTTTTAAGCAGCAAATAAAAAAAATAAATAAATAAAGGGTTGTCTCCCCTTCTGGAAATGCTTGTTGCCTGGCTGTCATGTGGATCCGTCGGCTTTGATTACCCGGCCTGATGCAGTTTTTAGTGTTTTAAATGCTTTGCGATTTTTGCAATTTTTTTTTAATGCAGCAAAAAAAAAAAAAAAGGTGGTCTACCCTTCTTGAAATTGCAATTTTTTTTTTAAGCAGCAAATAAAAAATAAATAAAAAAGAGGGGTCTCCCCTATTGGAAATGCAGGTTGCCTGGCTGCCATGTGATTCCGTTGGCTTTGGTAGGCTGGGATTTTCTATGGCGATCTTGTCACACTGCCTGCATGCTTGTTTAACCCTTTCCCTTTTGCATAAGCATCCCTTGAAAAAAGAACTGACCACCGGGGGAGGTTGGGAAAGATTGGCCAATTGTGATTGGCTGTCACAGTGATCACATGATCTGGAGTCGGCCCCATTGGTTTATTAGCGGGGACCAAGAGCTGTCTATCACACTTTGGTCTCTATGCTGGGAGCGCACAATGAGCACGCTCTCGGGACAGAGATGCGAATAATCCCCATAATGTGTCTAAAATGTGTATTTCCTATGATCATCAGCTCCATCTAGTGGTTAAAATGCGGAATATTCACGAAATTTTCATATGATCATCAGCTCCATCTAGTGGTCATACTGCAGTATATTCCTGAACTTTCCGATGATCATCAGCTCCATCTAGTGGTCATACTGCGGTATATTTGCTATGATCATCAGCTCCATCTAGTGGTCATACTGTGGTATATTCCTGACATTTTCTTTGATCATCAGCTCCATCTAGTGGCCATAAGATGGTATTTTCCTGAAACCCCCCAAATATTTCTTGAGAATGGCAACGTCATCAAGAGGCCATATTGTGGCATTTTCCTGCAACACTGCTCTCAGGAAACTACTGAATTATATTCACTAGATGGCGCTGCCACACATAGAAAATATACACATTCGATACATTATGGTGTTTAACATTATGAGGAATTCGCACAAAGAATTCGCTAATAAATAGACCCCAAAGTACTGAAGCAAGAGGATAAACATGATAAACATGACACTCAGGAATCTGTACTGCCGCAGTGGGAAGTAGTAATGGCATTCCTTGGAAAGGTCCATTTGGGAGGCAACGTCAATGCACTGAGCTGGTAAGAGCTCCCCCTAGTGTCCACTCTATATTTCAAATCTATGTCCAATCACATATTTGGAAAGACTGGGGAAGGGTTAGAACCTCCAATCATGATTTTCTTGCCTGCAGGAAGGGAGGGAGCAGGGATGATCTCATCAATGGGCTGTTGCTTTTTCATTGTCCAATCACAGGCTGGGAGGGCGTGTCCTAGACCAAAGTTTTTTTTTTGGTGTAGCTGCAGTGTGGTCTGGGGGTGGTCTAGGACCCGGATCACGAGATCGAAGAACAGAATGACAATGTCTGGATCAGATTTAACTCTATACATCTATGGAGCATTTTGTTGTAAATCTGAGTCCCAGTTTAAACACTGAGCTGATGACAGCTCCCCCTAGTGTGCGTTCTACAGATCTAGAATTCAAACCTCTATCCAGCCATGTTTTGGAAAGACTGGGGAACAGTGACGGCCGGTGCTCAAAATTTTTGGGGGGGCGCAAACAAACTGAAAAATTCTGAAAAAAACATAAATTGCAGCCTCACTGTGCCCATCAAACGCCACCACTGTGCCCATCAAATGCAGCCTCACTGTGCCCATCAAATGCCACCACTGTGCCCATCAAATGCAGCCTCACTGTGCCCATCAAACGCAGCCTCACTGTGCCCATCAAATGCCACCACTGTGCCCATCAAACGCAGCCTCACTGTGCCCATTAAACGCAGCCACTGTGTCCATCAAACACAGCTACTGTGCCCATCAAACACAGCCACTGTGCCCATCAAACGCAGCCACTGTGTCCATCAAACACAGCTACTGTGCCCATCAAACACAGCCACTGTGCCCATCAAACGCAGCCTCACTGTGCCCATCAAACACAGCCACTGTGCCCATCAAACACAGCCTCACTGTGCCATCAAACACAGCCACTGTGCCCATCAAACGCAGCCTTACTGTGCCCATCAAACACAGCCTCACTGTGCCCATCAAACGCAGCCTCACTGTGCCCATCAAACACAGCCACTGTGCCCATCAAACGCAGCCTCACTGTGCCCATCAAACAAAGCCAATGTGCCCATCAAACGCAGCCACTGTGCCCATCAAACGCAGCCTCACTGTGCCCATCAAACACAGCCACTGTGCCCATGAAACGCAGCCTCACTGTGCCCATGAAACGCAGCCACTGTGCCCATCAAACGCAGCCTCACTGTGCCCATCAAACGCAGCCACTGTGCCCATCAAACACAGCCTCACTGTGCCATCAAACACAGCCACTGTGCCCATCAAACGCAGCCTTACTGTGCCCATCAAACACAGCCTCACTGTGCCCATCAAACGCAGCCTCACTGTGCCCATCAAACACAGCCACTGTGCCCATCAAACGCAGCCTCACTGTGCCCATAAAACAAAGCCAATGTGCCCATCAAACGCAGCCACTGTGCCCATCAAACGCAGCCTCACTGTGCCCATCAAACACAGCCACTGTGCCCATGAAACGCAGCCTCACTGTGCCCATGAAACGCAGCCACTGTGCCCATCAAACGCAGCCTCACTGTGCCCATCAAACGCAGCCACTGTGCCCATCAAACGCAGCCTCACTGTGCCCATCAAACACAGCCACTGTGCCCATCAAACGCAGCCTCACTGTGCCCATCAAACACAGCCACTGTGCCCAAACGCAGCCACTGTGCCCATCAAACGCAGCCTCACTGTGCCCATCAAACACAGCCACTGTGCCCATCAAACGCAGCCTCACTGTGCCCATCAAACGCAGCCACTGTGCCCATCAAATGCAGCATCACTGTGCCCATCAAACACAGCCACTGTGCCCATCAAACGCAGCCTCACTGTGCCCATCAAACACAGCCACTGTGCCCATCAAACGCAGCCTCACTTTGCCCATCAAACACAGCCACTGTGCCCATCAAACGCAGCCACTGTGCCCATCAAACGCAGCCTCACTGTGCCCATCAAACACAGCCACTGTGCCCATCAAACGCAGCCTCACTGTGCCCATCAAACGCAGCCACTGTTCCCCTTAAAACGCAGCCTCACTGTGCCCATCAAACGCAGCCTCACTGTGCCCATCAAACACAGCCACTGTGCCCATCAAACGCAGCCTCACTGTGCCCATCAAACACAGCCACTGTGACCATCAAACGCAGCCACTGTGCCCATCCAACACAGCCTCACTGTGCCCATCAAACACAGCCACTGTGCCCATCAAATGCTGCCACTGTGCCATCAAATGCTCCCACTGTGCCCATCAAATGCTGCCACTGTGCCCATCGAATGTAGCCACTGTGCCCATCAAATGCTGCCACTGTGCCCATCAAATGCTGCCACTGTGCCCATCGAATGTAGCCACTGTGCCCATCAAATGCTGCCACTGTGCCATCAAATGCTCCCACTGTGCCCATCAAATGCTGCCACTGTGCCCATCGAATGTAGCCACTGTGCCCATCAAATGCTGCCACTGTGCCCATCAAATGCTGCCACTGTGCCCATCGAATGTAGCCACTGTGCCCATCAAATGCTGCCACTGTGCCCATCAAATGCTGCCACTGTGCCATCAAATGCTCCCACTGTGCCCATCGAATGCTGCCACTGTGCCTCCCGCCCACTCGCCGTCTGCCCGGCACTTACCCTGTCTCGGTGGGGCAGCGGGTGACAGCAGTGAGCGGTGTCCTCCGTGCTCCTCCATGTCCTCTATGTCTTCTCCCGTCCTCCCCTATGATTGGACGCCTGTTAGGCGCCCAATCACAGCGCCTATCGTTCCAGCCAATCAGGTGAAGGGTAAAAGACCCGAGCACCTGATTGGCGGAGAGGCAGTTCAGTGTTAGGAAATCATTTGCTTTTCTAACACACCTGGGTGAACTGCGAGCACCTATGGCTCTAATCAGGTGCTTCAAAAACTACCTCCCCCCTGTAATTCAGGCGACCGAAAAGGGGGTGGCAGCGGCGGCCATGGATAGATTCAGGCAATGCATAAATGTATCTATTGGTCATAGAGGGGGTGGCAGGAGAGAGCGGGCGGTGCCAGTGCGCCCACTGCTGGGGAAGGGTCCCTATCATGATTTGCATGATCTTATCAATGTGCTGCTGCTTCTTCATTGTCCAATCACAAGCTGGAGGGGGCGTGTCCTAGACCAGACTTTATCCTGTAACTGCAGTGTGGTCTTCGGGAGGTCTAGGACACGGATCACATGATTGGTGAACAGAATGACAATTTGTGGGTCAGACTGAACTCTATACATCTATGTAGAAATCCGAGGCAAAGACAATGCTAGACGTGCAATTTGTTTAGTTCCTAATTCGTTTTTTAATGAATGTCGACAAATTTGTAAATTCATCCGACGAAAAAACCCGTTTAACAAATCTTTCCGAATATTCGTAAATTCCAAATATTCGAGATCTCGTGATTCCGAAAAATACGTAAATTCGAAATTCGAAAATCCAAAAACCAGAGAATTCTAAATAACTAATAATAATAATAACTATTAAATTATAGGTATTGGAATTTCCTTTCAAATGCGGCTGTCAGTGAACGTAACAAATACGAATTTATCCGAAGTTACGAATTATCTGAAATAACGAATGTCGCATTTAAACAAATGAATAATAATAAATAACAATAATAATGATAAAATGTTTTATTATTATTATTTATTATTAATTTGTTCCGTTCCATTCGTTTAGATGCGGCATTCGTTATTTCGGATAAATTCGTATTCGTTGCGTTCGCTAACAGCCAAATTTGAAAAGAAGTTCCCATACCTAGAATTTAATAGTTAGTTATTATTTAGAATTTTCGGATTTTCAAATTTACGAATTTACAAATTACAAATTATCGAAATTAAAGATTTTTTTCGAATTTACGAATTGCAATCATAACGAATGACCCGAAAAGCGGGGAAAAAAAAACAAAAAAAAAAACTATGAAAAGGAATGAATTTTTCGGCAGGGCACATGTCCAGTCAATGCACTGAGCCGTTGAGAGCTCCCCCTAGTGTCCATTCTACACATCTATAATTCAGGTGTACTGTATGTCCATATATGGAGATGGGGGAAGGGATGGAGCCCCTATCAGGATTTTTCGGGGGGGGGGGGGGGGTCGGATTGAAGTGTATCATTATGTTGCAATTCCCAGCACAGATCTTGCAGTGTGTGGGGGGGAAGGGGGGGAGGATATACATTGTATCAATTGGCTCCGTTGTTTCTGTTTCCTTTGAAGTCTGGCAGTGAATGGAGGCGATGGGCTGCGGCGAGGATGCGGATGGCGGGGGCTGTGGTGGGGGATGGGCACGTGTGAGATCTGCGATTGCCGGGATTGTCGCCGGATCTGTGGAAGATGGAGAGCTATTCTGATGATAAAGGAAGATTGGGGGGGGGGGGAAGGGGGAGGGGGATCTGACACCCCTCGTCTGCCTTACAACGGGACGCTCGTCGGATATATGAATGTCAATGTATCCCGTCCCACTCACAGAGATCACAGCCCCCCCCCCCCCACAATACCTGCATCTTCTTTTCTCTCCAGAAGGGCGGCGCCATATTTTTTCAGGCATCATCCAGGGTCAACCAGCTACTTCCTGGAATGAGCTGCCAGCTTAGAGCCCCGTGCCTGAGCAGTTCTTGGTTGTGTTCACAAATGTCTGACACAGATCAGACCCTGCTGCAGCCTCCCACCTTGTTACCTAGTTACAGTGTACAGTCTGAGTGATCAGCGAGTCAACCAGTGAACCACTGGTTCTTTCCTTCTACATCCTCTTAGCCCAGGCATAGTCACTTGCCCTGATCTCGGGGATGGTTTTTTTTATTGATAAAGTTGTGTCAGGAGAATGGAATAGTTATTAGATAATCCTCTTTTTTTTTTTTGAAGCCTTACTATTGATAACTGGTTCCTCCTAGTGTGTGAACAAGAATCCTGCTGATAGGAGGAGAGAGCAGAGTGACAGAGAGATGAGCTCATCACTGCGCTGCTTCTCCTTTCACTGTCCATTCACAGGTTGGGGGCTGGTCCGGGATGACCTGAGCTGGGAGGAAGGGCGTTGAATGATGCT
Source organism: Lithobates clamitans (assembly GCA_037952925.1). NCBI lineage: Eukaryota > Metazoa > Chordata > Amphibia > Anura > Ranidae > Lithobates > Lithobates clamitans. Next base: position 444,610 of record JBBGZY010002734.1, read on the forward strand.
GGCCATCACACTGAGGACATCTAGTGGCTGAAAATAAGTACCACGGGGTGGGGGGACTCTAGATTGAAGCTGAATATTGCAGCAAAGGTTGCTTTTCTTATTTTATCTTCACTGCGCTGCTTTTCCCCTCTATCTCCACTGCACTGATTTATCATCACTGCGCTGCTTCTCCTTTCATTGTCCATTCACAGGTTGGGGGCTGGTCCGGGAGCACTTGACTGGGAGGAAAGGCATTGAATGATGCTGGACATCACACTGAGGACATCTAGTGGCCGAAAATAAGTACCACTGGGAGGAGACTCTAGATTGAAGCTGAATATTGCAGCAAAGGTTGCTTTGCTTATTTTATCTTCACTGCACTGATTTATCATCACTGTGCTGCTTCTCCTTTCACTGTCCATTCACTAGTTGGGGGCTGGTCCGGGATGACCTGAGCTGGGAGGAAGGGCGTTGAATGATGCTGGCCATCACACTGAGGACATCTAGTGGCTAAAAATAAGTACCACGGGGTGGGGGAACTCTAGATTGAAGCTGAATATTGCAGCAAAGGTTGCCTTTGTTATTTTATCTTTGAATGTTTCCTGATCTCGTTATTTTCGCCCGGCATTCAGCTTTAAGCCCGTCCCGGTTGACACGTGGCTGCCATCATCTCACATTTACACGGCAGACGATAAAACAATGAAGTATAATTCCGACGTGTGAAATTGTAATACTCTCATCTGTGAGAGACAAGTGTTTATTGTGTCATCTGATTATCTTTTTTTTTTTTTTATTTCTAGCGACGCAAAATAGTGTTGCATTTTTTTTTTTCGCACTCTCCTGGCGGCAGATGGTTCAGAGACAGGAGAGAGCGAACCGCGGCTGCACGGGCTCAGGGACGCGACTTGATTACATTTAAATTTCACCAACCTTCTGCAAACATCCTATTCAGAAGGATAATTAGTAGTCCTTGGAAGTGGGGTGGGGGGGGGGAGAAGGTGAAGTGCGAGCTTTGAATTTCCTGTTCATTCTTTGCATGGAAATGTTGCGTTTTCTGAGCTCGCCGTGTAATAATCAGCCGCTCTCAGAATCACACACGCAGTATGGAGGAGGAGGGGGGGGGGGGATGCAGGGAAGGAGGACTGGAGCGTCACACACACTCCCAGACAGGAGAAGGGGAAGGCGATGCGACCAGCTGCACGCTTTACTGACATTTAGAGGGAATGTATCTTTTCAATGATCTCTTATCTAGAAATACGAAAGAGATCAGCTTGGTGGAAAGAACCTGATCCATGTTTTTCTTTTTTTTTTTTAATCTTGCTTAATTTAATTCACAGTTATAGACACAGTAACAGTCATATTTCATCATTACATATTCATTCTCTGCTTCATCCTTTGTAGGGCTACATTGTTTCTGTGCTTTTTCCTCACAATCCAGTTCCAGTTGGCCAACTCATTGAAAACAATGCCCTCCCTGTGTGGCTGAACAGTTGTTAAGATGAGCTGTGATTGTGCATGAAGAGCTCCCTCTAGTGGTCAATGTACAAATCTCTGTATTTATTAGAGCAGTGGTCTCCAAACTGTGGCCTGGGGCCAGATGTGGCCCTTGACTTGTTTTTATCCATCCCTTGGGGCACTGTTTTATACACTGATACCAACAATGGGGCATTCCCCCCTCCCACTGAAACCAATGAAGGGACACAATTTCTCCCAATGACACCAACAATGGGGCACAAGTTCTCCCAATGACATGAACAATGGGGCACAATTGCTCCCAATGACACTAACAATGGGGTCCAACGATACCAATGATGGGGCACAAGTTCTCCCAATGACACCAATGATGGGGCACAATTCCTCCCAATGACATGAACAATGGGGCACAATTGCTCCCAATGACACCAACAATGGGGTCCAACGATACCAATGATGAGGCACAAGTTCTCCCAATGACACCAATGATGGGGCACAATTCCTCCCAATGACACTAAGAATAGGGCAAATTTTGCCCAATGACACCAGTGATGGGGCACAATTCCTCCCAATGACACCAACAATGGGGCCCAACGATACCAAAGATGGGGCACAATTTCTCCCAATGACACTAATGATGGGGCACAATTCCTCCCAATGACACTAACAATAGGGCACAATTTCGCCCAATGACACCAAAGATGGGGCACAATTTTTCCCAATGACACCAACAATGGCACACAATTCCTCCCAATGACACCAACAATGGGGCCCAACGATGCCAATGATGGGGGGCAATTTCTCCCAATGACACCAACGATGGGGCACAATTTCTTGCAATGACACCAACAATGGGACACAATTCCTCCGAATGACACCAACAATGGGGCCCAATGATACCATTGATGGGGGACAATTTTTCCCAATGACACCAACGATGGGGTACAATTTCTAGCAATGACACCAACAATGGGAAACAATTCCTCCCAATGACACCAACAATGGGGCCCAATGACCCTAATGATGGGGGGCAATTTCTCCCAATTACATCAACAATGGGGCCCAATGATACCATTGATGGGGGACAATTTTTCCCAATGACACCAACGATGGGGCACAATTTTTCGCAATGACACCAACAATAGGAAACAATTCCTCCCAATGACACCAACAATGGGGCCCTATGATGCTAACGATGGGGGGCAATTTCTCCCAATTACATCAACAATGGGGCCCAATGATACCATTGATGGGGGACAATTTCTCCCAATGACACCAATGATGAGGCACTATTCCTCCCACTGACACCAACGATGGGACTCAATTTCTCTCAATGACACCAAAAATGGGGCCCAATAATACCAATGATGGGGGATAATTCTTCCCAATGACACCAACGATGGGGCACTCCCTCCTCCCTCCTTGAAAGTGAAAGTAAAAGAAAATCCAAATTTTGGGTTGTCCCCAGAAAAGTAATAGCTGGGAAATGGGGACACTAACTCCCACCCATCATCACTTTCCTACTGTATGTTACCTGTACAAAAACCCCTTTACCTCCTCCTCCCTCTGTGAATGACCTGCATGGGCTCTGTTGACTGCACCAATACTGAGCTCCATGTTTTATCCCCCTCAATACCAGCATGGATCACTTCCTGGGTGGTCACATGATCAGGAGCCCAGAAACCTCAGCTGCCATGGATGTACCTGTATGGCATGTGGGTGTTAAAGCCCACCCTCTTTTCCATCCTATACTATATTGTCAAAAGGATAATGTATTACAGAGTTCAGGCACTAGGTGGCCATACTAAGTGTAGCTCCACGGTACATCAGGATTGGTCCATTTTCAGATCTACACTATAAAAGTATTGGGACGCCTGCCTTTACACGCACATGAACTTTAATGTTCTATTGGGTTGAGGTCAGGCCAGTCAAGTTCCTCCACCCCAAACTCGCTCATCCATGTCTTTATGGACCTTGCTTTGTACACTGGTGGGCAGTCATGTTGGAACAGGAAGGGGCCGTCCCCAAACTGTTCCCACAAAGTTGGGAGCATGAAAATGTCCAAAATGTCTTGGTATGCTGACGCCTTAAGAGTTCCCTTCACTGGAACTAAGGGGCCAAGCCCAACCCCTGAAAAACAACCTCACACCATAATCCCCCCTCCACCATGGAGGTCCAAGGTCCATAAAGACATGGATGAGCGAGTTTGGGGTGGAGGAACTTGACTGGCCTGACCTCAACCCGATAGAACATCTTTGGGTTGAATTAGAGCGGAGACTGTGAGCCAGACCGTCTAGTTCTTCTGGAAGAATGGTCAAACATTCCCATAGACACACTCCCAAACCTTGTGGACGGCCTTCCCAGAAGAGTTGAAGCTGTTATAGTGGCAAAGGGTGGGCCAACTCAATATTGAACCCTACGGACTAAGACTGGGATGTCATTAAAGTTCATGTGTGTGTGTAAAGGCAGGTGTCCCACACACCAGTGGCCCTTGCAGGGGGTAGACTAGTGCTATATGACCACCACCAGTCATCAGATCACCAATCATCGGAGGGAGTAACTCTCACATGAGGAAGCCCTGCCTCTACCAAGATGGCCACCTCCATAAAGAGAAACGTGGCAGACCAAGGGGAATAGTAATCCAGTGATGGGGAAAAGATCTGTTGCCGGGAACTGATAGGTAATAGTGGCAACCAGTCCAAAAAAAATATATATATACTCTTAAAGTGGTTGTAAACCCTTCCATACACCCAGTGAAGGGACTAGTCCAGTGATGGTGAACCTTGGCACCCCAGATGTTTTGGAACTACATTTCCCATGATGCTTAGGCACTCTGCAGTGTAGTAGAGCATCATGGGAAATGTAGTTCCAAAACATTTGGGGTGCCGAGGTTCACCATCACTGGACTAGGTGATACACAGAGATGAAACGATCATTCAGACGATCCCTGAAAACTCTGCTCTTCAGAGAAGCCTATCTGGCCCCCACCTAACAACTGTACATTTATCTTCTCCATCAGCACCTCCCCCCACAGTTATTACCCCTTGTATCTCTTGACCTTCCCTCTTAGATTGTAAGCTCTAAGGAGCAGGGCCCTCTGATTCCTACTGTATTGAAGTGTATTGTATTTGTACCGTCTACCCTCAAGTTGTAAAGCGCTAAGTAAACTGTTGGTGCTATATAAATCCTGTATAATAATAATAATAATAATTAAAAAAATCCTCCTACATACGTTGTACCTGTTTATCTGCAGTCTCCTATCCTCTACATCAGGGATCCTAAAACTACGGCCCTCCAGGTGTTGCGGAACCAAACATCCCATGAGGCATTGTAAAACACTGACATTCACAGACATGATGAGGCATGATGGGAATTGTAGTTCTTGAACAACTGGAGGGCCGTAGTTTGAAGACCCCTGCTCTACATCCATTCAAAGTCCAGAAATTATAAAGCTTGTCTAAGCTGTCAGAAAAAAAGGGGACGGAGAGCTAAAGATTCATTCTGCAGGGCTCAGTGCGGAGAGAGCTCTGAGAGCTGAATGAAAGCAAGAGGCAAACACCCCATTCACACAGCACACAGGAACAGAGCTGAGGCTGCCAATCACAGGCTGCGTGCTGGAGCTCCCTCCCCCGTCACCTTTTTTCTCTTGGTGTCAGGAAAACTTGTCAGAAGTGACTCGTGCTGATAGCAGAGGAAGGAGGCAGCAGACAGAAATGACACTTAGTGCTCTGGACTGCGACAAGTACACACTGTACAGGGATATGCTTTGTTCAGATTTCATATCTGAGGTTTACAACCACTTTAATTTAATTAGAATTTATATTAAAAATGACACCGATGATGGGGCACAATTCCTCCCAATGACATGAACAATGGGGCACAATTTTTCCCAATGACACCAACAATGAGGCACAATGATACCAATGATGGGGGACAATATCTCCCAATGACCCCAATGATGGGGACAATTCCTCCCACTGACCCCAATGAAGGGGGACAATTCCACCCACTGACCCCAATGAAGGGGGACAATTCCTCCCAATGACCCCAATGATGGGGACAATTCCTCCCACTGACCCAAATGAAGGGGGACAATTCCTCCCACTGACCCCAATGATGGGGGACAATTCCTCCCAATGACCCCAATGATGGGGGACAATTCCTCCTACTGACACCAATGATGGGGGACAATTCCTCCCAATGACCCCAATGATGGGGGACAATTCCTCCCAATGACCCCAATGATGGGGGACAATTCCTCCCAATGACCCCAATGATGGGGACAATTCCTCCCAATGACCCCAATGATGGGGACAATTCCTCCCACTGACCCCAATGAAGGGGGACAATTCCTCCCAATGACCCCAATGATGGGGGACAATTCCTCCCAATGACCCCTATGATGGGGGACAATTCCTCCCAATGACCCCAATGATGGGGGACAATTCCTCCCAATGACCCCAATGATGGGGGGGCAATTCCTCCCACTGACCCCAATGATGGGGGACAATTCCTCTCAATGACCCCAATGATGGGGGGCAATTCCTCCCAATGACCCCAGTGATGGGGGACAATTCCTCCCAATGACCCCAATGATGGGGGACAATTCCTCCCAATGACCCCAATGATGGGGGACAGTTCCTCCCACTGACCCCAATGATGGGGCACAATTCCTCTCACTGGCCCCAGTGATGGGGGACAATTCCTCCCACTGACACCAATGATGGGGGACAATTCCTCCCAATGACCCCAATGATGGGGGACAATTCCTCCCACTGACCCTAATGATGGGGGACAATTCCTCCCACTGACCCCAATGATGGGGGACAATTCCTCCCACTGACCCCAATGATGGGGGACAATTCCTCCCAATGACCCCATTGATGGGACACTATTCCTCCCAATGACCCCAATGATGGGGGACAATTCCTCCCACTGACACCAATGATGGGGGACAATTCCTCCCAATGACCCCAATGATGGGGGACAATTCCTCCCAATGACCCCAATGGTGGGGGACAATTCCTCCCACTGACCCTAATGATGGGGCACAATTCCTCCCAATGACCCCAATGGTGGGGGACAATTCCTCCCACTGACCCCAATGATGGGGGACAATTCCTCCCAATGACCCCAATGATGGGGGACAATTCCTCCCACTGACACCAATGATGGGGGACAATTCCTCCCACTGACACCAATGATGGGGGACAATTCCTCCCAATGACCCCAATGATGGGGGACAATTCCTCCCACTGACCCCAATGATGGGGGACAATTCCTCCCAATGACCCCAATGATGGGGGACAATTCCTCCCAATGACCCCAATGATGGGGGACAATTCCTCCCAATGACCCCAATGATGGGGGACAATTCCTCCCAATGACCCCAATGATGGGGGACAATTCCTCCCACTGACACCAATGATGGGGGACAATTCCTCCCAATGACCCCAATGATGGGGGACAATTCCTCCCACTGACCCCAATGATGGGGGACAATTCCTCCCAATGACCCCAATGATGGGGGACAATTCCTCCCAATGACCCCAATGATGGGGGACAATTCCTCCCAATGACCCTAATGATGGGGGACAATTCCTCCCACTGACACCAATGATGGGGGACAATTCCTCCCACTGACCCCAATGATGGGGGACAATTCCTCCCACTGACCCCAATGATGGGGGACAATTCCTCCCAATGACCCCAATGATGGGGGACAATTCCTCCCAATGATGGGGGACAATTCATCCCAATGGCCTCTCCATTCTCTTGGTGTCAGGAAAACTTGTCAGAAGTGACTGATGCTGATAGCAGAGGAAGGAGGCGGCAGACAGAAATGACACTTAGTGCTCTGGACTGAGACAAGTACACACTATAGAGGGATACGCTTTGTTCATATTTCATGTCTGAGGTTTGCAACCATTTTAATTTAATTAGAATTTATATATATATATAAAAAAAAAAAATAGCAAAAGATGCAATCAATACAAAAACAGACCCATACGAGAATATTCAAAAGTAATAAAAACTTGAAGCAAGTCTGGCCAGCTTGGTAGAAGACGACTTGTGGCTCCTGATTGAGGCTTGTATAGGTCATTATTCCCTTCATGTTCTCTCTGCAGGAGCTCCGGGGGCTGCTGATGTGATAATTGTAATGGATGCCGGACTGCCGCCACCTGACCACTCCACCGCCCGGCACGGCCTTATAATTATGTTCTATTTCTGTACTCTTTTAATTTCCAAAGAGGGCCCACTCAGGAGCTCGGATAATCAGGGTCTGATTATTTGTTGGGATGCCATTAAAATACAAGAGGCAATAATATTCATAAACGATGCCCTATAGACTTGGTGGGTTAATGTTCAGGATATAGGTGGATAGACACTATATTACCAAAAGTATTGGGACGCCTGCCTTTACACGCACATGTACTTTAATGGCATCCCAATCTTATGCCCTGTACACACGGTCGGACTTTGATCGGACATTCCGACAACATAATCCATGGATTTTTTCCGACGGATGTTGGCTCAAACTTGTCTTGCATACACATGGTCACACAAAGTTGTCGGAAAGTCCGATCACGGTGATGTAAAACACGTACGTCGGGACTATAAACGGGGCAGTAGCCAATAGCTTTCCTCTCTTAATTTATTCTGAGCATGCGTAGCACTTTGTGCGTCGGATTTGTGTACACACGATCGGAATTTAAACTATCTGATTTTGTTGTCGGAAAATTTTATATCCTGCTCTCAAACTTTGTGTGTCGGAAATACCAATGGAAAAAGTCCGATGGAGCCCACACACGATCGGAATTTCCGCCAACACAATTCGATCGCACTTTTTCCGTCAGAAAATCCGACCGTGTGTACAGGGCATAAGGCTAAAACTAACACTAACCCTCTCTGTAAAAACAACTCTAACCCTCCCTGTAACTTTATCATTAACCTTTACACTTACCCTCTCTATAACTCCAACATTAACCTTAAAACTAACCATCAATATAACCCTAACACTGACCCTCTCTATAACTTCAACACTAATCCTCTCTGTAACTCTAACACTAATCCTCTCCATAACCCTAACAGTAATCCTTTCTGTAACCCTAACACTAACCCTCCCTGTAATCTTAACACTAACCCTCCCTGTAATATTAACACTAACCCTCCCTGTAATCTTAACACTAACCCTCCCTGTAATCTTAACACTAACCCTCCCTGTAATCGTAACACTAACCCTCCCTGTAATCGTAACACTAACCCTCCCTGTAATCTTAACACTAACCCTCCCTGTAATCGTAACACTAACCCTCCCTGTAATCTTAACACTAACCCTCCCTGTAATCTTAACACTAACCCTCCCTGTAATATTAACACTAACCCTCCCTGTAACCCTAGCACTAACCCTCCCTGTAACCCTAGCACTAACCCTCCCTGTAACCCTAACACTAACCCTCCCTATAACACCAACACTAACCCTCCCTGTAACCCTAACACTAACCCTCCCTATAACACCAACACTAACCCTCCCTGTAACCCTAACACTAACCCTCCCTGTAACCCTAACACTAATCCTCTCTGTAACCCTTCCCGTAACCCTAACACTAACCCCCTTGTAACCATAACACTAATCCTCTCTGTAACCCTAATAGTAACCCTTTCTGTACCCCTAACACTAACCCTCCCTGTAACCCCAACACTAAACTTCCCTGTAACCCTGACACTAATCCTCTCTATAACCCTAACAGTAATCCTTTCTGTAACCCTAATACTAACCCTTCTTGTAACCCTAAAACTAACCCTAACAGTCATCCTCTCTGTAACACTAATACTAACCCTCCCTGTAACCATAGTCCCGACGTACGTGTTTTACATCACCGCGTTCAGAATGATCGGATTTTCCGACAATTTTGTGTGACCGTGTGTATGCAAGACAAGTTTGGCCCAAAATCCGTCGGAAAAAATCCGATGGATTTTGTTGTTGGAATGTCCGATCAATGTCCGGTCGTGTGTACGGGGCATTAGGGTTGCAAAGAGGGTTAGCAGTGGCGTTACAGAGAGGGCTCGTTTTGGAGATACAGAGAGGATTAATGTTGCAGTTAGAGAGAGGGTACATGTAAAGATTAGTGTTAGAGGATTAGTGTCCAGGTTCAAGGGAATATTGTGTTAAGGTTAGGTTTAGAACTACAAAAAGTGTTAGGGTTACAGAGAGGGTTGGTGTTAGAGATACAAGGATGGTTAGGGTTAGTGTTGGAGTTACAGAGAGGGTTGGTGTTAGAGATACAAGGATGGTTAGTGTTAGTGTTGGAGTTGAAGAGAGAGTTATTGTAAAGATTAGTGTTAGAAATACAAGGAGGGTTAAGGACAGAATTAACTGGAGGTAAAAGTAATCTCATCTCTACGTGTTTCTGACTGGTTAAGTTATAATCTAATAGTAGTATCCCAGCTAACTACCACCCGACCCCCTCTCTATACTATTGGTCAATTACTTCTTGAAGGCCTGAGGCAGCTCCACCCCTCGGACTTCCACCACCCGGCACAAGAGAATGGAGCTAATCCTATGTGTACCACCTCCGGGGCTTTTGGCCTTGACCATGGTTGGATGTTTTTGGGGAATCATAAAAGGTTATTTTTATATTTTTTATATATTTTTTTTTTCCAATGATTTTTGAAGAGAACTCCAGTGGGACACGGCGGCATCCATTCCTGAGTCGGAGAACGAGCGGAATGATAGAAGAACATTTGCTGAGCATGACGTAAAGGACAAGCTATTAAACCTCCAGCTTTTAAAAGCCGGGAATAATTATTCTAGTATAGACACAGAAATAAATGAAGGCACGGAAATAACTTTTGCACATACTACGTCGCAGCCGCCTTTCATTTCTGTGCTTTAGTTATGGAGCTATTAATGGTCACGTTGGAGGGGCCGAGTGCTTCGCTGGCACCCATGTGACATCGCCCGGGTCAGAACCACTTAGCAGTGCCAAGGACAGGCGGCCGAAGAATGAATGCAAGAGACAAGAAAAAGAGCGACATAATCTAGAGGTCACCATTACAGGATTCATCAAGACCACAAATTGTATGGGGCAGAAATGGCGGGACCTTGCTATAGTGGACAGATCAAAGGATACAATGTATATATACGTAGCAGAATCTCCAGCCTCTTCCAATCTAATGAGAACTTTTGAGGCCACAGACCACTGACATCCTTCAATGTAGTGGGTTGTGAGGCATAGTGGGTGCAAAGGTGGTAAAAGTCATTGGGCACCAGACACTTCTTGGATGCAAAAGAGGTTTTATTTCTTTTAACAGTCCTTTTATATTTTGCAAGGGAAAGAGGGTTGGGGCCAGACTCCGAGGCTTCAATAGGAGGACAGCCAAACAGGGAAAGGCCCCAGCAAGGTGCCACTTCTGCATGTGCAGGTTTGCTGCCCCCTTTGGCTACAGTACTTAACAGTTCCTAATTCAAACGTAACAGTTCTCTCAGCTTTACTATAACTTCTACTTGTAGTTCTTCAGCCCTTTGAGCTCCTGGTCTCTCACCGGACTCTCCGATTCACTAACTCTGAATCCTGTGAGCTCCTCAAGGCTTTTGCGGTGGTATCTCCCTCAACTGTTCCCTACTGGGTCCCTAGCTTGTCACTTCGGATACCTTCAAGCTTCACCCCTGTTGACCGGCTCGGTCCCTGGCTTGGCACACAAGGCTGCTCTGCAAGCGTCACCTCCTGGTTGGGTCCCTGACTTGATCACCGCCTAAAGTTTCCAGGATCTCCTCCGTGCCCGTTCGGTGAGATTACTGCTCCGGTACTTGCTTCAGTTACTCACTGTGGTCCCTGGTAAAGGTGGTTGGTCCCTTAGTGGTGACAGCTTCCCTTCTACCTCCAACCACGACAGGTACTCCGGCCGGCAGAACCGTCACTTTTGGTTGGACTGCAGGTCGCAGTCCCAACCCTGCGCTGCTCTCTTACTTCTGGATAGGCCCTCACACAGCCTGGCAGCCAGATGTGCCCGGGATAGTTCCAATCTCTGGCCTAGCAGCCTGGGGCAGACGACACACATCCACCCAGACGGCAGTCCGGGTGGCACAGAACACAGATCACCTGACTCCACCCGAATATATAGGCTCTCCCAGCAGGCCAAGGGATTCAAGAAAACCCATGCCCATTGGCTGAGATACCCCATATACCCATAACCTGACCATGAGTTGTCCTTCTCATATCTAGTACCACCAAGTGCCCGGCCACTTAGTGGTAGAAGAGAAAAGTACAACAAGGCCAAACTTAGGAAGAAATCAATGGATTTCTAACAAGTTAACTATGGTAGGTACCTCTGACAAGGAATTAGGTGAGGAGCTCCCTGACTAAACCCCAGGGTGCTACATATACAACTATATGTGTGTGTGTGTGTAGATGGCTTTTCACCTTCAGCAAAGAAAAAGGTTCCCTTAACTGCCCCCCCCCCCCCATGTAAAAGAGGCTTTGCAATTGGCTATTGGCTAGTAATGGTGACAAGAGCAGAAGTCCCCACCCCCACTCCTGTCCTGCTAGAACACTGCCCCTCCTACTGAGGCCCAACCCTCCAGCATACGGTGCCCCACTCCCTGCCGAAGGCCTCAAAATTCCCAGGCTGTTGACCTTTATATACCAAGGAACCACATGTCTACGCACATGAATGGAATCGCTGCACCTTTACTGATAGTACTCAGGAAATGGCATAACAGTCACATCACAAGGACATACATTCCGGAGTCATATGACAGTAAATAGTCAATCACATTTAATGGGACAGTCTGCAGTAGTTACATCTGAAAGCATATGCAGCACTTTAAAAAAGCACTTCCCTCTAACAGTCTCTCCTTCCACCCAGGGTTTATTAGTTCTAACAAGAATGGGTTCTCTGTAGGCACCTCCTCCATAGGTACATGTCTCCCGGGTTCCTCCAGAGGAATTGCCTCACTCCGGGAACTCTTGGCCTTGCCTAAAAGGCTATTTGCAACCCGGTCTAGCCCCCACCTCCATAAGGGTTGGGAAGACTACAGGTATACAAAATTCTGGAACGTGTATATCCAAGGTGCCCGATTTGGTTCTTCAGTAGCTCAGAATTGAAGAAAGTCCATAGAGTTCACGTAGAGTAGCTCCAGTGAGACCATTCTCAACAAAAATAGGGTTCCTCTAATCTCTTGGACCCAAAATTTAATATATAAAGCGTCTAATAAGAGCCTCAGGCCAAAAATCTGGAATCCCATTGGCTTTTTCTTGGCTTTCTTGGTAAGGGCAAACACTGATATGAAATGATGTTGGACTCTTCGATCTTTGGGCTGGTCCCCTCATTAGACTCCTTACACCGGGTGAAGACACGGAGATCCACCCAAGTATCAGCTTAGCTGAGTGAGAATGAGTTCAATGAATGCATTATTTAAATAAACACTCCGCTAGGTGAGAAATGGAGTGAAAATGATTTACCAAACTGTAAAAAAGAAAATATTCCGCAGAGCTCGGGAAGTGTGACTTACATGTGGCTGATTCTAATCATTTATGTATTACAACCATTTCTGAGAGATGTAATTAATGTACGACAGGGGCCCTTGTGGTGCTCCGAGGTATCGCAGACTCAAAGGCTAATCTGTTAAATGAAACCAAACAGTGACAAAAAAAATTTACATGGTCAGAGACTGCAGACATGATACAAGAGATGGTCAGAGACTGCAGACATGATACAAGAGATGGTCAGAGACTGCAGACATGATACAGGAGATGGTCAGAGACTGCAGACATGATACAGGGGATGATCAGAGACTGCAGACATGATACAGGAGATGATCAGAGACTGCAGACATGATACAAGAGATGGTCAGAGACTGCAGACATAGTACAGGAGATGATCAGAGACTGCAGACATGATACAAGAGATGGTCAGAGACTGCAGACATGATACAGGAGATGATCAGAGACTGCAGACATGATACAAGAGATGGTCAGAGACTGCAGACATGATACAGAAGATGGTCAGAGACTGCAGACATGATACAAGAGATGGTCAGAGACTGCAGACATAGTACAGGAGATGGTCAGAGAATGCAGACATACTACAGGAGATGGTCAGAGACTGCAGACATAGTATAGGAGATGGTCAGAGACTGCAGACATAGTATAGGAGATGGTCAGAGACTGCAGACCTAGTATAGGAGATGGTCAGAGACTGCAGACATAATACTCACCTTTCCTTTACTCCTGTGTGTATTTGTACAGCCGCTGCCCCGCCATACGGTAACAGGGGGCTCTAGCTGCATGAACAAACCACTCATTCACACGGCCAGAGTACAAAGAGATTGAGGACAGAGATTCCTCAGTCCATTTTTCTGTAGCTTCAGCTGCACTGCAGAATGAATGAACAGGAAGCATTATGTACAGAAGGTTCATGTTCATTCACAAACTGAAGCATAGTAAATACAATTTACTATGTTTCAGCTATAAATTGACACAGGGATGATTGGTACCCATTGCTTACTGTGTTCATTTAAGAAATGAAGGGGCCAGTAATTATGACATGCAGCAAGGGTGGTCTGATTGTGGAAAGGGGTGATCAGAATAGCGAGGACACAATTACTGGTACCAAGCGGGAGGGAGAGGAGAAGAGGATGGTTGCACGGCAGGGGGAGCCACTGAAGATCGGTTCCAGTAATTGCTCTCCAACCTGCCGGACTAGTGAACTGCCATAAAGCTGTATGAACATATAGAGCCTGTGCCCTGTACAGAAGGACTGGTGCCACCCCCTTTATCAGCAGCCCTGGTCATAGCCCCCAGCTCCACTGGGAGTGTCTAATCACTCTCTGTGCTGGCCTAGCTCCTCCAAACCTCTCTTCAACTCCTTACATGACCTTTTATGTAGATCCCAGGGGAGGAGCAAAGAGGAAGGCTATAGAGTGTCACTCTGAGGGATCTGAGTTTTTGGTCTTGGTCATAGTCTCCCAGCTCCTCGGGGAGTGTCTAATCACTCTCTGTGCTGGCCTAGCTCCTCCGATGCTTCCTTAAATTCCTTACATGACCTTTCCCAGGGGAGGAGGAAAGGGGAAGATTATAGAGTGTCTCTGGGTCTACTGACATCACATCCAAGATGGCGGCACCCAACAGCGGTCTTAGGGCTTTTGGATGTCTACATAAAGGAGGCTGTCAGGGGTTGCGTGGTCATTAAGGGTGCATGAGCGCCGCCCCCCCTTCCATCGCCACCCCCCCCCCATATATCCATGCGTCCGGCCCCTATCAGGACACCGGCGCATGGATTCCAATGTGTGGGGGGGGGCTGTTTTTTTGAAGCACCGATTAGAGCCAGGGGCTCTAATAGGCTTCTATAGAGGGTGGGCTTGGGTCCCGAGAGTGTGCGCTCAGGTGTGTTACAACAGCAAATGAGTATTCGCTGTTGTAACACTGATGCTCCTCCTGGCCAGTCAGGAAGCTGGTTTTGACACCGGTTACCCAACTGGCTGAAAGGAAAGGAGATTTTATTGGACGCCTAGGAAGAGGAGGGGAGGAGCTGGAAGCTGCCATGGAAAAGAGGACACTGAGCCGCTGCTTGCTGCCTGCCACCCGCCGCTGATGGGGTAAGTGCCGGGCTGACCGGCAAACAGGAGGCTGTTACAGGAAAATGTCCTGCCTAACATTCATTAAATGCATGTATAATCTTTATGGGAAGATTGCTGTTGAAATAAATGGTGTGGCAACAGGGTCTCTTTAACCCAACCCCTGCAAATCCATAAAACTCCTGTCATGGTTATGCAGTAATCTTCTCTGTCAGCTTAGCTTCTCCTCATGTGTTCAGATTAAGAGGCCAGCCACTTTCACCTGGCTGGTTTTATAACCTCTCCCCTAAGCATGGCTCCACCCCAGGCCCTATCAGGGGACCCTATATTAACCGGTGCACTACAAGCCAGCGGTGCTGATCAACCATTGTGTATTCATTGTGTGTTTGGCTTCCTGTTTGCCGTGTGCTCTTCGTTTATCTCTGTTACCGACCTTGGCGTATTCCCGACTATTCCTGTCTGCTCGTGACCCTGACCTTTTGGCGTGTCCCCGACTATCCCTGTTTGCCTGTGACCCTGAACCTTTGGCGTGAACTCTGTTGTCCTTGTCTTCTTGTGGCCCCCGACCTTGGCTTGTCCCTTACTATCCCTGTCTGTTGCTTACTGTTGGCGGGAGCTGGGGGACCCGGGGGGTCGCAACCTGGAGCCAGTTGTAGCCCAGTCCATCCTCACCACTAGAGGCTCTGGTGAACACCTGCTGGCTCTTAGACTCCGCGCCCTAGGGAATCTTACGCTCTATTCCCGGTGGGATCCGTGTTGGTGTTCCAGCGGCCCTGCCTTCCTTACCACCCTGACTGCCATCCGCAGCAGTCAGCCATAGGGTCCACTACCTTGCGGTGCACTCCTGATCCCAACCGTGTGCATCTGTCACCTAGCCTCAAGGTGACCTGACAACTCCATCCATGCTGAAAGTATCTGGCTGCCTTGCACCCAAGATTAGTGGCCAGTCTAGAACTGGAAGGCTTGGAACTAACACAACCTCCAAACAATAACTAGCCTAGGAGTGTTGCCACTATTCCAAGACTCCGAAGTAGAACTTTGACCTAAGTCATAGAACCTAAGACATTGTGAATCGTGCTTACAACAACCGGGAAGCGGGCAAGACAGCAGACAAAAACCGGACCGGTAACACCCCCACCCACACACAGTTAGTTCCCGATAGGGGTGTATGGGTGTTGTGGTGACATACACGGTTTCCCATTGAAACTTACAGTGTAGCCCCAAAAAGTGAGGCCCGGAACGGAAAAAAGAGAAACAAAAGTGTGTAGGGCCGGGCATAACTAGGTGGAAAGGGAGACAACAAGGGGTTAAAAGCGTGAGAGGTCTTAGGGGGAGGATTTGGGAAGAAAAGAATCTGAGTGGCAGGAGAGTTTTTTTAAAGGGGAGGCGAGGACTTCCGGGAGCATTCGGTGAGAGAGACAGAAGGAGGCAGTTTTCCCTCCCTCCCTGTGTTGTCCTTGTGTGTTGTATGTTTGTTTTCTTTTATTTCAGGAACCATGGACTTGGGTCGTCATAGCAGCTGTGCAACGGTGGTGCCTTTGGTCTTTGATGGTGGCAAAAATCATACATGATGGAAGTGGTGGGGGGGGGGGGCTCATCGGTGGTATGTGCCCCTCTGGTGTATTCCAGTGGAACGGTTAGCTGGAATATGGTAATGGTTGCACTGCAGGAGGGGGGGTTGTCTCCGAGCTGGTGATACAGCTGGAGGCCTGGTATGGTGAAAAAGGTCCCACAGTGTAGTGGTGGAAAGTGTTAAGTTCGCGGTGCCGTCGAAGACCAACAGACTGTGATTTTAAAAGTTGTCGTTACAAAGGTTATATGGTAAAATTGGAAATGATTTAATAGTTTGTTAATAAAAAGGCTGCTATGGCCATATATACTCCAAACTCCTGTGTGATCTCATCATTTGATGGGGGTAAAGAAAAGAGGATTGGGGTCGTATATGTGGTTCAAGGGCGGTAAAAGAAGGTTGGTGAGATCTAGACTACACTAGTCATGGTTTCACCAAGAGAACCGTACTTGTTCATCTAGTTCCAGGACCTACTATAGTTTTACATCTTCTAGTTGGTCTATGTCAGGGGTCTTCAAACTATGGCCCTCCAGTTGTTCAGGAACTACAATTCCCATCATGCCTAGCCATGTCTTTGAATCTCAAGAGTTTTACAATGCCTCATGGGATATGTAGTCCCGCTACAGCTGGGGGGGCCGTAGTTTGAAGACCCCTGGTCTATGTGATTAACGTTTAGATCCTCTGCATTCTATACATACCTCAATGGTAACATTGTATTTCAAATTTCATATGTAATTTCATATGTAAAATGTCATAGTGTTCATTGTTTAACCTCATGTACCATGCAGAAACTTTAATAAAAACATTGAAACAAAAAATATATCTATATATATATATAAAAAAAAAAAAGATTATTGGCCAGATCTCCAATGTTGTACCAAAAAAACAACCTGCACAGAAAATAACTGACATTTCACTGAACAGTAGAGTTATACTATAAATTTGTGGGTGGCACAGTGGTGTAGTGGTAGCACTCTAGCCTAGCAGTAAGAAGGGTCACTGGTTCAAATCCCAACCTACCTGCCTGGAGTTTGCATGTTCTCCCTGTGCCTGCGTGGGTTTCCTCCAGGTACTCCGGTTTCCTCCCACACTCCAAAGACATGTTGGTAGGTTAATTGGATCCTGTCTAAATTGTCCCCTAGTATGTATGAATGTGAGTTAGGGACCTTTAGATTGTAAGCTCCTTGAGGGTAGGGACTGATGTGTATGTACAATGTATATGTAAAGCGCTGCGCAAATTGACGGCGCTATATAAGTACCTGAAATAAAATAAATAAAAAAACGCTGTGGAGTTCTTTAAAGCAGAAAAGGCACATGCGCCCCCCCCCCCCCCCAAAGCCCCTCAAGATCAAAATGAGGAATAAAGGAAAATCAACAACATTTTACACATATAGGTTAATCCCCGTAATAATCCCTCACACGTTCTCCGAAATAATAATACGAGCAATTGCGTCTCAGCATGGGCTCGCCACTTTCCGACCCGGAGTGCCTCCAATTATGACTCTGTGATAAAGCAGAAGGCAAATAGCATCGATTTGATCAGGAATTATATTTTAATTAGAGAACGAGGAATGACGCTCCGGCTAGATTACGTGTGAGATTACTCCACAAAAATCATTTTCCAGACGCCGTCAAAAGCTAATTGCATTTGTAATCATTAATGCTAATAACGCTTAGCTTTAAGACAAGAATAATAAAAATAGTAATATATTGTTGGCACTTCTTAAAATGAAATAAAAAGGAGAGCAAAAAATAAAAAAAAAAATTGCTTAACGAAGAGGAATGTTGCTTCATACAAAGGCTTTTTTATGGTTGTGTAATAGCGGAGCTGTTTATATCTATAAATATAGGCCATTAAGGCCACATTGAAACTGCAGAAATACAGACTGGATCAAATTGAACAATTGTACTAACAGCCTTCATTTTCATCATTTAACCTCCATTTTCCTGTTAGCAGTTGTACAGGGCGTCTAACTACAGCTCTGAAGTCCAATAGGAACCAGCGTTAGACCCGGTGCACCCAGTAATCAGCACTCAGTAACAGAACCGGTCAGACCCTTTCCCTTTTGTCAGGAGAATCTCCTGTTCACCTTAGATCAATCAGGACTCCCAGTCCGCAGCAAGGAAGAAGCTTTATTCATCAGTATCGATACGTATGGGTGAGGTCCTTACATGCATAGATTCAAGTGAGGAGTCACACCCAGTGACCACAGACTTAGCTTTTAATAGTAGTAAAAAGAGGAAATTACAGGAGTCCCAGGTCTCTGGGCGTATGCTGGCAACCCATTTGGACTTAACTTTATTCTCTGCGTCAGAAAACCTTACAATCTTAGAATATTCCCATATATACAGTCAGGTCCGTAAATATTGGGACATGGACACAATTCTAATCTTTTTGGCTCTATACACCACCACAATGGATTTGAAATGAAACGAACAAGATGTGCTTTAACTGCAGACTTTCAGCTTTAATTTGAGGGTATTTACATCCAAATCAGGTGAATGGTGTAGGAATTACAACAGTTTGTATATGTGCCTCCCACTTTTTAAGGGACCAAAAGTAATGGGACAGATTAACAATCATCCATCAAACTTTCACTTTTTAATACTTGGTTGCAAATCTTTTGCAGTCAATTACAGCCTGAAGTCTGGAACACATAGACATCACCAGACGCTGGGTTTCATCCCTGGTGATGCTCTGCCAGGCCTCTACTGCAACTGTCTTCAGTTCCTGCTTGTTCTTGGGGCATTTTCCCTTCAGTTTTGTTTTCAGCAAGTGAAATGCATGCTCAATCGGATTCAGGTCAGGTGATTGATTTGGCCATTGCATAACATTCCACTTCTTTCCCTTAAAAAACTCTTTGGTTGCTTTCGCAGAATGCTTCGTGTCATTGTCCATCTGCCCTGTGAAGCGCCGTCCAATGAGTTCTGAAGCATTCTGCTGAATATGAGCAGATAATATTGTCTGAAACACTTCAGAATTCATCCTGCTGCTTTTGTCAGCAGTCACATCATCAATAAATACAAGAGAATCAGTTCCATTGGCAGCCATACATGCCCACGCCATGACACTACCACCACCATGCTTCACTGATGAGGTGGTATGCTTTGGATCATGAGCAGTTCCTTTCCTTCTCCATACTCTTCTCTTCCCATCACTCTGGTACAAGTTGATCTTGGTCTCATCTGTCCATAGGATGTTGTTCCAGAACTGTGAAGGCTTTTTTTAGATGTTGTTTGGCAAACTCTAATCTGGCCTTCCTGTTTTTGAGGCTCACCAATGGTTTACATCTTGTGGTGAACCCTCTGTATTCACTCTGGTGACTGAGGACAGTTGCAGTAGAGGCCTGGCAGAGCATCACCAGGGATGAAACCCAGCGTCTGGTGATATCTATGCGTTCCAGACTTCAGGATGTAATTGACTGCAAAGGATTTGCAACCAAGTATTAAAAAGTGAAAGTTGTCCCATTACTTTTGGTCCCTTAAAAAGTGGGCGGCACATATACAAACTGTTGTAATTCCTACACCGTTCACCTGATTTAGATGTAAATACCCTCAAATTAAAGCTGAAAGTCTGCAGTTAAAGCACATCTTGTTTGTTTCATTTCAAATCCATTGTGGTGGTGTATAGAGCCAAAAAGATTAGAATTGTGTCGATGTCCCAATATTTATGGACCTGACTGTAGTTATAGGAAAGAAAAACAACGCTTGGGTGTGTACAGGATATAATCGCCATCTTGCAATACTTCTTAAGTGATCTTAATTAAGCCTATAAGACGGAGAACAGGCACAAACAGTTCTTTGATTATTCCAACACCCTTCTCTACAATTCAACTCTGTGTGAGGACAAGTATGATGAGGGGGTGTGGCTGTTACTCAGCTCACCCGGTACAGAGCACTGGCATGTGAGTAGAGATGAGCTTGGGTTTAGTTGGAACCCGGACGTTGGTTGTCATGGCTGGGCCAATGAGATGTGGGTGGGAGATTCCCCGCTCCACAGCTGCATGTAAACGCACGTCCCCTGTCCTTCGTTCCCCTGTTGTCCCTTTCAGCCACTGAGATGGAAGAGGAATACCTGGTACTTCTAGGTATCAGGGAATGTCCCTCTCCCCTCTTCATTATTCTGGATGGTGACGATGCTTTGTGATTGGCCACTTAGGAACCGAGAACTAAGGGGATGATGGAGAGTCCTCAGCCATGTCTAAGTCTAAAGTCACATCATGAAGTCTATGCAGAGCCTCTGACCCCCCTCCAACCAAAAACATCAATTAATTTTATTGGGATTTTATGTGATAGACCAACACAAAGGGGCTCATAATTGTGAAGCGGAAGGAAAATGATAAATGATACAAATAAATATGTGAAAAGTGTGTGTGTGTGTGTGGGGGGGGCATTTGTATGGCGCCCCCCGGAGTCAATATTTTGTAGAACCCTCTTTCTCTGCAATTACAGCTGCAAGTCTTTTTGGGGATGTCTCTACCAGCTTTGCACATCAAGTGCGGCGTGCATTTGTATTCAGCCCCCTTTACTCTGGTACCCCTAACTAAAATCTAGTGGAACCAATTGCCTTCAGAAGTCACCTAATTAGTAAATAGAGTCCACCTGTGTGTCATTTAATCTCAGTATAAAAACAGCTGCTCTGTGAAGCCCTTAGAGGTTTGCTAGAGAACCTTAGTGAATAAACAGCATCATGAAGGCCAAGGAACACACCAGACAGGTCAGGGATAAAGTTGTGGAGAAGTGTAAAGCAGGGTTAGGTTATAAAAAAAATCTTTCAAGCTTTGAACATCTCACGGAGCTCTGTACAATCCATCATCCGAAAATGGAAAGAGTATGGCACAACTGCAAACCTACCAAGACATGGCCGTCCACCTAAACTGACCGGCCGGGCAAGGAGAGCATTCATCAGAGAAGAGCCAAGAGGTCCATGGTAACTCTGGAGGAGCTGCAGAGATCCACAGCTCAGGTGGGAGAATCTGTCCACAGGACAACTATTAGTCGTGTTCTCCACAAATCTGCCCTTTATGGAAGAGTGACAAGAAGAAAGACATTGGAGAAAGAAAGTCATAAGAAGTCCTGTTTGTAGTTTGTGAGAAGCCATGTGGAGGACACAGCAAACATGTGGAAGAAGGTGATCTGGTCACATGAGACCAAAATTTAACTTTATGGCCTAAAAGCAAAACGCTATGTGTGGGGGAAACTAACACCGCACATCACCCTGAACACACCATCCCCACCGTGAAACATGGTGGTGGCAGCATCATGTGGTGGGGATGCTTTTCTTCAGCAGGGACAGGGAAGCTGGTCAGAGTTGATGGGAAGATGGATGGAGACAAATACAGGACAATCTTAGAAGAAAACCTGTTAGAGTCTACAAAAGACTTGAGACTGGGGGGAGGTTCACCTTCCAGCAGGACAACGACCCGAAACATCCAGCCAGAGCTACAATGGAATGGTTTAGATCAAAGCATATTCATGTGTTAGAATGGCCCAGTCACAGTCCAGACCTAAATCACATTGAGAATCTGTGCAAGACTTGAAAATTGCTGCTCACAGACGTTCTCCATCCAATCTGACAGAGCTTGAGATATTTTACAAAGAAGAATGGGCAGAAATGTCCTCTCTAGATGTGCAAAGCTGGTAGAGACACCCCCAAAAAGACTTGTAGAGAAAGGGGGTTCTACAAAGTATTGACTCGGGGGGGCGCCATACAAATGTACCCCCACACTTTTTACATATTTATTTGTATCATTTATCATTTTCCTTCCACTTCACAATTATGTGACACTTTGTGTTGGTCTATCACATAAAATCCCAATAAAATACATTTACGTTTTTGGTTGTAACATTCAAAGTAAGGAATGCCGCTCCAGGTGAGCAATCACTGCAGTCCGGATGTTCTGGGTATAAGCCACGGATTGCCACTGATGATCAATGAGAAAGAAAAAAGCTGCACAGCAACAGGAAAGATCCAACGTGATTTATTTCCAAAGTAAGTCAAATGACAGCCACCAAGACAATAACACAGGACCCAGGAGGTGACGCGTTTCACACTGCAAACAGTGGTTCTTGAAGCTTGTTGGCAGCGTGAAACGCATCACCTCCTGGGTCCTTTGTTATTGTCTTGGTGGCTGTCATTTGACTTTTTTTTGGAAATAAATCACATTGGATCTTTCCTGTTGCTGTGCAGCTTTTTTTTCTTTCTCTTTGGTTGTAACATGACTAAATGTGGAAAATTTCAAGGGGTATGAATACTTTCTTCTGCCTCCCATTACGTAACTCAATTAAGGGTCCTCCTGACCCGGCTTATATAATGGCATTGACTCCCCCATGACAACACAACAGGAAGGCTCTAACTCAGGAGTCCCCAACCCCCGGTGCCGGTCCGTGGACTGTTTGTGGCGGGGGGGCACAGACTTGGCTTGACATCACCTCTGCAGGGTCCGTTCATTTCCAGATTCTCATAGCGAGCAACCCTGTGTCAATGGCGCATGAGTGGTTTCCCGCTCCTGAAATTGTAATGCCGGATTCCTTGCTGAGGGGGTAGCTGCATCTGGGGGCTGACAAGCTGTATATGGGGGCTGACAAGATGTATATGGGGGCTGACAAGCTGTATATGGGGGCTGACAAGCTGTATATTGGGGCTGACAAGCTGTATATAGGGGCTGACAAGCTGAATGTGGGGGCTGACAAGCTGTATATGGGGGATGACAAGATGTGTATGGGGGCTGACAAGATGTATATAGGGGCTGACAAGCTGAATGTGGGGGCTGACAAGCTGTATATAGGGGCTGACAAGCTGAATGTGGGGGCTGACAAGATGTATATGGGGGATGACAAGATGTATATGGGGGCTGACAAACTGTATATGGGGGATGACAAGATGTATATGGGGGCTGACAAGCTGTATATGGGGGCTGACAAGCTGCATCTGGGGGCTGACAAGCTGTATATGGGGGCTGACAAACTGTATATGGGGGATGACAAGATGTATATGGGGGCTGGGGGCTGACAAGCTGTATATGGGGGATGACAAGCTGTATATGGGGGCTGACAAGCTGTATATGGGGGATGACAAGATGTATATGGGGGATGACAAGCTGTATATGGGGGCTGACAAGCTGTATATGGGGGCCGACAAGCTGTATATGGGGGCTGACAAGCTGTATATGGGGGCCGACAAGCTGTATATGGGGGCCGACAAGATGTATATGGGGGCTGACAAGATGTATATGGGGGATGACAAGATGTATATGGGGCTGGGGGCTGACAAGATGTATATGGGGGCTGACAAGCTGTATATGGGGGCCGACAAGCTGTATATGGGGGATGACAAGATGTATATGGGGGCTGACAAGCTGTATATGGGGGCCGACAAGCTGTATATTGGGGCCGACAAGCTGTATATGGGGGCCGACAAGATGTATATGGGGGCCGACAAGATGTATATGGGGGATGACAAGATGTATATGGGGGCTGACAAGATGTATATGGGGGCTGACAAGATGTATATGGGGGCTGACAAGATGTATATGGGGGCTGACAAGCTGTATATGGGGGCTGGGGGATGACAAGCTGTATATGGGGGCTGGGGGCTGACAAGATGTATGTAGCGCTGGTAGATTTATGATCTACCATCTGATAGGTAAATTTAGTGAATCGCTCGTTAGGGGAGTTAGATTTGCCTCTGTTCCAGCTTGGCTGACGTTGCGTGTGGTTCCACACTGTGCCGGTGGGTGTCGTTGTTAACATTGGTTGGTGTTGGAAAGGCAACGTGTTGAAGCGTATGGGTGCTCCTCTATCCCAGAGATAACTCGGTGGAGGTGGTCCTCCGAGTTGCATTCTGGGAGAGGGTATTTATGGGACAGACGCCATGTTTAGGGGTTCGTTTTACAGCCACCTGCTGGCCCTCCTGGCCGACAGGTATGCATTAGAGTACCACCTCGTGGTCCTCCATTCCGGAGGCCCGCACCGCTGCGGCGTGTGGGTGGGCCCAGAAGCATGTCTGGGGCCTACCACAGCAGCCAAGGAATGGTCCTGAGCTGTCTATCCTGAGTGAAGAAGCTGGACAACCGAGGAGATTCCAGGGGAGGACCCGTCATGGAAGGATCATGCAGAGTGCTGGTCTGGAGAGGGGCCTGGTGACTCGGTTGGAGGACGTATCCTAAAGTAGTTCTACAGCATAGTACCGCCGGGTTGGCTTAGAGGTCCAAGTACTGTGTCTGACATTCACTGCAAAGTTTAATACATCCTGCGGCAGAAGATCGTACTTTTTTTTTTTCAAGCAAGTCTGTCGCAGAGACTTTAGTTCGTGCTCCGTACTGGCTGCTAGGCAAGTGAGAGAGGCCTATCCAGGCGAACAAAGATTGTGTCCCACAAGGGGATTGCATCCGATTACAGTATTCAACTTTAAAGGACGTTCTCAAGAATCCTAAAGAAAGGTATTTGAGCTTCCCTGCAGTTTTCCTCTTGCCTCTTTCCTGCTACTTCCTTCGTTACTTGGTTCAATAAAGCATTGAAAACGTACTCAAGTGTTGGAGCTTATATCGTCCGGAGGTAAACTCAACGGAACCCTAGACCCGGTGCCGGTGAAACAGAGGTGTCGAGAGTGAAGGTAACAAGCCCACTTAAACCAGCAGCACCACCCAGAGTTATTGCTACATGTATATGGGGGCTGGAGGATGACAAGATGTATATGGGGGGCTGGCAAGCTGTATATGGGGGCTGACAAGCTGTATATGGGGACTTACAAGCTGTATATGGGGGCTGACAAGCTGTATATGGGGGCTGACAAGCTGTATATGGGGGATGGGGGCTGACAAGCTGTATATGGGGGCTGACAAGCTGTATATGGGGACTAACAAGCTGTATATGGGGGCTGGGGGCTGACAAGATGTATATGGGGGCTGACAAGCTGTATATGGGGGCTGACAAGCTGTATATGGGGGCTGACAAGCTGTATATGGGGACTAACAAGCTGTATATGGGGGCTGGGGGCTGACAAGCTGTATATGGGGGCTGACAAGCTGTATATGGGGGCTGACAAGCTGTATATGGGGGCTGACAAGATGTATATGGGGGCTGACAAGATGTATATGGGGGCTGTGATCAGCCGAGTCTCATAGTGACTCTGTGGGCACTGGTAGGCAGCACTGTTGTGCATTGGTAGGTGGCACTGGTGGGCACAGATGACTCTGCAGAGGCTCTCCACGATCGAGACTGATGTCCCTCTGACAGCCGCCGGTGATCGGCTTTTTTTTTCTCACGCTATCAAACAGCCAATTACCGGCTCTGTTTACATCACATGATCAGCTGTCATTGGCTGACAGCTGATCACGTGGTAAGAGGCCGGGATCGACCCCTTACTCCGATCTGTGATCAGCTGAGTCTCATAGACTCACTGATCACAGAGCGCGCCATGTGCACCCTGCAGGAGGCGCGCAGGCCGCTTGAGCACGGGAGGGCGTCTAGTGATGCCCTCCCAGCAAAGTAGGTCCGCTCTGTAGCCGTCATTCAACTATAGTGCGGACCTGAAGAAGTTAAGCGTAGATATGAGATGTGATGTCTTTTTGACCCCAGATCTCTCATTAATGAGGCCCTGTCATGCTTTTCTTTACATTCCTTGTAATAGGGACAAAAATGGGCCAAAATTTTTATTTTCATAAGGACAGTGTAAAAATAAAAAATTTAAGTAAAATAAATAAGAAAAAAAAAATTTAAGGCGCCCTGTCCCGCCAAGCTCGCGCGCAACGTAAGTAGCGCCTGCAGATGAAAACTGTGTTCAAACCACACATGTGAGGTATCGCCATCGGTAGAGCGAGAGCAATAATTCTAGCCCTAGACCTTCTCTGTAACTCAAAACTGGTAACCTGTAGATTTTTTCTTTTTTTTTTTTTTTTTAATTCTTTAACTGATAAGAACAGATACTACACTTGATCTTAGCCAAAAGGCCGAGAAGAGAACCTGTAGCATTTTTTAAACATCACCTATGGAGATTTTTAAGGGTTAAAGTTTGTCGCCATTCCACGAATGATGCGTGACATGTTGGGTGTCAATTTACTCGGTGTAACATTATCTTTCACAATAAAAAAAAAAAAATTGGGCTAACTTTACTGTTGTCTTATTTTTTGTATTTTTTTTTCCCCAAAAAATTGCGCTTGTAAGACCGCTGCGCAAATACGGTGTGACATAAAGTATTGCAACGACCGCCATTTTATTCTCTAGGGTGTCTGAAAAAAAAATATATAATGTTTGAGGGTTCTAAGTAATTTTCTAGCAAAAAAAAACAAAAACTGATTTTAACTTGTAAACACCAAGTCTGAAAAATAAGCCCGGTCCTCAACTAGTTAAGCAATAAAAGACGTATATAACTTTTCAAATAATCACCTTTTATCTCCCAACAAAGGTGGATAAAACAGCGATTTCGAATTCTGAACAGGAAAAGATACCTCGTTAAACATGGCTGCAGTAAAGCAAGCGGAACGCGGGGACCTGAGCGGAATTCTGATTCTGTTCTACATCCAGCACAATAGGCCGGTTCCAAATGAAAGAGCATTAGCTAAGCATATTGTTAACTGGGAAATGAAATGGAGAGAGTCTCGGCTTTTCAGAAAGAGAGAAGGAGAAGTAACCGGGCCCTTTATTAAAGCTGACCTCCAGGAAAACAGCTAAATATGGAGCTCAGATACCTATATGCAGTGCCGGGACCAGGTCATCTAGAGCCCAGGGCGAACGTACCAAATTGGGCCCCCCCAAAATGTATGAGTATTATATGTCAGCCTCCCCCCCAAAAAAGTCAAGTAGCATAGGCATGCGCACAGGGTTTGCCAGGTGTGCCTGGGCACACCCTAATCACCCTGTGTGGCACAGATTCCCCCTGTTTAAACCCCTGATATTTCAGCAAAGCCCCCTAACGGCTCCTAAAAAAAAAATTGTACAAAAATAAATAATACAAAAACAATTAATTGTACAAAAATAATATAAAATAAAATAATAAAAATAAAAACTACTGACACCGTCCACTGCTCTACTGACACCGTCCACTGCTCTACTGACACCGTCCACTGCTCTACTGACACCGTCCTCTGCTCTACTGACACCGTCCACTGCTCTACTGACACCGTCCACTGCCCTACTGACACCATCCACTGCCCTACTGACACCATCCACTGCTCTACTGACACCATCCACTGCTCTACTGACATCATCCACTGCTCTACTGACACCGTCCACTGCTCTACTGACACCGTCCTCTGCTCTACTGACTCCGTCCACTGCTCTACTGACACCGTCCACTGCTCTACTGACACCGTCCACTGCTCTACTGACACTGTCCACTGCCCTACTGACACCATCCACTGCTCTACTGACACCGTCCACTGCCCTACTGACACTATCCACTGCCCTACTGACACCGTCCTCTGCTCTACTGACTCCGTCCACTGCTCTACTGACACCGTCCACTGCTCTACTGACACCGTCCACTGCTCTACTGACACTGTCCACTGCCCTACTGACACCATCCACTGCTCTACTGACACCGTCCACTGCCCTACTGACACCATCCACTGCTCTACTGACACCGTCCACTGCCCTACTGACACCATCCACTGCCCTACTGACACCGTCCACTGCTCTACTGACACCGTCCTCTGCTCTACTGACACCGTCCTCTGCCCTACTGACACCGTCCACTGCTCTACTGACACCGTCCACTGTCCTACTGACACCGTCCACTGCCCTACTGACACCATCCACTGCTCTACTGACACCGTCCACTGCCCTACTGACACCGTCCACTGCTCTACTGACACCATCCACTGCTCTACTGACACCGTCCTCTGCTCTACTGACACCGTCCACTGCTCTACTGACACCGTCCACTGCTCTACTGACATCGTCCACTACGCTACTGACACCGTCCTCTCCTCTACTGACACCGTCCACTGCTCTACTGACACCGTCCACTGCTCTACTGACACCGTCCACTGCTCTACTGACACCGTCCACTACTCTACTGACACCGTCCTCTCCTCTACTGACACCGTCCACTGCTCTACTGACACCGTCCACTGCTCTACTGACACCGTCCACTGCTCTACTGACACCGTCCACTGCTCTACTGACACCGTCCTCTGCTCTACTGACACCGTCCACTACCCTACTGACACCGTCCTCTGCTCTCCTGACACCGTCCACTGCTCTGCTGACACCGTCCACTGCTCTACTGACACCATCCACTGCTCTATTGACACCATCCACTGCTCTATTGACACCGTCCACTGCTCTACTGACACCGTCCACTGCTCTACTGACACCGTCCTCTGCTCTACTGACACCGTCCACTGCTCTACTGACACCGTCCACTGCCCTACTGACACCATCCACTGCCCTACTGACACCATCCACTGCTCTACTGACACCGTCCTCTGCTCTACTGACTCCGTCCACTGCTCTACTGACACCGTCCACTGCTCTACTGACACCGTCCACTGCTCTACTGACACTGTCCACTGCCCTACTGACACCATCCACTGCTCTACTGACACCGTCCACTGCCCTACTGACACTATCCACTGCCCTACTGACACCGTCCACTGCTCTACTGACACCGTCCTCTGCTCTACTGACACCGCCCTCTGCCCTACTGACACCGTCCACTGCTCTACTGACACCGTCCACTGTCCTACTGACACCGTCCACTGCCCTACTGACACCGTCCACTGCTCTACTGACACCGTCCACTGCTCTACTGACACCGTCCACTGCTCTACTGACACCGTCCACTGCTCTACTGACACCATCCACTGCTCTACTGACACCGTCCACTGCCCTACTGACACCATCCACTGCTCTACTGACACCGTCCACTGCCCTACTGACACCATCCACTGCCCTACTGACACCGTCCACTGCTCTACTGACACCGTCCTCTGCTCTACTGACACCGTCCTCTGCCCTACTGACACCGTCCACTGCTCTACTGACACCATCCTCTGCCCTACTGACACCGTCCACTGCCCTACTGACACCATCCACTGCTCTACTGACACCGTCCACTGCCCTACTGACACCGTCCACTGCTCTACTGACACCGTCCACTGCTCTACTGACACCGTCCACTGCTCTACTGACACCGTCCTCTGCTCTACTGACACCGTCCTCTGCCCTACTGACACCATCCACTGCTCTACTGACACCGTCCTCTGCTCTACTGACACCGTCCACTGCCCTACTGACACCGTCCGCTGCTCTACTGACACCGTCCACTGCTCTACTGACACCGTCCACTGCTCTACTGACACCGTCCACTACGCTACTGACACCGTCCTCTCCTCTACTGACACCGTCCACTGCTCTACTGACACCGTCCACTGCTCTACTGACACCGTCCACTGCTCTACTGACACCGTCCACTACTCTACTGACACCGTCCTCTCCTCTACTGACACCGTCCACTGCTCTACTGACACCGTCCACTGCTCTACTGACACCGTCCACTGCTCTACTGACACCGTCCACTGCTCTACTGACACCGTCCTCTGCTCTACTGACACCGTCCACTACCCTACTGACACCGTCCTCTGCTCTCCTGACACCGTCCACTGCTCTGCTGACACCGTCCACTGCTCTACTGACACCATCCACTGCTCTATTGACACCATCCACTGCTCTATTGACACCGTCCACTGCTCTACTGACACCGTCCACTGCTCTACTGACACCGTCCACTGCTCTACTGACACCGTCCACTGCTCTACTGACACCGTCAGTATATATACACACGCACGTGCTTGAGCTTTGAGGCACACACCCTAATGCAATAGGCTGCGCACACCTATGGCAAGCCGTAATCAGCATGATTACCCCCTAAGCATAAATCCCCCCTCTTCCCAGAACAAATCTGCCCCTCTGCTGAAATCCCCTCTCCCAGTACAAATCTTTGCCCCCCTCCCCCCAGCTCAAATTCTCTCCCTCTCCATATGCCCCCCATCTCTAATCCCCTCCCCCCCCCAAAAAAAAAAATTCCCCCTCCTAGCACAAATTCGCTGCCACTCAAATTCCCCCCCGCCCCCCCCGAAGCACAAATCCTCTCCCTTCCTCTCCAAATCCCCCCTGCCACCACAAATTCCCCTTCCCCAATCCCTCATCCTAGCACAAATCCCCCCCCCATAAAATTTCCCCTCCTACCACAATACCCCCCCAGTTATTCCTACTATCACAATCCACCCCCCCCAAAAAAAAAATTCCCTCCTAGCAAAAATCCCCTCCCCCCTATTATATTATGTGTTCTAGCACAAACCCCCCAAATCCTCTCTCTGAGCACAAATACTCTCCCTTCCACCGCAAATTCCCCTTCCCCAAACCCTCATCCTAGCACAAATCCCCCCCCCCCATAAACTTTTCCCTCCTAGCACAATACCCCCCAATCATTCCTACTAGCCCAACCCCCCGCCCCCCAGAAAAAAAATTATGCTCTCTAACACAATTCCGCTCTCCAATCACAAATCCTCTCCCTTCCACTCCAAATCCCCCCTCCCACCACAATTTCCCCTTCCCCAATCCCCCATCCTAGCACAAATCCAGCACATAAACTTTTCCCTCCTAGCACAATACTCCCCAATCATTCCTACTAGCACAATTCCCCCCCCCCCCCCCGAAAAAAATTTCCCCCTCAGAAAAAATTCCCCCAAGCACAAATCTCCTCCCCCCTACTATATTACATTTTCTAGTACAAACCCCCCCCAAATCCCCTCTCCGAGCACAAATCCTCTCCCTTCCACCACAAATTCCCCTCCCCCCATCCCTCATCCTAGCACAAATTCCCCCCCCCCCATAAACTTTCCCCTCCTAGCACAATACCCCCCAATCATTCCTACTAGCCCAACCCCCAAGAAAAAAAATTCCCTCCTAGCACTAGTCCCTCCTACTATATTATGCTCTCTAGCACAATTCCCCTAAATACCCTCTCCAAGCACAAATCCTCTCCCTTCCACTCCAAATCCCCCCTCCTACCACAAATTCCCCTTCCCCAATCCCCCATCCTAGCACAAATCCTCTCCCTACCACCACAAATTCCCCTTCCCCAATGTCTCATCCTAGAACAAATCTGCCCCTCTGCTGAAATCCCCCTCCCAGTAAAAATCTTTGCCCCCCCCAGCTCAAATTCTCTCTCTCTCCATATGCCCCCATCTCTAATCCCCCCTCAAAAAAAGGCCCCTCCTATCAAAAATTCACTGCCACTCAGATTCCCCCTCGAAGCACAAATCCTGTCCCTTCCTCTCCAAATCCCCCCTCCCACCACAAATTCCCCTTCCCCAATCCCTCATCCTAGCACAAATACCCCCTCATAAACTTTCCCCTCCTAGGACAAGTCCCCCCCCCCCTAGGGGATCCCCTGATGAAGTCACGTGACTGTGACGCCACGCGTAGGGACAAAAGGCACTCAGACTGACGCCGGCAAACGAGCTCGCCGCTCGTGGAGTAATGACCATGCTGTAACACATTATGTGAGTACCCTCACTTTTACTAATAAAGCTATTTGATTTGAAAAACTACTACACTATCCGAACCCCCCCCCCCCCCCCCCACCCTTTTCTTCTCTTATTACCTTCCTTCCATCCACCGAGGGACAAAGACAAGTAATTTACCCATACTGAGCCAGGATTAGAAGGGAGAAGCATTTACTACAGATCTATATCTCATTACCGCAAGGTAAGAGGCCACTTTTACTAATGTGTCTCTCCACACAAAGAGGAGAAATCTATTCCTCAGCACCTTTGGTTTTTGCGCACTGAATGTCCGTTACACAAAAAGAAGAAAGGGACTTATTGCGATTTTTGCACATTGCTTTGGACTTCATTATTGCACATGCATTCTTTGCACAGGCTATCAGCACTTTGCACCAGGAAGATTGCTGTTTTATTTGCACATTCGAATTTTGCAATTGTTGCTCAGTATATTTATAGCGTTTTCACATATACGATGCACAGCAGATACTCCGCAGTGTTATTAGTATTGTTTTATGCACTTAGCACTTTATAAACCAGTCACTTTACTTACTACTCTGGTTATCGTTAGAGCTGCACGATTCCGGCTAAAATCAGAATCGCGATTTTTTTATGCTTAGAAGATAGATCACGATTCTCTCACGATTCTCGCGGCGTAACATCATTTTTCACATTAAAACAAAAAATAAATAAAAATTGGGCTAACTTTACTGTTTTTTTTTTTTTTTTTTTCCCCAAAAAAATTGCGTTTGATAGATCGCTTGGCAAATACAGTGTGACGTAAAATATTGCAACAATTGCCATTTTATTCCCTAGGGTCTCTCCTAAAATATATATAATGTTTGGGGGTTCCAAGCCATTTTCTAGCAAAAAATATTGATTTTTACTTAAAGCGGGGTTCCCATTAAAAAAATAAATAAATAAATAAAAGTCAGCAGCTACAAATACTGCAGCCAGTGGAGTTTCTAGGGGGTGGTTTTTGGGGCTATAGCCCCGAATCTGGGGCCCATAGCCCCGAGTCTCTGCAGGGGTCCCCAAGGGGAGGGGAGGCTCTCTGGGGACCCTGATTTAAGGGGGAGGCTATCTTGGAACCCTGATGTAAGGGGGGCTCTCTGGGGATATATATACACACACACATATATTATATACATGTGTATGCCCGCCCAAGCGTATGACTTTCTTTACTATGCTGCTATGGGCTCTAGCCCCAGATCTTTTGTAGACCTAGCAACGCCCCTGACTGCAGCTGTTGACTTTTAATCGGACACTTACCTGTCCCAGGGTCCAGCGATGCGGGGGTTCGAAGCCCCGCTCGTCCCCTCCTCCGCTCAGCGGCGCCAGCATTTTAACTGTGGGCGCCCGGCTGTGGCTTCACAGCCGGGCACCCACAGCGCATGCGCAAGCTGCGCCGCACGCCATCACTGGCCCCGCAATCATCTGGGACCGGTCACGTGTCCCAGATGATTGACAAGAGGTGGGGGGGGAGAGGTGATCTCCCTTCCTGCGCCGAGGAGAAGTGACGTGAGGAGCCCAGGCACCGAAGGAGGCAGACTACGAGGGACCCCCTAGTAACAGGCATTGAGAGGTGAGTAAAAAAAAAAAAAATTTCTCCAAATGTTTTTTTTTAATTTTTTTAAGCACATTACTCATTTTTTTTGGGGGGGGGGGTGGAACTCCAATTTAAGAAACAAGTGTCAGAAAAAGATTTAGACTTTAAGTGGTTAATCTTCCTGCATTTGTTGTTTAAAAACTTGGCAGACTGCCTGGATTTTTTTTCACACAGAAGTTTCTCCCTTTGATCTAAGAAGGAAGAGTTAGTTACAATGTTTCATGTTAAACTTGGCAGACTGCCCAGATGTTTTCTTTTGTGAGCAAAGAAGTCTCTCCACTTGTTATATGAAAGAATCGGCAAACTCTGCAATAGAGATCTCAGAGGGGATGAATCGAGATCAATATTTTTTTAACAATTAATTATGCAGCTCTAGTTATCGTTTGCATTATTTATTATTTTTTATGCATGTGTACTGCTACCTTTAGCAGAATTTTTTTCATCAATGTGAACAGCGCAGCACCAACCCCCATATAATTCCTTTCTATGGGTGTGGATTGACCCCTATTCGGTGCTTGCAGCAGTTCTTTTACGATCCTCCCACACATGGTGGCACAGGAATAAACATATACTCTATTACTGTTTTCTAGTACAAACCCCTCAAATCCCCTCTCCGAGCACAAATCCTCTCCCTAACACCACAAATTCCCCTTCCCCAATCCATCATCCTAGCACAAATCCCCCCCATAATCTTTCCACCCCTAGCACAATACTCCCCAATCATTCCTACTAGCACAATCCCCCCCCCCCAAAAAAAATTCCCTTCTAGCACAAATCCCCTCCCCCCTACTATATTAAATTTTCTAGCACAAACCCCCAAATCCCCTGTCCTAGCACCAATCCTCTTCCCCCATTCCCCCCCTCACAACAAAACCCCCCCCCCCGGACACCACTCCTAGCACATCTCCCCAATTTTTCCTTCCTAGAACAATTGGGAGGAATAGTGCCCCATCATTGGTATCAGTGGGAGGAATAGTGCCCCATCATAGGTATCACTGGGAGGAATAGTGCCCCATCATTGGTGTCAGTGGGTGGAATAGTGCCCCATCATTGGTGTCAGTGGGAGGAATAGTGCCCCATCATTGGTGTCAATGGAAGGAATAGTGCTCCATCATTGGTATCAGTGGGAGGAATAGTGCCCCATCATTGGTGTCAATGGAAGGAATAGTGCCCCATCATTGGTATCAGTGGGAGGAATAGTGCCCCATCATTGGTGTCAGTGGGAGGAATAGTGCCCCATCATTGGTGTCAGTGGAAGGAATAGTGTCCCATCATTGGTATCAGTGGGAGAAATAGTGCCCCATCATTGGTATCAGTGGGGGGAATAGTGCCCCATCATTGGTGTCATTGGGAGAAATAGTGCCCCATCATTGGTATCAGTGGGAGAAATAGTGCCCTATCATTGGTATAAGTCGGAGGAATAGTGCCCCATCATTGGTGTCAGTGGGAGGAATAGTGCCCCATCATTGGTATCAGTGGTAGGAATAGTGCCCCATCATAGGTATCAGTGGGAGGAATAGTGCCCCATCATTGGTGTCAGTGGGAGGAATAGTACCCCATCATTGGTGTCAGTGGGAGGAATAGTGCCCCATCATAGGTATCAGTGGGAGGAATAGTGCCCCATCATTGGTGTCAGTGGTAGGAATAGTGCCCCATCATTGGTGTCAGTGGGAGGAATAGTGCCCCATCATTGGTGTCAGTGGGAGGAAAAGTGCCCCATCATAGGTATCAGTGGGAGGAATAGTACCCCATCATTGGTGTCAGTGGTAGGAATAGTGCCCCATCATTGGTGTCAGTGGTAGGA
The DNA here is from genome assembly GCA_037952925.1 of Lithobates clamitans. Lineage (NCBI taxonomy): Eukaryota > Metazoa > Chordata > Amphibia > Anura > Ranidae > Lithobates > Lithobates clamitans. The sequence goes on from JBBGZY010002734.1 coordinate 480,133, forward strand.
ATAGTGCCCCATCATAGGTATCAGTGGGAGGAATAGTGCCCCATCATTGGTGTCAGTGGGAGGAATAGTGCCCCATCATTGGTGTCAGTGGTAGGAATAGTGCCCCATCATAGGTATCAGTGGGAGGAATAGTGCCCCATCATTGGTGTCAGTGGGAGGAATAGTGACCCATCATTGGTATCAGTGGGAGGAATAGTGCCCCATCATTGGTGTCAGTGGTAGGAATAGTGTCCCATCATTGGTATCAGTGGGAGGAATTGTGCCCCATCATTGGTGTCATTGGGAGGGAAAATGGGGAAATTATGCCCCATTGTTGGTATCAGTGTATAAAATAGTCCCCCAAGGGCCGGATAAAAACAAGCGAAGGGCCGCAGTTTGGAGACCTCTATCCCGGAGCCTAGAGGTTTCAAGTCAACAATCAAAGCCTGCAGATGTGGTCAAGTTCATTATTTATTTAAACGTCTTTAACTTTAACCCCAAATCGATTTTTAATCTAACCCCTAAAAGTGCCAAACTTACCGAAATTCCCAACGCCGGCATCCTTCCAGCCCTGATCTGAATGCAACTGTGCCAACCCCCCCCCCCCTCCCCCCGCCGAATGCAGCATCTTTGCATAATTAATTAATTAGATCTATAAGTAGAAATCCATCTATAAAAGTCCTGACATATCAGTAATGGTATTTACAGTAATCTGATCACATTAATATTTATACGGCACACATGAAAGGTTCCCCCCGCGGGGTGGACACCGTCACTGCTGACCATTCACTCCAATTCAGAAGAAGACAAATACCGTCTCGTTGCGATGCACGCTATGAAATATTCTAGGAGGCCATTGATGAGCAGACTACATTTATCAGCAACATATGTATTCTAATATTGGTGTCCTGTAATCCTTCATAAAACTCCTCCTCTAATGAAGACCACTCGCTGCTGCTCTCTCTCCTTGTGCAGGTTGGTTGGTCTTATCTCCGCCCCCTCCTGTAGTTTTCTGCAGGCAGCCTGTAGTGGGTGGAGCCTGCCAGGCCCCTCCCAGAACTCTGCTCTCTCTCCTTGTGGAGGGTGACTGGTCTTGTCTCCGCCCCCTCCCCCTGTAGTTTTCTGCAGGCAGCCTGTAGTGAGTGGAGCCTGCCGGGCCCCTCCCAGATCTCTGCTCTCTCTCCTTGTGCAGGATGGTTGGTCTTGTCTCCGCCCCCCTCCTGTAGTTTTCTGCAGGCAGCCTGTAGTGGGTGGAGCCTGCTGGGTCCCCTCCCACAGCTCTTCTCTCTCTCCTTGTACAGGATGATTGGTCTTGTCTCCACCCACCTCCTGGAGTTTTCTGCAGGCAGCCTGTAGTGGGTGGAGCCTGCAGGGGCCCCTCCCACAGCTCTGCTCTCTCTCCTTGTGCAGGGTGACTAGTATTGTCTCCGCCCCCTTCTGTAGTTTTCTGATGCCAGCCTGTAGTGGGTGGAGCCTGCCGGGCCATAATGGACATACAGTAAATTGGATTTACATCCTTTGCTGCTGTTTTGGAATATATTTGAATGAACTTTGAATGAATGCTCATTTAACTTGATAATAACTCTGTGGCCAATTTGCCTACCTAAACACATTCAACATGATTGTTTATTAGGGTGTATCTAAACTCAGGGAGATGAATTCAGTGGAGGACCTTCCGTACGGGGCGCCGCCCCCTCCCATCATTGCATGGATTCCAATGGGGATTTCACCAGGTTTAGGAGGGTGTCTATTGGAAGGTTTGACCATTCTTCCAGAAGCGCATTTGTGAGGTCAGGCACTGATGTTTTTACGAGAAGGCCTGGCTCGCAGTCTCCGCTCTAATGCACTCCAAAGGTGTTCTATCGGGTCAAGGTCAGGACAGTCAAGTTCCTCCACCCCAAACTCACTCATCCATGTCTTTATGGGCCTTGCTTTGCACACTGGTCCAAATCATATGGTGGAGGGGGGATTATGGTGTGGGGGTTGTTTTTCAGGGGTTGGGCTTGGCCCCTTAGTTCCAGTGAAGGGAACTCTTAAGGCGTCAGCATACCAAGACATTTTGGACAATTTCATGCTCTCAACTTTATGGGAACAGTTTGGGGACGGCCCCTTCCTGTTCCAACATGACTGCCCACCAATGCACAAAGCAAGGTCCATAAAGACATGGATGAGCGAGCCGAGTTTGGGGTGGAGGAACTTGACTGACCTTCACAGAGTCTTGACCTCAACCCAATAGAACATCTTTGGGATGAATTACAGCGGAGACTGTGCCTGACCTCACAAATGGGCTTCTGGAAGAATGGTCAAACATTCCCATAGACACACTCCTAAACCTTGTGGACGGCCTTCCCAGAAGAGTTAAAGCTGTTATAACTGCAAAAAAGTGGGCCAACTCAATACTGAACCCTACGGACCAGTTCATGTGCGTGTAAAGGCAGATGTCCCAATACTTGGTAAGGGTAATATAGTGTATCTATTGTGGTAAAAACACGATTGGTAAATACATTGATTGGTTTCCTGTCATTGGTTAGGACTAGAAGATAAAAGTGACAAGTCCACGCTCCTAGCTGTCAAATGAAATGTAGATTAATGTTCTCATGGCACGGGAACACGCAGACGTTGTGGGGTTAACCGACGCATTCAATCCCGAGGACCAAATATGACTTTCCTGCTATGGCTTCTGGAATGCACTGAGCAAAGGAATACGTGATATTCAGGACCCGTACCAGAAGATATAAGAATTCACAAACAAAACCACTACATTAAGGCTGCTCATTAAATTCTAATGAGATTTGATTGCAACATTTTAATAAATGAAAACAAAAAAAATTAAATAGCTATTTTGCAAGCTTCAGTTACTGGAAATGTCTGAGAGTTTGCTCTGAATGAAGGCTGGCACATTTTCAGGATGTTATTAAATTTATTAGTAGCACATAGGCATTGATCCCATAAATTAAAAAAAAATGCTATAAAAAAGACAAAGAGACAAGTAGAAGGCAAAAAAGAAAAACCAGTTCTGTGGAAAATGCTACTTGTATGCAGGGGCGGACTGACAACTCTTGGGGCCCCCGGGCAATAGGAGATTATGGGGCCCCCCGGGCAATAGGAGAAGATTATGGGGCCCCCGGGCAATAGGAGAAGATTATGGGGCCCCCGGGCAATAGGAGATTATGGGCCCCCCAGGCAATAGATTATGGGGCCCCCAGGCAATAGATTATGGGGCCACACAGTATAAACACACATACAGTATACACACAGACACATAATATACACACACAGTATACACACACATACAGTATACACACACAGACACACAATATACACTCACAGTATACACACACAGAATAAACATACACACACTGAAAAGGTACTGGAGAGGCGGGGCAGCTAAAATCTTGGGATTTTTTAAAAAACACAGATTTTTACATACTGTCCCTGGTTTTATTGAGGCTTGCAACCCTGATGGGGCTCCTTAGTGGCATGGGGCCCTCGGGCCCGAAAGCCCGAATGGTCAGTCCCCCACTGCTTGTATGCTTTCGAACAGTGGGAGGAAACCCAAACCAATAGGGAAGAACATACACTCTCTATGTAGATGTTGTCTCCGGTGGGAATGCAAGACAAATGCAAGACAAGTTCAAACCACAAAGTCACCATGCTTCCATAAAAGCCCATGGACTTGGTGTTGGATGAGGGTCTATTGAGGTACCTATTGTGGTGGGCACAAATGTTGCTCTGGAGACTCAAACTGAAGAACCATCATCGTAAAGTAACTCTATCAGTCTCCTCTATCCACTACACTTTGCATCAGCATCACTGCCCTAAGTGGGGAATCTTTCAACTTCATGAAGGGATTATCCATGAATGTGAAACAAGTGGTAACATTAAAAGTATTAGGTTATATATAGATTTATAATCCATATAAATCTTATAAATTATATGTAGATTATTATAATCCTGCTTGCTGTTCTACTACGCTCATCTCTGGCTCCCTGACGTTTTGGCTTGTCTGACTATCTGTTCCAGTTCCTGAACTCTGGCTATGTTTTGACTATGTCTACTCAGTTTACCTTTTTATTATTATTATTATTATTATTATTATTATTATTATTAATAAACAAGTGTGATTTAGTTGTACTTCTGTCTCAGTCTGATTCATGGTTTCTGACACACTACCAGTTTGGGTTGGGAAGGGTGGGAATGAAAATAAAGACTACCAGTATGGGTTGGGTAGGGTGGAAGTGAAAATAAGTGTTACCAGTTTGGGTTGGGTAGGGTGGAAGTGAAAATAGGTGCTACCAGTTTGGGTTGGGAAGGGTGGATGTGTAAATAAGAACTACCAGTTTGGGAAGGGTGGGAGTAAAAATAAAGACTACCAGTTTGGGTTGGGAAGGGTGTCCCATAGCTGTCTGCTGCTCTGTTCTTCTGTTATCAGCCTGATAACTCCTGACAAGTTCTCCGTCACATATGATAAAAGCAGCCTGACTTTTGTGTTGGGGAGGATGCTATAAATAGATTAGCAGAGCCCTGAACTATTGTTGGAACGGGTGGAAGTGAAAATATTGTAAGTACTACCAGTATGGCTTGAGAAGGGTGGAAGTGAAAATAAGAATTACCAGTTTGGGTTTGGAAGGGTGGAAGTAAAAGTAAGTGCTACCAGTTTGGATTGGGAAGGTTAGAAGTGAAAATAATCACTACAAGTTTGGGATGGGAAGGGTGGGAGTGAAAATAAAGAATACCGGTTTGGGTAGGGAAGGGTGGGAGTGAAACCAAGTACTACCTGTTTGGCTTGGGAAGGGTAGAAGTTTGGCTGTATGCCCAGACTTCACTGCAGTGTTGAACAGGAAGAGAGAATCTCCTAACCCGATCTGAACTTTCTAAACAGTATATAAAGATGAAGACAGCAGATATACATGTAAAACTTATGTAAGGAGATTTGTTTCATCTCTGGGTATCATCTGAGGATGTTCACTTCATTGGGTATATGTGAGAGTTTACATCCACTTTAAAATAGGTACTACCAGTTTGGGTTGGGAAGAACGGAAGTGAAAATAAGTATTACCAGTTAGTGGGAAGGGTGTAAGTGAAAATAGGTGCTATCAATTTGGGTTGGGAAGGGTGGGATTGAAAATAAGTGCTACCAATTTGGGTTGGAATGGGTGGAAGTGAAAATACTGTAAGTACTACCAGTTTGGCTTGAGAAGGGTGGGCAGGAAAATAAGAACTACCAATTTGGTTTTGGAAGAGTGGAAGTGAAAGTAAGTTCATACCACTTTGGAATGGGAAGGTTGGAGGTGAAAATAAGCACTACAAGTTTGGGTTGGGAAGGGTGGGAGTGAAAATAAAGACTACCGGTTTGGGTTGGGAAGGGTGGGAGTGAAAATAAAGACTGCCGGTTTGGGTTGGGAAGGGTGGGAGTGAAAATAAAGACTACCGGTTCGGGTTGGGAAGGGTGGGAGTGAAAATAAAGACTACCGGTTCGGGTTGGTAAGGGTGGGAGTGAAAATAAAGACTACCGGTTCGGGTTGGAAAGGGTGGGAGTGAAAATAAAAACTACCAGTTTGGGTTGGGAAGGGTGGGAGTGAAAATAAAGACTGCCGGTTTGGGTTGGGAAGGGTGGGAGTGAAAATAAAGACTACCAGTTTGGGTTGGGAAGGGTGGGAGTGAAATTATTATTATTATTAAACAAGTTTGATTTAATCGTACTTCTGTCTCAGACTGATTCATGGTTTCTGACACACTACCAGTTTGGGTTGGGAAGGGTGGAAGTGAAAATAAATGCTACCAGTTTGGGCTGGGAAGGGTGAAAGTGAAAATAAGTACTACCAGTTTGGGTTGGGAAGGGTGGAAGTGAAAATAAGTACTACCAGTTTGAGTTGGGAAGGGTGGAAGTGAAAATAAGTATTACCAGTTTGGGTTTGGAGGGTTGGGTCAGCCCTTCCTTCTCAAAGCTAGCCGCTCAGCTGTTGGCTAATTGCCACTCCTTTCTCTCCTTAGTGGCTCACCTGTTGAAGATATCCTGATCGTCAGTCTTGCCTACTTAAGCCATCCAGCCCAGATGATCTCTGCCTTCGCCTTGGTCACATCTCTAGAAACGTTCTCCTGTGTTCCTGTTAAAGACTTGCTTTGACATTCCTTCTAGCTCCAGATCCTGCTTGCTGTTCTACTACGCTCATCTCTGGCTCCCTGACATTTTGGCTTGTCTGACTATCTGTTCTGGTTCCTGAACTCTGGCTATGTTTTGACTATGTTTACTCTGTTTACCTTTTTATTATTATTAAACAAGTGTGATTTAAATGTACTTCTGTCTCAGCCTGATTCATGGTTTCTGACACACTACCAGTTTGGGCTGGGAAGGGTGGTAGTGAAAATAAGTACTACCAGGTTGGCTTGGGAAGGGTGGGAATGAAAATAAAGACTACCAGTTTGGGTTGGGAAGGGTGGAAGTTAAAATAAGTGCTACCAGTTTGGATTGGGTAGGGTGGAAGTGAAAATAAGTGTTACCAGTTTGGGTTGAGAAGGGTGGAAATTAAGGGGATATCTCAGTCACATGGAACTACCTGATCTCACTTTTCCCTGCTACAATAATGCACTAGAGCTTGGTCAAGGACCACCACTGCCTGTGATTGGATAGGAAAGGAGCAAAGCCTGATTGGTTTGCAGCTGCCTTCCCTTCCCAGTTTGTTCAGGCAACTGCAAGTTCTACAGATGATGGGCCTGTTAAAAGTCCTTCCATTCAGAAGATCAGACATTTTTTTTTTCATGGGTTATTCTTAGAGATCCAAGCAGTTCTGCCATTAGACATTAAATAAATCTTTTCTTGAAGTCGGAGCCTTTCTTGGAATTAAGTTTATTTAACACTTTCATAAATGGGGCTCAGAAATGGCAAATCCAATAATGTAAAGCAATTTGCACATTTCTTCCAGCAGCCGAGAGAAGATGTTGAAATGATTCACAAACGCAGCAAGGTACAGAAAAAAAAAAAGAGCGCGCTTATCCTTGGATTGAAATAATTAGTCTCAGAGGTAATTTCCCATTGTTTGCCACCAGTAAGGATATTATTGCTGCATACTCTTTGATGTCATAATTCTGTATTTGGAATAGACTGCAAGCTGGTAGGGGATAATTCCCATTATTAGAAAATGTGTTTTAAACTGAGGGAAATGTCTGTAATATATACGGTTACGGCTGCAGAGAGCTATGGGAGCATGCAGCCAGCCTCTGAATCTTCTGCGCTGCAAACCAGGTGTTGGGGAGACATCAAAGCAATTACTGCAAAGATGTCTGTGTGTTCTAGGAGATGACAAGTGCATCCTGGGAAATTCTCAGAGTGGCAATCTTACGTCTGCTTAACGGGGCATTTCAACGTATGCCATGCTGTTTTCAGACAATGCAATAGTTACAAAACGACCACTTTGTAATATACTGTGTATTGTTAGGGAAAGGAGGCAGCAGGGATGAGTATGATGAATTACACATTAGGGATCTATTTGTTACTGTTCTAAGTGACTGAGGAAAGATTTGACATTTTCTATCAAAAGTTAACCCTTTGGGTTATGCAACAAAGTGTATAACACAGTTAACCCTTGAGGTTATGAAGTGAGGATGGTCAAGAAGGAGGAGCAGCCAGCTCGAGAGCGGAAGCGGTGGTGGCCAGTGACGGAGGTTCTGTAGGTTGGGATAGCCTGACCATTAGTGTACCCTGCTGGACCCCAACTATGGGCACTCTGCGGAATGGATCTCTCCTAAGGAGTGGGCCTGGAACCATGTATGTGCAAGGCGTTTTGAATTAAGTACGATGGATTCTCTATATCCCTTCAGGCTGGGCACAAACTGTATAATACAGTTAACCCTTGAGGCTATGAAGAGAGAAGAGTCAAGAAGGAGGAGCAGCCAGCTCTGGAGCGGGAGTGGTGGTGGGTAGTGATGGAGGTTCCGTAAGTTGGGGTAGCCTGGCCATTAGTGTATCCTGTTGGGCAGCAGGGTCCCTAACTTTGGGCCCTCTGCGGAATGGAACTCTTCTAAGGAGTGGGCCTGGAACCATGTATGTACAAGGCCTTGTGAATTAAGTATGATGGATTCTCTATATGCCACGAGGACTAGGCACGAAGTGTATAATACAGTTAACCCTTGAGGTTATCAAGAGAGGAGTGTCAAGAAGGAGGAGCAGCCAGTGGGCGGAGATGGAGGCTTCCATAGGTCGGAGCAGCCTGGCACTTGATGTCTGGAAAACAGTGCTCAAACTCATGTTCAAACCATGCTTAATCATGCTTAAAGAAACGCGCATTCGCACATAAGTGTTCAAAGAATTAGAACATTGCTCGCATTTACATGAGCATGTGTGCATGAGCATTAACATGCTGCACGTGCTTATGTGCATAAGCGTGCATGTTTGCTGGAATTTGGCACCCAGAGGCCTATTTAAAGCCATACAGGACTCTGGATCATTGCTGAGTGTTCCTCAGCTCCTTCTGCCTGTGACCTGATCCCGTGTACTTCTGTATCCAGACCAGGCTTGTTCCTGAACCCCTGTTGCTGACTCTAGCTTGTGACTCTAAGCTTGTCTTCTGCCTGCTGTTCCAGTACCTTGGCCTAGCTTTGACTCTGTCCCTGATTCCTGATTCTGCACTTCTGCCGCTCAATTGTTGCCAACTCCTGCCTGTCTGAACATGCACCCAAGATCCTGCATCTGCTAGCCACCAGCTTGCCTGCTGCTCTATCTTCAGCTTCACATGTGCTATCAGATCTCCTGGCCCGGATCTTCTACTGGCCCCCGTGCCACTCTGTGCCCTGTTATACTTTGCCATAATTCCCAGAGGAAACAGGACAAGAGGTGTAAGGGAAGCTGTCCCATCAACCCGGCCTCAACCAGGTATGTGACGCTTGGTGTACCCTACTGAGCAGCAGGGTCCCTAACTTTTGGCCTGCTGCGGAACGAAACTCTCCTAGGGACTGGGCTTGGAACCATGTATGACCTTGCAAATTAAGTATGGTGGCTTGCCTATTTGCCTTCAGGGCTGGGTATGAGTAAAAAGCAAAGCGTGTTGTGAAGAGCCGCCGGCTCTTCACAACAGGCAGGGGAGATTTGTCCATCCACTCTGAGGAGAGATCAGAGAGGAACCGGACTCAGTGCTTTGGGTTTAGGATAGTACACACTATAGTGGGATGTGCTTTTTTCATGTCTGAGGTTTACAACCACTTCAAACCTTGCACTAACCTTTGCAGTAACCCTAACACTAATTATCACCCTAAACCCTTCAGGAACCCCAACCCCGGCCCTCCTTAGTATCAACTTATTTCTATCCCCACCTCTCCTACACTGGAATTCTCTCTGTTTAATAAAAACCCTTGCTGAACCCTGATAAAGAGGGCAGAGCCTGGCCTTTGAAAGGCATTGGCTTGAATGTTCTGGACTGGTACCTTCTGGAAGAATGAAAGGAGAAATAAGGTGGAGTTGCCTGGAGTATTCTGAGGACCCTGACCAATCCCCAACTTTGGTTGGCAGGGGGCAGACCCCCTTAAATACTCAGGGTCAGCGCAGCTGGGGAGGAGTTGTTTGGGTGGAAGCTGGAGATGGAGTGCTAGGCTGTTGTGGCCTTTGAGGGAGCTCCGCAGTCTGGGGGAGGGGTTACCTTGGGCCTGGGCTCGGGTGTGGATGGGACCTTCCTAAAACCACGGAGGCGTCCTGGCTAGGAGGCACGAGAGAAAGGAGGACAGCTGGGGAACACTGCCAGACCAGTCTCCAGGAGGAACAAGGAACAGCCAAGGGGGCTGGTGAGTGACACACAGTCAGGAGGACTGGGGAGGCAAGCCTGGGAGGACTGGGATATTGCAGTCTGGGCTGGATGCAGAGCCAGTAATGAGGACTGTGGTGACACAGGCAATGGAAAGAGGCAACTGCAGCCAGGAGGGCTGGCACGGTCTAAAGAGGTGGCTGTAGCCACATGTGGGACAGCTAGCACTAAGGACTATCTATTTTTGCTACACCATAGCGGCCCGCGGTCCCTGCCTGCAAAGAGCATTTGCTTTGGGCCTGGCTGAGTCAGTGTCAGGCCCTAACCACAGTGCTAGCTGGTCCTGGGAGTGATAGTCGGCAAGCAAGTGTATGTGCTGGATTTGAATAGAAGAGGTTGTATTAGAGGGGGTGTTAGAGCCGTGCCGCACCGCGTCACGGGGGGTGGGTCAGGGGCAGTTGCGCTATTGCCGCTCCACCAGCCCGGGGGGTGGGGGGCTGTTTGTCCCCCCCCCAAAAAAAAGAACCTACCAGTCGCCACTGGGTACCGCTACAATAACAATAAAAGAAATGCCTTTGTGGGGGGCAATGAGAGGGCTAAAATTCTGCCAAGTTGCTTCCATTCCACCGCTTCGAGCTAACAAACTGTCTCTTCTGAGTGCCCAACGTCAGCTCAACTGTCAGCTGTGAGTAAAGTAGGTAAAGCTGAAAAAGGGGAAGATGTTAAATCTTTTAAAATAATTCTGCACGACCATAATGCGGCTGAATATTCAAAAAAGCAATTTTCCATAAGTCCTACATTGCATCCCTTCAGTGGCTGTCAAATGTGCACATGCTCAGTGACAGTTAAGAGACAAGACATCAAAAAATGGAAAGTGGGGGAGTTGAGAGAGTTGAGAGTGCGGAGTACAGAGTACCCAGCTTATTAAAAAAGAAAAAAAAAAGAAATGACAGTTTGTTCTGAACTCAGAAAGGAGGAAATAAAAGAAAATAAATATATTGTGAGAACGGTAATGTAGCGTTACGGCCATTATCCAGCTAAAAATAAATTCTAAAGTAGAAGGCAAAGTTCAGGAACACAACGCTCGGTAACCAAGCAGCAACAATCACACAGGTGCCCCAAGACTCGTAGAAAAAAAAAAAAAAACACTTTCCGGCGCGATTTCTAATTTTCAATTACGCATGCATGGCTCCCCGGGGTGTCCGGGGTATAAATCCCAAATTAGCCCGTGGTAGCTTGTCATCGGCTGACAGCCAGAACTGACTGCAAAGATTCAATCGTCGTCCCGAGGGATCGCTGCCACACATTGACACTAATTGCCTCTGTACTTGACAGTCTAGGCTGAGAAAAACAAGAAGCTACTGGGCGGCGACGCTCCTCTGCGTCACCCCTAGAGCCGGGCGGCGAGGGAGACGCGGGCGGAAAGAGCGAGGCTTATTGAATGCAGCTGGTGTCATCGGTTTTGTGAGCTGTAGGCCCGACCCGGATTCCGAACATTAAAACGGAGTTATGGGCAAAATAAATAATGAGATATATGGTGAAAGTCTTCCACGGTCTTCAACACAGATTTTACTTTTTATTAAATTACGCCATTAACCCCCTTGGAGCCGCGCCTCCTGGGCCCTTTAAGGGGTTTAGAATGCCGGGAGGCAGGGTTTATGAGCATGTGACCGCCCTAATTGGCTGTCACGGTGGTCACATGATCGAAAAACTCCCGATCGCAGGCATCGTTCTTGAGCTTTCCGTTAGCCGCCGGTAACTGTACCAGGAGCGCGCGGGGCGTGCTCTCTCGGCACAGCTGTATTTGCCCTAATGCACGCAAATATGTGGCGGCTCGGCGCCAAGGCCCACCCACCGAGAGGCCACATATTTATGCACCAATGTTGAAGCCCAGCAGCTGAATGATCATATTCGCCTGCTTAGCTTCACACTTCCCGCGGTGCACACAGGAGGAGAGGGTAGGGTTGTCACCTGTCCAGGATTCATCTGGACAGTCCAGGTTTGGAATCATGTGTCCGGGTTTCAGTCTGCCTGAAATCCAGACAAATTATTCAGACCGGGCTGTGGCTCCCCAAGTAACTGAGATAGTCACACACACATCTGTTGCTGTCTGGGAGCTGTGGGCGGCTGTTTGGGGGCAGGTTCGGCATCACTGGGGGGCAGGGCGATGATGTCAGCATTTTGGCCACACCCACTGTTCACCACCGTGGGGCAGTGTTTGGGTTTGGCTTGTAGAAAAGTTGACAACCCTAGAGGAGGAGCAGGAGGAGAAGGAGCAGATCGGCACTCTCCTCTACCATCCGTGCAAGGGAGGAGGGAGGAGGAACTGTCAATGTAGGCTCTGGGCTGTATGAAAGAGATGCTCTCAGCTCAGAGCCCTGTGGCCAGGAGCCTCGCTAGGGCCTCCCGACAGTGAGGAAACGCCAGGGCCCAGTCACAAGTGCGACCTTTGCGACCCTGGTAGTTCCGCCGCTGAGATGATTGCATAACAATAGCCAGGAAAAATATATATATTATATATATTTCTAATAACAAATTCTCTGTAAATATATTGAAAGATTAGGAAACTTAAGCTACAACAGCTTAAGTCAGAATCAACTCATGCTGGGAGGAAGGTGAGAGGCCAAGACAAGGCAGAGGAGGACAAGGTGAGTCCAGAGCAAGGAAAGGTAAGTCCTGGAAAGGCAAGACAATGCAAGGTGGGCCGGGGCAAAGCAAAGCAAGGCAGGGAAAGGCAAGGGAAAGTAAAGACAAGACAAGGCAAAGTGAGTCAGGGAAAGGCACGGTAAAGGCAAGGGCTGACAAGGCAAAGCAAGTAGAGGCAGAACAGGGCAAGGCAGAGCAGGAGAAGGCAAAACTAAGCAGGTGAGTCAGGGAAAGCCAAGTTAGAGCAGGGCAAGGCCAAGCAAGTTGAGTCAGAACAAGGCAATTCAAGGAGAGGCAGGGCAGGACCAGGTAGAGCAGAACAGGGCAAGGTGAGTCAGGACAAGGCAAGGTAAAGTGAGGCAGAGCAAGGCAAGGTAGAGCAGGATGAGGCAAGACAAAGCAAGGTAAGTCAGGGCAAGGTTGAGCAGAAAAAGTAAAGGTAGAGCTGGACAACAATAGGTAGAGCAGGGCAAGGCAAGGTAACTTGGGGCAAGGCAATGCAAGGCAAGGCAGGATAAGACAAAGCAATGCAAGGTGAGTCTGGGCAAGGCAAGGTAAGGGCAAAGATAGACAAGGCAAAGCAAGGCAAGGCAGAGCAGGAGATGGCAACATTAAGCAAAGTGAGTCAGGGCTAGGCAAGGCAGAGCAGGAAAAAGCAAAGTGAGACAGGGCAAGGTTAAGCAGAACCAGGCAAAGCAAGGCGGGTCAGGACAAGGCAAGGCAAAGTGAGGCAGAGCAAGGCAAGGTAGAGCAGGAAAAGGCAAAACAGAGCAAGGTGAGTCGGGGCAAGCCAAGTTAGAGCTGGGAAAGTCAAAGCAAGGTGGGGGAGAGCAAGGCAATGCAAGGTGAGGCAGGGCAGGGCAAGGTAGAGCAGAACAGGGCGAGGTGAGTCAGGACAAGATAAGGCAAAGTGAGACAGAGCAAGGCAAGTTAGAGCAGGATGAGGCAAGATAAAGCAAGGTGAGTCAGGGCAAGTCAAGGTAGAGCAGGGCAAGGCAAGGTAGGGTAAGACAAGACAAGGTGAGTCTAGGAAGGACAAAGCAAGGTTAGGCAAGGCAGAGCTGGTCAAAACAAGGCAAAGCAAACAATCCAGGACTAGGTAAGGCTTTGCAAGAAAAATAAGGTACAGTAAGCTGAGACAAGTGAGGTAAGGTGGAGCAGGACAAAGGAAGGCCAAGCAGGGCAGGGTTAAGCAGAACACAATGAAGATTAATGTGTGACAAATAGGAGGACCTGATAATAAGTCTTCCTGACAATTTTAAACCCGCCTGGTCTTCCCCTTTAAGACCAACAGAGATAAATTATTTATCTGCATGCACTCTAATTACAACTCTACTCTTAGCTCCTCTCAGCCAATGAGCCCGACGTGTCATCCAAATCCTGATCAATGAGCAATTGATATCCCCCTCCAAGCTCAGAGCCGATAGCGTGTCAGTAAATTGCAATTTAACATGTTCGGTAAACAGCAAAATAACCCCAAAGCAGACTGATACTCTCAATTTAGCCTCGCAAAGTGACGCCCCGCTCAGCAAATGCGATCAGAGAACAGACGCCTGATTTCCAGGAGGACAGCGCCGTGTTTTTCTTTCATTAAAGTGATTACAGAGCACAACACTGCCCAATGATTACAATCAAAGTCTATAATATTATCAAACATAAAAAACAACTCCTACCTATAAAAATGTTTCTACTCCTAAATCTAAATGACAGGCAAACTTTTTGAGTCACATTTTTTGTGCTTTTGACGCATTTCTCATTCATTTTTGACGGGCCTTCAATATTTCTCAACAGGCCAAGAATGTAGTCATCCTAATTTTCATTTGAGGGACAGGAGCGTTTCTTGTATGTGTAACGCTACACATCCCCTCCCCCGTAGGAGCCGTTGTAGGATTAACTGGTTGTTTCCCAACTTAGTCCACAGGCAGCCAGGTGCGCAGCCAGGGCCGGGACAGGGAGTGGGCAGGAGGGATGGTTGCCCAGGGCACTGTTTATCTATTTCCCATATAGCTACATAGTTATTCAGGACACAAGTCCATCTAGTTCAACCAATAATAAAAAAAAAAAAAAAATCGTACAATCCAACATACACGATCCTCCACCCACAGTTGATCCAGAAGAAGGCGAAAACCCCCAGCCCAGAGGCAAACGGATATTCCCTGGATCAACTTTACCTATAAATGTTTGGCTGTAGCAGCAGGCAGTTTGTTGGGGGAAGGGCTGGGGAGCGGTGCAATGAGTGCCTGTAGCCAACTGTGAAGCATGGTGGAGGTTCATGGTGCAAGTGTGGGGCTGTATTTCTGCAAATAGAGTTGGAGATTTGGTCAGGATCAATGGTGTCCTCAATGTAGAGAAATACAGGAAGATACTTACCCATCATGCCATACCACCAGGTAGGCGTGTGGCCCCAAATTAATCTGCATGAGGACAATGACCCCTTGGGGGAAGGGCTGGGGAGCGGTACAATGAGTGTCTGCAGCCAACTGTGAAGCATGGTGGAGGTTCATGGTGCAAGTGTGGGGCTGCATTTCTGCAAGTGGGGTTGGAGATTTGCTCAGGATCAATGGTGTCCTCAATGTTGAGAAATACAGGAAGACATTTTTCCCATCATGCCATACCACCGGGTAGGTGTGTGGCCCCAAATTAATCTGCATGAGGACAACATCCCCAAAAATACAGCCAATGCCATTAAGAACTATCTTTAGTGTTAAGTAGAACAAGGAGTCCTGGAAGTAATGGTTTGGCCCCCACAGAGCCCTGATCTCACCATCATGGAGTCTGTCTGGGATGGCATGACGAGACAGAAGGATTGGAGGCAGCCGACATCCACAGAAAATCTGAGCTTAGTTCCCCAAGATATATAAATAGAACAACCTACCTGCCGAGTTCCTTCAACAACTGTGTGCACCTAGAAGAAAGCAGGGGGGGGGGGCAAATATTGATTGGATTATCTATTTTGTTAATTCCTAAAAATAAATCATTGGCACTTCGATTTCTGCAAGCATTCTTCGTTTACAGCATTAGCATCACACCTGCCTAAAACTTTTGCCCTGTGCCATATTTACTATATATATACACACACACACACACTATATTGTCAAAAGTGTGACGCCTGTCTTTACACACACACATGAACTTTAATGACTTCCCAGTCTTAGTCCGTAGGGTTCAATATTTAGTTGGCCCACCCTTTGCAGCTATAACAGCTTCAACTCTTCTGGGAAGGCCGTCCACCAGGTTTAGGAGAGTGTCTATGGGAATGTTTGACCATTCTTCCAGAAGAGCATTTGTGAGGTCAGGCACTGATTTTTGGACGAGAAGGTCTGGCTCGCAGTCTCTAATTCATCCCTAAGGTGTTCTATCAGGTTGAGGTCAGGCCAGTCAAGTTCCTCCACCCCAAACTCGCTCATCCATGTCTTTGTGGACCTTGCTTTGTGCACTGGTCCAAATCATTTGGTGGAGGGGGGGATAATTTCATTCTCCCAACTTTGTGGGAACAGTTTGGGGACGTCCCCTTCAGTGTTCCAAGATGACTGCCCACCAGTGCACAAAGCAAGGTCCATAAAGTAATGGATGAGCGAGTTTGGGGTGGAGGAACTTGACTGGCCTGCTAAAGTCCTGACCTCAACCCGATAGAACACCTTTGGGATGAATTCGAGCAGAGACTGCGAGCCAGGCCTTCTAGTTTAACATCAGTGCCTGACCTCACAAATGCTCTTCTGGAAGAACCGTCAAACATTTCCATAGACACCCTCCTAAACCTTGTGGATGGCCTGCCCAGAAGAGTTGAAGCTGTTATAGCTGCAAAGGGTGGGCCAACTCAATATTGAACCCTACGGACTAAGGCTGGGATGCCATTAAAGTTCATGTGCGTGTAAAGGCAGGCGTCCCAATACTTTTGACAATTTCGTGTGTGTGTGTATGTATGTATATATATATATACATTTTATTTTATTTTTTTATGGTATGTATATGTCATTCATGACATGGTACAGGATGACGCAGCCTTACATTTGACTCTTGGATCTGACAGTTGCGAGCCTTTCAAGCTATAAATTACAATCAGGCTTTTACTGTACCTAGATGGAGTCTGAGGAGCACATGACAGGTCTATGCTTATTTTCCTACAGAAAGCTCTGCTATAAATTCATAGAGTCTGAGAGAGTCCATTAGGCACTGTGCAGGAGAACCTTAATCACCAGTCTCATGACTCCTCTTTTCATTCCTCCACTAAACTCTTGTTCTCCAAATGTGGCGGCGCGTTTCATGTCAGCTCACCTTTCCGAACCCTCAAGCAGGCTCTGAATCCCGTTCAGGACTGTTTGAAAAATACCTCAATGGCATTTCACATTTCAAAATAGAACTCGGTTTTAAAAGCATTCGCCTTGACTCAGATGCATTCTTTTAAAGCACGTCCGAAACACGATAAAAGGAAAGTATTTCTGTCCGGGTGAAAGTGCGTCATAACACCGCCGGATGTTATTTAATAAATACTTTGTTTATTTTATTGCTCCATCTATATCTCAAAGGGTTCAAATTGTGTCTCTGCTTTTCCCAACTGCATTTGTTTCATCTGAACAATTATGTTAAAGGGTAGCCATAGTGAAGAATTGGAATTTCTTCGTTTGTTTGTCATAGCTGAGTCAACCAATTCAACACACACACTCACTTTACTAGGTACACCTGTCCCATTGCTTTGCAACACAAATTGATAATCAGCCAATCACATGGCAGCAGCTCAATGCATTTAGGCATCTAGACGTGGTGAAGACGACGTGTTGAAGTTCAAACCGAGCATCAGAATGGGGAAGAAAGGGGATTTAAGCGGCTTTGAACGTGGCATGGTTGTTGGTGCCAGACGGGCTGGTCTGAGTATGCAATCGGAGATGGTATTCTGCATACATTGGGTGTAACGAGTGGTTGTTTTAATTACTGTTGCCTTTCTATCATGTGGAACCAGTCTGCCCATCTCTCGGGTTTACAGAGAATGGCGGGAAAAAGAGAAAATATCCAGTGAGCGGCAGTTGTGTGGAGGAAAACGCCTTGTTGAGGTCAGAGGAGAATGGGCAGACTGGTTTCAGATGATAGAAAGGCAACAGTAATTAAAATAACCACTCGTTACCCAAGGTAAGCAGAATACCATCTCTGATTGCACAACACATCCAACCTTGAAGCAGATGGGCTTCAGCAACAGAAGACCACACCGGGTGCCTCTCCTGTTAGCTAAGAATGGGAAACTGAGGCTACAATTGGCACAGGCTCACCAAAATTGGACAATAGAAGATTGGAAAAACGTTGCCTGGTCTGATGAGTCTCGATTTCAGCTGCAACATTTAGATGGCGGGGTTAGAATTTGGCGCATGGATCCATCCTGTCTTGTATCACTGGTTCAGGCTGGTGGTGGTGGTGTAATGCTGTGGGGGATATTTTTTTGGCACACGTTGGGCCCCTTAGTACCAATCAAGCATCGTTTAAATGCCAAGGACTACCTGAGTATTGTTGCTGACCATGTCCCCAGCTGTGAACAACAGACTGTTCCAGTCTGCCATTACTTGTGCTCCTACTACTTCTTGCACCACAGCCATGAATCGTAGACTGTTCCAGTCTGCCCACAATAGTGCTATTGATACTGCGAGGGAAGTGTCCTCTACCAATATTACACAGTTCCCAATGATAAACTGTTCCAGTCTGCCATTACTTGTGCTCATTCTACTTCATGGTCCCCAGCTGTGAACCACAGACTCTTCTAGTCTGCCATTATTCGTGCTCGTACTACTTCATGTTCTCCAGCTGTGAACCACGGACTGTTCCAGTCTGCCAGTACTTGTGCTCATACTACTTCATAGTCCTCAACCATGCATTGTCGAGTGTTCGAGTCTGACATTATTTGTGTTCATATTTCTTCATGGTTCCTAACCGTGAACCATGGATTGTTCAAGTCTGCCAATATTCTTAATATTCTCAATATGCTCATATTACTTCATGGTCCCCAGTCATGAACTGCTCTAGTCTGCCATTACTTGTGCTCATACTACTTCATGGTCCTCAGCTGTAAGCCATGGACTGTTCCAGTCTGCCATTACTTGTGCTCATTCTACTTCATGGTCCCCAACTGTGAAACACAGACTCTTCCAGTCTGCCATTATTCAAGCTTGTACTACTTCATGGTCCCCAGCTGTGAGCCACGGACTGTTCCAGTCTGCCATTACTTGTGCTCATACTACTTTATGGTCCTCAGCCATGAATCATCGAGTGTTCCAGCCTGCCATTATCTGTGTTCATATTTCTTCATGGTTCCTAACTGTGAACCATAGACTGTTCCAGTCTGCCATTACTTGTGCTCATGCTACTTCATGGTCCCCAGCTGTGAACAATGGATTGTTCAAGTCTGCCAATACTTATGCTCGTATTACTTCATGGTCCCCAATCATGAACTGTTCCAGTCTGCCATTACTTGTGCTCACACTACTTCATGGTCCTCAGCTGTATGCCACGGACTGTCCAAGTCTGCCGTTAATTGGGCTCCTACTAATTCTTGCAAAACAGCCATGAACCATGGATTGTTCCAGTCTGCCCACAATAGTGCTATTGATACTGCGAGGAAGTCTCCTCTGCCAATAATACCTGATGTTTTGGAGTTTCTCGCATCGCCTCAATTTCCTCCCACGTTCTTTAAACAAATAAACTTCATAAAGACAACCCCTAGACCGATCAAGGAGCCGGAGTGATTGGACTGTTGTTACCGTGGAAAAAAGTGTAACAAATCACTCTCAATATAAAAATAAATTTGAAAATAAACAAACATATGTTGCCTAATAACCTCGGCTGAACTTCAGCCAACAATCTCCTGGTGTGTTCACAACTTACCAATTTTCCAAACTGCTAAAAAATATGTAAATGAGTGTAGCGCAACGGGTACGTAAAATATTACAACTGTTAAACCGGATTAGGAAGTCTTTAAACAAGACCGTTCAGATGAGACAGTGAGTCCAAATCGATAAAGGGTGCAATTTATTACACTGCAGTGGAGAAATACAACACAAACAGAGACCCAGCTCAGGTGAGCCGAGCGAAGAAAGGAAGTATCTCTGTCTTACAGACATCAAGTTAAACAATTTATAGTGATGAATATGCATAAGGTCTAGACATGTTTTAGGCTGTAATCTCGGTATGACCGTGTAATTAGCCCAATCGGTATTCATATCTTCTTAATAGCAAGCGAACAGTTAAATAGGTGTGATAACGTCATGTGACCGATAGAAAGTGAAACCAAAGATGGAAGTCGTCATCCAGCTCAAGCTCAACATTATCAGACCCCTAAAATTCTACTCGCAACCAATTCAAAATCACCTTTTGAAGTGATAATATATGTGTAAACGAATGGATCGTAACAAATTAATTATAATAAATAACAATAATAGTAATAAAAACTTTTTATTATTTTTATATATATTATAATAATATAATATATAATAATAATATTAATATAATATTATTATTATTTATTATTAATTCATTGCATTCCTTTTGTTTAGACGCGGCATTCGTTATTTCGGAAAATTTGTAACTTCGGATAAATTTGTATTAGTTACTTTCTCTAACAGCCAAATTTGAAAAGAAATTACAATACCTATAATTTAATATTTAGTTATTATCAGTTAGCTGGTTATTCTTTTTAATTTTTGGATTTTATTTTTTTATTTTTCGATTTTCTAATTTTCAAATTTTAGAATTTACGAATTTTCTAATTTCCGAATATTCGGAAAAATTTGTTAAATGGGTTTTCGTTAATTTGGTTATTTCTGAATTTGTCGAAATTTGTTAAAAAAAAATAAACAAATGATTGCACATGTCTACTCTACACGTATGTTATCACTTCATAAGGTGATTTTAAATCGGTTGCAATATTTCAAGTACCCATGGCGCTACACTCATTTACACATTTTTAATTTGTTGTTACCGTGTTCCCGGCTGCCTCATTGGGAAAGAACCTGTTTATTGTACAGCGACTCCTTCAGGGGTAGGGCTACATGTATAATCAGTACTATACTGTTTGGAACCTAGAAGATTGATACAATCGGAGACTATTTTTTCTTTTTCTTTTTTTTTTTTACTTTCTGCTACAGGCCCAATTCTTGAGTGTCCTACCTTGAATTCACTCCTTTTTATACGTTTAAAAAAACAAATGATTTCACTTTAAAAAAAAAAAAAAAACCTTTAAATAAAACATGCGCATCTTCACGGCGGCTCCGCGTTGCCATTTTGCAACCTTGTATGACTGCATATGGAAATCGCCTTTCGCCAAAGAAAAGCTGGAACAAAAACAACAAGAGCATTTAAATGTCACCCTACAAATAAAACGTCACGTTAAATATCACAGATCATTAGCGCATTGATACACTTCTTCTCGAACGCCGTCGCCAACGCATAATTCTGCATGATTGGAAGACTTTGCAAAAGGACGCGCACTTCCTTTTCTTTTTTTTTTTTCTTTTTTTTTTTTTTGTTAAACCGCTGAAATTCAATCAACATTCATGCATATATTCATTTTACTAATTTTCCCCAAACCTTCCATATCTGAAGCACATTTGGTTGCTCATAAACTTTTTTAGTAGGCTCTAAATTTTTTTATGGTGCTATGTAAGTAGCCCCCTACTTTGCAGATGAAATATGAATTGGTTGTAAAAAAAATGGAGTCTTGTTTTATTTAAGGTGTTTTTTTTTTTTTTTTGAAAAGTAAGAGGCTCGGAACGCGGCAGTGCAAATTAAATTTTATCTCTCAGCAAAACAATAGAGATGACATTAATCTCCTGTTTAGAGTATATGAATTGTATTCACAGGCAGACAATCGTTCTTGTGTTATAAGAAGGAGAAAAAAAAAAACCTTCGATGGGCCTGTGATTGTCACTGAGTCAGTGCAATTAGTATTCTCTTCATTGCGGCGTGAGATTGTTTATTGTACAGAGTTGAAAACTATTGAGTGAGATGAAATTCTATTTCTTGGTTCAGATATTTAGCAACATTTTTGTCTTCAGTTCTTTACCCAATTATTTGCTGACAGTTTATTTCATTCTCTCGCGCCTTCGGTATGCTTTTGTGTAATGAGGACAGGGGAAACGGGTACGTTGTTCTCAAAGGGTCAGGCAGTCTAAATTATATATCTTAGCTTTTATTATGTGCTGGAAAGTTCAAGTCCAAAGCCAAAACTTTTTTATTGGGTAGAGTATGGGAGTGTTAAAACTGTCAGCTTTAATTTTGCATGCATAATGCCACGTACGCGCGAGCGGAATGTCCAAGAGAAAAAGTCCGACAGAAGCTTTTCATCGTCTATACTGATCGTGTGTAGGCCCCATCGGACTTTTTTTTTTGAAAATTCTGATGGACCTAGAAATGGAACATGTTCAAAATTTTTCCGACGGAACCAGTTCCTATCGGGAAAACCGCTCGTCTGTATGCTGTTCCGACGGACCAAAAACGACGCATGCTCTGAAGCAAGTACGAGACGGAAGCTATTGGCTACTGGCTATTGAACTTCCTTTTTCTAGTCCCGTCGTAAGCGTTGTACGTCACCTCGTTCTGGATGATCGGACTTTGGTGTGACCGTGTGTAGGCAAGACCGCTTGAGCGGAATTCCGTCGGAGTTCCGTCTGAGAAACCGGTCGTGTGTACGCGGCATTAGAGGCCCTAAACCAGCCTTTCCCAACTCTTTTACCATGGAGGAAGCCTTAAAACATTTTTTCAAGTCTCGGGGAACTCCCGCCAAAATAATTCTACCTATAGTTTGTGGTATATTAGCATGATCATCAAATGTAAATATTCACCGGTCAGCCAAAATTATTACCACTCACCTAATATTGAATAGGCCCCTCTTTTGCTGCCAAAACAGCCTTGACCCATCAAGGCATGAACTCCACTAGTTCTCTGGAGCTATGCTTTGATATCTGGTACCAAGCAGTAGCAGATCACAGTCTTCACTGGCTTATATTCTACCCATAGTGCATGCTGGTATCATCTATTCCTCCATCAATGGCCTACCTTCTTCCCATAGTGCATCCTGGTACCATCTCTTCCTCCTTCACTGGCTTAACTTCTTCCCATAGTGCATCCTGGTATAATCTCTTCCTCCTTCACTGGCTTAATTTTTTCTCATAGTGCATCCTCTGCACCATCTCTTCCTTCCTTCACTGGCTTATCTTCTTCCCATAGTGCATCCTGGTATCATCTCTTCCTTCCTTCACTGGCTTATCTTCTTCTCATAGTGCATCCTGGTATAATCTCTTCCTCCTTCACTGGCTTATCTTCTTCCCATAGTGCATCCTGGTATCATCTCTTCCTCCTTCACTGGCTTATCTTCTTCCAATAGTGCATCCTGGTACCATCTCTTTCTCCATCACTGGCTTACCTTCTTCCCATAGTGCATCCTGGTATCATCTCTTCCTCCTTCACTGGCTTATCTTCTTCCAATAGTGCATCCTGGTACCACCTCTTCCTTCTTTCACTGGC
The DNA here is from genome assembly GCA_037952925.1 of Lithobates clamitans. Taxonomy (NCBI): domain Eukaryota; kingdom Metazoa; phylum Chordata; class Amphibia; order Anura; family Ranidae; genus Lithobates; species Lithobates clamitans. The sequence goes on from JBBGZY010002734.1 coordinate 502,989, forward strand.
TTATCTTCTTCCCACAGTGCATCCCCTGTACCATCTCTTCCCCTGGTACTTGCCAAGTAACATCCACATGAATGGAAAGGTCTCCCTGCAGAACATTGCCGCAATTGCCCTTCATAGACTGTGACTGGGCCATTCTAACACATGAATATGCTTTGATGTAAACCATTCCATTGTAGCTCTGGCTGGATGTTTCGGGTTGTTGTCCTGCTGGAAGGTGAACCTCCGCCCCAGTCTCAAGTCTTTTGTAGACTCTAACAGGTTTTCTTCTAAGATTGTCCTGTATTTGTCTCCATCCATCTTCCCATCAACTCTGACCAGCTTCCCTGTCCCTGCTGAAGAAAAGCATCCCCACCACATGATGCTGCCACCACCATGTTTCACGGTGGGGATGGTGTGTTCAGGGTGATGTGCAGTGTTAGTTTTCCCCACACATAGCGTTTTGCTTTTAGGCCAAAAAGTTTAACCACTTGACGACCGCCTCACGCCGATGTACGTCGGCAAAGTGGCACGGACAGGCAAAATCACGTACAGGGTACGTGATTTGCCTTCCGCGGGTGGGGGGTCCGATCGGACCCCCCCCGGTGCCCGAGGCGGTCGTCGTTTGTCCAGCGGCGATCGGTGATGAGGGGGAGACCATCCGTTCGTGGCCCCCCCCTCGCGATCGCCGCCGGCCAATGAGAATCTTCCTTTGCTGCTGTATGCTAAACAGCAGCAAAGGAAATGATGTCATCTCTCCTCGGCTCGGTAATTTCCGTTCCGGCCCGAGGAGAGAAGACATCAATGTGAGTGCACAACACACACACACACAGTAGAACATGCCAGGCACACAAAACACCCCAATCCCCCCCCCGATCGCCCCCCGATCCCCCCCCAATCACCCCCCCCCCCCCTGTCACAAACTGACACCAGCAGTTTTTTTTTTTTTTTTTTTTTCTGATTACTGCATAGTGTCAGTTTGTGACAGTTACAGTGTTAGGGCAGTGAGTATTACCCCCCTTTAGGTCTAGGGTACCCCCCTAACCCCCCCTAATAAAGTTTTAACCCCTTGATCACCCCCTGTCGCCAGTGTCACTAAGCGATCATTTTTCTGATCGCTGTATTAGTGTCGCTGGTGACGCTAGTTAGTGAGGTAAATATTTAGGTTCGCCGTCAGCGTTTTATAGCGTCAGGGACCCCCATATACTACCTAATAAATGTTTTAACCCCTTGATTGCCCCCTAGTTAACCCTTTTACCACTGATCACCGTATAACCGTTACGGTTGACGCTGGTTAGTTTGTTTATTTTTTATAGTGTCAGGGCACCCGCCGTTTATTACCGAATAAAGGTTTAGCCCCCCGATCGCCCGGCGGTGATATGCGTCGCCCCAGGCAGCGTCAGATTAGCGCCAGTACCGCTAACACCCACGCACGCAGCATGCGCCTCCCTTAGTGGTATAGTATCTGAACGGATCAATATCTGATCCGATCAGATCTATACTAGCGTCCCCAGCAGTTTAGGGTTCCCAAAAACGCAGTGTTAGCGGGATCAGCCCAGATACCCGCTAGCACCTGCGTTTTGCCCCTCCGCCCGGCCCGGCCCAGCCCAGCCCACCCAAGTGCAGTATCGATCGATCACTGTCACTTACAAAACACTAAACGCATAACTGCAGCGTTCGCAGAGTCAGGCCTGATCCCTGCGATCGCTAACAGTTTTTTTGGTAGCATTTTGGTGAACTGGCAAGCACCAGCCCCAGGCGTCAGGTTAGCGCCAGTACCGCTAACACCCACGCACGCAGCATGCGCCTCCCTTAGTGGTATAGTATCTGAACGGATCAATATCTGATCCGATCAGATCTATACTAGCGTCCCCAGCAGTTTAGGGTTCCCAAAAACGCAGTGTTAGCGGAATCAGCCCAGATACCTGCTAGCACCTGCGTTTTGCCCCTCCGCCCGGCCCAGCCCAGCCCACCCAAGTGCAGTATCGATCGATCACTGACACTTACAAAACACTAAACGCATAACTGCAGCGTTCGCAGAGTCAGGCCTGATCCCTGCGATCGCTAACAGTTTTTTTGGTAGTATTTTGGTGAACTGGCAAGCACCAGCCCCAGGCAGCGTCAGATTAGCGCCAGTACCGCTAACACCCACGCACGCAGCATACGCCTCCCTTAGTGGTATAGTATCTGATCGCATCAATATCTGATCCGATCATATCTATACTAGCGTCACCAGCAGTTTAGGGTTCCCAAAAACGCAGTGTTAGCGGGATCAGCCCAGATACCTGCTAGCACCTGCGTTTTGCCCCTCCGCCCGGCCCGGCCCAGCCCACCCAAGTGCAGTATCGATCGATCACTGTCACTTACAAAACACTAAACGCATAACTGCAGCGTTCGCAGAGTCAGGCCTGATCCCTGCGATCGCTAACAGTTTTTTGGTAGCGTTTTGGTGAACTGGCAAGCGCCAGCGGCCTAGTACACCACGGTCGTAGTCAAACCAGCACTGCAGTAACACTTGGTGACGTGGCGAGTCCCATAAGTGCAGTTCAAGCTGGTGAGGTGGCAAGCACAAGTAGTGTCCCGCTGCCACCAAAAAGACAAACACAGGCCCGTCATGCCCATAGTGCCCTTCCTGCTGCATTCGCCAATCCTAATTGGGAACCCACCACTTCTGCAGCGCCCGTACTTCCCCCATTCACATCCCCAACCAAATGCAGTCGGCTGCATGAGAGGCATTTTTATGTCCTCCCGAGTACCCCTACCCAACGAACCCCCCAAAAAAGATGTCGTGTCTGCAGCAAGCGCGGATATAGGCGTGACACCCACTATTATTGTCCCTCCTGTCCTGACAATCCTGGTCTTTGCATTGGTGAATGTTTTGAACGCTACCATTCACTAGTTGAGTATTAGCGTAGGGTACAGCATTGCACAGACTAGGCGCCATTTCACAGGGTCTCCCAAGATGCCATCGCATTTTGAGAGACCCGAACCTGGAACCGGTTACCGTTATAAAAGTTAGTTACAAAAAAAGTGTAAAAAAAAAAAAAAATATGAAATAAAAAAAAATAGTTGTTGTTTTATTGTTCTCTCTCTCTCTATTCTCTCTCTCTATTGTTCTGCTCTTTTTTACTGTATTCTATTCTGCAATGTTTTATTGTTATTGTTATTGTTATTGTTATTGTTATTATGTTTTATCATGTTTGTTTTTCAGGTGTGTAATTATTTACACTTTACTGTGCTTTATTGTTAACCATTGTTAACCATTTTTTTGTCTTCAGGTACGCCATTCACGACTTTGAGTGGTTATACCAGAATGATGCCTGCAGGTTCAGGTATCATCTTGGTATCATTCTTTTCAGCCAGCGGTCGGCTTTCATGTAAAAGCAATCCTAGCGGCTAATTAGCCTCTAGACTGCTTTTACAAGCCGTGGGAGGGAATGCCCCCCCCCCCCCCACCGTCTTCCGTGTTTTTCTCTGGCTCTCCTGTCTCAACAGGGAACCTGAGAATGCAGCCGGTGATTCAGCCAGCTGACCATAGAGCTGATCAGAGACCAGAGTGGCTCCAAACATCTCTATGGCCTAATAAACCGGAAGCTACGAGTATTTCATGACTTAGATTTCGCCGGATGTAAATAGCGCCATTGGGAAATTGGGGAAGCATTTTATCACACCGATCTTGGTGTGGTCAGATGCTTTGAGGGCAGAGGAGAGATCTAGGGTCTAATAGACCACAATTTTTTCAAAAAAGAGTACCTGTCACTACCTATTGCTATCATAGGGGATATTTACATTCCCCGAGATAACAATAAAAATGATTAAAAAAAAAAATATGAAAGGAACAGTTTAAAAGTAAGATTAAAAAAGCAAAAAAATAATAAAGAAAAAAAAACAAAAAAAAAAAAACACCCCTGTCGCCCCCTGCTCTCGCGCTAAGGCAAACGCAAGCGGCGGTCTGTCGTCAAACGTAAACAGCAATTGCACCATGCATGTGAGGTATCACCGCGAAGGCCAGATCGAGTGCAGTAATTTTTCCAGTAGACCTCCTCTGTAAATCTAAAGTGGTAACCTGTAAAGGCTTTTGAAGGCTTTTAAACATGTATTTATTTTGTTGCCACTGCACGTTTGTGCGCAATTTTAAAGCATGTCATGTTTGGTATCCATGTACTCGGCCTAAGATCATCTTTTTTATCTCATCAAACATTTGGGCAATATAGTGTGTTTTAGTGCATTAAAATTAAAAAAAGTGTGTTTTTTCCCCAAAAAATGCGTTTGAAAAATCGCTGCGCAATTACTGTGTGAAAAAAAAAAATGAAACACCCACCATTTTAATCTGTAGGGCATTTGCTTTAAAAAAATATATAATGTTTGGGGGTTCAAAGTAATTTTTTTGCAAAAAAAAAAAACTTTTTCATGTAAACAATAAGTGTCAGAAAGGGCTTTGTCTTCAAGTGGTTAGAAGAGTGGGTGATGTGTGACATAAGCTTCTAAATGTTGTGCATAAAATGCCAGGACAGTTCAAAACCCCCCCAAATGACCCCATTTTGGAAAGTAGACACCCCAAGCTATTTGCTGAGAGGCATGTCGAGTCCATGGAATATTTTATATTGCGACACAAGTTGCGGGAAAGAGACAAATTTTTTTTTTTTTTTTTTTTTTTTGCACAAAGTTGTCACTAAATGATATATTGCTCAAACATGCCATGGGAATATGTGAAATTACACCCCAAAATACATTCTGCTGCTTCTCCTGAGTACGGGGATACCACATGTGTGAGACTTTTTGGGAGCCTAGCCGCGTACGGGACCCCGAAAACCAAGCACCGCCTTCAGGCTTTCTAAGGGCGTGAATTTTTGATTTCACTCTTCACTGCCTATCACAGTTTCGGAGGCCATGGAATGCCCAGGTGGCACAAAACCCCCCCAAATGACCCCATTTTGGAAAGTAGACACCCCAAGCTATTTGCTGAGAGGTATAGTGAGTATTTTGCAGACCTCACTTTTTGTCACAAAGTTTTGAAAATTGAAAAAAGAAAAAAAAAATGTTTTTTCTTGTCTTTCTTCATTTTCAAAAACAAATGAGAGCTGCAAAATACTCACCATGCCTTTCAGCAAATAGCTTGGGGTGTCTACTTTCCAAAATGGGGTCATTTGGGGGGGTTTTGTGCCACCTGGGCATTCCATGGCCTCCGAAACTGTGATAGGCAGTAAAGAGTGAAATCAAAAATTTTTACCCTTAGAAATCCTGAAGGCAGTGATTGGTTTTCGGGGTCCAGTACGCGGCTAGGCTCCCAAAAAGTCCCACACATGTGGTATCCCCGTACTCAGGAGAAGCAGCTAAATGTATTTTGGGGTGCAATTCCACATATGCCCATGGCCTGTGTGAGCAATATATCATTTAGTGACAACTTTATGAAAAAAAAAAAAAAAAAAAAAAGTGTCACTTTCCCGCAACTTGTGTCAAAATATAAAATATTCCATGGACTCAATATGCCTCTCAGCAAATAGCTTGGGGTGTCTACTTTCCAAAATGGGGTCATTTTGGGGGGTTTTGTGCCATCTTGGCATTCCATGGCCTCCGAAACTGTGATAGGCAGTGAAGAGTGAAAGCAAAAATTTACACCCTTAGAAATCCTGAAGGCGGTGATTGGTTTTCGGGGCCCCGTACGCGGCTAGGCTCCCAAAAAGTCCCACACATGTGGTATCCCCATACTCAGGAGAAGCAGCAGAATGTATTTTGGGGTGCAATTCCACATAGGCCCATGGCCTGTGTGAGCAATATATCATTTAGTGACGACTTTTTGTAAATATTTTTTTTTTTTTTTTTTTTGTCATTTTTCAATCACTTGGGACAAAAAAAAAAAATATTCAATGGGTTCAACATGCCTCTCAGCAATTTCCTTGGGGTGTCTACTTTCCAAAATGGGGTCATTTGGGGGGGTTTTGTACTGCCCTGACATTTTAGCACCTCAAGAAATGACATAGGCAGTCATAAACTAAAAGCTGTGTAAATTCCAGAAAATGTACCCTAGTTTGTAGACGCTATAACTTTTGCGCAAACCAATAAATATACACTTATTGACATTTTTTTTACCAAAGACATGTGGCCGAATACATTTTGGCCTAAATGTATGACTAAAATTTAGTTTATTGGATTTTTTTTATAACAAAAAGTAGAAAATATCATTTTTTTTCAAAATTTTCGGTCTTTTTCCGTTTATAGCGCAAAAAATAAAAACCGCAGAGGTGATCAAATACCATCAAAAGAAAGCTCTATTTGTGGGAAGAAAAGGACGCAAATTTCGTTTGGGTACAGCATTGCATGACCGCGCAATTAGCAGTTAAAGCGACGCAGTGCCAAATTGGAAAAAGACCTCTGGTCCTTAGGCAGCATAATGGTCCGGGGCTCAAGTGGTTAATTTTAGTCTCATCTGACCAGATCACCTTCTTCCACATGTTTGCTGTGTCCTCCACATGGCTTCATGCAGGACTTTGTATGTATTTTTTTCACCAATGTCTTTCTTCTTGTCACTCTTCCATAAAGGGCAGATTTGTGGAGAACACGACTAATAGTTGTCCTGTGGACAGATTCTCCCACCTGAGCTGTGGATCTCTGCAGCTCCTCCAGAGTTACCATGGACCTCTTGGCTCTTCTCTGATGAATGTTCTCCTTGCCCGGCCGGTCAGTTTAGGTGGACGGCCATGTCTTGGTAGGTTTGCAGTTGTGCCATACTCTTTCCATTCTCCGATGATGGATTGAACAGAGCTCCGTGAGATGTTCAAAGCTTGGGATGTTTTTTTTTTATAACCTAACCCTGCTTTATACTTCTCCACAACTTTATCCCTGACCTGTCCGGTGTGTTCCTTGGCCTTCATGATGCTGAAGGCCCTCTAACAAACCTCTGAGGGCTTCACAGTACAGCTGTATTTATACTGAGATTAAATGACACACAGGTGGACTCTATTTACTAATTAAGGTGACTTCTGAAGGCAATTGGTTCCTCTAGATTTTAGTTAGGGGTATCAGAGTAAAGGGGCTGAATACAAATGCCCCCCCACACACACTTTTCAGATATTTATTTGTAAAAAATGTTGAAAACCATTTATCATTTTCCTTCCACTTCACAATTATGTGAATACTTTTTCAAGGCACTGTATTGACTTTTAAACAATCATTTGGTACTTGGTTCCTTCTATTCACCTAATCTCCTCAAGTAGGGTGAGTCCCTCTTCTGAGGGTCCATCTTGTTAGTTTGTGTCTCCCAAGTGGCCGGAGAAGAGCATAGTTATAGATGGAGACACACCACAGTTCTTATTAGATTTTCAACGCATTGGCTATATTTTTTCTGCTAGTTTTGACTTTACTATCATGATTTAAGGATATATTGAGTTGCCTTCTTTCCATTCACTAAATCTTCTGTGGGTCCGTTCTTTCACTTTGTATCTTCCTAAGTGGCTGAGATCCAATCGACAAGAACCACAATCAGCTTACATTTGAGGAAAAACTAAGCATCAAGTCCAGCGCCTCTATTTCTCTTCTTGCTGGTTTCTAAGATGTTGACATACATAAGATAATGATATGCTAAATATAATTTAAAAAAAAAACAAAAAAAAAACAAAAACGGCCAAGCCTATCAAAATTGCAAAAAATAAATAAAATTGGCCAGACTTATAAGACAGTCATGCCTTATAATAAATTAAATGTTTAATTATTTAAAAAAAATGATATATTATTTAAATTATTTTAAAAATATGTAAATTATAATTTTTAATCATAATTTTGCCACAAAAATCATTATTATGAATGAAACTTTGCATTATAAAAAAAATTGTACATTACTTACATTATTTAAAAAAAAAAAAAAATTATAATTTTTAATTATAATTTTGCCACAAAAATCATTATTATGAATGAAACGTTGCATTATAAAAAAAAAGTACTTACATTATTTAAAAAAAAAATATTTAAATTATAATTTTTAATTATAATTTTGCCACAAAAATCATTATTATGAATGAAACTTTGCATTATTCAAAATAATACTTACATTATTTAAAAAAATATATTTAAATTATAATTTTTAATTATAATTTTGCTACAAAAGTCATGTGGGAGACATCTGTAGTTCCACTATTTTCTTTTTTTTTTTTTTTTTTTTAATCCTGACACATGCTCTGTTCTCAAGCTGAATGACATTGAAAATCCAAAACTATGTTGCTGAACGTTGTTGGAAAATAAAATGATTTCTGCAGCACGTTTTACACAGTCAATAATAAGGCATTTACTTTCTGTACACAACATGGAACGGGGAGAAATAATGACATTAACCTACATTTACAAGGTCTTTCCAGATTTAAATAGGACTTCCACATTGTAATACAATTTAAAAGAGAGTTGTTAGGACACGGCCTTGTGCATAATAACAGCATAAAAAGAAATAATATTAAAAAAATACAAAAGCACAAAAACATTTTTTTTGGCTGATTATCCAGAACAATTTCTAAGCTAAATTTACTGAAAAAGAAAAGATCTCTCACAAAGCTTTTTTTGCTCTTTAGGTTTAGAGAAAAAGAAACTCGGCTAAACTCAGAAAATGAACTCAGTTGATGTTGGAAATTGCTTTATTTGGTATAAATCTACGGGGTAAAGAGATGGCAGTTAATTGAAAATAGAGATTATCTGTGGGCTTTTATTATGCAAATTACAATTTTTTTCAGGGATGCAAAATACTTTTTTATTATTAATTTTAAAATTAATTATATATATTCTTAATTACCTTAAAGGGATTGTAAAGGCATTTTTAAAAAAATAAACATGTCATGCTTACCTGCTCTGTGTAATGGTTTTGCAAAGACAAGCCCCGATTCTCCTCTTCTTGGGTCCCCAGCCAGCGCTCTAGGCCCCTCCCTTCTGCCGAGTGCCCCCCATAGCCAGCCGCTTGCTATGGAGGCACTCGTGTGTGCTCGATCCTGATCTCCACCTTCTGTGTCCATAAGACCCGCCCCCCACTACCTCCTCACTGCAAATAGCTTCTGCTGCTGCATCTCAGCCAATGAGGAGGGAGGGGCCCCGGGGAGCCTCTGCTCTCGTGCACATGTCTGGATCGAGATGGGGCTCAGGGAAGTATTAGGGCGAGCTAAGGGCGGAGCTGCACACTGTAGGTTTTTCACCTTCATGCATAGAATGCACCTTCAGCCATTACAACCACTTTAATCCTTAATGAGGACCTACTGTAAACCCATCGAATAATCTGTTACTCCAAAAGGTTCTATTCAAGGCATGCCATGAATGATCACTGTCACAGTTGTTTGTGACCTCAAATGAAAAGTCAAGCCATCAAATGGCTTCTGGTGTCATAACTGATCTGTAGACAGGTGGTGTCAGGACTTGGGCTCAAACCTGGGACCTCTTCTGAGTCTGGCACTGATTCTTCTAGGATGCTGGACAGCTCCCTGCCTGATCCATTAGACATCCCTGCCTTGTGTCTTGATTGCTGTTGAACCTTGAACTCCTTGCTCCTCCCATGAACTTCCTGTATAGGCCTCGCCTCTGCACGTCCTGTCGCCAGATTATTGTGGTCTGATCCTGCTTACTACTTGAGCTACTGCTATTGCTGTTTGGAAATGACTTTGGCTTGTGACCCCCGGCTATTAAACTTTCCTCCTGCATCGACCTTGGCTTGTGACCTCGATTACGAAACTCTCTCCTTGCTTGTCTGACGTTGTCGGCCATTGGTCTCTACTCAATATAGGTATTCTCCTAAGAGGTGGAGTTGGGTAGAGGCCCCCTCAAGGGTTGCTGCAGATTTGTCGGCTGCACTTCCATGATGCCAATTTCCCATTCCACCACATCCCAAACATGCTCTATTGGATGAGATGTGGTGAGTGTGGAGGCCATTGGAGGACAGTGACCTCATTGTCCAGTGGTGAGATGATTGGAGCTTTGTGACATGGTACATTATCCTGCTGGAAGGAGCCATCAGAAGATGGGGACACTGTAGTCATAAAGGGATTGACATGGTCAGCAACAATACTCAGGTAGGCCGTGGTGATTAAACCATGATCAATGGGTACTAAGGGGCCCAAAGTGTGGCAAGAAAATATCCCCCACACCATTACACCCCCACCACCAGCCTGAACCGGTGATATCCCATCCCCCACGCCATTATACCCCCACCACCAGCCTGAACCGGTGATATCCCATCCCCCACACCATTACACCCCCACCACCAGCCTGAACCGGTGATATCCCATCCCCCACACCATTACACCCCCACCACCAGCCTGAATCGGTGATATCCCATCCCCCCCCACACCATTACACCCCCACCATCTGAATGTCGCAGCTGAAATCCAGACTCATCAGACCAGGCAACGTTTTTCCAATCTTCTATTGATCCTGTGCCAATTGTATAAAAAAAATATAAAAAATAGTGAAAAAAACTGCGCTAAAAACAGGGTGAAAGTCAGATAATACGTAAAGCAGCAATCCCCACAAAAACATCAATTGTAAAAAGGCATTAAAAAAAATATAAGGTTTGCGCTAATACTAATAAAACATAGTAAATAGTTTACAGTGAAGTAACATTTATAAAGTGATCATAAATGAGAGTAAATCCATGTGCAAAGACGTTTGGTGGTAGTGAAAACAAGTCCCATTGAATGAAACGTCACTTAGGTGTCATAAAAATCTAAATCACCAACAATATACAAAAAAAAAAAAGTCCAAGTGAAAAATGATGAAATTCTGTGACAGCAAGGAAGGGTCCACCACCAGAAATGGAAGGGGTTACTCCTTACCAGAAGGCCATGACCCCCCACCACAGAGGATCACAGCAAGCAGGAATCTTTAGAAGCCAAGGAATGGGAACTGCCAGCGATGTCCACCAGGGGTCATCTCATCATCAGCAACTCCAGCAACCCGGGACATAGATACCATAAAATATAAAAGGGGCTCACATAGTGTAAAACCGATTTCGTTTATTAAAAAGTAAAAATTACAAATGCGCACTTACAGAGTGTAAATGGAAAAGACAGCCTTAAGTCCGGCTCCGTGGCCACCGGAGCTCGGACAAACCCGTCCTACTGGAATGCTAATGGGGGTGACGTCAGCGCGTCGTCTGGCTCCGCCCTACGCGTTTCGTGACATCATCACGTCTTCCAGGGGCACGATTGTGCCAATTGTAGCCTCAGTTTCCTGTTTTTAGCTGACAGGAGTGGCACACGGTGTGGTCTTCTTCTGCTGTAGCCCATCAGCTTCAAGGTTGGATGTGTTGTGCGTTCAGAGAGGGTATTCTGCATACCTTGGGTGTAACGGGTTATTTGAGTTACTGTTGCCTTTCTATCATCTGGTCTTCCCATTCTCCTCTGACCTCTGACATCAACAATGTGTTTTCATCCACACAACTGCCGCTCACTGGATATTTTCTCTTTTTCCCACCATTCTCTGTAATCCTGAGAGATGGTTGTGTTTGAAAATCCCAGAAATACTCAGACCAGCCCGTCTGCCACCAACAACCATGCCACGTCAAAAGTCACTTAATTCTTCCCCATGCTGATGCTCAGTTTGAACTTCAGCAAGTCGTCTTCACCACATCTAGATGACTAAATGCATTGAGTTGCTGCCATGTGATTAGCTGATTAGCAATTTGTGTTACCGAGTGATTGGACGGTGAGTGTTGTTCATTCACATGCCCTCCAGCTGGAAAGGAAGAGGTAAAGCCGCGCCGCGTGCCGGGCATTAAAGCCAGCGTGAGTTATGCTAGAAACACTTTATTGTGACGGGTCTTATTTTAGTTATATTTTATATGTACTTAATCTATTTGAATGCATCAGTTTGTAAACGGTTGTTTTTTTTTTGTTTTTTTTTCTGTATGCAGCAAAGCCACAAATTGCAGAAATATAAGAGGATGTTCATAAGTCAAACCTAAAGTGATCTGGAGCTGAACCCAGCCGGAGATTCTCCGCTATGGATCACTGTGATTGATAATCCTTCATCAGCACCGCCATATTCCTGGAATAAATTCCATTTTATTTAAACCTTTGTATTTAAAGTCTTCCAGATGCTACAAATGGTGGAACCCTCCTGTCATTACAACACAGCGATGGGTCTCCCCCCCCCCCCCCCCCCCGGCTCAAAACCGGCAATAGTAGGGAGCGGGGGGGGGGGCCTTTAACCACTTCCTTACCGGGCACTAAAACCCCCTTCCTGCCCAGATCAATTTTCAGCTTTCAGCGCTGTCATACTTTGAATGACAATCGCGCGGTCATACAACACTGTACCCAAATGAATTTTGTTATCATTTTTTTCACACAAATAGAGCTTTCTTTTGGTGGTATTTAATCATCTCTTGGGTTTTTATTTTTTTCTAAACAAACAAAAAAAGACAGAAATTAAAAAAAAAAAAACATGTTTCATAGTTTGTTATAAAACTTTGCAAACAGGTAATTTTACTCCTTCATTGATATTCGCTGATGAGACTGCACTGATGGGCACTGATGGGCTGCACTGATAGGCACAGATAAGGCAACACTGATAGGCACTGAAAAGACGGCACTAATGAGGCGGCACTGATGGACCCTGATAGGTGGCGCTGATGAGTGTCACTGATGGGTGGCACTGATGGGTGGCACCGATAGATGGCACTGATAGATGGCGCTGATAGGTGGCACTGATGGGCAGCACTGGTGATGAGGCACTGATTGGTGACATTTATAGGTGGCACTGATAGGTGACACTGTGGGCACTGATGGGTGGCACTGTGGCCACTGGTAGGTGGCTCTGGTGGGCACTGGTAGGAGGCACTGTTGTGCACTGAAAAGACGGCACTATGAGGCAGCACTAATGGACCCTGACAGGTGGCACTGATGAGTGTCACTGGGTGGCACTGATGAGTGTGCCTGATGGGTGGCACTGATGGGCACTGATAGATGGCGCTCATAGATGGTACTGATGGGCACTGATAGGTGGCACTGATGGGCACTGGTAGGTGGCACTGATGGGCACTGGTAGGTGGCATTGATAGGCAGCACTGGTGATGAGTCACTGATTGGTGACATTTATAGGTGGCACTGATAGGTGGCACTGATAGGTGGCACTGTGGGCACTGATGGGTGGCACTGTGGGCACTGGTAGGTGGCGCTGTTGGGCACTGGTAGGCGGCACTGCTATGCACTGGTTGTGCACTGGTAGGTGGCACAGTTGGGCACAGGTGACTCTGCAGAGACTCTCCACGATCAGGACTGATGTCCCTGTCACAGCCGCCGGTGATTGGCTTTTTTTTTCTTCTGATGCTATCAGTGTGAGGAGAAAAAATAGCCGATTACCATCTGTGTTTACATCACATGATCAGCTGTCATTGGCTGACAGCTGATCACGTGGTAAGGGGTCGGAATTGACTAGCAGATAACAGAGCGAGCCGCGAGCACCCCGCAGGAGGCACGCAGTCCGCTCGAGCACGGGAGGGCGTCTATTGACACCCTCCTGACAAAGTAGGTCAGCGCTGTAGCTGTCATTCGGCTATAGTGCGGGCGGGAAGAGGTTAATCGTAGCACAAAGAAGACATATACATGTAAATAAAAAAAATAAAAAAACACAATTGAAATGCGACCAAACCCTGTTTATAACATTATTATTATTATTATTATTATTATTATTATTATTATTATTAATATTATTATACAGGATTTATATAGCGCCAACAATATAAAGGGAGACACTACACCAACAGTATAATTCAAAACAAGAGGGTTAGAGGAGCCCTGCTCCTGCAAGCTTACAATCTAAGAGGGAGGGGCTAGTGAAACAAAAGGTAGGGACTGTGAGGGAAGAACTGATGAGGGGAGTAGACGATCTGGTTATTAGCTGGAGGCAGGATAGGCCTCTCTGAAGAGATGAGTTTTCAGGGATCACCTAAAAGTGGACAGAGTAGGAGATAACCGGACAGATTGGGGTAGAGAGTTCCAGAGAATGGGAGAGGCTCTGGTGAAGTCCTGGAGACGAGCATGGTTGGAGGAGACAAGGGAGCTAGAGAGCAGGTCTTGGGAGGAGCGGAGAGGACGGTTTGGGTGATATTTGGAGAGAAGATTGGTGATGTAGCTCAGGGCAGAATTGTGAATGGCTTTGTATGTTATTGTAAGTGCTTAGAATTTTATTCGTTGGGCAATGGGAAGCCAGAGGAGGGGTTGGCAGAGAGGAGTCTGGCAGCGGCATTCATGATAGACTGAAGAGGGGATAGCTTGCGGAGAGGTAGGCCAATGAGGAGGGAGTTACAATAATCAAGGAAAGAGATAACGAGGGAATGAATAAGTTGCTTAGTGGTGTCAACGGTTAGAAAGGGGTGTATTTTGGAGATGTTTCGGAGGTGAAGTCTGGACGGTTTGGACAGCGATTGGATTTGGGGCTAAAAGGACAGGTCAGAGTCTAGTATTACACCTAGTACCTTGACATGAAGGGAGGGACTGATGATTGTTATTGATCTTGATGGAGAAGTTGGGGGGGGGGGGGGGGTGGGGGTTGGCACAAGCTAGAGGAGAAATTATGAGCTCGGTTTTAGAAAGATTGAGTTTGAGGAAGTGGTGTGACATCCATGTTGATATGTCAGTAAGTTAGTAATGGGAGAGGAGACTGAAGGAGTGAGGTGAGGAGTAGAGAGATAGCATAGAGGTGGTACTGGAAGCCATGAGAGTTTATTAACAGACCAAGGGAGGAGGTGTATATGGAGAAGAGAAGGGGTCTGAGGACAGAACCTTGAGATACCCCTACAGAAAGAGGAAGTGCCGATAACATGTACATAGAACATCCTTGGTGTATATATTGGCATTATGGATCAACGTGTTTCGTAAAGAAACTCGCTTCCTCAGGATCCACTCCTTTTGTACATGTAGACAACACTTTTAATCTAAAAACAAATCCAGGTGAGCATGAATCTTAAAACATTATACATCACATGTAGCCATGGAAAACTTCCCATAAAGTGATACTAAACACACACTGGGGGTTATTTACTAAAGCTGCAGAGTGCAAAACGTGGTGCGACTCTGCATAGAAACCAAACAGCTTCCAGGTTTCATTGCCAAAGCCTAATCGAACAAGCTGATATTAGAACTTGATAGGATACCATGCTCAGCTGTACCAGATTCTGAGTGCACCAGGATTAATAAACCTCGCCCTGTGTAACTTACATTCTCCCTTCTATTTCTGTATGTGAATGACAGCACTGTAATAATTTTAATTTTAGAAAAATATATCTAAGTACCTTTTTCCTAATTGACATCCAGCTGTCATACGGCCCAGCTCTCTCCCAGCCTGTCTGCAGGGAAACCCCCATAAATGAACCTTCCCTCCTCCCCACCTCCATCAATGAACCTTCCCATCTCCATCAATGAGCTTCCCCTCCCCACCTCCAGCAATGAGTCTTCCCTCCTTAACTCTATCAATGGGCCTTCCCTCTCCACCTCCATCAATAAGCCTTCCCTCCCCCACCTCCATCAATGAGCCTTCCCTCCCCACATCCATCAATGAGCCTTCTTTCCCACCTCCATCAATAAGCCTTCCCTCCCCACCTCCATCAATGAGCCTTCCCTCCCCACCTTCATCAATAAGCCTTCCCTCCTCACCTCCATCAATGAGCCTTCACTCCCCACCTCCATCAATAAGCCTTCCTTCCCCCACCTCCATCAATGTGCCTTCTCTCCCCACCTCCATCAATGAGCCTTCCTTCCCCACCTCCATCAATGAGCCTTCCCCACCCCCCACCTCCATCAATGAGCCTTCCCTCCCCACCTCCATCAATGAGCCTTCCCTCCCCACCTCCATCAATAAGCCTTCCCTCCCCACCTCCATCAATGAGCCTTCACTTCCCACCTACATCAATAAGCCTTCACTCCCCACCTCCATCAATGAGCCTTCACTTCCCACCTACATCAATAAGCCTTCACTCCCCACCTCCATCAATGAGCCTTCACTCCCCACCTCCATCAATAAGCCTTCCCTCCCCACCTCCATCAATGAACCTTCCCTATCCACCTGCATCAATGAGCCTTCCCTCCCCCACCTCCATCATCGAGCCTTCCCTCCCCACCTCCATCAATGAGCCTTCCCTCCCCACCGCCATCAATGAGCCTTCCCTCCCCACCTCCATCAATGAACCTTCCCTCCCCCAACTCCATCAATGAACCTTCCCTCCCCACCTCCATCAATGAGCCTTCCCTCCCCCCACCTCCATCAATGAGCCTTCACTCCCCACCTCCATCAATGAACCTTCCCTCTCCACCTCCATGAATGAGCCTTCCCTCCCCACCTCCATCAATGAGCCTTCCCTCCCCACATCCATCAATAAGCCTTCCCTCCCCCCACCTTCATCAATGAGCCTTCCCTCCCCACATCCATCAATAAGCCTTCCCTCCCCACCTCCATCAATGAGCCTTCACTTCCCACCTACATCAATAAGCCTTCACTCCCCACCTCCATCAATGAGCCTTCACTCCCCACCTCCATCAATAAGCCTTCCCTCCCCACCTCCATCAATGAGCCTTCACTTCCCACCTACATCAATAAGCCTTCACTCCCCACCTCCATCAATGAGCCTTCACTTCCCACCTACATCAATAAGCCTTCCCTCCCCACCTCCATCAATGAGCCTTCACTCCCCACCACCATCAATGAACCTTCCCTATCCACCTCCATCAATGAGCCTTCCCTCCCCCACCTCCATCATCAAGACTTCCCTCCCCACCTCCATCAATGAGCCTTCCCTCCCCACCGCCATCAATGAGCCTTCCCTCCCCACCTCCATCAATGAACCTTCCCTCCCCCACCTCCATCAATGAACCTTTCCTCCCCACCTCCATCAATGAGCCTTCCCTCCCCCCACCTCCATGAATGAGCCTTCCCTCCCCACCTCCATCAATGAGCCTTCCCTCCCCACATCCATCAATAAGCCTTCCCTCCCCCCCCCACCTTCATCAATGAGCCTTCCCTCCCCACATCCATCAATAAGCCTTCCCCCCCAACCTCCATCAATGAGCCTTCCCTCCCCATCTCCATCAATGAGCCTTCACTCCCCGCCTCCATCAATGAGCCTTAGCCTATCAGAGGTTGAGCATTTCTAATTTCTTGGATTAAAACACTTTTGGTCGGTCCTGACCAAAGCAGCCCGGGAACATCCCTCAAGAGCTGCAGTTCTGGAGTTGCTTTGACCCAGTTGTCTAGCCATTATAATGTGGCCTTCGTCTAAGTCCCTCAAATCCTTACACTTGCCCATTTTTTCTGCTTTTAACACCCTAACTTCAGGGACAAAATGTTCACTGGCTGCCTAATATACCCCACACACTTTCAGATGCCATTGTTATAAGATATTCAATATTATTCAGTTTACCTGTCAGTGATCAGAACGTTATTGGTGTGTAGGTATCTTCCTATACATGTACCTGATTACCTGGAGTTGAGTTTTATTCGTATTCTCATTAGTCATGAGGATTTCTCTGCATTATGATCGGAAAATAAACCTTCTCCCCCCCCAAATATCATATAACAGGCAGAGTACTAAACTGATCAATAGAGATGTCAGCTGAGATGCTCCGTCTCTATTCTAAGCCGTATTTCCAGTCAAAATAATAAAATGGGATTTAAAATAATATCAAATAACCATAAACTGACAGCCCGCGGTGTGAAAGTGTCAAAGCAACTTGCTTCAGCTGGGGCAGTCTGTAAAAGGAGAGTAAATTATAGGGAAGAAAATTGTGCTAAAGGGAAACTCTAACCTTACAGCTAAAAGTATTTATATGGCAAAAATTAGTTAGTGATTGCCAATATAAGTTAGTGCGGCTTGCATTGAGTAGACATGTGTAAATGAATACTTAAAATGCATCACAGTGGCAAATCTAACAAATCTGGCACCCGGGACACTTGCCTACCGGGCACTTTCACCTTCCTGCCTAGGCCCATTTTCAGCTTTCAGAGCTGTCACACTTTGAATGACAATTCCGCAGTCATGCAACACTGTACACATATGGTATTTTTGAATCAAACTACACAGGCCAGACTTCCTTCCCCACCTTCATCAATGAGCCTCCCCCTCACCTCCATCAATGAGCCTTCCCTCCCCACCTCCATCAATGATCCTTCCCTCCCCAACTTCATCAATGATCCTTCCCTCCTCCACCTCCATCAATGATCCTTCCCTCCCCACCTTCATCAATGATCCTTCCCTCCTCCACCTCCTACAATGATCCTTCCCTCCCCACCTTCATCAATGATCCTTCCCTCCCCACCTCCATCAATGATCCTTCCCTCCCCACCTTCATCAATGATCCTTCCCTCCTCCACCTCCATCAATGATCCTTCCCTCCCCACCTCCATCAATGATCCTTCCCTCCCCACCTTCAATGATCCTTCCCTCCCCACCTTCAATGATCCTTCCCTCCCCACCTTCAATGATTCTTCCCTCCCCACCTCCATCAATGATCCTTCCCTCCCACCTTCATCAATGATCCTTCCCTCTCCACCTCCATCAATGATCCTTCCCTCCTCCCCTCCATCAATGATCCTTCCCTCCCTACCTTCAATGATCCTTCCCTCCCCACCTTCAATGATTCTTCCCTCCCCACCTCCATCAATGATCCTTCCCTCCCCACCTCCATCAATGATCCTTCCCTCCCCACCTCCATCAATGGACCTTCCTTCCCCGCCTCCAACAATAAGCCTTCCCTCCCCACCTCCATCAATGAGCCTTCCCTCCCCACCTCCATCAATGAGCCTTCCCTCCTCACCTCCATCAATAATCCTTCCCTCCCCACCTCCATCAATGAGCCTTCCCTCCCCACCTCCATCAATGATCCTTCCCTCCCCACCTCCATCAATGATCCTTCCTTCCCCACCTCCATCAATGAGCCTTTCCTCCCCAACCTTCATCAATTATCCTTCCCTCCCCACCTTCAATGATTCTTTCCTCCCCACCTCCATCAATGATCCTTCCCTCCCACCTCCATCAATGATCCTTCCATCCCCACCATCATCAATTAACCTTCCCTCCAGGGGCGTCGGGAGGGGGTGGCTAGACGTGGCTGAAGCCCCGAATGTGCCCCCGAAAAGCCCCGAGCCTCAGGCATGCAGTTCACTATTGTAAGCCCCGAGCGGCGAGCGCCAGAACCGATCTGATCCCAAGCACCGCCGAGTTTGGCCAAGTGCCATAGCAGGTCCCGCCTTCTGGAGCCTGCAACGCCTATGATGGACGTCCCTCTGGTCCAATGCTGGGACCGCGGGACGTGTGACGTCCATCATAGGCGCTGCAGGCTCCAGAAGGCGGGAATTACCATGCACCATTACCATTACCCCGCTCGGCGCTCGGGCGGGCCGCTCTCCTCCTTGGCTCCTCCTCCTCTGACTGCCTGGCTGCTGTGACACCGCACACCACGGCTGAGGTAGGTCAGACAGTGTATGTAAATGTCAGTGTATGTGGGTCAGGCAGGTCACTGTAGGTAGGTCACTGTATGTAAATGTCAGTGTAGGTAGGTAACTACCGTCAGTGTATGTAGGTCAGTGTAGGTAAGTCAGTACCGTCAGTGTATGTAGTTCAGCGTAGGTAGGTCACTACCGTCAGTGTAGGTAGGTCAGTGTAGGTAGGTCACTACCGTCAGTGTATGTAGGTCACTACCATCAGTGTATGTAGGTTAGTGTAGGTAGGTCACTACCGTCAGTGTAGGTAGGTCAGTGTAGGTAGTTCACTACCGTCAGTGTAGGTAGGTCAGTGTAGGTATGTCACTACAGTCAGTGTAGGTAGGTCAGTGTAGGTAGTTCACTACCATCAGTGTATGTAGGTCAGTGTAGGTAGTTCAGTGTAGGTAGGTCACTACCGTCAGTGTAGGTAGGTCAGTGTAGGTAGTTCACTACCATCAGTGTATGTAGGTCAGTGTAGGTAGTTCAGTGTAGGTAGGTCACTACCGTCAGTGTAGGCAGGTCACTACCGTCAGTGTAGGTAGGTGACTACCATCAGTGTAGGTAGTTCACTACCGTCAGTGTAGGTAGGTCAGTGTAGGTAGTTCACTACCGTCAGTGTAGGTAGGTCAGTGTAGGTAGGTCAGTGTAGGTAGTTCACTACCATCAGTGTAGGTAGACCAGTGTAGGTAGGCCAGTGTAGGTAGGCCAGTGTAGGTAGGTCAGTGTTGGTAGGTCAGTGTAGGTATGTCACTACCGTCAGTGTAGGTAGGTCAGTGTAGGTATGTCACTACAGTCAGTGTAGGTAGGTCAGTGTAGGTAGGTCACTACAGTCAGTGTAGGTAGGTCAGTGTAGGTAGTTCACTACCATCAGTGTATGTAGGTCAGTGTAGGTAGGTCAGTGTAGGTAGGTCACTACCGTCAAAGTAGGTAGGTGACTACCATCAGTGTAGGTAGTTCACTACCGTCAGTGTATGTAGCTCACTACCATCAGTGTATGTAGGTCAGTGTAGGTAGGTCACTACCGTCAGTGTAGGTAGGTCACTACCGTCAGTGTAGGTAGGTCACTACCATCAGTGTAGGTAGGTCAGTGTAGGTAGTTCACTACCGTCAGTGTAGGTAGGTCAGTGTAGGTAGGTCAGTGTAGGTAGTTCACTACCGTCAGTGTAGGTAGGCCAGTGTAGGTAGGCCAGTGTAGGTAGGTCAGTGTAGGTAGGTCAGTGTAGGTAGGTCAGTGTAGGTAGGCCAGTGTAGGTAGGTCAGTGTAGGTAGGTCAGTGTAGGTAGGCCAGTGTAGGTAGGTCAGTGTAGGTAGGTCAGTGTAGGTAGGTCACTACCGTCAGTGTGGGTAGGTCACGGCCCAGCCAAAAAAAAAAAAAAGGCCTGCGTCACGTGTACACCAAATTTCATAGATGACTCTACTGGCTAAAAGGAGGCAAATCACAACTCAACCTCAATATCTGCGAAACAGTTCGTCTTAAAGTGTTACTAAACCCAGGATCCTGCAGTCACTGTATCTGGTCTCCCACAGTACACAGAACATGGAAATGCAATCATTTTATAAAATATAAACTGCTAAATACCTTTTCTCATCAGCAGTATATAGCAGTCTTGTGACTTCTATCAGTGTCTGGTTAAAGCTTGTAGGAGGAGTTTTCATTCTCCTCTGACTGTCCTATGAGGCTACAGGACTCCTGACCATCTGTCTGGACAGTGCTGATTGGCCCTGTGCTGATCACATGCACCTTCCCAAAAAATAAACAAAACTCTCTAGCAATGCACAGCAATCTGAGCATGTGCAGAGTGCCCCCAAGGCTCTGTTCTATCAGCAGGTGGATTAGGGACAGTAAAAGAAGAGGAGGATGAGAGAAGACAGGATCTAACAACCTTTGTACCAGTGGCGGCCGCTCATCACCCCTCCCCCCAAAACATTGGCCCGGCTCCCAATCTACATGCAGGGCGCTTTCACTAATGTCTACCTGCTTCTTCTCCCAGCCAATCAGGATGCAGGTCCTGAGACCTCATTGGCCAGGGGATCCTAAGTCCCCATTGGCTGGGAGTCCAAAGACTCCATTGGCCAAGGAGGAGAAACGACGGCCGGGACACGGAGGAGACAGAGGGGGGAAGCCTCTTCCGCATCCGTGACCTGCATGGGGTAAGTTCAGGGCTGAGCGAGCGAGCCAACTACTGGGGGGGTGGAAGCTGTGGGTATATTGTGCGGTGGCGGCTCGAGCGATGGGGGAGGGGAACCGATGGAGTACCGGCCGGCGGCCGCCACTGCTTTGTACACAATGTGGAGGATTAACCCCTTAGGTTCCATAGTGAGTATAACAAGCAATGCTATTCTGCATCTACAGACTGATTTTACTGTTGTGGGCTCAGTAACACTTTAAGTTTTTGGGATTTGGACACGTTTGAAGATGGTTTGGCCACTTTTGTAGATAAGCTGAGCTCACAGATTTATTTATAATTACTGATACATCTGCAAAAACGAAGTCACGAATATCAAATCATTATTAATTATAATCATAATTAACAAAAAATAATTGCGTTTTTTTAATTCAATAGATTTTAATACAACACGGATTGTAAACAAGCTCTTTTTTTAAATTGTAAAAGTAATTGCCCTTCATATTTAATATTTTCCTGGAAAAAAATAAAATTGTAATTAAAGTAGAACTAAAACCCAATCACCAAAATCTCCTATAAGCTTTACCATCTTAATGTCATTTAAAAGTTGTTGTCAGTCTTTTTAAGTATACATCCTACCCTGTTTCCCCGAAAATAAGACCTAGCGTGATCGTCGGTGATGGCTGCAATATAAGCCCTACCCCCCAAATAAGCCCTACCCTGTTTCCCCGAAAATAAGCCCTACCCTGAAAATAAGACCAATTAGGGCTTATTTGGGGGGTAGGGCTTATATTGCAGCCATCACCGACAATCATGCTAGGTCTTATTTTCGGGGAAACAGGGTAGCTCCCAACTGTCCCTGATTTCGAGGGACTGTCCCTGATTTGGAGCGATGTCCCTCTGTCCCTCTTTCCTCCTCATTTGTCCCTCATTTTGGTCAGATCTGTATAGTTGTATATAAAATGCACTTTTTATTTAAAAAAAAGTTTTCCAGAATAAAAACCTTTCATCCAATTTTTAAGTTGCTGCATTTGTAAATTCAAAAAAAACAATATAAAGGAATAGTAGCGGTAAAAAAAAAGCACTTTGTGGGTTTAACCAATCTTGTTTTTTTTTACAACTCTCCTTTAAGGGGGCGTGGCAAGGGGGTGTGTCCTATGCCTGCATACTTTTGCTGATAGATGTCCCTCGTTCCCATCTCAAAAAGTTGGGAGGTGTGATACAGTACATTGTTTATTAAAAGAATACCTGGTGATCCTACCAGGAATATCTTACGCGGACACTTCCTGTTGTAGGTGTTCCTGAGTTGTCACCCTGTGATGGAGATTACAAACAGCTGTGCCTAAACACCTTGCCAAGGCGTGCTCCCACTGTTGCCACGATCAGGAAGCCAGTCCAGGGCAATGATGAGCAGCCTAAGGCATGCGCACAGGGTGCGCCAGGTGTGCCTGGGCACACCCTAATCACCCCATGTGGCACATATTCCCCCTGTTTAGACTCCTGATATTTCACTAATCGGAAAAAAATAAAAATAAAAAAAATTCTCCCCAAAAAGTTGTAAAAATTTTATCGAAAATAGAAAACTGTAAAAAAATAATACAACATGGAATAATATAAATAAAAACTACTGATGCCGTTCACTGCCTGACTGATACCAATCGCTGCCCTTATGACACAATCAGTATACAGTGGGGGGAAATAATGATTTGCTCCCCTGCAGATTGTGCAAGTTTGCCCACTTACAAAGGGCAGTGGCATCTCCAGCTTTCATATTTAGGGGGGGCATATGGTGGGGCACAGCATAATGTTGGGGGGGGGGTCATTGCCCACCTCTGCCCCCCCTAGTGACGCCATTGACAAAGGGTAATGAAATGTAATGTAATGTAAATGAAGGGTCTATAATTTTTATCATAGGTGTATTTTATATGATAGAGACAGAATATCAACCAAAAATCTAGAAAAAAAACACGATACAAATGTTTAAACAAAAAAGGAAGAGGAAAGAATGGGGCTTTATATGAGGCATGTCACTGAATAAATATCTAGTTTACATTGATCATTAAATTGTTTATTAATTCCAAATCAAGTTAAAAAGTATCAATAATCTTTGGTAAAAGACACGATATACTGTAAATAACAGTTCACCTGATTACATACAATTATTATACAAAGTAAAATACAACATGATTAGCAGTACAATTTCATAGATCATTCAGCCATTAATAATAAACATAAGCAATTGCTCTTAGTGGGCTAAACTTGTCTGGGAATCAGTTCAAAGTGTACTTGACGCATGTTTCATGGCTCACGCCACTCATCAGGAGTAAAATGCCCTGAAAACAAATCAATAACATATCTATAAATATAGGATACCCGTGAAAAAGAGAACCATCTCTCAAAAAAAGTGAGGTCTATCACTTACAAAAATGGTCCAATAGCGACGCCCAACCTATATCCCAGGGAAGACGGGGAACAGGGATGATGATCTCCCCCGGAGCTGAGGTGTGGAATCCCATATGGAGACGTGGGGGCACAACAAGCTGCAGCACCAAGCTCTGTCCTGCATCCTTACGAGTTGCAAGCAGCGTTACCCAGTGTGCTGTGAACTAAATATATCATCCCTGTCCATGCTTGCTGGACCACGTGTCAGCAGTAAGGTGGATTTTACGGCTGACTGCCTTGCCCAAGGATGCCAGAACATTCCCTTTCCACGTAATGGCAGAGAGATGGAATGACCTTACGTGAAAAGTAGTAGCGACCGGGAACCTGCCATTGTGGTACAGCACATTGTGCGAATTCACAGAAGGTGGGCAGAATCCACCAGGCTGAAAGGCAGAAGTTGGAGAGCCAACAGCTTTGACAAGCTTGCATTTAGACGCTGGGCATGTGGGTGGCAGGGACTGTATTTTTTTTCCCGCTGCAGCAGATGGGGCAGAGAAATTTGCCGGCTACAGTCTACAGCTGGTGGTGCGCTGCTTGCAGATGTGCTGCTAGGACCTGGGACACCCTGTGCTATACAATCATCCCTGTCAGTGGAGGCTGCTGAGAGGTAATGACTGGGTACAGCAGGGGCAGACTGAAGTGGGTAAGGAGGAGGGACAGATTTGTGCCCCTTTTTTGTGGCTTTTAGGTGCTCTTGCCAACGGGCTGAGTGGTTGGATGTTAAATGCCTTGTTAAAGCGGAGTTCCACCCAAAAGTGGAATGTCCGCTCATTTGTCTCCTATCCCCCTCCTGTGCCACAATTGGCACCTTTCGGGGGGGGGCAGGATACCTGTCTTTGACAGGTATCCTGTTCACACTTCCGGGAGTCCGGGGTACGGCCTGTGACATCACCGTGAGGCACCCTCCTCCTCTCCCTATCGCTGGGCCAATAGGAGAGAGGAGCCACGCGCATGCGCAGTAGGGTTCCCGGCGTGAAGCCGTAAGACTACACTGTTGGGTACCCTTACTTGCAATGGAGGCGGCAGCACCCGACAGCTGATGGAAACATCAGCTGCGGTGCCGACATCGCTGGACTCCAGGACAGGTAACTGTCCTATTGTTAAAAGCCAGCAGCTGCAGTTGTGTAGCTGCTGGCTTTTAATTTTTTTTTTTTTTTTGGGCGGAACACTGCTTTAAGCAAAATAGCACAGTATTGCACAATGACTAACTGATAGCACTGAACAGAGCCCTATTCTATCGCTCTCCATGCCGAAATCACACTGAAAATGGCTGCCATTGAAAGAATACTTTTATACTGTGGGGCAGGAATGAGCCATGATTGGATAAAGTCGTGATGACCGTGTCCAGTCAAGACTCTGACAGTGCTCTGTGCCCTGATTGGCTGAAGCTTTCACTGCTTCAGCCAATCAGGGCTTGTGATGCACTGTTCAGCGCCGCAAAGCATTGTGGTCGTTTTGGGGGGGGGGGGGGGCGAACAAATGGTTGAAGGACCCGATTGTTCGGCTGTTCGCCCAACGTCCGAACAGCGAAAGTTCGGCCCGTACCTATGCTTAGTCCGAACCGTTCGCCCATCCCTACTTCGTTGGCATGACTGTACATGTGCCTTCTTGAGGAGGGGGACTCGCCTTGTTCAGAGGAAGAAAAATGCTGACTATAGACCTTAAGAACACCATCCCTACAGTCAAGCACGGAGGGCACCTAAACCCGGAAGAAGATTGTGACATACCAGTATATCGCTTTGCCTACGGTGGCCGCTTGTCCGTAGTACAATGGAACGGGCAGGCGCTAAGTGGTTAAAGAAAAAATGTAAATTGCTTATGATACTCAGGCAATTTAACTCCCCATGGCTGTTTAGGGGTTTGGCAGGGCGGGAGGCAGGGAGGGGCTTGAGACCACGTGACCGCCTTGACAGCCAATCACATGATCAGAAAACTCCCGAACGTAAGAAGCTTCTCATGAGCCGTCAGTCACTGTGCTGGGAGCGCGCAGGGCACACACTCTTGGCACAGCTTTATCAGCGCTAATGCACGCAAATATGCAGCCCTTCAGCGCTAAGGCCCAGCCGCCGAAAAAGCCGCATGTTCGAGTGCACTCAGCACCTAGGGGTTAATATCACACACCTCCAAGTGTGGATCACTTTTCAGAGGAGCAGCAGTACCTATCACACTTGTGAGCAACCCCTAATAGTAACACCACCACCACCCATAGGAACCAATAGGACCTTTGCTTCCCTTTTATGATGTTTACAGAATTGTCCAAAGAGCAACACAGTAACAAAACCTGATAAATGTTCTATTCTTTATTCCACTCTATCAAAAAAATCTGGGCTGGAATTGTACTTTGAGTGGATAGATAATAACAGTCATAGACTAACAGTCCTAAGTGAAGGAACGGTTCAATATGGCCATTTTCTGCAGCAGTGATCACCACTTGTCTTGGAGTCTATAGACCTGAACTCAACACATCGCTCCCTTCACCTGACCCATTCACTTCCCATTGATTGATAAGATATGCTCTTCAATAACGCTCCATCTTCTGTGTGTCTCATGACTTCCTCTGTATTCTTCCAATGTTCCCTTTCAGCTTCTATTACTTGATTACATTCGGCTTCTATACAGCCATGATAGCTGCCTATTACATCCCCAACATAACCAAGCACTGGACATGATCGTAATACAATTCTCTCATAATCTGTATTGTATATAGATCATTACATATCCAACATGACTGATCACTGGACCATAATATACTTCTCTCATATTATATGAAGAACCTGGAACATTACACCTCCAACACGACCCCACCGTTGGACATGATCGTAATATGATTCTCTCATAATCTGTATTGTATATAGGTCATTACATATCCAACATGACTGATCACTAGACCATAATATACTTCTCTCATACTCTATGAAGAACCTGGAACATTACATCTCCAACACGACCCAACCATTGGACATGACCATACACTTCTCTCATACCCTATACCAGACTTTCTCAACCTTTTTACCCTCCCTAGAGGAACCTCTAAAACAATTTTCAGGGAACCCTTGCTTAAAACAATTATTTCGAGATAAGTGGGAAGAATGCCCTTATCTTTGGTATTCAGTAGGAAGATTCCCTCTTACCTTGGTGGTCAGTAGGAACAAAGTTCCTTACACTTGTGGTCATTGGCAAGGATTGCACCTACAAAGATCAATGATGTCAGTGGCAACTTATCTGGGAGCCAAAAATTGCTCGTTGCTCAAGTAACCCCTAGAAATCTCTAGAACAGTGGTTCTCAACTTCTGTCCTCAGGACCCACTAACAGGCCAGATTTTGACTATTACCTTGAGGAAGATGCAGACTAGAATACTGCAATGACTGAGCAGCAAATTATATCACCTGTGATGCATTTCAGTTATCTTGCAAACCTGGCCTGTTGGTGGGTCCTGAGGACAGGAGTTGAGAGCCACTGTTCTAGAGGAACCCTAGGCTTCCATGGAACCCTGGTTGAGAAACCCGTGTCTGTGCAGTACATAGGATATTACATCTCCAACATAACCAACCAATGGGCATGGTCATAATACACTGCTATCATACTGTGTACAGTACATAGAAAATTACATCTCCAACATGACTGACCACTGGCCTTGACCATAATATACTTCATTCCTACTCTATACAGTACCTGGAATATTACATCTCCACCATGGCCCAACCACTGGACATGATCATAATACACTTCTCTCAAATTCTTTATAGTACAAAGAGCTCTACATCTCCAACATGACTCAAAAATTGGACATGACCATAATACACTTCTCTCACACTCTATACCAGTCTTTCTCAATCTTTTTCTCCCAGAGGAACACCTAAAATATTTTTGGTGTCTCCAGGAGCCCTTGCTTAAACCAAGACTTTGGTGGTCAGTGGGAAGAATGCTCCTTATACATGTGGTCATTGGTTAAGAATTACCCCCTTACAGATAGCTACAAAAATCAATGGTGTCAGTGGGGACTTATCTGAGAGGCAGAAATTGCTGATTGCTCAAACAACCCTTAGCAACCTCTGAAAGAACAAAAAACAAAAAACAAAAACAAACAACATGATGTAAAACACACCCTAAAGAGTTGAACTACAAATATTTTATTCACTGAAAAAAAGCAAAAACTAGTACAAAAACACTTAACCATAATATCCTAAAAATCCCTGATAAAAAAGACCAAAAATAGAATCCAAAAATAGGGAATAAATCTCCAATGGTCAACCAATTCCACAAAAGCGATATAACAGGTAATTCGGAAATACTCCTATCCACAAAATGAAGGGGAGATAAATCATGCAGTGGGTAAATCCCTCCCCTCCCCCAATATAATACACCCCCCCCTACAAGCACATGTTACTTCCCCCCTCCACCTGGGGCGAGATACAAGCTGGGCGATTCCTGAAAGGGAACAGTGTGATTCTGTAACTACAGAAATTATTCACACTATTTCACCTCTGGAAACGATACAGTCACAGTGATAATTAATGGGATACATATATCATACCCACAATAAGCCAAGCAGTCAGTCAGGAACATGTAGAGCATCATTAGAGGAGGTCACATGAAGTGAATCCAAAAAAATGAAAAAGGGGAAAAAAAAGAATAAAGATTTTTCCTCACGATGATAAAATATATCCTCAAACATGCAGAAAGTCCTGTTATGTTATCCTGATCAGGGGTGGACTGACAACTCATGGGGGCCCCGGGCAATAGGAGATTATGGGGCCACACCGTATACACACACACAGTATACAATCACACAGTATACACACACACAGTATACAATCACACAGTATACACACACACAGTATACAATCACACAGTATACACAAACAGATGTAAACAAAACACAGATTTATACATACTGTCCCTGGTTTTACTGAGGCTGGCAACCCTGATGGGGCCCCCTAGTGGCCCAGGGCCCTCGGGCAGTACCCGAGTGGCTCAATGGTCAGTCCACCCCTGATAGATGGCATGTATGTGGTAGGACAGAACCAGACATCGGATTAAGCTGGATGGATCACTGAGCACTCCAATCCCAAACTAGTCAGATATGTAAACATGAATAAAAGCGATCTCACAGGCGCCGTCAGTATAACCTTATGCCGAGGTTCCCGCAGCATGCAGGTATGTCCTCCAGGCTATTTGAAATAATAGAATAGCGGTTACTTACTGATAGTTGATCCCACAGAGATCTCTCCAATACGGGATGAGATTCAATCTGTCCGTCTGTGTTGAGTTGCCATAGATCTCCAGCTAGTGATCGCTCATCTGTAATTCTAGTAGTGATTTCCACATCCAATATAGGGTGTCGATATAGATCGGGCTGTTAGTGATCCATAGAATAGTACAATCCATGATTTCAGTGCCTGTTCTCCATGATCAGTTGTCCATTTGCATCCTTCTTAAAGTCACTCGTGCGGATCGTTTCAAAGTTTACATGCCATCAGGTCCATCAAGTTCTAGTTTAGTTTCTCAAGCCCATCATAAAGTATAGGCTAGGGCAGTGGAGTCTCTAGGGGGTGGCTTTTGGGGCTATAGCCCTGAATCTGGGGCCCATAGCCCCGAGTCTCTGCAGGGGGCCAAAAGGTGAGGGCTTTTGGAGGCTCTCTGGGGACCCTGATGTAAGGGGGGCTCTCTGGGGACCCTAATGTAAGGGGGGGCTCTCTGGGACCCTGATTTTAAGGGGGAGGCTCTCTGGGGACCCTGATCTAAGGGGGAGGCTCTCTGGGGACCCTGATTTAAGGTGTAGGCTCTCTGGGGACCCTGATTTAAGGGGGAGGCTCTCTGGGGACCCTGATTTAAGGGGGAGGCTCTCTGGGAACCCTGATACAAGGGGGAGGCTCTCTGAGAACCCTGATGCAAGGGGGAGGCTCTCTGGGGACACTGATTTAAGGGGGAGGCTCTCTGGGGACCCTGATGTAAGGGGGGAGGCTCTCTGGGGACCCTGATGCAGGGGGGAGGCTCTCTAGGGACCCTGATCTAAGGGGGAGGCTCTCTGGGGACCCTGATTTAAGGGGGGCTCTCTGGGGACCCTGATGCAGGGGGGAGGCTCTCTGGGGATCCTGATCTAAGGAGGAGGCTCTCTGGGGACCCTGATTTAAGGGGGAGGCTCTCTGGGGGACCCTGATTTAAGGGGGAGGCTCTCTGGGGACCCTGATGCAAGGGGGAGGCTCTCTGGGGATCCTAATGTAAGGGGGCTCTCTGGGGACCCTGATGTAAGGAGGGCTCTCTGGGGACCCTGATGTAAGGGGGGCTCTTGGGGGATATATACACATACACGTATATTATATACATGTGTATGCGCGCCCAAGCGTACGACTTTCTTTACTAGGTTGCTATGGGCTCTAGCCCCAGATCTTTTGTAGACCTAGCAACGCCCCTGGGCTACGGTAGGGAGCAAAAACGGGGGTGTCTATCCCAGCAAAAAGCTAAAAGCTTACATGTTTCATTCCTTAATTAGCGGAACTTCGTCAGAGCTTTTAGCTATTTGCTGGGATAGACACCCCCGTTTTTGCTCCCTGCCCTAGCCTATACTTTATGTTGGGCTTGAGAAATTAAACTGGAACTTGATGGACCTGATGACATATAAACTTTGAAACGATCAGCACGAGTGACTTTAAGAAGGATGCAAATGGACAACTGATCATGGAGAACAGACACTGAAATCATGGATTGTACTATTCTATGGATCACTAACAGCCCGATCTATATCGACACCCTATATTGGATGTGGAAATCACTACTAGAATTACAGATGAGCGATCACTAGCTGGAGATCTACGGCAACTCAACACAGACGGACAGATTGAATCTCATCCCGTATTGGAGAGATCTCTGTGGGATCAACTATCAGTAAGTAACCGCTATTCTATTATTTCAGGTAGCCTGGAGGATATACCTGCATGCTGCGGGAACCTCGGCTAATAAGGTTATACTGACGGTGCCTGTGAGATTGCTTTTATTCATGTTTACATATCTGACTATTTGGAGATTGGAGTGGTCAGTGATCCATCCAGCTTAATCCGGTGTCTGGTTCTGTCCTACCACATACATGCCATCTATCAGGGGTGGACTGACCATTGAGCCACTCGGGCACTGCCCGAGGGCCCTGGGCCACTAGGGGGCCCCATCAGGGTTGCCAGCCTCAGTAAAACCAGGGATAGTATGTATAAATCTGTGTTTTTTACATCTGTTTGTGTATACTGTGTGATTGTATACTGTGTGTGTGTATACTGTGTGGCCCCATAATCTCCTATTGCCTGGGGGCCCCATGAGTTGTCAGTCCACCCCTGATCAGAATAACATAACAGGACTTTCTGCATGTTTGAGGAGATACTTTATCATCGTGAGGAAAAATCTTTTTTCTTTTTTTTCCCCTTTTTCATTTTTTGGATTCACTTCATGTGACCTCCTCTAATGACACTCTACATGTTCCTGACTGACTGCTTGTCTTATTGTGGGTATGATATATGTATCCCATTAATTATCACTGTGACTGTATCGTTTCCAGAGGTGAAATAGTGTGAATAATTTCTGTAGTTACAGAATCACACTGTTCCCTTTCAGGAATCGCCCAGCTTGTATCTCGCCCCAGGTGGAGGGGGGGAAGTAACAGCTTTTGGTGAATTGGTTGACCATTGGAGATTTATTCCCTATTTTGGGATTCTCTTTTTGGTCTTTTTTATCAGGGACTTTTAGGATATTATGGTTAGGTGTTTTTGTACTAGTTTTTGCTTTTTTTCAGTGAATAGAATATTTGTAGTTCAACTCTTTAGGGTGTGTTTTATATCATTTTGTTTGTTATTTTTTTGTTTTTTGTTAAGTCACTTTGATTACACCCCCCTGCAATATATGCGGTGAGCGCTACTGTTGGTATAATAGGCAGGATTCCCATTTTTTCTATATTGCTAACCTCTGGAAGAACCCTGGTTGGGACAAAAAAGCCAGGATGGCAAAGGGATTATACCACCACCATCACTTATGGGTACCAGTCAGACCATAGAACCCAAACATGCTCATCAGTTCATGAATTTTTGTTCGGTCCTTAACAGGGCCGTACTTACCACTGGGCTTGATTAGGCTCAAGCCCATGGGCTCCGCCCAATAGGGGGCCCAGCGGGCCCCAGCTGAGTGTACTCTCATCAATTTATGAGTGCCACTGAGTCCTGAAGGAGGAACCACCCAATGATGCTGTTAAGGAACTAGAGGAAGAACCCAAACTTGCATATAGACGGCAAGAAAAAATTCTATTGTATAGAGACTTTTTAAAAAATGAAGACCCAAGGGTGGCTTTAGTGGTGGTGAAGGCCTCTTGAACCCCCCCTTAGGGAAAGAGAGCCTTGACTGATGGGGGCATAGCCAGAGGCTAGACAAAGGGGTGGATGCTGGACAAAGGGGTGGATGGTGATGATTGGTGATGGGGGGTGGGATGGGCCTGAGCTCATGGAACGTGTGCCCCAGGTTATTCTGGGTCTTTCGGAAGAAGAAGTGATTGGAAGAGCTGCCCACCCTCCCGCCCCTTTTTTCCTCGATTATGGTATGTCACAGCTAGCTGCAGTTTCTTGACCTTGCCAGCATTTAAAGTTGCTGTAATTGGCTATGCCATTGATGAAAAAATTGGAACTACGCTGTCTGCCCAGCACTTATGGTAGGGACAGGCCTCACTTCCCCTTTTGGTATTGAGTGTCAAAGTACGACTGTGACTGGCACTGGTTAAATGTGCTAACATGTCACATGTTGGAATTTAATAAAGCTGTGGCCTTGCCCTTTCCAACCTAATGGTTGTAAGTGTTTTATTTATTAAGTCATCGCACACCGCTCACAGAGCATTACAGCGGGAGAGAGCGTCATGTCAACATTGGAAAAAGAGAAGAAGGAACAAAACGGCAGAGAAGACCTGGCCACCGCTAGCAAAAGAGCGGCAGAAGAGCAGAAGACAGCGGAGGAGCCCAGCAGAAGATACAGACACCGGGAGAAGAGGCCAGAGAGCGGGAGAAGAACCAGACACCAGGAGACGAGGCCGGAGAGCAGAGAAGTCGGAAGAAGACCCCCAAAGTCGGAAGAAGACCCCCGGAGCTGCCTAATAAATTACTTTAAAAACCTGTGTAGTGTGTTTTTTTATTGATACTTTTTTCCCCCGGTGAATGGGTAGGGGTACGATGTACCCCATATTCATTCACATAGGGTGGGGGGGCCGGGATCTGGGGGCCCCCTTATTAAAGGGGGCTCCCGGATTCCGATAAGCCCTCCACCCGCAGACCCCGACAACCAACGGCCAGGGTTGTCGGGAAGAGGCCCTTGTCCTCATCAACATGGGGACAAGGTGCTTTGGGGTGGGGGGCCTGCCCCAAAGCACCCACCCCTCCATGTTGAGGGCATGTGGCCTGGTACGGTTCAGGAGGGGAGGGGGGGCGCTCGCTCATCCCCACCCCCTTTCCTAACCGGCCGGGCTGCGTGCTCGGATAAGGGTCTGGTATGGATTTTGGGGGGGGACCCCCCACGCTGATTTTTTGGCGTAGGGGGTTCTCCTTAAAATCCATACCAGACCTAAGGGCCTGATATGCCCCTGGAGGGGGAACCCATGCCGGTTTTTCATTTAAAATTTGGCGCAGCCTTCCCCCTCATGATTCATACCAGACAGCTGTCTGTTTTCCTTTCCCGATGAGCGAGCCAGCGCGAGATGCACAGTACCCTGTCGCCAAGAACCAGCGTGATGGGATCGCGCTGGAAACACATTCTCGCGGTCAGGTACTGTACCCAGGCCCATTGCGCCTCAGCAGTCACGGGAATGAAGCTGCAATTCCACTCCTGCACTGATATTATTTCTCTTGGGCTGATAAGTTTCACAAATCTACATAAAAGGTAAAAACGGAAAATAAAAAAAGAAAAGCTTAGATTCTGTTGAAATGGCGCCTATATCAGTTTATAAATAATAACATCGCCGTATGACAGCTGAAGTACCCAAGCACAACCGACTAGCCGTCTCGACTGAGCGACACAATAGCCATTACCCACGCGAGCAATTTAATGCATGTGATCTTACTTCTAACAGACCTCCGTATAATGGCTCGAGATGGAACTTTGACACGAACGTCGACTTTCATCTCATTACGCTCCTAAAGAACAGCTTTGTTCCCCGTCTCTTTGGCAGTGAAAAGTTTTTCTCCGTATGACCATAAAGATTTATCCGGCCAGATATCTGCTTTATGTTTCCCCCGACAAATAATCAATAGGGGTTGAGCAGCGTTCTCTAAATCACCATGGAGTATGGCAGGCTCTTTCTCTTGCTTAGACAT
Organism: Lithobates clamitans; assembly: GCA_037952925.1. Classification (NCBI taxonomy): domain Eukaryota; kingdom Metazoa; phylum Chordata; class Amphibia; order Anura; family Ranidae; genus Lithobates; species Lithobates clamitans. Next base: position 537,296 of record JBBGZY010002734.1, read on the forward strand.
CAGCCTTGGAGTGGTGAAATCTTCCAACCTCATTATTTTTTCCCATCCGTCCACCATTATGACTAATTATCTCCCCTTTTGTCATTAAAGTCATTGGCCCGGCTGAAAACATTATTATGACTTTTTTTTTTTTTGGGGAATAATACTCATGCAGCCATCAGCTGTTAAATGACTTTATGCGCCTCAGATCGCATGAATACATTGTGTATTATACCCTAGTTATGTATAATGAGCCCGTTGTTATTTGATTGGCACGGAAAGTGTCACTTTGATCTGGAGAAATGAGCGCAGAACGCGTCGCTCGATTCATCCCAGATACGGCTACCATGTCATCTGCCACAAAATATTTTTGTCTTCCCGTTTTGGCAAACGATCGGCTTGGTACGTGCTGTTATTTCCCTGAATGGAAGGTCGTCGTGTTTGGCTTGTTTGCGTTTTCTGAAAATCACATTTCCTTTTTTTTTTTATGTCATTGCAGGGAGCCACGGAGGTTTCCAAAAACAGTGCTGGAAGCCAAAATCAGGGGCTCGCCCAAACAAGCATCATTACAGGCTGTAGATTAGAGGAGAATGGTGCAGGGGGTGGATGTGCAGCATGCATGAAACGTCAGGGGGGGTGTGCAGTGGGGTGACTGATGTAACAAGGAGGAGGGGGGCGGGGCAGAAAAAAAACTCAGCAGTAATAAAGATCAAAATGCTTCTTTTCTTGTGTGAATAAGACACATAGTGGCACGACGTGAGCGTGCATACAGACCATGGCGGGTGAGTGCGTTACTTATTGTTGTATCTGCTAATTCCAGGTTCTTCTGAAGCTCTCCACAGGTGGTCCTTGGCTCTTGGACAACTCTTCTGATAATCCCTTTTTTCCTCCTCTGTCAGAAATCTTGTGAAGAGCACCTGGCCTCGGTCGGTTTACGGTGAAATAATGCTCTTTCCACTTCCAGATTATGACCCCAACAGTGCTCACTGGAACATTCAGAAGCTTAGAAATCCTTCTGCCAAAATGGGAAGTGCCCCCAAATGTGGGGTTTTCTGGGCAGCAAGGCGTATGATGATAATAGATGTATATTAATAAATTACTTTAAGCGGAGTTCCACACAAAAATGGAACTTCCGCTTTTCGGAACCCTCCCCCCCTCCGGTGTCACATTTGGCACCTTTCAGGGGGGGAGGGTGGTGCAGATACCTGTCTAAGACAGGTATTTGCACCCACTTCCGGCATAGACTCCCACGGGAGTCTATGCCTCTTACTGTCCCTCCGCGTTGTCTCCTGGGAAACACACAGGTCCAAGGAGATAGCGGGGACCAGTTACGATGCGCAGCCCGACTCGCGCATGCGCAGTAGGAAACCGGGAAGTGAAGCCGCAACGCTTCACTTCCTGATTCCCTCACCTAGGATGGCGGCGGCAGCTGCCGAGAACCGAGTGGGATATCGGCGTCGGCTGCTGACATCGCTGGACCCTGGGACAGGTAAGTGGCCATCTATTAAAAGTCAGCAGCTGCAGTATTTGTAGCTGCTGGCTTTTAATATTTTTTTTTTTAACGTTGATGTAGGTGGACTCCCTCTTTTATTGATGACAACCATAACATATTGATGGTGACAGTTAAAATATGAGCTCTGGTACAAAGAGACAATAAAAATCAACGAAAATGGATGCAAACACAATAGTACACAACATTTAATATCAATAATGCTGATTTGTACACGAAACTGACGCGTTTCGACCCAGCAGGGTCTTCTACTGAAGCGTTTCGACCCAGCAGGGTCTTCTACTGAAGCGTTTCGACCCAGCAGGGTCTTCTTCAGAGGGTTGGTTTGCTGTGAAATTCCACATTTGGGGGAGACCTCCCATTTTGATAATATTCGGGGTGTGCAGCATCTCCCTTTCCTCCTGTATGTGTCTTTCCTCTCTTAGAAATCCTTCTGTAACCAATGCCATCAGTATGTTTTGTAACAATAAGGTTGTGAAGGTCTTGAGAGAACTCTTTGCTTTTACCCATCGTGAGATGTTTCTTGTGTGACACCTTGGTAATGATGAGACACCTTTTCATAGGCCATCAGTTGAGATTGAACCAGCTGATATTAATTTGCACTGACATGGAGCAGGATTGCTTTCTAATTACTGATAGATTTCAGCTGGTGTCCTGGGTTTCCATGCCTTTTTGCACCTCCCTTTCTTCATGTGTTCAATACTTTTTCCCTGTGTCCTTCCATTTTATTACACAGAACTTCATTTCTGAACTTCTTTGTTTTGGTGTCTTTGTATGTATGCATTTGTTACCGATGTGTGGGGAAAATTTCATGTCAATATCACCTTTAGAAATATATTCGTCTAGAGAAATGGTGACGTGTTCAATACTTATTTTACCCGCTGTGTATTGAAAGATTTATTTAAAGATTTAAACATCACTAATACTATGACAAAGGAATAGATTGCCACCCCCACAAGTTGCTTTCTTGTATCTTCCTGAAGACTCGCTGACTTATCTTTCAGCAGCTCATCTATTTAAATCAAATCTATTTTGTTCCTTTTCTAACAGTTGAATGTGTTATTTTGCTTATTGTGATTTACGTGCCTCTCATCATGTGACTGGCGAGGTGACAGCCGGCGATGAGACCGATCGCTGAAGCATTTTCTACACTAAAAGGATTGCGCGCCCGAGTAAGGAGTCCATCCGATTCTGAAGCAGAGCGTGGGGCAGGAGCGAAAGGTCAGCGCGTTGTGTGAATGCCGCGCCAAGCTGGCCTTGCTGAATGCATCTTCGGCGTCGGCTTCAACAAAACCAATTCCGCCGTCTCTCGGAATGACACTTTGGAACCTTCAAACTCCAGGCCTTGATCCAGGGTTACAAATCCCAGAGAAGACTTACAACACAGTTCTCTCCGAGGCTCACAATAAACACATCGGGGTATCTCAAAATGCAAATATGAGAATCGGGTGTTATCATTACCTCTCCTTCCTAATTTCACACCATGGCAAAGCAATACTGACACGATAGATAGATAGATAGATAGATAGATAGATAGATAGATAGATAGATAGATAGATAGATAGATAGATAGATAGATAGATAGATAGATAGATAGATAGATAGAGAGAGAGAGAGACAGATAGATAGATAGATAAATAGATAGATAGATAGATAGATAGATAGATAGATAGATAGATAGATAGATAGATAGATAGATAGATAGATAGAGAGAGAGAGAGAGAGAGAGAGAGAGAGAGAGAGAGAGAGATAGACAGACAGACAGACAGACAGACAGATAGATAGATAGATAGATAGATAGATAGATAGATAGATAGATAGATAGATAGATAGATAGATAGATAGATAGATAGATAGATAGATAGAGAGACAGATAGATAGATAGATAAATAGATAGATAGATAGATAGATAGATAGATAGATAGATAGATAGATAGATAGATAGATAGATAGATAGATAGATAGATAGATAGATAGATAGATAGATAGATAGATAGATGATAGATAGATAGATAGATAGATAGATAGACAGACAGACAGACAGACAGACAGACAGACAGACAGACAGAGAGAGAGAGAGAGAGAGAGAGAGAGAGAGAGAGATAGATAGATAGATAGATAGATAGATAGATAGATAGATAGATAGATAGATAGATAGATAGATAGATAGATAGATAGAGAGACAGATAGATAGATAGATAAATAGATAGATAGATAGATAGATAGATAGATAGATAGATAGATAGATAGATAGATAGATAGATAGATAGATAGATAGATAGATAGATAGATGATAGATAGATAGATAGATAGATAGATAGATAGATAGATAGATAGAGAGTGTGGAAATGCTTCCTCCTAACGGACAGCTTTTTATTGATGAAAGGTGAATCTTTTCTGGAAAGTACATTGTTGCCGTATATTCGTATTGCAACTTGTCAGAAATGAAGTCACATGCAGACTCGTGAAGTTAAAGAAAGATCCCCTCTAAAAGAAGATTCTTTGTGAATATTAACTAGCAAAGTAATCACAGCCCATATGTAAGTGTACATTGTAAGACTGTCATCAGTAACAACACGTGAACAAGTAATCAAAGGGAAGGATATGATTGTGGAATAATTGGCAAGTCTGTTTTGTAGTACCTGGAAATGGATGATGGACTTAGTGGTAATTATTTTACAATCAGGTTCTTTTGATTACTTTGTCACGTGTTGTTCCAATTTATGAGGACTTAAAATGAGGCGAAATATAGTTCTCCTCATAGACTGTATGCTCGGTTTTCCCCACTGAGGGTGAGTGTGATGCCCATTCTTGTGCAATTTACAAAAATGCTTACAGATCGTATTGGATGAGCTAGAACAGTGATTTCCAAACTGCAGCCTAGGGGCCAGATGTGGCCCTTTGCTTACCTATATCTGGCCCTTTGGGCACTATTCCCCCCACTGACACAAATAATGGGGCACTATTCCTCCCACTGACACCAATGATGGGGCACTATTCCTTCCACTGACACCAATGATGGAGCAATATTCCTCCCACTGACACTAACAATGGGGCACTATTCCTCCCACTGACACCAATGATGGGGCACTATTCCTTCCACTGACACCAATGATGGAGCAATATTCCTCCCACTGACACTAACAATGGGGCACTATTCCTTCCACTGACACCAATGACGGGGCACTATTCCTTCCACTGACACTAACAATGGGGCACTATTCCTCCCACTGACACTAATAACTCGAACCTTCAGCTCCCTCCACATATTTTCTATGGGATTAAGGTCTGGAGACTGGCTAGGCCACTCCAGGACCTTAATGTGCTTCTTCTTGAGCCACTCCTTTGTTGCCTTGATCGTGTGTTTTGGGTCATTGTCATGCTGGAAGACCCATCCAAAACCCATTTTCTAAGCCCTGGCTGAGGGAAGGAGGTGCTTACCCAAGATTTGATGGTACATGGCCCTGTCCATTGTCCCTTTTGATGCGTTAAAGTTGTCCTGTCCCCTTAGCAGAAAAACACCCCCAAAGCATAATGTTTCCACCTCCATGTGTGACGGTGGGGGATGGTGTTCTTGGGGTCATAGGCAGCATTCCTCCTCCTCCTCCAAACACGGCAAGTTGAGTTGATGCCAAAGAGCTCGATTTTGGTCTCATCTGACCACAATACGTTCACCCAGGTCTCCTCTGAATCATTCAGATGTTCATTAGCAGACTTCAGATGGCCTGTACATGTGATTTCTTGAGCAGGGGGACCTTGCGGGCTTTCAGTCCTTCATGGTGTAGTGTGTTACCAATTATTTTCTTGGTGACTATGGTCCCAGCTGCCTTGAGATCATTGACAAGATTCTCCTGTGTAGTTCTGGGCTGATTCCTCACCGTTCTCATGATCATTGAAACTCCACGAGGTGAGATCTTGCATAAAGCCCCAGACTGAGGGAGATTGACAGGTATTTTGTCTTTCTTCCATTTGCGAATTATCGCACCAGCTGTTGTCACCCTCTCCCCAAGCTGCTTGGCGATGGTCTTGTAGCCCATTCCAGCCTTGTGTAGGTCTACAATCTTCTCCCCGACATCCTTGGACGGCTCTTTGGTCTTGGCCATGGTGGAGAGGTTGGAATCTGATTGATTGCTTCTGTGGACAGGTGTCTTTTATACAAGTAACAAGCTGAGATTAGGAGCACTCCCTTTAAGGGAGTGCTCCTAATCTTAGCTCGATACTTGTAAAGAAGACACTTGGGAGCCAGAAATCTTGCTGATTGATAGGGGAGCAAATACTTATTTCACCCATTAAAATGCAAATCAATTTATAACTTTTTTGAAATGCGTTTTTCAGGGATATTTTTGTTGTTATTCTGTCTCTCACTGTTATAATAAACTGACCATTAAAATTATAGACTGATCATTTCTTTGTCAGTGGGCCAACGTACAAAATCAGCAGGGGATTAAATACTTTTTTCCCTCACTGTACACATATTGTGAACAGTGCATAGGAGTCACCTAGGCTTCTCACCTAAACATGGTGATGAATTTATGACGGATGTGGGGAAAACAGACTTGTTATGGGTCCTTGTGTATGTGGTCCTTGTTGAGCTTTGGATGGGAAGCCTCCATTCCTAGGTCCACATCTTACCTGGTAGCCAGACCTCCTTGATAATTTAAGTTGTGCGCAGGCTTTTATATATGTGAGCAGACTGATGCTCAGGGCTCTTTCTCTCTGCTGTGAGAGACTGCTGCTGGGTGAAAGGGCTGACTGTTGACTAAACACTAAAAATAAATTCTTCTTTAGCCAAAAAAACATTTGTGAGGTCAGGTACTCATAATGGATGAGAAGACCTGGCTCACAATTGGAGTTCCAGTTCATCCCAAAGGTGTTCAGTAGGGTTGAGGTCAAGGTTTTGTGAAGGACACTTAAATTCCTCCGCACCGAACTCATCAAACCATGTCTTTATGGAGCTGGGTTTGCACATAGGGGCACAGTCATGATGAAACAGAAAAGGGCCTTCACCAAACTGTTGCAACAAGGTTCGAAGTGTACAGAAATATCTTTGTACAGTGGAACCGCGGTTTGCGACTAACGTGGTTAACGAGCGTTTCGCAAAACAAGCACTGTATTTCTAAAAATCCTAACTCGGTTTGCGAGTGTTGTCTCGCCAAACAAGCAGGATTCAGGCCAAAAGTGGTGTGCAGTACCGCTTTTGGCCTGAGGTGGGGGGCGCCGGAGCTGAACAGCGCCAATTGTCGGCATTCGGAAATGCACAGAAAGGCCCGAGGACAGTCTGGCTGACCTTGGCAAACCTTGGAAAGGCTCGTGAACGGAGTCTTTCTGAGGTTTGCCGAGGTCAGCCGAAGTGTGCTCGGGCCTTTTCGGCCTCTTCTGAGGCTCTCTGGCGCCCCCCCCGCCTCTGGCCGCATGCGGTATTGCATCCCATTGAAGTCATTGCGGAACTAATTGTTTTCGTTTCCATTGACTTCAATGGGAAAGCTCACTTTGATATGCGAGTACTTTGGATTACGAGCATTCTCCTGGAACGGATTATGCTCGAAATCCGAGGTTCCACTGTATGCTGTATCATTAACAGTACCCTTCACTGGAAATACCTGGACTAATTGTAGGGGTGTCTACATACTGTACCTTTGGCCATAGATAGTTATATACTGGACTATCACCTGTAAACAGAACCCCCCCTCCCCCCCCTTGGTGGTCTCCCTTAACTGTACCCCCTCTCAATGCTTCTTCCCTCCGCCTACCTGCCCTTTTCTATCGTAGTAGTAAAATTGGGAAGCACAGACACTGCCTCCGCTGCAATTTCCCATAGCAGCTACATTTGGGAATATAGTGGTCGGGGTGATCTGGCCTAGATAATGAACGCCGCGGTCAGAGAGTAGAAGCCGGCCAGGCATATCTTTATTTTTCTATTGTACTGTATTGCATACAGTATTGTGGCTCTCCGAGGATATATCACCACTTTGCAAATCGATGATGATGAGGACTCTGCTGTTATTTGAGCCGGAGGTAAATAGATTCATGTTATGTTTGCAGCATGTCTCAGTTCAGCAAATCAGACAACAATCACCAATGTCACATATTCTTCTTCCACAGAGAATCATGGAAAGAATGAAAAATCTTCTCCTGCTTCTAATAAGAAGATAACATATATACATCTAGATCTAATCTATCTATCTATCTATCTATCTATCTATCTATCTATCTATCTATCTATCTATCTATCTATCTATCTATCTATCTATCTATCTATCTATCTATCTATCTATCTACAGTATCTGTAATCTATCCAGGGGTGTAACTACAGATCATGGGGCCCCACTACAAAAATTTAACGGGGCCCGCTGTCAACCTCTTTCTCTGGAACGTTCTCTGAGCTGTGACTAGCAACATCAAAATTCCAATATCTCTACTTGGGTATCTCCTGCACTGTAGACTACAGGGGATTAGGGTTTGTCGTCAACTGCAACCACTCCAACCCTTAATGATACATTACTACGTTAGCTTCACCTCCTTAATGGCATCCCTAGGGTCCCATAGCAGAGGAGGCCAGGAGTGGGCCTGTACAGTGAGGTGCTCTTATAAAAAGCTGAGGGAGCCTGAAGAACCCATGGTCTGGAAGGCCAATGCTGATAGCAGTGGAGCTGCTGAAGCATAGTCAGTTGGGCTAGCGTTTTTTACATTATCTGTATTTGCTTTGTGAAGCTGAAACCCCTGCATGGGCAACCTTGTGAAGACTTTGCTTTGAATAAAAGTGGGCTGATAAGCCTCATGCCCCGCACACACAATCAGAAATTCCGCCAGCAAAAGTCCGATGAGAGCTTTTGGTGGGAAATTGCGACCGTGTGTACGCTCCATCGGATTCTCCCACCTGAGCTGTGGATCTCTGCAGCTCCTCCAGAGTTACCATGGACCTCTTGGCTCTTCTCTGATGAATGTTCTCCTTTTGCAGTTGTGCCATACTCTTTCCATTTTTGGATGATGGATTGAACAGAGCTCCGTGAGATGGTCAAACCTTGGGATTTTTTTTTTATAACCTAACCCTGCTTTATACTTCTCCACAACTTTATCCCTGACCTGTCTGGTGTGTTCCTTGGCCTTCATGATGCTGTTTGTTCACTAAGGTTCTCTAATAGTCCTCTGAGGGCTTCAGAGAACAGCTGTATTTATTCTGAGATTAAATGACACACAGGTGGACTCTATTTACTAATTAGATGATTTCTGAAGGCAATTGGTTCCACTAGATCTTAGTTAGAGGTATCAGAGTAAAGGGGGCAGAATACAAATGCACACCGCACTTTTCCGATATTTATTTGTAAAAAATGTTAAAAAACCATTTATCATTTAACTTCCACTTCACAATTATGTGCCACTTTGTGTTGATCTATCACATAAAATCCCAATAAAATACATTTACGTTTTTGGTTGACAAAATGTGGAGAATTTTAAAGGGGGTGAATACTTTTTCAATGCACTGTATATACAGTATATATTGCATACTGTAAGTGTACGTACAAGCCTAAAGATTTTCCATAAACAATTTTCTTCAAGAGTTTTGCTTTGTGAAAAAAAAATGTATTTAATTCCTCTTTTAATTTCTTATGCTTTTTTTCTTGGCTGAAGTGGTAGTGGGGGGATGCTGAACACCTGTAATCCCCCCCCCCCCCCCCTTGCGCTTGCTTATGCTATCCATCAAAGAAGTGTAATTTGTGGGTGGACTCGCCCTCTGAAGTTACTGTACTTGCCGATCATATAATTACAAGTCAATTTGAAAAGCAGCATTATCGCAAATAACACTTTCAGAGATGAATGGTACTTGGCGGTTTCTCTTCGGAAGCATGTGATGCTGGCTTTGTACCTCGTAGCGCCTTGAGCAATCTAAACGAACCGCGGTGTGTGCTGTTCGATAAGCCCAATGCTCCATTAGGTATTGTATCTGAGCATCAGCTGGAGAGGGGTAGAAGAGGAAGTGATAGTCCACTGCTCGTATCGCCTCCGGCAGCCCTAGCCATGTGACTGGCCCTCATCAATCACATGATTAAAATGTCATTGCAGCATAGTGAAGGGAACAAGAGCTACTCAGTGAACCGTCAGAAGCATGGACAGCGGCACAAGAAATTTATGGGTGAATTAAATAGACTCTGTTGCTTGAAAAAGAAAATTCTAAATAAAAATTTTCGTCAAAGGAAGATAAGATTTATAATAAGCACCTTTCCAGCAGGTGGTGAGTCCTCAATCTGGGTAGGCACCCATAGAGTTCTTTCGTTCTGTAGGTGCCGTTCGGTCAACAATTTTCTCCCTGGCTCGAAGGATGTTGGGTAGAGTGATGCTGACTGGGCCACAGCACCCACTCTTCAAATTGTGTCCGGTTAACTTGAAAATGGTCAACATTTGTTCATATACTGTATACCAAGATTTAGTTCTGTCTTCAAGAGTTCTGTCTTCTTCTTCCCAACAACATTGGGTATGTTGGATACCTGCAGCCCCTGATGTGAACCATGGTTCTATCCGCCAGCCCCTATGTCTCTACAGGACACAGTAGGTACCTAAGGCTGGTTGGAAGAGAGCTACAGCATATATCAAGGGGAACCAGGCAGCCAACACACCCGATTGTAGGCAGGTGGTAGAGGTGTAGGCAGGTGGTAGAGAAGGTTCCCCTTTAAGGTGCCTCCTCCCCCTGGGTAAAGGCCGGGTTATTAGGCAGGACAAGGGGAGGGAGGCGGGTCAGACTAGAGAGGAAGGAGAAAGAGTAACCATGGTTTCCCACCATAGCCCCAAAAGAGGAGAGCTCCAGCAGGACAGTTTAAGTCCAGAGGGGTTTTCACCCCTCGGTTCCTCTCCTCCTAGCCTGAGCAGAAAAGAGTAGCAGAGTTACATGGAGTGAGTTCCATTTTGCAGAAGATGTGAGTTATGGAATGTAATGTAATGCAAAGTTTTGCACTTGGGGGCTAATTATATGCATGCATCACACATACTAGGGTGAGTACAACTGGGGGAATCAATGGTGGAGAAGGATCTGGGGGTTTTGGTAGATCCTATCCTCAATAATAGCATGCAATAAAAAAGCTGCATTTTCCAAAGCAAGCAAAGTCCTTTCTTGTATTAGGAGAGGTATGGACTCCAGAGAGAGATATATAATTTTGCCCCTCTACAAATCATTAGTAAGACTTCATCTGGAATATGCAGTTCAGTTTTGGGCTCCAGTTCTCAGAAAGGATATCGGGGAACTGGAGAAAGTGCAGAGAAGAGCAACCAAACTGATAAGAGGCATGGAGGAGATCAGCTATGAGGAAAGATTAGAGGAACTGAATTTATTCTCTCCGGAGAAGAGGAGATTAAGGGGGGATATGATCGCCATGTACAAATATATAAGGGGGATATGATCTCCATGTATAAATACATAAGTGGTCCATATAATGAACTTGGTGTTGAGTTATTCACTTTACGGTCAACACAGAGGACAAGGGGACACTCTTTACGTCTAGAGGAAAAGAGATTTCATCTCCAAATATGGAAAGGTTTCTTCACAGTAAGAGCTGTGAAAATGTGGAATAGACTCCCTCCAGAGGTGGGTCTGGCCAGCTCAGTAGATTGCTTTAAGAAAGGCCTGGATTCTTTCCTAAACATACATAATATAACTGGATACTGACATTTATAGGTAAAGTTGATCCAGGGAAAATCCGATTGCCTCTCTGGGATCAGGAAGGAATTTTTTCCCCTGCTGTAGCAAATTGGATCATGCTTTTCTGGGGGTTTTTTCGCCTTCCTCTGGATCAACTGTGGGTATAGGATTGGGTATATGGGATTGTATGATATTTTTGTTATTATTATTATTTTTTTTTTTTTTATGGTTGAACTAGATCAGGGGTGTCCACACTTTTTTCAAAGAGGGCCAGATTTCATGAAGTGAACATGCCTGAGGGCCGACCATTTTGCCTGACTTTCTTTGAACCATTAAAATGAAATGCAAATTAAATATTTTATGCAAAGTTTATTGCAAACGGCATACTTTTCATTTGGTCACATGGATAACAAATCTAAACAGGTGTTAAATCACTCTGCTTTTTATATCTGAAGGCCAGATGAAAAAAAATCCAGGAAGCTGAAATATATGTCAGGAAGATTGTAAAGTGCATTACATATTATAATAAAGGTTGTCAACTTTTAAGTTAAAAAAATTTGAACAGGAACATAACACCAAGTATACATCTTGTGTCCAAATATATTCATAACTGATTTAGACCAACTGAGATTAACTGAGATTTTACAATATATTCATCTCAATTGAAAAAAAAAAAAAAAACTTGCCTGCACTAATGTGAAGGGTGAAACTGAGATCTGGACTGCAGCACATAGACTACGTCTGGGTCAAAGGCAGTGGTTTTGATGCGCAAAATGTCCCGCGGGTGAGAGTCACTTAGACTTGTCCTCACGCGGTTCTTGTTAAAGTTCATAGCTAAAGTTCATGTCTTCTCACACATATATGTTGAGGCCAAACAAGCTCAGCATTTTCTTAGCCAATGTTCGAATCTCTTGAAAACCGGCTCTTATCCAGTTGGCGGTAAAAGTTCACAAGAGAGAGCTGTTGGTGACGACTGCATAATTCGCTCTCGCAATGCGGCTCAATGAGCTCGAGCTGCAGCTGATCTGGAGCATTATCTGGGGGGGGGGTCAACAGAGAATGGAGAGGAGAAAAGGCTGATCTCCTTTTCAATAGCTGCAAAATCCTGAAAGCGCCGTTGAAACTCCCCAACCAGAGATGTGATTTCTGCTGCATACCTGCTCATTTGTGCACCGATATTGTCCTGTGGAAAACTGTTCATTATTTCCTGAAAAATGTATAGTGTTGGGCTGTGTTTGTGACAACTGCCTTATGAAAAGTTGCAGCCTTGTTCCAAAGGCTTTGAGGTGTGAATAAAGTTGGTTCACCGCTGCATCTTTCCCCTGAAGACTGGTGTTCAGTACATTCAGATGCTTTGTTATGTCAACTAGAAACCCCAAATCAGCCAGCCAAATCGGATCAGATACCCTGTTTCCCCGAAAATAAGGCCTAGCGTGATTGTCTGTGATGGCTGCAATATAAGCCCTACCCCCCAAATAAGCCCTAGTTAAAGACCTTGTAGGTCTTGTTTTCAGGGTGGGGCTTATTTTTGGGGGAAACAGGGTAGGGCTTATTTGGGGGGTAGGGCTTATATTGCAGCCATCACTGACCATCACGCTAGGTCTTATTTTTGGAAACAGGGTAGTTATTGCATCGGTTGTCCCTTTGTTTCCAAGAATTCTCAGATTTTCCTTTCTGAGAGTGTAGAAACGCTGCGGTGCAGACCCCCGACTGAGCCATCTTACATCGTTGTGATATAAAACATCTTCATATTCAGCCTGGATGTCCAATAGAAACTGTTTAAACTGGCGGTGGCACAGGGCAGTAGAGCGAATAAAACTAATAGTCTTTACCACCGGTTTCATAACGTGGTCATATTTTGAGATGTTTAGCACAGAGAACTTGTTGATGAATGATACAATGGAGTTTAATAGCTTTGCCTCCTTCTTCGATCACCTTGTTACAGATTAGGGTTGCTAATCCACTTCGTTCACCAGCCATGGCAGCCATTCACCAGCCTCTTGTTTGGTTCGTAAGGCTCTGGAGGTCAAGTAGCTCTTCAGTCACATTCATTTCATCGTCCACCCCTCTCATAAAAAATCTGAGCCGTGTCAGATAGGTCCGTGCTTTCATCACAGGCTACTGAAAAGAAGTCAAAATCCACTCCTTTGGATGTCAACTGTCTCTTAAAGTGGTGTTCCGGCCGAAATTATACTTTTTACATAAAAATACCCCTATAATACACAAGCTTAATGTATTCTAGTAAAGTTAGTCTATAAACTAAGGTCTGTTTTGTTTGTTTATAGCAGTAGTTTGTTATTTTATAAACTTACAGCTGGCCGTGGCCATCTTAAGTGTGGGCATCTGAAGCCAGACTGTAATTTTTCCTGGATCTCATCCTTGCAGATCTCGCACATGCCCAGTGCAGCACAAGCAGTGTAATAGGTTTCAGGTCAGGTTTCCATAGCAACGGCAGTGTCAAAGGAAGTTGCCGCCCCTTCCCAGAAGGCATGGCAAACAGGAAATGATGCGATGGGCCACGGCCAGGGAGGAGGAAGTGAAAAATGGATACAGCAGATATACAGTAAGTGCTGAGAAAATTTTTTTTTTTAAATATCCAATTCGTTTACAGTGCACAGTTTAGTGAGCAATGCTGAAGAGTTATAAAAGTGGGTGGAACTCCACTTTAATATCTGATGAAATCTCTTCAATTCTCCGTGCTACAGTGTTACGAGCCAGGCAAATGTTGGCAAACTCTTGCTTCTTCTCGGGAGAGATATTCTCAACCATTTTCATAACGCATTCTTTGATAAAGTCATCCTCAGCAAAAGATTTACAATTTTTTTTTTAGCAATTAACATTGCCACCTCATAGCTCGCCTTTGTGGCATTTTCATTTGACTCACGGGCTCTTGTGAAAAATCGCTGTTGTGACATTAAAACAGCTTCAAGTTGCTTCAACTTTACTGCGTTCGCGCCCTGTTAGCTTTTCGTATGTACTATGCCGCGACTGGTAGTGTCTCTTGACATTCAGTTCCTTATAAACAGCCACAGTCTCTTGGCATATCAGACAAACACAGTGATTCCGTATTTCAGTGAAGAAATATTCCACTTGCCCTGGAAGCGGCGGCCCTCACTGTCAACTTCTCCTTCTCTTGTTTACAGTCGCCATTTTAGAGATTGCCAGAGGTTTTGGTCTAAGTGTGTTCGTCCGATACACTAATACACTGCCCAACAAGAATTCTCCTACCTTTTGTGGCTTATCAGTGAGAGCCCTTTCACACTGGGGCGGGGGGGCGGCGGCGGCGGTAAAACGCCGCTATTATTAGCGGCGTTTTACCGTCGGTATGCGGCCGCTAGCAGGGCGGTTTTACCCCCCGCTAACGGCCGAGAAAGGGTTAAATACCACCGCAAAGCGCCTCTGCAGAGGCGCTTTGCCGGCGGTATAGCCGCGCCGTCCCATTGATTTCAATGGGCAGGAGCGGTAAAGGAGCGGTATACACACCGCTCCTTCACCGCTCCGAAGATGCTGCTGGCAGGACTTTTTTTATCGTCCTGCCAGCGCATCGCTCCAGTGTGAAAGCCCTCGGGGCTTTCACACTGGAATGAAAGTAGCGGCACTTTCGGGTCGGTTTGCAGGCGCTATTATTAGCGCAATAGCCCCTGCAAACCGCCCCAGTGTGAAAGGGCTCTTAGAGGCGCTCAGGATTTCTCAGGGGATAAGAGAATATATATATATATTTTTAAAAAAACGGGCTCATGCATACCCTGTGGGGGCCACAATAGCAATAAAAGCAAACTGCAAGTGGGGGCCGCATAAAACCGGGTCGCGGGCCGTAAATGGCCCGAGGGCCGGATATTAGACATGCCTGAACTAGATGGACTTGTGTGTGTCTTTTTTCAACCTAACTATGTAAGTATGTAACTATGTGAGCAGCCTCTGGCAGGGCCCAACGTCAACTGTATCGCACAATTTACCCATGGAACTGTGCCGGGATCTGTGTCTCGAAAAAGCCATGTTATTAATTGAGGCTTCCAAGTAAAGAACTTTAACCACATCCAGCCTTGTGGTGCCTTCATCCGGTTATAATGCTGCTCTAAAAAAAAAGTAGAGAGAGTTCTTCAGGTGTCACCTGGCTGTTGGGCCTGAGAAGGTAGGCCAGCATCTGGAACCCCTAGGAGTGAGGGGGCAAAGCCACACAGCCAAGGAGGGTGGAAAGGGGGTTGGCCTCTGCCTGCCACCCACACATCGAGGAAAGTCACAGGCAAAGGTATCGCATTTCCCTGAGGTTCAGGTTAGGTTGGGATTCAGCTTGGCAGCTCGCTTTGGCCACACATGAGGCAGCCCGCCACACGCCAGCACGATAGTGCCGGATGTGAAGATTCTGTCGGAGGTCATAGATCTTGAAGATAGCAAAGAACAGAGGCATGGCCCGCGGGAGAAGTGAGTTTAAAGAGTCTTCTTTTGAAGGCAACTTTTAGTTTCATACATTGTTGTTCAAGTGACAGGGTGGCTTCAAAGAGAAGCACCGGGAACTTTGTAAAATTTGACAGCTGCATTGATTTGCTAAAAAATATTCTAGTCTTGCTTTATGATGCTCATTTAAAGAGCATTCCCAAGCAACAAGTCAAATCAATCAGTGATCTAACATAACTACACAGGGTGAAATAGATACAATATTTTCCCATGTTGATCTTTTTTTTAAATTATTATGCCAAAAAATTCCAGAATGTCCCAGGGCCAACAGCAGGAACCTGCCTGTCCAGGCCACAAACCCTCCACCATCAACAATTAGGCTCACGCTCTCCGATGCAGGGAAGGGGAATCGTAAAGGCCTCCCCTCTATATGTAGGTGCTATGGCAGCTCACAGTGGGAAAAACAAAAAAACTTCTTGGACTACCGAGATGAACGGATAGATTTTATTCTGATCCGCCTTCTCTTCTTTAAAATGCATGCTGTCTCACCTATTGAATCAATACCGCCCCCGGAATTATTTTGTCAGATAATTTATCTTGCTTGCCTCTCCGAAATCAAATGATTTTTGACTGCATTTTAGGCAAAGGATGCTATTCTGGGAGCTCTGTGTGAGATGCTCTGTGAGACGTGAGCTTAAGTTGGTGTTGAGAATCCCATTATTTAGATCATCAATTTCTGTCAAAGGCATGACCCAGTTGAGAGCATTGTCCAATGCAGCTGATTTTATTTCCTTCATCGAGAGACAAATGCTCTTCAGGAGGGAAGGAGAGTGGAGAAGGCAAGGCGTTTTCAGATTAGGGAGCCATGGGGGGCTTTACATTTTTTTTGTTCAGGGCAGCTAGTTTTCTAAATGGCCGTCTCAGGGGAGGACTGGGAACACGGGGTCTGGGGAGGCAAACAAAAAACAACTTTCATGTTGGGAACAGTTTCAGGTGGGCTTAAGAAAATGTATCCTGCAAAGAGTGCCACAGTGATTGGTGACCACGGTAAAAGGTGGCTGTTATCTCAAAGAATACGGTTTATTGTAACTCTTTTACATATACTGTATTTATTGGCGTATAATGCCGCGTACACACAAGCGGGCTTCTCGTCGGACTGATCTCCGAAGGACTTTTCGACGGAGTTCCAACAAAACGGACTTGCCTACACACGATTACACCAAAGTCCGATCGTTTTGAATGTGATGATGTACAACCGGACTAGAATGAGGAAGTTCACAGCCAGTAGCCAATAGCTGCCCTTGCGTCGTTTTTGATCCATCGGACTAGCATACAGACAAACGGATTTTTCGATAGGAATCGAGTCCGTCGGAAAGATTTGAAACATGTTCTATTTCTGAGGTCCGTCAGATTTTTAGACAGAAAAGGCCCGATGAAGCCCACACACGATCGAATTGTCTGACAGATTCGTTCCGTCGGACCTTTGATGCCGAAAAGTCCGGTCATGTGTACGCGGCATAACACTCACTTTTTCACCATGAAAATTGGGTGCAAATAGCGCGTGCGTGTTATACGCCAATACTTCAATTGTAGCTGCCTCGGAGTGGACAGGGAAGGGGCGGGCCGAGCGCCAGCAGATTACATACAGTGAGAATCTCCTGCTTGCTTGGCGGCCTCTGTAATAGGAAGTCCCGTCTCCTGGGCCTCCATTGGACCACTGTTGTGTCTATCATAGGAGATTCTCACTGTACGTAATCTGTCGGCGCTTGCCCCACCCCCCCGGCCCCTCTAAGCTGCAGATGGGCATCGGTCAAGCTGCACTGATGGCAATGGTGAGGCTGCTGCACTGATGGCAATGGTAAGGCTGCTGCACTGATGGCAATGGTGAGGCTGCTGCACTGATGGCAATGGTGAGACTGCTGCATTGTTGGCAATGGCGAGGCTGCTGCCTTGATGGCAATGGCGAGGCTGCTTCATTGATGGCAATGGCGAGGCTGCTGCATTGATGGCAATGGTAAGGCTGCTGCATTGATGGCAATGGTGAGGCGGCTGCATTGATAGCAATGGTGAGGCTGCATTGATGGCACTTGTGAGGCTGCAGATGGGCATTGATCAGGCTGCATTGATGGCAATGGTGAGGCTGCAGATGGGCACTGACCCTTATTTTGCTTCAAAGTTCCTTATTTAAAATTTAAGTTTTTTTCCTGAAACTTCCCTCTTAAAATGAATGTGCGTGTTATATGCCGATAAATATGGTATATGCCAATAATTATGGTATATGCTAGGGGGAATGTAAAGGACGCCTTCTAAAGGATGAAGGTGAACAAGTTGACTGCTGCTCGTGATATGGACTAACCTAAATAGAATTACGGATATACAGATAAAGAAAAGTTACAAAATCAACACACTATTGTTAATCCTGGATGTCATGCTGCACTATCCCCTCCAGCCAGCAGGGGTTAGAGAACTATAACCAGGAAGCCTATGGGCTACCATTCAGGGTGCTGAGAATCATGGGAGTTGTAGTTCGAGTCATCAGCCACAGAATAGGGTGAATGGGACACCCCAGAGCATATTAAGGAGATGAGGGAGGGGCAAGAGGGATTTACTGGACTGCATGAAAACCTCTTATTTTTGGTGCACCAATGAGAGAACTTCTACCTGCATGCTGAGTGAAGAGCTGGGAGGCCAGACCAGCTTGAGGTCCAGGAGCAGGAGTACCTGGCGCAGAGCCTCACGGATCGCAGCATCACATCTGCACCGTTGCCGCAGGGAAACCTGGGCTTCATCTGACCCTCTTCTTCCCACCGCTGATTACCATAGGCACTCTGCAGAGAGACAGAGAGGGCCCCTCTTCACAGAGAGAGTTCACAGTCACACCACGGAGACTGGTAAAAGGGCTCACTGCCCATCGTTCACACTGCTTGCAGGGACTGGGCAACTAGAGGCTGTACATTGATTGTACCGCACCTATACCGCATTTATATCGCACCAATATCACATTTAGGCTGCACTGATACCACATCTACACTGCATCCTTACTGCACCTAACTGCATGCTGGTTTATAAAGACTGCCAGCAAGTGCACCTACGCTTCTTAAAAGGGCCCCAATGACAGCCGGCTGAAGAACAACTTAAAGGACTCCCCGTCTTACCAAGCCATTCTTATAGTCCCTACCCCTTATTCATTTAACGGCTACCACCAACCAGTGAGCCTAGGCCTAGCATAGTCACCAGTAAGGCACCTTGGCAGTATAGTCTCCTTAAAATAGTTAATAAAGCTACATTACAGTCCATTGCTTCTCTTCAGTGACCATGTTACTGTTCATGCTGATCTGGCGTAAAGTGTCATCTTATGCCTAACGTTTGCCACTGATCTTATTTTATGTCAAATTGTGTTAATACTATTGCCAATCCATACTTCTGCTTTCTTTTATTGATATCCATACTGTGTGTAAATATACTAAGTTTTCCTTTACTAATAGGTTCAGTGCCTGCTTCTTTGGACGTGGTACCGAGTGTGCCGTGAATAAGTTTCTGTGAAATTTCATGCGGCCTTTTTTTGGTGACACATCCCTTTATATAATAATAAAGTATCTTTGGGTTGATTATGCAAGCCTTCTGTATTTGTATACCTGCTACTTCATTTGATGACAGTAGACGGCAAAAAATCCTCATGGCATCACGGCGGAGAAAACATATATCTATAAATCTTCCCAACAGGTATTGTTTGTTGGCTCAGGAGGCTTAATATTTCCTTGTCAAACCTAAATTGAATACTAAATGAGATACCAAGCCATCGTCACAAATAATTTGCTTCATTTAGCTTCTTTTAACAAATAAGGCCAATGCTTTTCACAGTTTTGCATTGTTCCAACATTAATTTCATTTTGCAACTCTCTGCATTTGGTCACATAGCAAGTAAGAGCAGTAAAGGAAGATAATGGTGGAAGACCTCTCTCTGCCAGGCGCAATCAGATGGGTGCCGCTAATGAGGCAAACTAAGGCATACCGGACACTCCATCTAAGACAGTGTTCCCGAGCTGGTTGCTAGGATGCTGGTGCAACCTGCACCATAAAAACCCAACAGGTTGTGTGCCAGCAACCAATGACTTTGTGCTGCCCAGCCTCCGGTGTTTTAGCAACCAATAACACACAGCCAGATGGCACCATTGGTTGCTAAGATGCATGTGGCCAGGCCACAGATCATTGGTTGCAGAGCCAGCACCCCAGCAACCGAAGGGTGGAAAAAATAGCATTGCGAGATTAATAGGTACATCCCATGGTAGTCGTACCGGCATTAGAATGTTTTTAAGGGGGGTTGCAAACACAGCCGCTTCAGAAGGCAGTGGACCTAAACAGCTCCTGGGTGCAATGATCACACGTCTGAATGGAGATCCAATAATTATATAACACCCAGGCACTGTGGGTCCTTCTCTGACTGAGTTCTGAGTGGGGGTGTATCTCAATAAGCCAAAAGCCCAACATATACAATATGATATGTATGTGTGATCCAAGTGTGATCAGACTCAACTTGGACAGCAACTGTTGCTAGATGCCTGCCTGTCATACTGACTTCATTGGTTTCATGCTTGTCCTAAATCAATGATGACCCACAATGCACTTTAGCACATGATCAGCTGCGCAATACCTTGCAATGACACATGCAATAACTGTGGGATCAAAAGAAAACAATGAGGTCAGTGAAGGTCCGCTTGTGGCACAAGAACTGGTCCAAGAAAGTTGATTGGAGCTTCCATAACCCTCAGGAGCCATTTAAAGCCAATTGTACCCAAAAAAAACTTATAAAACCCTCTTAATTTTGCTTTCCCAGTTGACTTCAATTGGGAACGCCAAATTAAGGGAGTTTTGGTGTTTTTTTTTATAGGTACAATAGGCTTTGAATGGCTCTTGAGGGTTATGAAAGCTCCAATCTTGGATCAGTTGACTGGAGTTGAACAACTTCCATAAGCAGCCGTTTGGATCAATTTTATTTTATTTTCTATAAACCAAAAAAAATAAAAACTTAAACTGACCCCAGCCCATTACGTTTTTTTTTTAATAAAGCTCATTTTCCACCCCTCTGTCTTTTACTGTCACTGTACATGTTAGATTCGGAGTAATTTTTGAAGGTCAGGAGTAGAAAGACACAAAGTTCATTCCAGCTAATATTTGGATGATGGCTTTTACGAGCTCCAGCGCCTATAAATCGTGTTGTTCTCTCTTCTATTGTTTTTATGGAGGATGTTGGTTCTCAGGAATTTAAGGCTGCAAAAGGAGTAAAATAGATGCAGTGAAAATCTTCGCTCCTTTTATTTTTTTTTATTGTATTTTATTCGGAGACTGTACAGCAGTTAGTCACTGCTTGCAAGCAGTAAGGATCTGAATTATGATGTGTCTCTATCTACAATATATTGCTGAATTGCCTATCCATGCCAGGCTGTCTTCTTGTATATACACGCGCATTTATAAATCTACAGAGGAAGGGTCTTGGGATAGAGATGAAGTCAAAATATTCCACAGAAATATATTAAAGATGAGCTAAGGAGGAGAAGGGGAGTGATAAAGGATTTAGAGTATTTTAGGAGGATGATATTAAAGCTAAACTCCGGCCTTCCCTTCAGTCTTGCACAGTTGTACAGGGTCCTCTCCCGTACTTTAATTGCTTACCTTGATTTCACTGCACACTGAGAGCTTCTCATAGTGTGCATTAGAACTTTATTCAAGCCCACCTCATTTCCTGGCTGGAGGACATCCAGCATCATCCAGACGTTTCCTCCCCAATCTGACTGTCCATGGTCCACCCCTTTCATTCATTGGATTTGAGTCCTTTCAATCATGGAGGCTCAGCATCACATCTACGCATCTAGATATTTTCATATTTGCATAACTCCTCCTAAGAGCCGGCTCACTGCTTGAAGCAGGACTTGCATCAGGAGCTCTTGAAAGGAGTACTGAGGCAGGATGATGTGATGTCTTCAAGACAGGGCAGGAAGTGTTGGCAGATCTCTCCAAAAGGACACAGAAGGCAACAATCAAAAATGGGGTTTAACCATTCCCTGCTCTATTCAACACTGACTACTCCTTTGACTAATGTTTTGTGTACAGTCTCCATGCCGTAGCCTCCTGTCCTTGCTTATCCCTTGGTGGAATGATTCTGAGGGCCAGAACCTGGTACTGGGCCCGCAGCAGGCAGCTCCAGGGGGCCACCAGGCCTCCAGGTCCATCTCCAACCATCAGGAACTCTAGTGAAGATAAGCTGGTTCTGTTTTTAACGCATACTGTTAGGCAGGTTAATTCGGTTGGTCACAGGCTGGTTGGTAAGTTGAGCTTGGAAATTCTTTGGTTTTATTTTTCATAAGTTTGATTGCTTCCCCATGCCACTGGAAGAAGTATCCAGAGTTTAGGGCAGGAGAATCAAATCAGCCAGACTGAATATTTATTGGGTTCCAGTCAATTCTGGGAGAGGAGTGTCCAGCAGGGGGCTGGGATGTAGATAAATAGTCTGAGACACTGAAGAGCAGGGGTCCTTCTCCCTGGGAGGGTTCCAGAGGTGCAGGGCTGCTGCTGCCAAACAACCTATTGACCATGCAGCTGCTTTAACCACCTAAGGACCGGAAGGATTTGCCCCCTTAATGACCAGGCCATTTTTTGCAATACGGCACTGCGTCGCTTTAACTGACAATTGCGCGGTCATGCGATGTTGTACACAAACAAAATCTATGTCCTTTTTTTTCCCCACAAATAGAGCTTACTTTTGGTGGTATTTGGTTACCTCTACGGTTTTTATTTTTAGCGCTATAAACAAAAAAAGAGCAACAATTTTGAAGAAAAAAAAACAATATTTTTTACATTTTGCTATAATAAACTACTTCTCTGACAGAATGAGGATCTGTCTGCTTACATTGACAGATCCCCGTTCTGCCTCACTGAGGAACGATCGCGGGTCGCCGGCAGACATCACATCCGCCGGCCACATGCATCAGCTCCGGCGTCGCGGGAGCACGTCCTCGAGAGCTCTTAAAGGGGCCAACGTACACCTACGCCGATTCGTGCCAACCTGCCGCAATATAATGATGGTGGCTGTTCGGCAGGCAGCTAGAAGGCCTCAGAAGCTCCAGGAGTAAATAGACTTTACTCAGAAATTGACCGTAGAACCACCCCACTAGGGATCTGGCCCTGAGAGGCATCATTTAACTCACTGGGTTGTGTCCAGGGGGAAAGTTCGAAACTGGAAGCTGTCCTGGGGGCTTGTGAGTAGTGACCCTAATGCCGCGTACACACGACCGGACTTTACGGCATACTTGGTCCGGCGAACCAGAGTCCGTCGGACAATTCGATCGTGTGTGGGCTCCAGCGGACTTTTTTTCCCCACAAATTTGACGGACCCAGAAATTAAACATGTTTAAAATCTTTTTGACGGACTCGAGTCCGGTCGAAAAGTCCGCTCGTCTGTATGCTAGTCCGACGGACAAAAACCGACGCTAGGGCAGCTATTGGCTACTGGCTATGAACTTCCTTGTTTTAGTCCAGTCGTACATCATCACGTAAGAATCTGTCGGACTTTGGTTGATCGTGTGTAGGCAAGTCTGTTCATTTGGAAAGTCCGTCGGAAAGTCTGTCGAAAAGTCCGCAGGACAAAGTATGCCGTAAAGTCCGGTCGTGTGTACGCGGCATTAGTTGATTCATGAGACTGTGTGTTGGGAACCTGCACTGGCTACATATTATTGTGCTTGGCTCAAAGTACCCAGACGTCCATGCGTCATAGCCTTTAGCTGTGAGGCTCTAGACTGTCCAGTATTCTACCAGTACTAAGGAGAGGCACTTATGCCAATGAGACTCACCTTATGGTGCCCAGCTGGGAGGCCCTAACCTGTTAGCTCATGGTCTTCAGTCGCATGGGCTCGGACTGCCCACTATCCACTATTATATTCCAAAGAATTTTGCTTCATGGTCAACTGTGAAGTGTTAGCCTACTCAGAAAGTCATCCTATGGTCATCAGCTTTGGGAGCCCTAGACTGTTCAACATCTATACTTGCTTAAAGAGAAGAATATCTTCCAACTGCTATGAGTTGCACATCTTAGAGCATCTAATGCTCTAATCTCTATCCTGCCCCACATTCTACCAGCAATGAAGTACAAAAAAGACAACCCCTTGTCTGTTTATTGGAGTCTGTGTGAATGGACTGTTGCTTGGGTGGTTGGTGGCCTCTATACAGTTTGGGAAAGAACCAGTTAAAACCATCATCCCCTGTGGTGGTAGTGCTACATACCAATGTTGGATGAGAAGGCCTGGCTCACAATTGCCATTCCAAGTTCAAAATCTCAAAAGATGTTCAGTAGGGTTGAAGTCAGGGCTTAGTGCAGGCCATTCGAGTTCCTCCACATCAAACTCATCAAACCTTGTCTTTACAGAAATGTTGTATGAGAAGACCTGGCTCATTCTAATTCTTCCCAAAAATGTTCAGTAGGGTAGTGGTCAGGGATCTGTGCAGGCCATTCGAGTTCCTTCACACCAAACTCATAAAACCTTGTCTTTACGGAAATGTTGTATGAGAAGACCTGGCTCATTGGAATTCTTCCCAAAGGTGTTCAGTAGGGTAGTGGTCAGGGATCTGTGCAGGCCATTCGAGTTCCTCCACATCAAACTCATCAAACCTTGTCTTTATGGAAGCGTTGTAAGAGAAGACCTGCCTCATTCTAATTCTTCCCAAAGGTGTTCAGTAGGTTAGTGGTCAGGGATCTGTGCAGGCCATTCGAGTTCCTTCACACCAAACTCATCAAACCTTGTCTTTACGGAAATGTTGTATGAGAAGACCTGGCTCATTGGAATTCTTCCCAAAGGTGTTCAGTAGGGTAGTGGTCAGGGATCTGTGCAGGCTATTCGAGTTCCTTCATACCAAACTCATCAAACCTTGTCTTTACGTAAATGTTGTATGAGAAGACCTGGCTCATTCTAGTTCTTCCCAAAGGTGTTCAGTAGGGTAGTGGTCAGGGATCTGTGCAGGCCATTGGAGTTCCTTCACACCAAACTCATCAAACCATGTCTTGCTGGAGCTGACTTTGTGTACAAGGGCACAGCCATGTTGGAACAGAAAAGTGCCTTCCTCAAAATGTTTTCAGAAGGTTGGAAACACATCATTGTCTAAAGAGACTTTGTATGTCGTAAAATTAATGGCACCCTTCACTGGATAAACCTACATTTGGAGAGGTGTTCACATAACTTTGACCCTATATTGTAATTTTCATATCTGCTTGGAGTTCAGCTTTAAATATATACCCCGTGTATTTGCTGAACAGCATACTTCATGTGGGAACAATCCGGCAGCCAGCAATTCTTTGGCAGATCTCCCCTTTTCTTTGACAGCTGCGCTCTTTTCGCACTTTGTAAATGATCTTCATCGCATCCCTCGCGCCTAGTTGAACTTGTGTACCAGAAGCTTCCTGTAATACAGATATCTATACATCCAGTCAGGCCATACCTCACATTAATCCCCAGATCGCTAGCGTAGTACGCTCTTTAATAGTTAATGATCTTCTAATTGCAGGGAATTTGCAGCTTCGTTCATTAGTCTGTCTCGGCTTGTGGATGAACAGCACGCTGAGAAGATATTTCCATAGACCTCCTTATACATCTTTGTTTCCCGTTGCCGCTTATTGACTATGGAATATGCTGAATTGGTGCTCTTTTCACCCTCCTCTTGCAGTGGGTGTCTTATTAGCTCTCGAAACAAGCTGTTGGTCATTAATGAAAACCAAAATATCGCTTATCTCTTTTTATTTTTATTGCGGCGGTACAAATTTTTTTTTGCATCCCCAAAACAACAATGTGGTTCATAATGATCCTCATCAACGTGAGGTGCTGCTGCTAAATAATTGAGAACTAAAATGCAGAATATTAAAAGCTAGGCTGTTCCAGAATGAATTCTCCAGGTGAACTATTACCAAGGCTCGGCGGGCGGTTTCGGTGGCGGATGCAAATTGGAGCGGAACTCTCGGCAAGCAGTTTAATTCACTGTTGAAATATACATGTGTGTGAACTGATTTACCTTTCCAGTGATTTGTTCTGCTGGTCTTATAACCCAGAAACCCTTCTCAGACAACAAAGCAGCATGCCTGACCTGATTTTTTTTTCTTTGCTGCAGTCACGCCGTAGAGTTTGGTCAAGGACCGCACCCCCCCCCCCCGCCCCCGCCTGCTGATAGAACAATGAAGGAGCATTGTGTCAGAAACCATTAAATCAGGCCGAGACAAAAGTGTTAAAGCACACTTGTTTAATAATAAAAATGAAAAGAACGAACGTAGTCAAAACATAATCAAAGTTCAGTGACTGGAATAGATAGTCAGCCAAGCCAGAAGTCAGGGATCAATGTAGTGGAACAGCAAGCAGGATCTGGAGCCAGAAGGGATGTCAGCAAAGCAAGTCTTGAACAGGATCGCAGGAGAGTTTCTGTGATGTTGACCAAGGCGAAGGCAGAGATCCTCTGGGCTGAACAGCTTCAGTAGGCAGGACTGACGAGCAGGATATCATCAACAGCTGAGTGACTGTGGAGAGAGATGGGAGATGGCAATTAGCCGACAGCTGAGTGGGCAGCTCAGGGAGGGAATGAGCCCAACCCTGACACATTGGGATTGTAAGCTCCCTTGAGCAGGGACCTCTTGACTGATTTGTGTTGAACTGTATAGTAACTGGACTTTGGGACAAGATCATTCAGTGCCCAGGGCAAAGATGCCAAATTGCCCCCCCCCTCTTCATTATGTGCGAGTTTATGAGGAGGAGGAGGAGGGGGAGAGAGAGAATAGCCGCACCTCCTCCCGGCGCTGGGCTGACAGAAGTAGTGGTGCTGCTGTCACTACTCCTGTCAGCCTTATAGTAGAAGGAACTTGAGGCGCCCCCATACCTACAATACACGCTGCGCCCAGGGCAGCCACCCCTTTTGCCCACCCCTTGTCCCGGCCCTGAGTAACTGTACTGTGTCCAGTGGCGGCTGGTGCTCAATTTTTTTTTGGGGTTGCGGCAAACAATCCTGGCCCCCACCTCCCTCCATTGCTCGAGTGATCGTCTGCCTCCTCGCTCACCAGCCTCGCACTTAACCCCATCCAGGTCGCGGCTTTGGCGGTTTCCCCCACGGCATCTACTCCCGAGTCCCGGCAGTCGCTTTTTCTCCTGGCCGAAAGGGTCTTAGGGTTCCCGGCCAATCGGGTCTCGGGACCTGCTTCCTGGTTGGCCGGGAGGAGAAGCAGGAAGACATTAGCGAATTTTAAATTCACACAAGTGGATGGGCTCAGGGTGCAGTGCTCTGCTCCCTGAGCACCCCCTTTCTGAAGCCAATTAGAGCCTCAGGCTCTCATTATGTGCTTAAAAAAAACTGTATTGAAATCCATACGTCCGGCACCCCGCATGCAGATTAGGGGCCTGGGAGCATGGATTAGGGGGGCAGCGCCCCCTGTGCCCCTTATGTGGCCATCACTGACTGTGTCCCTTTGCTGAGAAAACTGTTGGCGCTACATAAATCCTGTATAACAATAATAATTAAAGTATAACTAAAGGCCAAACTTTTTTTGTTTTGTTTTGGTCAGAGTGGAGATGGAATAGAATATCTATTAGGTTCTTATCGGTGTCTGTGCCCCCATTGGGCAGATTCACCCTCTCTATTTGTCCTGTTTACCATTATCACTGAAAATCTTCCAATAGGCACACCAGTTCTCATGACCCGGGGGGGCCCCCAAATGATTCTTTGCAGGGTTTTCTTCGCACTTCCTGTTTGGCTATGGGACAGGAAGTGAAGGTAAATCTCCCCAATGGGACACAGATGGCAAAATTACTAGCAGGGTTAAAACCCTCCCACACGATGGGATTTTCCGCAGACAAAACTTTAGACTTTTGTCCGAAGGGCATTGGCCAGGAACTTGTCTTGCATACAAACGGCAAGGAATTGTCGGCCAACAAACACGAACGTAGTGACGTACTACGTGGTTTCTCAGCTCTTTAGCACCACCCTTTGGGCTCCTTCTGCTAATTTCGTGTTGGTAGAAGTTTGGTGAGTGTTGATTTGCGCTTTTGATTTCGCGCTTTTCAGTTCATTTCTGAACGGCCGTTCAGCAACCAGACATGTTGCGGAATCGGAGGAGATAACGTGTTGTTTATTATTGGCCTTGGAGTTATTGCTTTGACCCAAGTCCAGTCCAGGAATAGGAGGAGGAGCATTTCTTGGACCAAAAATTGGTTGCTCTATTAATTGTGACCAATTCTGTCATATGCCTTTGCTGTGGGAGCTCCAGGAGAATAATCCGGATGATTTTCGGAATTATCTCCGGATGACGGACCCCTGCTTTTACCAACTCTTGGCATTGTTGACCCCCTATATTAAGAAGCAGGACACATGCATGAGGCTTTTATTTTATTTTTTGGTTGAATAATGATTTGATTTGTTATATTTTCTATATTTTTGGATGCATAGAATGCACTTTTTGGTTAAAGGGATTGTAAACCTATGTGTTTTTTCACCTTAATGCATCCTATGCATTAAGGTGAAAAAACACCTGGCAGTGACCAGTGTTTTTCCAGCCATTGGCTCTCACTGCTGTCAATCAAATCCAATGATGCGGGCGCCGGGGGGGCGGGGCCAAGTCCTGCATTTGGCCTCTATGGACGCCGAATGCTGGACTCGGGAGCGCTTCTCCCAGGGGGTTATCTGATGTGGGGAGGAGCCGCGAGAGCCGCCGAGGGAACCCAGAAGACGAGGTTCGGGGCTACTCTGTGCAAAACGAACTGCACAGTGGAGGTAAGATTTGTTTGTTATTTAAAAAAAAAAAACTTTAGTGTATTGGCAGATATCATGTCTAATTTTTTTGTTTTCTTTTTTTAATGCACAATAAAAAAATTGTGTAGAATAATACTTGGCTGTGTGCTTTACTTCAAATGACAGTTTGGGAGTCGGCAGTTACATTTAAAAAAATACAATGTAACATTGACAAGGGACACCAACATAGTTGTATCTTTGATCTTAAAGACTTCGGGATAATAATGGTGTTGTGGTAACTTGCCAAGAAAAAACAAAAAACAAGCATAATAATATTCTTGATATCACTAGAAAATAAAAGCCTTTTAAAATACGTTTGGCAGAACTCCATCAGTATCACCAGCAAAGCAGCTTCATTATTATCCCATTAAAGAAGAAGAGCATTTGGAGATTTATAATTTGCAGCGTCACGAATGTGAATTCTCCATGACGAACGCTAGTTTACAAGACTGACCGCTTCCGGCTCGTCCTCGCTTCCGAGCATGCGTGTTTGTACTTTGGTCTTTTGTCCGACGGACTTGTGTACACACGATCGGAAAATCCGACAACAGACATTTGTCCGCTGAAAATTTATAAACCTGCCGTCCAACATTTGTCTGCGGAAAGTTGGCCAACAATCTGATGGGAGCGTACACATGGTCAGAATTTCCGCCAACAGCCCGTCATCACACAATTCCCATCGGAAAATCCGGTCGTGTGTACGAGGCTTTACTCCAGGGGTCTCAAACTCAAATTGCCAGAGGGCCACATGACAAGTTTTCATATCCCATGGGGGCCGCATGCAAACTTTCAAAACTTCAAAAAACAATAAACTATACCAGCAACAATATACTATACCCAGCACTGATGTCAGCAAACGCATTATTAACCCCCAACACTGGTGTCAGCAAAACGCACTATTAAACGCATTAACCCAGCATTACCCCCCACACTCCATAAATACCCCCCACACTCCATAAATACCCCCCACACTCCATAAATACCCCCAACACTGCATAAATACCCCCCACACTGTACAAATACCCCCCGCACTGTACAAATACCCCCCACACTCCATAAATACCCCAACACTGCATAAATACCCCCCCACACTGTACAAATACCCCCCGCACTGTACAAATACCCCCCACACTCCATAAATACCCCCAACACTGCATAAATACCCCCCACACTGTACAAATACCCCCCGCACTGTACAAATACCCCCCACACTCCATAAATACCCCCACAAATACCCCCACACTCCATAAATACCCCCACAAATACCCCCACACTCCATAAATACCCCCACAAATACCCCTCACAGTCCATAAATACCCCTCACACACAAATTTCTACCCCAGTCACCCCACTAAGGACTTGCCTCAGTTTGATGGCTCACTCACCTCTCCAGGTCCCTGGATCCCGCGCCCTGAACGATCACCAGCGCCTAGGTGGGCGGGGTGATGGGCGGGGCGATGGGCGGATCCTTCCTCCGCTCCTTCCTCCGCTCTGTTCTCTCTCTGGGCTGCAGCAGCGTGCAGCAGAGAGGAGACGGAGATGGAGACAAAGCTCTTCGGCGCCTCTCCCTCTGCAAACCCGTCCAGGTTTATAACCAGTCCGCGGGCCACAAATGGCCCGCGGGCCGGTACTTTGAGACCACTGCTAAAAAAATGTAAAAAAAGTTTTACTGATAGTTCCAGATCGCTGTCTTCTTCTGTAAGCAAGCTTCCAGTTTTGGATTGCCAATGCTGTGCAATGCAACAAAGGATTATGGGAGGCTACAAAGGCAGATTAAGGTGCTTATTTATTGTAGCTTTATGAAAAGAAGAATTCCAGGTGTGGGTATTTTATACATACTTATATTTGGTCCAGTTTTGACCAACTTTAACTATGTGTATACCAAACCTAGCCGAGTTGGCTGAAAGCTGGACTGACACCGCCACTACCCCACTACTCCAGTGATCTTCACTTGCTTCCGAGTCTTGTGCCAAGCGGTTGGCCCGCTGTATTCTGAACAAAAAGCAGGTGTTGCATTTTTGATGCATTTTGCGCCACCGCGTCCTTAACACTGGATGAGTCAGCGAAAAAAAAAAACGAGCCCCCCCCTCCCAAATCCAGGGGTTTTGGCGGGGAATCCGCGGCAAAAAAATTTCTTCAAAAATGGCGTGGGGTCACACCCAAAATCAGTACCAGACACTCAGCCATCTATTTCCGAATTTTCAAATTTCTGAATGTTAAAATTTCCGAATTTCCGAGTTTTCAAATTTTGGAATTTTCAAATTTACGAATTTTCAATTTTCGGAATTTTCAAATTTCCACACTTTCGAATTTTCCAATTTTCCAATTTCCGAAATTTTCCAATTTCCAAACTTCGAATTTCCAAACTTTTCCAATTTCCGAATTTCGAATTTCCGAATTCCTGGATTTCCGAAATTTCAAATTTTTGGGAATTCGGAAAATCAAAACTTGGAAATTGTAAAAATTTGGAAATTCGGAAATTTCAGAATTAAAGAATTTGTCAAAATTCCTTCAAAAACGAATTACGGAACTAAACGAAATGCAAATGTCTAGCGGTGTCTACTTCAGTGATTTCCAGCTTCCAGGGGCAGTGACCAGGCATGGTATATGCATAATGTATATAAAAAGAAACAATGCTTAGTGCAAACCAATGAGAGTAAAAATGTGTATATCTAAACACCCCAACTAATATTTCAATACAAAAATATCATTTATTATTTATAATTTATGGCATATGAAATTTGCATTGCTGAAAACTGGACCAATGTAGCTATATCTAAGACAGCCATACCTGGAACTCTTCTTTAAAGTTTATCTAAACCCAAACTTTAAATATAGGTTTAATATTTTTAATACAAATCTGGATGAAATTGACGGCTTTTATGTCTTTAATTTTACTTTATAGACCTGTTTCATTGTTTGGATCCACGAAGGTCACTCACGGTGGTATTCTTATCTTCTGCATGTCTCTGCATCTCTCCTTGTGAAAATACAAGGTGGTGTGTTCAGTGGTTCAAGCTCCGCCCTGCACCCAAGTCACTCACTTGTATGTAGAAATTTAGGCTTGAGCTACTGAGCTCAGCAAAAAAAGAAAAAAGAAAAAAAAACAATTTTTTTAAATGTTATTGTTTAGTCCTTGCCATAATAAATAAATACCCTGTTTCCCCAAAAATAAGACCTAGCGTGTTTGTCAGTGATGGCTGCAATATAAGCCCTACCCCCAAAATAAGCCCTACCCTGTTACCCTGAAAATAAGCCCTACCCTGAAAATAAGACCTACAAGGACTTTAACTAGGGCTTATTTGGGGGGTAGGGCTTATATTGCAGCTATCACCGACAATCACGCTAGGTCTTATTTTCGGGGAAACAGGGTATGTACCAAACCACTATACTTTTTACTTTAGGAACAGTTCATGGAAGCTCCTGCATGTCCCCTTTAATATTCTTATTAGTCATGTATGGGGAGTAATAATTCCTGGCCACGCTGGCAATTTTTTTTTTCCATTCAGTTTTGATTTACTACTTTTTTTGAATGTGGAGGCCATCGTCGTAATGGATGTAAACTCAGCAGCACCAGATCAAGTGTATGAAGATGAGGGCTCCGGCTTGTGTATTAATGTATAGCCGTGCAGAACGTATACTACGGCGCGCTCGCTGAGAGCAGTAAATATTCCCAGTGGCGGCACAGGAGACTTTTCATCGATAACGGGTTTGAGTAATGGTTGATAAAGATATGTTTTTCTTCCATAAAGCTGACACGGCAGAAACGGCCCAGCCCTGATAAGTTGTGTATTCATAAAGCTTGAATCAGCAACTGCACTAATGAATGCAAAGGTGATAGACATCGCTGTGCAAAACCAGATCATTAACACTGGCGAAACATGAGACCGGCTTTATGTACGGCCGAGAACAGAAGCATGCTGATTCCTACTTAAAGAGGACTGGTCCCTGGAAGGCTTCTGCAAGAAGTGAAATATTTAGGCTGAACGTGGAAATTTAACCCCAGGTGTCATTGGTTTATGAGACAATCGGTTATCATTGGGTGTCATTGGTTTATGAGACAATCGGGTGTCATTGGCTTATAAGACAATCGGTTGTCATTGGTTGTCATTGGTTAATGAGACAATCGGGTGTCATTGGTTTATGAGACATTCGGGTGTCATAAAGGTGGAAATTTCATCCAGTTGACCAATGACACCTGGTTGTCTCATAAAACAAAGACCCTCATTATCTCATAAACCAATGACCCTGGTTGTCTCATAAACCAATGACTCCTGGTTGTCTCTTAAACCAATGGCACCTGGTTGTCTCATAAACCAAAGACCCCCATTATCTCATAAACCAATAACACCTGGTTGTTTCAATAAACCAATGACACCTGGTTGTCTCATAAACCAAAGACCCCCATTATCCCATAAACCAATGACACCTGGTTGTCTCATAAACCAAAAACCCCCATTATCTCATAAACCAATGACACCTGGTTGTCTCATAAACCAAAGACCCCCATTATTTCATAAACCAATGACACCTGGTTGTCTCATAAACCAAAAACCCCCATTATCTCATAAACCAATGACACCTGGTTGTCTGATAAACCAAAGACCCCCATTATTCCATAAACCAATGACACTCAGTTGTCTCATAAACCAAAGACCCCCATTATCTCATAAACCAATGACACCTGGTTGTATCATAAACCAATGACACCTGGTTGTCTCATAAACCAATGACACCTGGTTGTTTCATAAACCAAAGACCCCCATTATCTCATAAACCAATCACACCCAGTTGTCTCATAAACCAAAGACCCTCATTATCTCATAAACCAATGACACCTGGTTGTCTCATAAACCAATGACACTTGGTTGTCTCATTAACCAAAGACCCCCATTATCTCATAAACCAATGACACCTGGTTGTCTCATAAACCAAAGACCCCCATTATCTCATAAACCAATGACACCTGGTTGTCTCATAAACCAAAGACCCCCATTATCTCATAAACCAATGACACCTGGTTGTCTCATAAACCAAAGACCCCCATTATCTCATAAACCAATGACACCTGGTTGTCTCATAAACCAAAGACCACCATTATCTCATAAACCAATGACACCTGGTTGTCTCATAAACCAAAGACCCCCATTATCTCATAAACCAGTGACACCTGGTTGTTTCATAAACCAATGACACCTGGTTGTCTCATAAGCCAATGACACTCGATTCTCCCATAAACCAATGACACCCGATTCTCTCGTAAACCAATGACACCCAATTGTCTCATAAACCAATGACACCCAATGACAGCGGCTGTCGGCTGATGTCACAGAGCCAGTCCAGGCTTGAGCAAGGTCCTGACAATGAACTCAGGATCTGCCCCCGTGCCTGGACTTGCACCTGAATCAGCCTCTCAGCAAGCCACTGAGAGCTCCCAACCCCTCCGCAGCCCAGCGCTCCAGTGAGATGGGGCGGGGCAGAGCAGAGAGCGGTCACTGACAGTCACCAGCTTTCTGCTCATGCAGCTCTGAGAACTGAGCGATCGGTGGTGTTTGATCACTCAGGTTCTCAGTGTTAGAGCTTGGGGGAGACCAATGCTGCATCCACCTAGGTAAGTAAGATTGGGGGGAAAAAAACTCCATGCTTCCCTTTTAAAAGGACAAAAGTAACTGTCACCAAAAATCCTTTCTCGGCCCCCCTATTTTAACAATGCACCCAGTCCTGGGGTAAAATACTAGCCTGCCTCTGGAGGAGCCATCTTGTCTTTGGGGTGTCGGGGGGGGGGTGCTACGTATATTTAACCACTTGCCGGCCGCTGCACGCCGATATACGTCATCACAATAGCAGCGATGAGCAAATGGGCGTACCTGTACTTCCCCTTTATTTGCCAGGGTTAGCGCGTGCCCGCGTGCCCGCCGCATACAGCGTGACCGTGCCCACGGGACCCATGGCCTCAATGTCCACCGGTCTCCCGGCGATCGTGTCACGGAGCAGCAGAACGGGGAGATGCCTATGTAAACAAGACATTTCCCTGTTCTGCCTTGTGACATGACATAGTTCACTGCTCCCTGTTATCTCGAGCAGTGATCGATGTCATGTGAGTTGTAGCCCCTCCCCCCACAGTTAGAATCACTCCCTAGGACATACTTAACCCCTTCATCGCCCCCTAGTGTTTAGCTCCTCTCGTGCCAGCGTCATTTACACAATAATCGGTGCATTTTTATAGTACTGATCGCTGTATAAATGACAATTGTCCCAAAATGGTCTCAAAAGTGTCCAATGTCCCCGGTGGGGCTTTAGACAGCAATATCTTGAAATCCAGAATAATAACAAATGTATAACCAGTAAATGCTTTTTTTGAACCATGAATAATTGTAATGTTATAATTCAATTGGCATTACAACATAGGGCGCTGGCCAAGTAGTACAATACATATTCCACAATATAAAGTCGACACATCTTTACACAAAATTATATACAGTCATACATTTCCGGGCTGTTGACGGTATAAATCCCCAACGCGTTTCGACCTGTGTAGGGTCATCATCAGGGGGATAGTTGGTTCTATAAAATACATTGAATATCTTCAAAATTTAAGAACATGTCATCATAAATCTCATTGTAAGGTTAAAAATGGTAGTATATTTTCAGCGGTAAATATACTACCATTTTTAACCTTACAATGAGATTTATGATGACATGTTCTTAAATTTTGAAGATATTCAATGTATTTTATAGAACCAACTATCCCCCTGATGATGACCGTACACAGGTCGAAACGCGTCGGGGATTTATACTGTCAACAGCCCGGAAATGTATGACTGTATATAATTTTGTGTAAAGATGTGTCGACTTTATATTGTGGAATATGTATTGTACTACTTGGCCAGCGCCCTATGTTGTAATGCCAATTGAATTATAACATTACAATTGTTCATGGTTCAATAAATGCACTTACTGGTTATACATTTGTTATTATTCTGGATTTCAAGATATTGCTGTCTAAAGCCCCACCGGGGAAACTGTCCATTTTTTACCATTATTGTTTTGGGGTGTGCAGCGCATACGTCTCTCCCACATGTGTTTTTCTCTTTATTAAAAGTGTCCAATGTGTCTGCCATAATGTCGCAGTCATGATAAAAAACGCAGATCGCCGCCATTACTACAAAAAAAAATAATAAAAATGCCATAAAACTATCCCCTATTTTGTAGACGCTATAACTTTTGCGCAAACCAATCTATATACGCTTATTGCCTTTTTTTTTTTTTTTTTTACCAAAAATATGTAAAAGAATACATATCGGCCTAAATTGAGGAAAAAAAATTGTGTTTTTTTTTATATATTTTTGGGGGATATTTATTATAGCAAAAAGTAAAAAATATTGCTTTTTATTTTTCAAAATTGTCGCTATTTTTTTGTTTAAAGCGCAAAAAAATAAAAATCGCAGAGGTGATCAAATACCGCCAAAAGAAAGCTCTATTTGTGGGGAAAAAAAAAGACGTCGACTTTGTTTGGGTGTAACGTTGCACGACCGCGCAATTGTCAGTTAAAGCGACGCAGTGCCGAATCGCAAAAAAAGCGCTCTGGTCGGGAACGGGGGGGGGGGGTAAAATTTTCCGGGGCTGAAGCGGTTAATTGTAAGCCATACTAAAGATGCGCCAACGCTTACAGCATTCAGAAATACGTAAGTCTGGAAGTAGCCGTAGCCTCCTTCTCCAAACACGGGGCTTGCATGTGCCTTATGGTAAATAATTGACAGTTGGCAACAATGCGTCTCTCGGTGGTGCGGACATCTAGAAGATATA
This sequence comes from Lithobates clamitans, assembly GCA_037952925.1. Taxonomy (NCBI): domain Eukaryota; kingdom Metazoa; phylum Chordata; class Amphibia; order Anura; family Ranidae; genus Lithobates; species Lithobates clamitans. Next base: position 573,418 of record JBBGZY010002734.1, read on the forward strand.
TAGCATATGCCTCCGCTCATAGCTCTTTCATGTGTTCCTCTGTCAGCGTTCACAGCCAGCCCTAATGTAACGAGCGTACAGAATGTATACCATTAGAGAGAAGCAGAAGATTATAGACTTCAACTTGCAAAACATGAAGAAGCCGCATGAAAAAGGAACTGCATAAACGAGGACAGATAGACTAATCATAGGTTTTATGGCCTGCGCAGTGTGGTGTCCCTGCTACAAACCTCATTACTTCTGCTTCCCATATATAACAAATTTAAGAACGTCCTTCGGTCTCAGCAATTAACAGGAAACTGCTACTTTCCCAGACCTGAATATATTTCCCCTCCGCGGCGCGCATCGCAGAACATTAAAGGATATATTGGATCTCGGTCTGTATATATGCTAATCTTCTTCTTCATAAAATATTACCTGTTACCGCAGGGAGGGAAGTCATTGGGGAGAATTACACCCTTTGCTTTTTTGGGGTTGTTAAGGACGAGTGCCGTTCAGAATAAACACCCCTACTGTAAGGATAAGAGCAAGATTAAAAAAAAAAAAATATATATATATATATAACCTTTATTTAATGAAGACATCAGTGCAAAAATCTCTGAAATTGCATAGTCATGTACATGTAATATCAGCTCAGAGCTGTACGTTCATTGCAGTGAGGTAGGAAGTGCTGAATACATCTTATCACATTACAGAAAAAGAGGATGAGAATATTGGAGAAGAGCTCAGAGTTATGGCACAGAGCATTGGGGGGCACTAATCCTCCCACTGACACCAATGATGGGGCACTAATCCTCCCACTGACACCAATAATGGGGCACTAATCCTCCCACTGGCACCAATGATGGGGCACTATTCCTCCCACTGACACCAATGATGGGGCACTATTCCTCCCACTGACACCAATGATGGGACACTATTCCTCCCACTGACATTAATGATCAACACTAATCCTCCCACTGACACCAATGATGGGGCACTAATTCTCCCACTGACACCAATGATGGGGCACTATTCCTCCCACTGACACCAATTATGGGACACTATTCCTCCCACTGACACCAATGATGGGGCACTACTCCTCCCACTGACACCAATGATGGGACACTATTCCTCCCACTGACACCAATGATGGGACACTAATCCTTCCACTGACACCAATGATGGGACACTAATCCTTCCACTGACACCAATGATGGGGGACTATTCCTCCCACTGACACCAATGATGGGACACTATTCCTCCCCACTGACACCAATGATGGGACACTATTCCTCCCACTGACACCAATGATGGGACACTATTCCTCCCACTGGCACCAATGATGGGGCACTATTCCTCCCACTAATATCAATGATGGGACACTATTACTCCCACTGACACCAATGATGAGGCACTGTTCCTTCCACTGATACCAATGATGGGGCACTATTCCTCCCACTGACACCAATGATGGGACACTATTCCTCCCATTAATACCAGTGATGGGAAACTATTCCTCCCACTGATACCAATGATGGGGCACTATTCCTCTCACTGACATCAATGATGGGGCACTATTCCTTCCACTGATACAGCACTATTCTTCCTCTGATATCATTAATGGGGTACTATTCCTCCCACTGACACCAATATCTCCTCCCAGTGACACCAAGTATAGGGCAGTATTCCTCCCAATGACACCAAGGATGGGACACTTTTCCTCCCACTGATACCAACAATAAGCAGCTATTTCTCCTCCCACTGACCACCGTGTCTGGGGCATTGTGTTCTGACACCAGCACATTTTCTACTTCCACTGGCCACAGTCTGGCCCTACTCAAGTTTGAACTGGTCCTTTGTTTCGAAAGTTTGGAGACCCCTGGCACAGACCATAAGCAACCATTCTCATTGGTTCTAGTCTCTTCTCATGTTACATTACTGCTGTTGTATTGTAAGGTACCTATTTCCATTCTTAGGTACTAAAGGTTCCATATTGTAATAGAACTACAAACACTCTACTATTCAATGTAACGGAGCTCTAGGAAAGTCAGTCTGAGATATTACGAAAATCTTTCAAAATCAATGACCATTAGTCCATATAGAAAAAAGCAAGATAGGCTTCTTAATAGTCAGCTGCTGCACCCAGGATTATTCACAGACGGGTGAAATCAACCTAAAAGAAAAAAGTAAAGGGAAGCGCTTTTAAGAGTAGCCATATGTCAGAAACCATGAATCAGACCGAGACAGAAGTACAGTTAAATCACACTTGTTTAATAATAATAATGATAAAAAAAGGTAAACAGAGTAAACGTAGTCAAAACATAGCCAGAGTTCAGGAACCGGAATGGATAGTCAGACAAGCCAAAATGTCAGGGAGCCAGAGATCAGCGTAGTAGAACAGCAAGCAGGATCTGGAGCCAGAAGAAATGTCAGCCAAGCAAGTCTTTAACAGGGACGCAGGAGATAGTATCTGTAAAGTTGACCAAGGCAGAGATCATCTGGGCTGGAAGGCTTAAGTAGGCAGGACTGATGAGCAGGATATCATCAACAGGTTAGTCACTGTGGAGAGATAGGAGCTGGCAATTAGCTGACAGCTGCGCAGCCAGCTCAGAGAAGGAAGGGCTGAGCCCAGGCCTGACACCATATCATCAGGTGAAACAATGAGTAGATATATTCTTCTCACCTACAGACTCACTACAGACTGCCGAGGTCTGAAGGCCGCACAACGTATACCAAAGATGCTTAAAAATAAAAAAAGTGATTACAAAATCAAACTCAATGCGTAACTAATTAAATAAATCAACCCAAAAAAGTCCACAAGTCCATATGTTAGAAAAAATATACAATATTAGAAGAAACGTCCAGATGACCACCAAACAAAGAAACCATCTATAGTGCCCAGCCATGATTGTGTCCTCTTGCTCAGCACCAAGCCACAAGAATTTACCCCATGATTTGAGTGCTCACTCACCAGAATAATTTGACCTCATTGTTAAAAGAAGGTCACAGTGTGCTTTGGGTTAGGGTTCTCCTCTCCTTCTTCTCCTTCTGCTCCACAAGTGTCTGGTCCCCCAAGAACATGAAAAGGGTCTTAAGGTCCACTTGTTACCCTACCCCAAGTTATAAGGCCAAATACACATGAGCCGAAAAAAACCCCAAAAATATATAGTGTAGTATTTATTCTAGTACCAAATTGCACAATATGTAGAAATACCACCGCGCAGACAACCTGGGTGTAACACAAGGAAACACCGCCACTCTGCCCTCACCAGAGCCGGAATGCATTCCAACTACAGGATGTAGTGCCCCGGATGTGACGTCATCCGAGCCAGAAGTGACGGCTGGACACTCCGCCTCTATGCGTTTCACTGACCCGGCGTCCTCAGGAAGCTCCTGAGGATGCCAGGTCAGTGAAACGTGTAGAGGCGGACTCTTTGGCCATCACTTTCAGGAGACGTCAAATCAGGTCGCTACACCCGGTAATTGGAACGCATACCGGCTCCCGTTAGAGGAATTTTGTACATTTCCCAGCAGCATTTTGAATATGGTATTTCTGTTATAACTTGAATCTAAACAATACCGTCTGATCGATAATTAATTTCAAACTTTATTATACATAGATTTTTGTACATTAAAATTTTGTATTGGGTATAATTTTAACATTTTTACTGTATATATAGTTTATATTCTTTATGATTTATTGAACTTTTGAACAAATCAAAATTGAAAAAATGTTTTCTTTATAATAAATGTAAATTTAATTTATTTTATATTATGGAATGTGAACTCGGTTCTAAAAAAAATATTTTGTAATGAATGTTTAATTACAGTCAACATTTATACATAAATCGTTTTGTAATGAAAAAAATATTTTTATTAGGTAAATCTTTTAACCATTATTATAGATGGTTTATATTCTTTATGATTTATTTTTATTTATTTATCTTTATGATTTATTGATTTATTGAAAATTCAATTGCTCATTATATTACATTAAACTTATTTAATATCATTTATTTATACTATTTATTTAAACTATTTATTTTTTTTATTATGGAATAGGAACTTGGATCTAAACAATATTGTATGATGGATATTCAGTGACAAATGATATTATAAATAAATTGTTCTTTATGGAAATATTTTTTATTAGGCATAATTTTTTAACATTTTAGTTTATGATTTATTGAACTTGTAATTGCTCTTTATTTTACATTTACGTTTCACAATTTATTTTTTTTATTATGGAATAGGAACTTGGATCTAAACTATGGTGTATGATGGATATTCATTGACAATCTAAATTATACATAAGTTGTTATTTATGAAAATATTTTTATTTGTTATCTTTTTTTTTTTATTAGCATTTTTAAATATAGTTTATATTCTGTATGATTTATTGAACTTTTAATTGTTCTTTATATTCAATCCATTTTTTACAATTTATTTTATATTATGGAAGAAGAAAACTTAAAATCCCGGTAGTTCTGATAGGTAGATCTTGCTGTTGAAGTATTCAAGACATGAAAGATCCAGGAAAAAAACTCAACCCACCAATCTCTACCTGTAACTAGGATATAATTTTCGGGCAGGCTAACACTTTATCCAGTACATTTTATTATATATTAAGCTAATAGGAGAGTGAAGGATATCCTCCACTGGATGCCTACTCAACACACGGAAAAAGAAAAAAAGCAGTTTGTTAAAGTGGAAAAGGATGTAAAAGTTAAACAATATAATATATAATTTACAGACAATGGAGATTTTGAAAAGAAAAAAAAACATTTACAAGGGATAAAAGCTGACAGTTTTCGAAAAAAAGAATAAAATAAAAGATACAATAGAATAACAGAAATATTGCTCTTTGTTCTACAATGATTGGCCGCTGCCTGGATTTGTGAGTAATTACATATTTCAAGGTAATTGTGAATACTGTGTAGCATAAAAAACTCTAAAAATGAATCATTTTATAAGTCCTGTTTTTAATATAAAGCTCAAAGAATGCCCCATTTATAAGGAGACTGGAAGATAGAGACCTTGTAAATGGTAATAAAGTGTTGATGGAATGCACAATCCTGCCAGGTGCCTCTAGAACAGCCTTTCTCAGTAAACTGGTTGCCACCCTTCCCTACAAATTTGAAGAAAATAAACAAAATCTCCTTAGATTCTATATAGGGTTCCTCCAGAGGTTGCTAGGGGTTCCTTGACCTGTGTCTGTTTGACCCCCCCCCCCCCCCAAGTTGAATGAAGTCAATGGTCTTTTTTTGTAGTCCACAGTGGTTGCATTTTGGCCACCACTGTATGGGTTGCATTTCTTCCCACTGACTACCAATGTCAGGAGCATTTTTCTCACTGACCACCGATGAAGTGGGTCTAGCAAGACCTGAAAACTATCTAAAGGTGCTCTGAGTCCACCCTATTTGGGGTAAAAAGTTTGAGAAAGGCTGTTTTAGCTAAAAAAAAAATTTAATACGTAATATTGTTGGGTTGCCATTAAAATCCCAATAAAGAAGTTTAATGGCAACCCAACAATATTACGTATTCAAAAAAATTACATATCAATATAAAGTAGTAAACAATTCCTGAATTAAAAGTGACATTTCCACCATCAGTGGCCTCCAAGACATTTTATTCAACATCTCAGAATATTCAACATTTGCTGAATAATATGTCTTGGAGGCCATTGATGGTGGAAATATAACTTTTAATTCCGAAATGTTGTATTTTATATTGATATATAATCAATTCCAGTGGCGGCCAGTGGTAATTTTTTTTTTGGGGGGGGGCGGCAAACAGTACCACCCCCCTTCGCTCGGTCGGGTTTGGTGCACTTACCCCATCTATGCAGCGCTTCACCGGCGGCTTCCCTTGCTCAGCAGCGGTGGCGGGGACAGCTTTCTCTTCCTCTGCTCTCCACGGGCATCAACGGCTACCGTTCCCTCCCTGTTCCTTGGCGGCCAATCGGGAGTCTTCTCTTTTTCGGCCAAACGGAAAAGGGGTCTCAGACCTGCTTCTGATTGGCTAGATTGGGGGTCAGCGTTACAACGGCGAATATTAATTTTCTGTTGTAACACATCTGGGTGGGCTCATGGCGCAATGCTCTGCGCTCCAAGTCCACCCTATTTTGAGGGCTACTGAGGGTCCCAGTAGAGGACTTTCTCAACCTTTTTACCTCAAATGAACCCTTGAAATTTTTTTCAGGTCTTACTTGACCAAAATCATTGGTGGTCAGTGAGAAAAATGCCCCTTACATTGGTGGCCAGTAGGAAGAATGCAACCCTTACAGTGGTGGTTAGGGTTGCACCGATACAGTTTTTTTACCCGCGAATGTGAGTACCGATACTTTCGGTCAAGTACTAGCCGATACCGAGTACCGATATATTTAAGGTACGATTTGAGCCCATACAAAATGAATGCAAATGCAAAGAATCGCATGCAATTTGAACAGGAATGCGGTGTGATTCCTGTCCGAATCACATGCGGTTCCCTACGCCACCCTCTGAAATAAACAGAAACGGAGGAGTATGGGGTTTGGGTTTTTTGCAGATTTATACTTACCTAGGTAGATGCTGCATCTGACCCCCGACGGCTCCAAGACTGAGAACTGAGCGATCTAACAGCAGATGATGGTGACTGTCAGTCAGCAGTTCTCTGCTCTGCTCCCTCCTCGCCCACTGGAGCGATGGGCTGTGGCGGAGGCGGGAGCGGCCGGTTCAGGCTCTTAGCAGCTCGTGGGCGGATCCCGATTTAATTGTCATGATCTTTGCTGGACTGGCTCTGTGACGTAATTCAGACCGAGGACTTCAGCCCACTGCCTGCTGAAAACGGGTCACAGGAGTGCAAAACGAGCTGCACTTCTGTGGTTGGTATCCACGATCTGTGGCCTGTTGCCTTATGTATGTTTTAAAACTAAATAAAAAATAATTTTCAAAAAAAAAGAATGCTGCATCTGTCTCAAAAAAAATGGTAAAAATTTTGTTTTGGTACAGTGTTGCTTGACTGCGCAATTGTCAATCAAAGTGCGACAGTTCTGAAAGCTGAAAATTGGCCTGGGCAGGAAGTGGGTAAATGTGCCCAGGCCGTTGAAGTGGTTAAACAATTAAAATATATAAAACACTCACAAAAAAAACGTGCCTTATAGATGATGACTGACTGTCTGGTTGAAGGAGCGCACAGTATTGAAGGAGTTAAGCCCTGGAAAGGAGAGTACCACAGTAAGAGTAGAAGGGTGCTAAGGGGATCAAACCTGGAAGATCCAGAAAGAAGGGGCTCAACCTGCTTTGAGCCCCTAGAAAAAACAAGAGTAATAAAGTAATCTAGAAGAAAACTTCTCTGATTTGGCTTCCCTAGAAACCTCTCAGATGTCCTCATTAGAAAAAAAATCAGCAACTGGCCGCTCAACATTCAACTGTCTGGCTGGAGGAGTGCACAATGTTGAATAGCTAAACACTGGAAAGGAGAGCACCACCATAAGAGTAGAAGGGTTTCAAGGGGGTCAAAACTGCAAGATCCAGAAAGAAGGGGCTCAACTTACTTCGAGCACATAGAAAAACATGGGTAATAAAGTAATCTAGAAGAAAACCCCTCTGATTTGGTTTCTCTAGAAGCTTCTGAGATGTCCTCATTGGAAATAAATCAGCAACTGACCACTCCACTCAACATTCAACTGTGTCCAATTAATGATGGACAACTGTCTGGCTAGGGAAGTACACAATATTGAAGTAGCTAAACCCTGGAATGGAGAGTACCACAGTAATACCGCGTACACGCGACCCGTTTTGCCGCCGGAAAAAACTCAGAAGGTTTCCCTGACGGAACTCCGACGGAATTCCGCTCAATCGGTCTTGCATACATACGGTCACACCAAAGTCCGACCGTCCAGAACGCGGTGACGTACAACACGTACGATGGGACTAGAAAAAGGAAGTTCAATAGCCAGTAGCCAATAGCTTCCGTCTCGTACTTGCTTCAGAGCATGCGTCATTTTTGGTCAGTCGGAACAGCATACAGACGTTCGGTTTTCCCGATAGGAATTGGTTCAGTTGGAAATATTTAGAACATGTTCCATTTCTAGGTCCGTCAGAATTTAAAAAAAATAAAAAGTCCAATGAGACACACACACAATCGGATTAGACAATGAAAAGCTTCCGTCAGACTTCTTCTGTCAGACATTCCGCTCGTGTGTACGCGGCTTAAGAGTAGAAGGGTGCCAAGGGGATCAAAACTGGAAGATCCAGAAAGAAGGGGCTCAACTTACTTTGAGCACCTAGAAAAACTAGAGTAATAAAGTCATCTAGATTCTAGAACAAAACCCCTCTGATTTGGTTTCTCTGGAAGGCTCTGAGATGTCCTCATTGGAAAAAGATTTAATATTCATTACTGATAAAGGACTGAATACATTACATGCATTTTTTTGACATACATAATTACGCAATGAAAATTAATCTGAGAACATATTATATGCAAAATAAATGTGTAGCTGCCATGGAAGCGGAGGATGGAATGTGACATGCTACTTTGAAGAAACCATCCGTAGCCAATCCACTGAACAAATAGAATGATTGAATTAAGATTTTTAAAATGGGGGACCAGGTTCCGAAACATGCCAATCATTACATGTTTTATGTGAATTTAGGCAAAATGACTTTCATTTAAGATCTTCTGACTTGCCTTAAAATGACACTAAACTCACATTTTTTAATAAAATAAAATAACTGCAATATGTCTAAAAATAAATAGATTGTACCTTCCGTCTCTCTTTTCCTTTCTTCCAATCTCTCAAATATAAGCATTTTTTTATGCTGTTCTCAGAATTCCTCTTCTAGTGTGGCTACATTCGTTCTCCATGCCCATCCTGTGTATGTGACTGTAGCCACCCTTTCCTGCTCACCCCCTGAGGTCACGGTGGACTACACATCTTCATGCAGACACATTCAGCTGTATGCGAATTGTAGTACTTACAGAGCGGCGGATGTGGCCACAAATAATGGCACTGCACCCTCTACACTAGTGAGGATGAGGTCAGGGGTGTAACTAGAAATAGCAGCGCCCCATAGCAAAATGTTGTATGGGGCCCCCCTGCAAACAGCCCCCCCCCACAGCTGCCCTAGTGTCAATGCAGCGTGACCTGTGCCACATATAGCGTGACCTGTGCCCAATGCAGCATGACCTGTGCACAATGCAGCATGACCTGTGCCCCATACAGCATCACCTGTGCCCAATGCAGCGTGACCTGTGCCCAATGCAGCGTGACCTGTGCCCCATACAATGTGACACGTGCCCCATACAGCATGACCTGTGCCCCATACAGCATGACCTGTGCACCATACAGCATGACCTGTGTCCAATGCAGCATGACCTGTGCCCAATGCAGCATGACCTGTGCCCCATACAGCGTGACCTGTGCCCCATACAGCGTGACCTGTGCCCCATACAGCATGACCTGTGCCCCATACAGCGTGACCTGTGCCCCATACAGCGTGACCTGTGCCCAATGCAGCATGACCTGTGCCCAATGCAGCATGACCTGTGCCCCATACAGCGTGACCTGTGCCCAATGCAGCGTGACCTGTGCCCCATACAGCGTGACCTGTGCCCAATGCAGCGTGACCTGTGCCCAATGCAGCGTGACCTGTGCCCCATACAGCGTGACCTGTGCCCCATACAACGTGACCTGTGCCCAATTCAGCGTGACCTGTGCCCAATGCAGCGTGACCTGTGCCCCATACAGCGTGACCTGTGCCCCATACAGCGTGACCTGTGCCCCATACAGCATGACCTGTGCCCCATACAGCATGACCTGTGCCCCATACAGCGTGACCTGTGCCCCATACAGCGTGACCTGTGCCCAATGCAGCATGACCTGTGCCCAATGCAGCGTGACCTGTGCCCCATACAGCGTGACCTGTGCCCCATACAGCGTGACCTGTGCCCCATGCAGCGTGACCTGTGCCCAATGCAGCGCGACCTGTGCCCAATACAGCATGACCTGTGCCCAATACAACATTGCCTGTGCCCAATACAGCCTGGTCTGCCTGTGCCCGATACAGCCTCACCTATGCAGAGGAAGAGGCAAGCCACCCGGATCAGCAGAGAGCGGGATTGCCCGCTGTAATAGCTTTCATTTGAATTTCCTGTCTTCCCGGGGCTCATCGTCACATAGCCCCACCTCTTGCCCTGACGCCTTTGATGACGTCACACGTCTCGCATTTGATTGGCGTTCTGTTTATCAAAGGCGCCGGGCCAAGAGGTGGAGCTATTTGACGTGAGCCCCGGGAACACTGGAAGTTCTAACGAAAGCTATTACATCGGGCAATTCAGCTCTCTGCTGATCCGGGTGGCTTGCCTCTTCCTCTGCACAGGTGAGGCTGTATGGGGCACAGGCAGACCAGGCTGTATTGGGCACAGGCAACGCTGTATTGGGCACAGGTCACGCTGCATTGGGCAAAGGTCACAGCTTGCCTCTTCCTCTCCTCTCTCTTCCCCTGGCTGGGAGACTGTACCGGCAGTGCTCTCATCCTCACTAGGCCCCACTTGGCTGCGGGCCCCATAGCGCCCGCATGGGTCGCTATGGTGGTAGTCACGCCCCTGGATGAGGTGCATCAGTGGAGAATAGGACAAAAAAGATGTACCGGGTGCTGGAGGCCAATTAAACTTCCCTTGCGGCTCAGCTCCAGACTCCCCTGAAGGTGGAACAGGAGGAGTCAGGCTCAAAGAAGCACAAGTTGCCTGCTGGTATTGCATGCAGAGATGTTCTGACTGGTAGCATTGTCAGGCCAGATGTGCAGCCACTCAGATACCAGGATAGTGTCTGCAGACAGGTGGAGCCCATGGGAAGAAGCAGGACTCAGGTAGAGCAGGATTTAGGAGAAAAGCCAATTCAAAGCCAAGGTCAGGTACCAGGTGTAGACAAGAGCAAACATAGTCAGGAGGATAGCCAGGGTCATACACATTAGAGCAGGATAAGACAGTCCATTTAACAAGCCAAAGTCAGATCAGGAGGCAAGCAGAAGATCCACGGGCAAGCCGAGTCGGTAACAGGTATCCACAGATGCAAGGGACAAACACTCTAGAAAGCCGGCGATCAACCAGCAATCACAGAGAGGAATTGGCTCCCTTATAAAGGCCGTTTGGCGACAGTCTGGGCCGGGAGCGTGCACGGGCGCACACCACCGTGTGCATCAGCGCACATTGGTGCGGCCATGTAAAATACTGTCAGGAATGGCAGGTCTTCTTGAGCCTCTGCTTCAGATAGTGCCCAGACAGAGGATGGCAGCTGCTGCAGCTAGACGGGACCAGTCAGCGTCAGAGAACAGCCAGCAGCATCCTTAAATAGGTTGCCTGGTGCCAACAGGGATTTTGGGCACGCTCGTGCGAGCACACACCCGCACATGGCCATCATTCTACGTGTGATGCTGTGCGCATGTGCATTCCCTTGTGGCAAACGTCTCACGGGAATTGCCTGACACCAGCGCTCCAGTGAGTGCTGAAGGGACAGAACTGAAAGCCATTGACTGACAGTCACCAGCTTTCTGCAGGCTGAGGAGCGAGAGCTGAGCAATCAGCGGTGTTTGATCGCTCAGTGCCCAGTTTTAGAAATGTTGGGGGACCGATGCTGCATACACCTAGGTTAGTCAAAAAAAAATGTTTTCCAATTCCCACACAGTGGCGGCCGCTCCATTAGGGGAGCAGGGGCGCTGCCCCCCTGATCCATGCACCCGGCCCTTAACCTACATGCAGGGTGCCGGATGCATGGATTTCAATGGGGTTTTTTCTTTTTTAAAGCACATGATTAGAGCCTGAGGCTCCAATTGGCTTCAAAAAAGGGTGGACTCGGGGCACTTCTGTTTCTGCCAGGAGCAGAAGCAACTGTCTTCCCTCAGAAAGCTGCAGCAGGTGGAGGGGTGAAGGGGCAGCTTCCAGAAGCCGTACCCCAGATCCAGCACCACCTTCTAAGGTAAGGACATGGGTGGCCACCTTCCTGTCTGACCCCTCCGAGCGGTGGGGGGGGGGAGTGCTAGTGTGAGTCAGGGGCAGCCCGCACCACCTCTGATCACGGTCACAGTCCAATCGCCACTGCGGGGGGGTGGCAGGTAACGTTTGTGCGAGTGAGGGGGACAGGTTCGTTTGCCGCCCCCCCAAAATATTGCGCACCAGCCGCCACTATTCCCACACTTCTCTTTTCAGGGAAGAAGAATGCCCTTAGTGAAGGTCTGTAAATGAACACTATCAGTAACATAAGATACATTTTGTTATTGAGGACATTTTACAGAATGGAAGTGTGGGAATTGGTTGCTATGAAAGGTGAAGAAAAAGCAAAGGAGAAGGACAATAAGACGGAATGTGTGCTTATTACGTATACATTTTTATGAAGAATTGAAGATTGAAAAAAAAAAGTCTATGTATCTGTATTATTATTATTATAGGCTCCCTCATCTCTATGCTTTATATGAGAAATAATACAAGTTTTAAAAAGGAACATTCTGTGCAATGATCCAGGTTTATGTTTTGTATTAGAAATATTTTTTTTTCTAGTGCTTTGAAACCTTTGTGACTTTTCTTTGCATTGTTGTGGTGTTATCACATGCGTGTTAACAGGCAGTATTTTGCAAATTACCGCACTTAGCTGTCTGCCTTTAGTACCCTCAGGAGATAATAGTCCTACCAAGCTTTCTGTTGTGATTTTCTTAACATTGTTTATTCAAGCCCTAAGGAAGTCTTTTCCCCCCCTAAATGCATTGGCTGTATTTGATGCGCTTAGCCATTAAATATTTCAAAATTCTGGGGGTGTTGCCCCATAGGTTAGGGAACTGGTAGTTGCCATACACATCAGCGATCCCGTTAAACATTGGACTCCTGAAGAAGTGGCATACCCAGCTGTGAAACGCGTAGAGATCCTCTTGTGACACCTCCCCTCTCTCTGTTTTATCCATGAAGCACCTATTCATAGGAGTTAATGCATTTGGCCCAATCTGGGCATGAGATTTGGTTGATTGCAGTGGCGACTGGTGCTCAATATTTTTTTGGGGGGGCGGCAAATAAACCTGGCCCCCTCACTTGCACTACCCCCTCGATCGAATCGATTGATCAGGAAGGCGCCAATCACATTGCCTTACCTTATGCTGCGGTAGAGGTGCGGGTAGGAGGACGATGACGAGGTTATGGTGTTGGTGTACTGCTAAATCCAGGGTAGGGATTCTGGAAGAGGCTATTGCTGCCCCTGAACATGTCCCGCAGCTTGTGGAAGGAAGAGCCGTTGCTTCTCCTACCAGCCAAAACAGGAAGTGGGTCCTGAGACCCGATTGGTCAGGAGTCCTAAGACTCCCTGGCCAAGCGGGTTTCAGGACCCACTTCCTGATTACCCAGAAGGAGGAGCAGGAAGACATTAGCAAATATTAATTCGCTAATGTCACCCACCTGCGTGGGCTCAGTGCGCAGTGCACCCCAAGTCCACCCTTTTTGAAGCCAATTAGAGCCTCGGGCTCTAATCATCTGCTTAAAAAAAAAACCTAATATATAAAAGGATAGTCAGGGGAGATTAGGGTCTTTGGGTCGTGTCTGAACTTCTGTGCTGACTTTGACAACAATCAGTGGTTGCCTGTGGACCTTTGTAAGGATGTTTCTACAAGGGCATGGACTTCCAAGATCCTCATGGCTCCACTCCTCAACTGACTTTGAAAGCCATCAGTGGTTGTCTGCAGATGTCTGTTCATCTCTATGCACATTGGCATCTTTATTTCTGGTCTACTATGATGACATTGGAAGGTGCTCTGTGGGAACATTCATCACAGAGATGAATAGAGAACCATAAAGGGAGGAGTGTGAGCTTGAAGATCTTCATCAACTTTCAGTCCATCGTTAACCAATGGTGCAAAGAAGTTACTGGTGCAAAGATGGTAGCTCAGCAAATTTAAAACAGCAGCAAAAGAAATCTGTGGGAAATTGTGCCTATTCAGCCAAAGGAGTATTTGTGAGGTCAGGTACTGAAGTTGAATCAGAAGATCTGGCTCACGATCGGACTTCCAATTACTCCCAAAACGTGTTCAATAATGTTGAGCTCAGGATTTTGTGCACTCGAGTTCCTCCCCACAAAACCCATCAAACCATGTCATTATGGAGCTGGAACAAATTCATATTAAAAGAGAAAAAGTTCTCTTTGCTACAAAGTTGGAAGCGAACAATCGTCTAAATGTCTTTGTATGCTGGTTGTCGATGGAGATAACATGGCTATAGGCTTAAAGCAAATCAGCACAAGAGATGGTCCCTACACTTAATGAGAATTGTCCCTTGTGCTGGAGCTGCCCTAGTTGAAATGTTATGTCATCTGCCCCCACACCCCTGTAGTGGTAGTCTTCTGGTGTTGTGGGAGTCAATATAGCCAATTACCAGTCATAGGCACTCATTGGTAAAGTTAACACTTGTGCTCCCTCCCCTGTTCATAAAAGCCATACTATAGCCACCATCTATGAATCTAGGAGGTGGCTCTTTCATTCATCTACTTGTCCTCCATTTAGAGTGCTTTTCATTGATGGAAGCTATAGTGCAGCTTTATGAATGGAGGTGGTGGCAAAAAACATAGGCATAGTCGACATTCTTGATGAAGGCCAATGACCGGTCCAGTGGCAGTTTTAACACCCACAACACTGGAAGATTTTCCCCATGATTGTTTGGGTGTGTGTGGAGGGGCAGAAGATTGAAGACTTCAACTTGGACAGCTGATACCAGCAAAAGGAACAGTTCTGAATAAATGTTAGTGTCACGGTCAGGGGTCAGGCTCAGAAGCCAGTAGCTATAGCAGTTGAAAGGCTGCCACCGGCCAGCAGGATAGGCATACGAGCAGGTCACCCTAAGCAATAACCGGTATTCACCATAGCCCCTGATGGTGAGGATGGGGTTTGCTGTGTGTTAGTACCAGGTCGCAGTCCTCTGGATTGCCCCACCAGGAGGTGAGCAAGCCGGGGTCCAGTAGCAGATATAGCAGGTAGGGATCAACCAGAAGCGTAGTCAGTAAACAAGCCAAATGTCGGTAACCGGTGGTTGCAATTTGGGTATTCGAGGAACAAGCCAAAGGTTGGTAACAAGTGGTATCGAAGGTACGGACAGCAGCAGGAGTGACAAGAGCAAGATATTGGCTGGAAAAGAGCACAATAATCTGGCAAACAGGAAGTGCAAAGGCATGGCTAAAATCAGGAAGTTTTTGGGAGGAGAAAATGGTTCTAGGTTCAAGAGAAACAAGGTTGAAGATCATTTAAGGAATTGTCCAGGAAGCTGCCTAGCATCCCAGGTGGCTCAGCAAGAAGAGACACCACCAGACACAGCAGAGGTCACAGGTACAGACCCGGGTCCTGCCAATAAGTATCGTCTTTAAAATTTAACAAACATAGGCTTTAGTTCATGCAAATGCTTTTGGTATGGGTTATTCATATCAATTAAGGAAGGAGAAATCTGCTGCCATCTACCAGGATGATGAAGATGAAACGAGGGCGGACATCTCAGTAAGACAATGATCCCAAACACAACGCCAAGGAAACTCTCTATTGGTTTCAAAGAAAGAAAATAAAGCTGCTAGAATGGCCCAGCCAATCACCTGACTTGTATCCAATAGAATATCTATGGAAAGAACTAAAGATCAGAGTTCATAGAAGAGGACCATGGAACCTTCAAGATTTGAAGACTGTTTCTGTGGAAGAGTGGGCCAAAATCACACCTGAGCAACGCATGCGACTCGTTTCTCTATACAGGAATAAATATATTAAAAAAATTTGCGCTTAGTGTATACAGTGAAAATAAATTGAATAAATGAAAATTTAAATTGACAGCAGCACTAGGGATGAGCCCGAACACCCCCCGGTTCAGTTCGCACCAGAACATGGGAACAGACAAAAAATTTGTGCGAACATACAAACACCGTTAAATTCTATGGGACACGAACGTAAAAAATCAAAAGTGCTCATTTTAAAGGCTTATATGCAAGTTATTGCCATAAAATTTGGGGGCCCGGGTCCTGCCCCAGGGGACATGTATCAATGCAAAAAAAAAATTTTAAAAACTGACTTTTTTTTAAGGAGTGATTTTAATAATGCTTACAGTAAAACAATAAAAATGAAATATTCCTTTATTATCGTGCCTGGGGGTTCCCTTAGTCTGCCTGTAAAGTAGCACATCTTTCCCATGTTCAGAAAAGTCCTGCAGCAAAATTACTTTTCTAAAGGAAAAAATGTAATTTAAATTGGCTGTAATATATTACATCCTGGTAACATACATAAAAAACATTGAAAAAATCGGCGTGGGGGTGCCCCTCAAAAACCATACCAGACCCCTATCGGAGTACGCAACTTGGCAGACTGCAGGAAAAAGCAGGGGGACAAGAGAGCACCCCCCCTCTTAAACCGTGGCAGGCCACATGCCCTCAACATGGGGAGGGTGCATTGGGGTAGCCCCCTAAGCACCTTGTCCCCATGTTGATGAGGACAAGGGCCTCATCCCCACAACCCTTGCCTGGTGGTTGTCGGGGTCTGCAGGCGGGGGGCTTATCGGAATCTAAAAGCCCCTATTAACAAGGGGGGCCCCCAGATCCTGCCCCCTATGTGAATGAGTACCCCTACCCATTCACCAAAAAAAGTGTCAAAAAAGTAAAATTGACCGGAGACAGTTTTGGACAATTCCTTTATTAAAAAAAATGAAAAAGTGTCCCGCGATGTCCATCCATCTTCAATCACAACGCCGACGGTCCCGGAAGAAAAAAAAACCTGATAAACTCCACCTCCATGGGAGGCGTCCCGCCTTCTGCCATCTTTTTGCTTTGACAGCTCTTATATAGCCAAAGGCAGGGAAACCCGCTGACATAACCGAGTGACCCCGCCCCTTCTTACGTCAGCAGCAGCAGACCTAAAAAATAGGTCTGCTGCTGCTTTTGGGCTCTTTTGGGAGACGAATGCCGATATCCTATATGAAGGAAAGTTATGTGAGCACGAACCCAAGTTTAATTTCTAGCACCACATCCCAAGAAAAATTGTGTTTAGAACCAAAAAGAGTGGGGATTTTTAAGGTGCAAGTATAAGTATCAAATATTTTTGTATAAAAAGACTTTTACTTTATTAAGAAAATAAAATAAAATATTTTTCACATCAAAATATAAAAAGGAGATTTAATTATGGAAGTGCCATATGTATTTAATTGCAGATGCAGTAACAGCATAAACGATGTACTTCCCAACATGTTTCGCCCATCCGTCGGGCTTCCTCAGGGGATGCTGGTCACATACAGAGTACACTGCCTTCTAGCGAAAAACATATGACAATGGTTGTATATTAGAACACAACATAAATACAGAGAATATGAATTCATTTGCTTAAATTACATGCATGTGCATCTTAGCTGTCATAATGCGATTGCCTACCTGTATCTCCTAGAACGGGGGGAGAGCGGGGTAGGTCTGCCAGTATAGAAAAATGCTACCGCTGTACCAATAGAGCCCTGCGCTGAAGGTGAGCGTAGATGGTACAAAAAGGCCAGCTAAAATATATAAAAGTAAAGATAATGTCCTAATGTCCACACATTAGGACATTATCGTTTCCTTTTCGACTGCGAAAATAATAGATACAATACATTTTTCTATATTTTCAAAATATTTTGTCTTCAAAAGTTCGCCCTTAAAGTCCCATAGCACCGGGGGGTACTTGTTCTCTTTAAATACATAATATATTTGAGATGGTGGCAACAATAAATGGATTTTTTTACTCTCCATAATGGTTCTTCTTCTTATATCTTTACACAACATTGGATACAAGAGCCAAAAGAACGTCCAAATCAAGCAACTGGCATGTCATGTCTATAGATACCATTAAACACAATACTGTACAAGCAACCTCACACAGAATGAAATAATGGCAATTACGTCTCGGAAAATGGAGCGACTCAGCTCCATAACAGAGAAACAGGGAAGCCATTGAACATCTGGAGATGATGATAAATGTGACTAACCATTGAGAGCTCTCTGCCAAAGACATGGAACATCTCCGGCTGCAGATCAATAAAACAAAGAGTCAACCCAACATTCCTGTACAGAATTCAGACAACATTCTCAACATCATTGACATTGCAGCTGGCAGAGCTTAAAGCTGAACTAAACTCTCTCAATTAACATTGACTATTTTTAATCCTTATGCTGCTAGCATTAGTAAATAGATATGTAGCGGCACCCTCATAGGGGGTTCTGGATATCGTGGTCCACCTGTCACCCTGCCCAGCCCGGGATTCACTTCCCTGTCACTCTTGAGACAATGAACAGTCCGTATGTTTGTTTTGTTTTTTTTAACCGCTTGCTATCCGCGCTATAGCCGAATGACGGCTACAGCGCGAACCTGCATTCCCGGGAGGCCGTCATATGACGGCCTCCCCTGTGCACGTGCCCTGCGCGCGCCCTGCAGGGCGCGCGTGGAGCGCGCTGTGATCACCGAGTCACTGAGACTCGGGTGATCACCGATCCAAGTAAGGGGCCGGTCCCGGCCCCTTACCATGTGATCAGCTGTCAGCCAATGACAGCTGATCACATGATCAAAACAAAAGCTCTGTGATCGTTTTTTTTTTCTCCTCGCGCTGACAGTGCGAGGAGAAAAAAAAGCCGATCACCGGCTCAGCAGCAAGGGACATCGGTCCCAAAGAGGAGGAGGCAATAATGCCTCAATTGTGCCTCAATTGTGCCACCAGTACCCCCTGCCAGTGCCACCTTACATTGCAACATCACAGTGCCCACAGTGCCCACCAGTGCCACGTATCAATGCCCATAAGTGCCACCTATCAATGCCTACAGGTGCCACCTATCAATGCCCACCATTGCCACCTAACAATGCCCACCAGTGGTGCCAATCAGTGCCACCTAGCAGTGTACAAGATCATTGCCCATTATTGCCACCAATCAGTGCCCATCACTGCCACCCATCAGTGCCCATCACTGCTACCTATCAGTGCCCATTTCTGCTGCCTCATCAGCGTACATCAATGAAGGAGAAAAATTACCCTTTTAAAAAATTTTATAACAAAATATAAAAAAAAAAAAAAAATTTTTTTAAAAATTCGGTCATTTTAAATTTTTTTAACAAAAAATAAAAATCGCAGAGGTGATCAAATACCACCAAAAGAAAGCTCTATTTGTGGGGAAAAAATGATAAAAATTTCATTTGGGTACAGTGTTGTATGACCGCGCAATTGTCATTCAAAGTGCGTCAGCGCTGAAAGCTGAAAATTGGTCTGGATAGGAGGGGGGTTTAAGTGCCCGGTAAGCAAGTGGTTAATTGAGGGGTTTTGAACTCGGATAGGGTAAGGGAAGTTATGGGATGCCCAGGATCAATAATGGATTCAATAAAATGATCAGTTGGAACCTCTATTTACACTTCTAGAGTCCCGGTCTCCTCAGGCACAACGCCTAATTGTAGACTGTTCCTCTCTCTCTCCTGTACAATACTTGGTTCCTGGCACAGCTAGCACATGGTAGGCACCAACCGTGACTCTGTCAGGCCTTAGCAACTGCCATTTGCAGGCAGGGACCGCGGGACCCTTTAGTGTAGCAACAAATAGGAAAGTCTTTAGTGCTAGCTGACCTTGGTGGACTACTGCTACCAGTCAGTCCTTTTCAGGCCCTCCTGGCTGCAGCTGCCCGACTTCACTGCCCGTGACATCACAGTCTCTCCTGCGGGCTCTACATCCATCTCAGACTGCACTCCCCCAGTCCGCTCCGGCATGCCTCCCCAACTGTGCCCGTCACTCACCAGCCCTCCTGGCTGCACTCCGGTAGACCCCTCCTGGAGACTTGTCCGGCAACACTAGCTCCCGTTGTCTTTCTCGGTTCCTCTCTGCGCCTCCTGTCCAGATCCTTCTTTGTTTCTCAGCAAGACTCCAACTTGCACCCGAACCCCACAGGCCCAAGGTCACCCCCCCTCCCCCCAGACTGGGGGGTACCTCAAAGGCCACCGACAACCTAGTGCTCCATCTCCAGCTTCCTCCACCCGACAACTCCTCCCCAGCAGGGCTGACTCTAGGTATATATGGAGGCCTGCCGCCTGCCAATCTAAGTTGGGGATTGGTCAGGGCTCCTTAGAATACCCCAGGCGGTTCCACCTCTCTTCCCCTCCTCCCTTCTAGAATCCTCTAGAAGCCAGAGGGAGGTAACCGAGAAGTGATGACGCATGTGAGTCACCTGCTGTTACACTAGGCCACTCCCAGCCCACACAGATCAAAACAAACAGGCCTAGGCCTAATTAAATTTATCTACACTTACAAAAACCTACTTCTAGCACCTACCTAAAGTAGAGGGGGCTACAGATAGAAATGGTATATTATTTTCCCTTGTTTTATAACTTTTTTTTTTTACATTTCTTCAGTTACCTTCTGGTTTCTGGCCTAGGCAAATTATGTCATACATCCCCAGAGTCTTGATGGAAGGTTGGGCTTTCTCAGCTAAGTACACCCTCCTGTCTGCATGCATGAGCTAAGGGCAGATGGATTCCAGGTAGTACATCGAGGGGAAAAAGTATTTAATCCCCTGCTGATTTTGTACGTTGGCCCACTGACAAAGAAATGATCAGTCTATAATTTTATTGGTCGTTTTTTTTTTAACAGTGAGAGACAGAATAACCACAAAAATATCCAGAAAAACGCATTGCAAAAAAGTTATAAATTGATTTGCATTTTAATGAGTGAAATAAGTATTTGATCCCCTATCAATCAGCAAGATTTCTGTCTCCCAGGTGTCTTTTATACAGGTAACAAGCTGAGATTAGGAACACTCTCTTAAAGGGAGTGCTCCTAATCTAAGCTTGTTACCTGTTAAAAAAGTCACCTGTCCACAGAAGAAATCAATTGGATTCCAATCTCTCCACCATGGCCAAGACCAAAGAGCTTTCCAAGGATGTCGGGGAGAAGATTGTAGACCTACACAAGGCTGGAATGGGCTACAAGACCATCGCCAAGCAGCTTGGTGAGAGGGTGACAACAGTTGGTGCGATTATTCACAAATGGAAGAAACACAAAATAACTGTCGATCTCCCTCGGTCTGGGGCTCCATACAAGATCTCACCTCGTGGAGTTTCAATGATCATGAGAACGGTGAGGAATCAGCCCAGAACTACACGGGAGAATCTTGTCAATGATCTCAGCTGGGACCATAGTCACCAAGAAGACAATTGGTAACACACTAGACCGGGAAGGACTGAAATCCTGCAGCTCCCACAAGGTCCTCCTGTCCAAGAAATCACATTTACAGGCCCGTCTGAAGTCTGCTAATGAATATCTGAATGAGGGGAGAAGAACTGGGGGAAAGTGTTGTGGTCAGAAAAGACCAAAATCGAGCTCTTTGATATCAACTCAACTCACTGTGTGGCTAACCATGGCGGTTGGTGTTTTTTTTTTGGGGGGCGGGCCAAACAAACACCCATCAACCCCCCCCGGTGCGGCGCCCACCCTCCACCATTTGCACTTACCCCATCGGCAGTGGCGGGTGGCAGGCAGCGTGGCGCAGCGTCTCCATGTCCTTACCTCCATGGCGGCTTCCAGCGTCTCCTCTCCTCCTCCTAGGCATTCAATAAGATAGCCTGTCCTTTCAGCCAATCGGGTAACCGGTGTCAAAATTGCCTTCCTGTTTGGCCGGGAGGAGGATCAGTGTTACAACAGCCTCGGTCTCTAGTTGGTGCTTCAAAAAAACAGCCCCCCCCCCCCGCATTGAAATCCATGCGCCAGTGTCCTGAAAGGGTCTGAATGCATGGATGGGGGGGGTGGCGATGGACGGGGGGGTGCCCGTGTGCCCTTAATGGATGGGCCGCCCCTCTTCTCCCTGCCCACCTCTCTTCTCCCTGCCCACCCCACATTTCCCTGCCCACCCCTCTTCTCCCTGCCCACCCCTCTTTTCCCTGCCCACCCCTCATCTCCCTGCCCACCCCTCATTTCCCTGCCCACCCCTCTTCTCCCTGCCCACCCCTCATTTCCCTGCCCACCCCTCATTTCCCTGCCCACCCCTCATCTCCCTGCTCACCCCTCATTTCCCTGCCCACCCCTCTTCTCCCTGCCCACCCCTCATTTCCCTGCCCACCCCTCATCTCCCTGCCCACCGCTCATTTCCCTGCCCACCCCTCATCTCCATGCCTACCCCACATTTCCCTGCCCACCCCTCTTCTCCCTGCCCACCCCTCTTCTCCCTGCCCACCCCTCATCTCCCTGCCCACCCTTCATTTCCCTGCCCACCCCTCTTCTCCCTGCCCACCCCACTTTTCCCTGCCCACCCCTCTTCTCCCTGCCCACTCCTCCATCTCCATGCCCACCCCACATTTCCCTGCCCACCCCTCTTCTCCCTGCCCACCCCTCTTCTCCCTGCCCACCCCTCATCTCCCTGCCCACCCCTCATTTCCCTGCCCACCCCTCTTCTCCCTACCCACCCCTCATTTCCCTGCCCACCCCACATTTCCCTGCCCACCCCTCTTCTCCTGCCCACCCCTCATCTCCCTGCCCACCCCTCATCTCCCTGCCAACCCCTCTTCTCCCCACTATAAAGGAATAAAAGTATGAGCTGGGAATATTTCCTACACACAGGGGCGTGCAAAATGTCCTTTTTGCCTCCGCTCTTTAACTGCACTTCTCAGTTATAAGTCCCCCCCCGTCCATCAGCACACCACTGATCCTCCATCAACAAAGTGGATCATTATTCCCCCAAGAAATAGATTGTGAGCTCGGAAGACAAAGAACGGGGCAGCTTTCATTGTCTATTATGATGTATAAATACATTTTAATGGGAGTGAATAATATCGTATTATACAGGGAGCCTGCTGTTACATAAAACGAGGTGACTGAAGCCAAGAAACATTTTTTTTTTTTAAATTTTGGCTGCAGTTCTGAATTCAAGAATACATTTCATAAACTATTCCTTTATGGATTTTTTTCTATGAAATGTGAATGAGCTGATTTAATGGCTGCTCCATAATTTTTTTTTTTTTTTTTATATCCTGCATAGCCAGTCCTTTGTTCTGTTGGTGTAGCTCTATAGCTATATTACTATTTACTTCTTGAATTATGCAGGGGTTCGCTTCTTTCTCTTGTGTCAGCAGTGTCATTGATCTTCTCTCAGCGGTCGTTGATGCTGACTGCGCTGCCTGGTACAAAACTTACCACTAGAGGGAAGCCTTTTTCATCTGTATTTCAAATGGACAGAACTTGGGTTATTTTCTGCTTGCCCTATTTATTAATAATTACAATTTTACGTGATATGCTGATTTACAGTCTTTACATAGTTGTAAAGGATGACGTTTTTTTTTTTTACCTTCATTCATGAGATGTTTTCTGGGTCACTGGGGAAGCAATCCGGTTGGTTGCTACAATCCCATGTGACTCTGGCAACCATCTTGGGTCAGGCAGAGCCTATCTAAAAAGGAGCTCCAGTCTGGGCAGAAAAAATGTAGCTATTGACTTTTAATAAGGACCAATGGTAGCTGGTGCTCCATTTTTTTTGGGGGGGGGGCAAACAAACCACCCTCCACCCCCCGTTCGGTCGGTCGATCAGTCAAACTTGCCACCCCCGTCTTTCGCTCGTCTGCCCACCAGCCCCGCACTTACCTCATCTTGATCGCGGGCAGCTTCGGCTCCTTCCTGCATCTCCTCCTCCTCAGCGGCTTTCTCCTTGGCAGTTTTCGCGGCAGCTTTACCCTGCGTCTCCTCCTCAGTGGCCAATACGATCACTTCTCCTCTTGGGCAATTGGGTCTTAATTGGCCAGGAGGAGAGTTAGGAAGACAATAGCAAATATGAATTTGCTATTGTAACATAACTGGGTGGGCTCAGCTCACCATCCAGCTCACCATTTCACATGGAATGGATGGATGAAGCCTCAGAGTTAAAATGGGTATAAAGCAGGGAGACTCCTCATGGTGTAGTATGGTCTCAACCGTTTTATTTTAAAATCAGTGCACTTACATATCAGACAAAGATGCTGCTGGCTGTAAATCTCTCCACTATAGCCAGTGCCATCCTTCAAACAGTCATTCATTCAAAAAGGCATCTGTGCAGCAGCGTGTGCGCATCATCCCTACGATCGTTTCGTTATATGTAACGTCATCAGGAGTGCTGGGCCTTTCTTTACCGCGGTCTTTTGTCCAGGGAGTTGGGTGCCCCTGCATTAGCCAGCTCTTGTTACGACATACAGCCTGGCGGCCCCAGCCCCCCCAGGCATTTGCCCGGTGTGCCCTTATGGCCAGTCCAGGCCTGCCTGGGAAACCAGGGGGGGCCAAGGGAGGCATTTTCCCGGTGTGCCCTTATGGCCAGTCCAGGCCTGCCTGGGAAACCAGGGGGGGCCAAGGGAAGCATTTTCCCGGTGTGCTCTATGGCCAGTTCAGGCCTGCCTGGGAAACCAGGGGGGCCAAGGGAGGCATTTGCTTGGTGTGCCCTATGGCCAGTCCAGGGCTGCCTGGGAAACCGGGGGGAGGGGACCTGGGGGGGGGTCTGTGTTGGGCCTTCCTTTACCACGGTCGCCGCTTACCACCCACCATGTGGCCCGGTCATCAACAGGCCACAGACGGGTACCAGTCTGTTGTCCAGAGAATTGGGGACCCCTGCATTAGCCAGCTCTTGTTAGGACATACAGCCTGGCGGCCCCAGCCCCCCCCAGGCATTTGCCCGGTGTGCCTTTATGGCCAGTCCAGGCCTGCCTGGGAAAAAAGGGGGGGCCAGAGGAGGCATTTACCCGGTGTACATTTATGGCCAGTCCAGGCCTGCCTGGGAAACCAGGGGGGGCCAAGGGAGGCATTTTCCCGGTGTGCTCTATGGCCAGTTCAGGCCTGCCTGGGAAACTGGGGGGGGAGGCGGGGGGGACTTTCCAATGGTCACCTGACCATTGCAAATACAGAGGATTTGCCAGATCAGCAGATTGGCTAGATGTTTGCTGCTCTACTACCGACCATATATTCATGTCCATTCTACCAGCTTAATATATGACTACAAAACAGTCCTGGGGTTTTAAATATTTGAAATGTCAGTGAATGTTCATGGATTTGGTACACCCTTTAGAAATAGAACCCCTAATCCCGAAAAAAAAAATTGGCACAGCAGTTAAATGAAATGTAAAAGTCACATAAAGAGAAATACTTTACGGTAACCTTTACTATAATGACCGAAAATCGTCTACTCGCTGGAAATGCACTACAGCCTGGACACAGCGAAGGACTTTTTTTTTTTTTTTGAAGTATGAAAGTCGGGGTTTTTATAGCCAAACTAGGCCAATTTGCAAATAAGAAATGCGCTTTCTGTTATCAGACGTAATTTACTAATGTCCTTTATCATGCACGGCTGAACGCGCCATTTGACACGACACTGGAGGATATTAATTTTATACAAACTTAGCAAAATAGTCCTTTTTTTCAGATTTCCAGGCAATTGCAGGAATTAACCCAGTCAGCGTACAGAGAGAACGTTGTGTCCTTTCCCCGCTCAGAGCTTGTGCTGCTGCAGCCATTCGCATATGAATACTTTAAAAATGAGCTCATTGAACGTTTGTGTTACAGCGGCGACTCCCAAACTGCAGAAGGGGCACCAGGTGGTCCACCATGTGTGAGGAAAGTTGGGTCGCTGTCAGGGGTGGGTAGGAGCCAAGGGGAAGGCAACATTTGCGGCTGTGGCTTCCTCTTTCCACCAGCATGGGATAGGTACGGCTAGCACTGGTGATCTCATTTATAAAAGGCTCTTATTGATGAAGCTGAAATGCAGGGCCGTGCCGCCGTGCCGCCGTGCCGCCATGAGGCCAATCGGGCGGCAACACACATAGAATCACAGTGGGGGGGGGGGGGGCTGCACAAAGCAGTGGCTTAACAAGAACCTTTAGGGCCCCAGTGCAAGAAACCATGAAAGACCCCCCTGACCCCTGGGCCTGGGGGGATTCTCTCCAAGCCCGGGGCCCAGACACAAGTGTGACCTTCGTGACCCTGGTAGTTACATCACTGGTGTTAATAGTTTTTTTTTATTTTATTATTTTTTTACTATTTTTTACCATTTCTAATTATTATTATTTTTTTTTACAATATTATTTTTTTATTATTTTGTACAATTTTTTTTTTTTTTTTTTTTACGAGCCCTGTTGGGGGGCTTTGGTGAAATATCAGGGGTCTAAACAGACCTCTGACGTTCCACCTTTGAAACACAGCCCTCGGTCTCCATCTCTGCAGCCTCAGCTGCACAGAATGAATGGACAGGAATAGCTCTGTACAGAGCCTTCCCATTCATTCACAAACTGAAGCATAGTAAACACAGTTTACTACAATTCACCAAGGTACAGATCACTGACTCTATTTATTAAAGCGGAGTTCTACCCTAAACATTTTTTTTCCTTTAAAAGACTCCTTTTTACCTATAAACAAACATTTGGAGGACATTTTTTTTTATACTTACCCTAAACGCCCTGTTGTTATGTAGTCCTCATAATCTGCCACTTCCTGGTCCGCGGAGCTCCTGGAGACTTCCTCCCTCGCCTATGCTCCTGGGAAATGATGACTGTGATGTTGCCATGACAATGGGGCGGGACCTTCCTCCATCGCCGCCCTTTGTTATGGCAGCTTTAGAAACAATCGGTGCTACGGCCGGTGTATCGCGCATAGGAGAGAACGAGAGGTGCATGCCGGTTACCCAGCATGCACCTCTCCAAAGATATTCCAGGAAGCGATGTCGATTGGGTTTCACATGCCCACATTAACGATGGAAACGGCCACAAATGGAGGAATTATATATTACAGCAAGGAATTTATATCTTTGAACAATATATCAAGTTCATTATATACTCTTATTTTAATTACATTAGCAATAAGACAAGGAAGGGGCCGGTAAATTACACATTTACCGGCCCCTTCCCTACTCTCCATCCTGACATCAACCCCCTCAGTGGCCGGTGGGAGAGGGGAGGGAGGAAGCTGGCAGAACTGCGGGGGGGGGGGGCAAGGGAGGGCCAGGAGAGAGCACAGGGGGGCTGGGAAAGACCACAGAGGGGGGGAGGAGAGCACACAGACAGGCAGCAGAAAGAAGCTGGATAGGAGAAGCGATGGGGCGGCTGTATGCAGAGGAACCGATCTCTTCATTTTCCTCCTGAAGCTGCTGAATGCCCGCAGGAGGGAGAGGAGGAGAAGTGGGCATTCAGCGGCTGCAGGAGGAAAATGGAGAGATCGGTTCCTCTGCATGCAGCCTCCCCGTCGCTCCTCCTATACAGGTGTACAGGGGGGCCTCAATGGATGCCTGAAGCAAGGGACCAGGTCACAGGACCCCTGTAGGTAAGCCCCTGCCACAGAGGTCTCAGCTCAGTAACGCTTAGCCTGATGAGATCAGCTTTACTAAACGCCCTGCCCGTCCTCTCCTGCACACATTTCTATTGGTCATAGAGGCAACCCATCACAGTGGTAGACCAATAGGAATTTGTTGGAGGCAGCAGGGGGGAGGTAAACTTTGACATGACTAGGTATAAGCCCAGGCATGTTCTAATTCTAGTCAAAACTCACCTAAACAAGCCCACCAGTAAGTTGTGACCTGTACTGGGCCAATCATCTGTAGCACCCTCCTAGTTAGAGTATCGGATGCTAGGTAAATTTAGTCTGGCTCCTCTATAGCGAGTGGAGCAATGATTGATTACTTTATACTGCTCAGTGTTTCACAGGTTATTTCCCCCTGCATTCTGGAGGGTTCTGGAATCACAGTGAGAGTAAAGGCAGATGAACAGTCTGAATATTTATGGGGGCCCAGGTAATCCCTTGGGAAGTGTATCCAGTAGGTGACTGGAGGGTTCATAAACAGTCTGAGGCCTGGAGCAGGAGCCAGTCCTGCAGGAAGAGTCCCCAGCCTGAGGGGGCCCTGCCCCTAAGGGCAGTTCGCTGGAACACTGCCATAAGCTCAACGAGGTCCCAGCTGTGGCATAGCTGGGGGGGGGGGCAATTTGAAAGTTTTTGTCTGGAATCTTGGTCTAGAGAGCTTGTTGAAGAACGGCCAGCGGAGGTTGGAAGGAGGTGTCCAGCTGTCCTATGGCACTGTGAGCTACAGTATGTGTCTTCCTCAGTGAAGAGTGCCTGGTGGATATTGGAAGGAGGCAGCCGGTGATCCTGTGGCATTGTGAGTACTGACCTGAACTCAGAGCCCTAGTGACTCTGTGTGGTTTCTCTTTTCTTCAGAGGCCCCTTATGACTGCTCTGATGGTGGGCTTTTACAAGAACTTAGTTTCAGCACCCTGTCCTGCCCTTTGCTCAAAGACCATCTAGAGAAGTTAAAACTGTTCTCTTGTTATTTAGTGTTCCTGGGATATCACATGCCACCTGCCTCTCCATCCAAGTTCTTCAGCAATAAAAAAATATAAAAGACTACTTATTGAACCATAGAGTGTGGGAAATACTATGTGCCTGGCATCAACATTCGGGAAAGAACAAATCAAAATATAGTGGCTCCAGTGGGGGTAGCGCAACACATATGTGGCCGGGGCAAACTGCAGAGGGGACATCAGGTGGTCCCCATATATGAACAAAGTTGGTAGGAGCCAAGAGGACAGCAACAATTGTTGTTGTGTCTTCCTCTCAACATCTGGGGATAGGTATGGCTAACACAGACGACCTAATTTAATAAAGAGTTCTTATTGATAAAGCTGAGATGGAGGGCTGTGCCAGGATAAGGTCAATTGGGCCGCTCCCTTAAGTGGCACTCATAGAAGCCCCGGTCACCTCAGCCATGTAAGTGAATGGGCCCGGATGACCTCAATGGTTGGTAAGGACGCAGTGGGTGCAAGCACCAGTTGCTTCCTTAGCAACCATTGACAGTTGGAATCTCTCACGGTTGTTGAACAGCCAGTTTTCAGTCTGACCTTATAAACCATCAAATGGCTGGTGTCATAGCTGGTCACATGATGGTGTCATAGCTGGTCACATGATGGTGTCATAGCTGATCACATAATGGTGTCATAGCTGGTCACATGATGGTGTCATAGCTTATCACATGATGGTGTCATAGCTGGTCACATGATGGTGTCATAGCTGATCACATGATGGTGTCATAGCTGGTCACATGATGGTGTCATGGCTGATCACATGATGGTGTCAAAGCTGGTCACATGATGGTTTTTATAGCTGGTCACATGATGGTTTCATAGCTGGTCACATGATGGTGTCATAGCTGGTCACATGATGGTGTCATAGCTGGTCACATGATGGTGTCATAGCTGATCACATGATGGTGTCATAGCTGGTCACATGATGGTGTCATAGCTGATCACATGATGGTGTCATAGCTGGTCACATGATGGTGTCATGGCTGATCACATGATGGTGTCATAACTGGTCACATGATGGTTTCATAGCTGGTCACATGATGGTGTCATAGCTGGTCACATCATCATGTGACCAGCTATGATACCATCATGTGACCAGCTAGGAAACCATCATGTGACCAGTATATGTCATAGCTGATCACGTGATGGTGTCATAGCTGATCACATGATGGTGTCATAGCTGGTCACATGATGGTGTCATAGTTGATCACATGATGGTGTCATAGCTGATCACATGATGGTGTCATAGCTGGTCACATGATGGTGTCATAACTGATCACATGATGGTGTCATAACTGGTCACATGATGGTGTCATAGCTGATCACGTGATGGTGTCATAGCTGGTCACATCATGGTGTCATAGCTGGTCACATCATGGTGTCATAGCTGATCACATGATGGTGTCATAGGCAGATCAGACAGAGGCTAAGATGGTGGTTACCTTGGCTGTAAAGGATAGGAGGTTTCGTTTTGCTTTAAGTAGCAGAATTAGTTATTTAATTATTTTGAAGCTAACCGAAGCATGCTGCCGCCTGTGAAATTTGGCCTGGGCACCTAGGCTTCAATTACCTCCAGTCATGAAAAGGTTAAAATCAGACCCATACAAAATTCGGATCAGTTGCCATGGATACCCCACTCAGAACTTGCCCTGTTTTATTGAATAGGCCCGCACACTTCCATACTTTTGGTTACCATGGCAGCGCTATCAGGTTGAAAGAGTTCTACACCTTCATTTTTCATCATCGTTCAATCGATCGACCAACTTTGTCTTCATCGGTCTGTTGAATGACAAAGGCCGACCACAAATGTGGACTTTGTATGATCGGGATGTCTCCTTCGGAGATGATGCAAACTAGCATTGCGTGCGAACGCTTGTGGCGCTATTTATTGGTAATGGTACCCCAACTACACCAAGCAGGAAGTGCGGTTTTGTTCGCACAACGTCAGGCTGAAAAAACGCGCGGTTACAAAAAAACCCACAGAGTTCACGAAGAAGCTTCTCTGCTGCATTTGTCACATGTAGGGAAGCCAATAGCAATGAAGCATGACAACGAGCGAAAAAAAACTGCATCTTATTATGGTTCTTGGATTTTCTTGCGTTTATTTTAACGACTTGCCGACCAGTCGCCGTCATTTGACTGTGTCAGGTTGGCTCCCCTGCGTGAATCCTCGTAGCTGTACAGTGACGGTTTTAAGAGCTATAGGGGGCGCAGCGCTGGCCTCCGGAGCCGACAAGCATGGCCTGCGGCCACGACGTCCGCCGGCGACCCGCGATCACTCCACAGAGAGACAGAACGGGGATCTCTGTATGTAAACAAACAGATCCCCATTCTGTCAGGGGAGGATAGAGAGATCTGCTGTTCCTAGTGATCAGGAACAGCGATCTCTCTACTCCTCCAGTCAGTCCCCTCCCCCTACAGAAAACCCGCGTACACACAATCATATTTTCCAACGGGAAATGTGTGATAACAGGCTGTTGGTGGTAAATCAGATCGTTTGTACGCTCCATCGGACAATTGTTGTCGGATTTTCCGCAGACAAATGTTGGACGGCAGGTTTATAAATTTTCCGCGGACAAATGTCTGTTGTGGGATTCTCCGAGCGTGTGTACACAAGTCCGTCGGACAAAAGTCCAAAGTACAAACACGCATGCTCGGAAGCAAGGAGGAGCCGGAAGCGGTCGGTCTTGTAAACTCGCGTTCATCATGGAGAATTCACATTCGTGACGCAGCAAATTATGAAATCTCCAAAAGCAGCGCACAATTCTCTTCTTCTTTAATGGGATAATAATGAAGCTGCTTTGCTGGTGATTCTGATGGAGTTATTGCAAACAAATGGCTTTTTTTTTCTAGTGATATCAAGAATAATATTATTATGAGTGTTATTTTTTTTTATTTGGGGAAAGTTACCACAACACCATTATTATCCTGTAATTTATAGGATCAAAGATACAACTATGTTGTGTCCCTTGTCAATGTTACATTGTATTTTATAAAATGTAACTGCCGACTCCCAAACTGTCATTTGAAGTAAAACACACAGCCAAGTATTATTGTACACAATTTTTTTATTGTGCATTAAAAAAAGAAAACAAATAAAATTAGACATGATATCTGCCAATAGAACTTAACCAAAAAGTGGATTCTATGCATCCAAAAATATAGAAAATAAAGAAATCAAATTATTCAACCAAAAAATAAAATAAAAGCCTCAGGCATGTGTGCTGCTTCTTAATATAGGGGGGTCACCAATGCCAAGAGTTGGTGATTGCAGGGGTCCGTCATCCGGAGATCATTCTGAAAATCCGGATTATTCTCCTGGAGCTCCCGCAGCAAAGGCATATGACATAATTGGTCACGATTAATAAAGCAACCAATTTTTGGTCCAAGAAATCCTCCCCCTCCTGTTCCTGGACTGGACTTGGGTCAAAGCAATAACTCCAAGGCCAATAATAAATAACACGTTATCTCCTCCGATTCCGCAACATGTCTGGTTGACGAACGGCCGTTCAGAAACGAACTGAAAAGTGCGTATCAACATTCGTCAAACTTCTACTAGAGTTGTGTAGAGCCCCTTCTATCGAGCACCCTAAAGCCGCACTCCAGGATAAATAAATATTCTCTAAATCCATTCCTCATGTGAATTCTTCTTGAACCTCGGTGTGATTTGTGTATTTCTTCCAGATCTGTGCGGTAATCGAGTGTGAGACTTCCTGTAATGAAGACCGCTCACTGCTGCTCTCTCTCCTGGTGCAGGGGGACTGGTCTTGTCTCCGCCCCCTCCTGTAGTTTCCTGCAGGCAGCCTATAGAGGGTGGAGCCTGCTGGGCCCCTCCCACAGCTCTGCTCTCTCTCCTGGTGCAAGGTGACTGGTCTTGTCTCCGCCCCCACCTATAGGTTTCTGTAGTGGGTGGAGCCTGCTGGGCCCCTCCCACAGCTCTGCTCTCTCTCCTGGTGCAAGGTGACTGGTCTTGTCTCCGCCCCCACCTATAGTTTTCCGTAGTGGGTGGAGCCTGCTGGGCCCCTCCCACAGCTCTGCTCTTTCTCCTGGTGCAAGGTGACTGGTCTTGTCTCCGCCCCCACCTATAGTTTTCCGTAGTGGGTGGAGCCTGCTGGGCCCCTCCCACAGCTCTGCTCTTTCTCCTGGTGCAAGGTGACTGGTCTTGTCTCCGCCCCCACCTATAGGTTTCTGTAGTGGGTGGAGCCTGCTGGGCCCCTCCCACAGCTCTGCTCTCTCTCCTGGTGCAAGGTGACTGGTCTTGTCTCCGCCCCCACCTATAGTTTTCCGTAGTGGGTGGAGCCTGCTGGGCCCCTCCCACAGCTCTGCTCTTTCTCCTGGTGCAGGGTGACTGGTCTTGTCTCCGCCCCCACCTATAGTTTTCTGTAGTGGGTGGAGCCTGCTGGGCCCCTCCCACAGCTCTGCTCTCTGCACAGGCTATGTACAGCACAGTGATGATGTCACTGTTACTTTTACAAGGTCATAGCTGGGTTTGCAAAGGCATTTTTGCGCACAGGAAGAGGAATTATCTCCTTTGCGGCTACTGAGGAATTTATTATTACAAGTTTTAGTTCAGCTTGAAGAATACTGATGACCACTTAAACTAAATGAGCGCTTTGACAAACTCCTGATTGAATGGAGAGACCACGCCTCATCTGCAGGCGGGTGGCACGCCCGCTATTATAATCCAACGCTCCCACTACTTAGCAGAGGCCGTCCGATCAGCTGGAAGAAGAAGAAGAAGAATGTGTTTGATGAAGGAAAGGAGGGGGCCATTTGTCACCGGACTCGCCAAGATCATTGAAATGCAGATGTTCAGTATAGAGAGGGGAAAGAGCAGCGAAGGAGGAGAGGAGACAAACGCAGGAGAACAATCAGCGGGACGGCATTGTTGGCACCGACACAGAGAGCTGCTGAATATTCATCTCATGGAGCCCGGGACAATGGAGTTCAAACCATTCCATTTAATGCAAAGGAATTCTGAGATCTCCAACGGGAGCTCCTTTATTTTTCGGGAGTGCTCACTATTAGCCATTCTAAAACCACAATTTAAGTAGATAAAAAAAAAAATTAAAAATCAGCACAAGGGACTGATAACTAATATTTAATGCGAATGGAGCGGTGCTGCGCTGTTAGTTGCTACTTTTCTTTGCCCGTCGCCTAAAAGCTCTTCTGTGAGTGATACCTGTGTAGCACCCTCTAGTGGAGAGTGCTAGCTGTAAATGTTTATTTTTTTTTTTGCTAGGATAGGTAAATTTGGTTTGGCTGGCAGCCAAGCTTGGGTTGAATCTGGGTCAGGCTTAGGGTTGCCACCTGTCCGGGATTCACCCGGACAGGTCCGGGTTTTAAATCGCGTGTCCGGGTTTCAGGCCACCTGAAACACGGACACAATACTTAGAATGAACTGTGTGAAAAAATAGGTAAAAACCTATAGCCACGCACCTTGGATAAATAATAATAATAATAATAGAGCAGCTCGTAGTGAGATCAAATGTCTAAATATGTGACAAAGAAACTTAATAATATTCCATACTGCGCTCATAAATCGTGTGTAAATTATACAGTAAGTCCATAAACCACCTGTCAGGGCTGGGCTCAGCCCTTCCTTCTCTGAGCTGGCTGCTCACCTGTCCGTTAATTGCCAGCTCCTATCTCTCCACAGTTACTCAGCTGTTGATGATATCCTGCTCGTCAGTCCTGCCTACTTAAGCTGTTCAGCCCAGAGGATCTCTGCCTTCGCCTTGGTCAACACCACAGAGACTATCTCCTGCATTCCTGTTAAAGACTTGCTTGGCTGACATCCCCTCTGGCTCCAGATCCTGCTTGCTGTTTTACTACGCTCATCTCTGGCTCCCTGACATTTGGCTTGTCTGACTATCCATTCCGGTTCCTGAACTCTGGCTATGTTTTGACTACATTTGTTCTATTTTCTTTTATTATTAAACAAGTGTGATTTAACTGTACTTCTGTCTCGGTCTGATTTCATGGTTTCTGACACCAAAACGAAAAATGTATATAAGTTGCTGTAAAAAATATGTGCCGTCTTCCACTGATAATCAAGCAGATATCCTACTCACCACAGCATATTCCCTTAAAAAAAAAAAAAATTGTTGTGCGGGTGTTCGGGTTTGGCTTGAAGAAAATGTGGCAACCCTAGTCAGGGTGAGTGACTCAGGGAGGCTGGATGACATCAGGCAGCACCTCTGGTACCTCCCCCTACTTCCCTGAACCTTGGAGAAGCTTCCAGAAGAATGGGAGAGAGGTTAGGAGGGGCTGCCTAAAGTATTGAGGAGTGCCCCAGCCAATCCCTAGCAAGTGGGTTGGCAGGGGAAGGCACCTCTTAAATACTCCGGCAGAGGGCAGTCAGGTGGAAGATGGTGATGGAGTGCTAAGAAGGCTGTCGGTGGTCCTTGAGGGTAACCCCCTAGTCTGGGGGGGGGGTCCGAGGCTGGGGTGCTGGAGGCAGGGCTGGGACAAGGGGTGGGCTGGGACAAGGGGTGGGCTGGAGGGACAGATGCCCTGGGCGCAATGAAGCAAAGGGGCAGAAAAAGGACACAGGTACACCCATTCTACGGCATGTATTAGTAGTGGGGAAGCGGGGTGCAATTGTGCATCCTTGCCCTGGGCACTGGATGACCGTCCCGGTACTGGCTGGAGGGATCACACGGAGGAGTCCTTCCAGAGGCACAGAAGCAAGAGTGAGGACAGCAGGAGCCAGCTAGCATGTCTAGGAGATCTCCGGTCTCTGTGTGCCTCCGCTCATGCCCTACACCCCTGAGGAAGTCACGTGACGGTGACGAAACGCATAGGGCATGAGTGGAGGCATGCAAGGGACCGGAAGAGAGGTAAGCGGATGTGTTTGGTCCGATTCTCCCGTGTTATGCTTGCAAAGAAGAATGTTTATTGTAAGTGTGGATATTTTAGTTTGATAAACGAAGACATCTTAACATTGTTACACTATGGGAGGCTTTTTTCATATATTTCCATAACCCTGGGCGAGACCTGCCCTGGAGCACAGAGGAGCACCTTAAAGGAAAAAAGGCACATACGTATTTACCTACAGCAGTGGGAACGCCCACGAAGAGGGCCCCTAGTGGAGAGAAACCAGAACGGGATCCATACATGTGTAGGATTCATGTGCTTATACTGAGACCCAAGTAATAAGGAGGTGAGAGTTCCGAGAGGACAGAGGTGACTGGGAGACACAGATATCCCTCACAGAAGAGTTTTTAGGCACAAGACGTGACGGGCAAAGAGAAGATTTAAAGAGAGACTACTTTTATATTGTTTTTTTTTTATTTGAAGCATCATGGGACATCACAGGAGTAACACGCATTTTTTATATTTAATGCAAGGTTTTCCTTGTGCTGGTACCGGCTGTCATATCCGAAATCCGAAGTCCTCTTGTGAGCAAGAAACCAATCTTTGGGTCATATTAGTTTTTTTTTTTATGTTGTATCGATGATCCCCCTTATTTACCCCCAATAAATCCCCAGTTAAAGTGAAACTGGCATCATGGATGGAACAGTTGGTAGATCCAGATTTGGAGGATTTTTTTTCTATTATCGTAAGTCAATGCGCGACCATTGGTTGTGAGCGGAGATAGAAGCCCGGGGTTTTATTACATTGCTCTGAAAATTTGTAGAGATATTAGTTTTCTCTGCTCCCCCATCTCTTCTCCCCGCTCAGCTCTCAGATATTAGAAACTGATTGGAGAATCAGCCCAAGACAATTTCTTCTCGTAATCTGGAGGATCAGAAAGGAAGTTGGCCAATGTTTTAGCTTGAAGCGCCTCACTTTTTTTTTCCGAGGCCCGCGTGTTCTTCTGTAAACATCGTGTACTTATTCTCTGTAATTCTCTTCAAATTGATAGAATGGCGAGAACTCGGATGAACTGGCTTCTGACTATATAACAAAAAAACTGCTCAGTTTTCATGTAACTTCTTCTCTGCTGTCGGGAATTCTAACCAAATACTGTGGCTGGGAATCGTACGAGATGTTTGGGCGTTAGACAGCCAATGTTGGTGCTCATGGGTCAACCATAGATCCCAACTGTCCCTGATTTCGAGGGAACGTCCCCGATTTGGAGCAATGCCCCTCTGTCCCTCTCCCTCTCCTCATTTGTCCCTCATTTTGGTCTGATCCTTATAGTTGTATATAAAATGCACTTTTTATCTTTCAAAAAGTGTTTCCCAGTGCTAAACCTTTCATCCAAATTATAAATTGCTGCATTTGTAAATTTTAAAAGCCAATATAAAGGAATAGTAGTGGTAAAAAAAAAAAAAAAAGTCCCTTGTGGATTTATTTAACCTTTTTTTGGTTAATTCTCCTTTACGGGGGTGTGGCAGGGGGTGTGTCTTATGCCTACATACATTTGCTAGTAGGTGTCCCTCATTCCCATCTCAAAATGTTGGGAGGTATGGACAACTCCAGCCGAAAGTGGGGAACCCATTAGGGTTTTTCTACAGATTAACCCTTTCGCTGCCAGGGGTTTGTGTTTGCATTTTTTGCACTCATGGTTAAAAATTCGTTTTAGGCCTAAAGATTACATAAAACCCTCACAAATGATATATATTTTCTGAAAGCAGACATCCTAGAAGATAAAATCGTGGCAGTTACAATTTTTTATGTCACACAATATTACCCTAAAGGTCTAGGAAACGCAAAGTTAATTTTAGGGCAAACAAATGCAATAAATTACCAATTTTTTGGTAAAACATTAAAAGATGAGCATGCCCCGAGTAAACAGATACCCAACATGTCAAACCGTTAATTTGCATTCACCCGTGAAATGCCCATAAACTTCAGTACCCTATATTTTCCATAGGAGACACTTTAACCACTTACGGACCGCCCGTCGCTACTTTAAAGAGGAATAAAGTTTGTTATGGCAGCAGCTAGCTATCATAACCCCGGTATCCTCTTCTTCAGTGGGCGGTCCGCTACAAAATAAATGTGGTCTCTGCGACGGATTCGCCGCAAGATCACTTTTATCGGTGGAGGGAGAGGCCCCCTCCCCTCCCACTGCTTTCCGGGGCCCTCCGCCCCTTACCGGAGCCGCCAG
Source organism: Lithobates clamitans (assembly GCA_037952925.1). NCBI lineage: Eukaryota > Metazoa > Chordata > Amphibia > Anura > Ranidae > Lithobates > Lithobates clamitans. Next base: position 610,774 of record JBBGZY010002734.1, read on the forward strand.
CAGCAGCGGAAGCAATCGCGTCTGCTCCCTTGCTTGGCATGGAGACAAGTGAGGGGAAGATGGCCCCCACCCATCTCCATATCATTGCAGAGCGAAAGCGACGTCAACTTCCGCCAATAGCTCTTGAAAAGGGACATTTTTTTTATTTACTTTTTTTCAAATGACATAAAAAATTATATATTTTTTTATTGCATTTTTGTGTAATTATGAGATCTGAGGTCTTTTTGACCCCAAATCTCATATTTAAGAGGTCCTGTCATGCTTTTTTTTCTATTATAAGGGATGTAATAGAAAAAAGTGCGATCGGATTGTGTTGTCTGAAATTCCGACCGTGTGTGGGCTCCATCGGACTTTTTCCATCGGAATTTCCAACACATAAAGTTTGAGAGCAGGCTATAAAATTTTCTGACAACAAAATCCGATCGGTTAAATTCCGATTGTGTGTACACAAATCCGACGCACAATGTGCCACGCATGCTCAGAATAAATTAAGAGATGAAAGCTATTGGCTACTGCCCCGTTTATAGTCCCGACGTACGTGTTTTACGTCACCGCGTTCAGAACGATCGGATTTTCCGACAACTTTGTGCGACCGTGTGTATGCAAGACAAGTTTGAGCCAACATCCGTCAGAGAAAATCCATGGATTTTGTTGTCGGAATGTCCGATCGTGTGTACAGGGCATTCGTTTTCCTCCACACTTAGCGTTTTGCTTTTAGACCAAAAAGTTCCATTTTGATATAGAGAGAGAGAGAGAGAGAGAGAGAGAGAGAGAGAGAGAGAGAGAGAGAGAGAGAGAGAGAGAGAGAGAGAGAGAGAGAGAGAGAGAGAGAGAGAGAGAGAGAGAGAGAGAGAGAGAGAGAGAGAGAGAGAGAGAGAGAGAGAGAGAGAGAGATTTTTTTAAAGCATATCACTTCTATTTTTGTTTCTCGATTAGCCATGATAAAGGGGGATTTATTGTCCCCCAAAACCTGTTGGCTAACTTTTTAGTTGACTAACTAATACATTTCCTCAGCATCATACTCTATTTTAACCACATGCCGACCGGGCCATAGCCGAAAGACGGCTACAGAGCGGTCGGCTTATTCTGGGTGGGCGTCCATGGACGTCCTAACATAATCGCGCCCCCTGGAGCGCGCACCCGGGAACATCCATGACCGCCAGGTCCGGGGGACCCGACGCATCACGGATCACGGTAAATTGCTGCTGATAGCAGCCGTTTACCGTGTGATCGCTCCGTCAAATGAAGGAGCATCACTTGTAAACAAACCGGCGTCATGTCATGACACTGGTTCCTCCCTCCGCTCTCTGTACCAATCGGTACAGTGCGAGAGAAGAAAGGGAGAGATAGTTTGCAGCGCTGTGGGCACTACAGATCTGGCCCACAGCGCTGCTCAGTGCCCATATTATGCAATACTCTGCAATACTATGGCAATACTCTGCAATACTCTGCAATACTATGGCAATACTCTGCAATACTCTGCAATACTATGGCAATACTCTGCAATACTATGGCAATACTCTGCAATACTCTGCAATACTATGGCAATACTCTGCAATACTCTGCAATACTATGGCAATACTCTGCAATACTCTGCAATAATATGGCAATACTCTGCAACACTATGGCAATACTCTGCAATACTCTGCAATACTCTGCAATAATATGGCAATACTCTGCAATACTCTGCAATAATATGGCAATACTCTGCAACACTATGGCAATACTATGGCAATACTCTGCAATACTCTGCAATAATATGGCAATACTATGGCAATACTCTGCAATACTCTGCAATACTATGGCAATACTCTGCAATACTATGGCAATACTCTGCAATACTCTGCAATAATATGGCAATACTCTGCAACACTATGGCAATACTCTGCAATACTCTGCAATACTCTGCAATAATATGGCAATACTCTGCAATACTCTGCAATAATATGGCAATACTCTGCAACACTATGGCAATACTATGGCAATACTCTGCAATACTCTGCAATAATATGGCAATACTATGGCAATACTCTGCAATACTCTGCAATACTATGGCAATACTCTGCAATACTCTGCAATAATATGGCAATACTATGGCAATACTCTGCAATAATATGGCAATACTCTGCAATAATATGGCAATACTCTGCAATACTCTGCAATAATATTGCAATACTCTGCAATACTATGGCAATACTCTGCAATACTCTGCAATAATATGGCAATACTCTGCAACACTATGGCAATACTCTGCAATACTCTGCAATACTATGGCAATACTCTGCAATACTCTGCAATAATATGGCAATACTATGGCAATACTCTGCAATAATATGACAATACTCTGCAATACTATGGCAATACTCTGCAATACTATGGCAATACTCTGCAATACTCTGTAATAATATGGCAATACTCTGCAATACTATGGCAATACTCTGCAATAATATGGCAATACTATGGCAATACTCTGCAACACTATGGCAATACTCCCCAATACTCTGACAATACTCCCCAATACTCTGCCAATACTCGCCAATAAATTTTAACAGAAACAAATCATTTTTTTTACCGAATTTTCAGTCTTTTTTGATTTATAGCGCAAAAAATAAAAAACCCAGGGTGATTAAATACCACCAAAAGAAAGCTCTATTTGTGTGAAAAAAGGACAAACATTTCATAAGAGTACAATGTTGCATGACTGCATATATATGTATAGTATAGTAATATATATATATATATATATATATATATATATATATATATATATATATATATATATTACAGCTTATTCATTCTTGGATGTGGTGGATGCATTTGTTTTCCTATTTAAGGGTTTTTTCTCCTGGTGATCCAGTCAGAAAACACACTTCCCATGTTAGGGTGGCTACACTCACTCCTTCACTGTATCTGTATGGAGGAGCCACCCTCAGATAGCAATACTGTCAGCCTCTGTAGAGTGTAGTGATAGACGGACTAGTAGATGTAAATGGACTTAACTTAAGTGCCTAACCAATAAAAACTTAACTCCAGCTCACACTTTTTAAGCACTTATAGTATTTTCTTTTCCCTTTGGGATAAAGGTTTTAAATACTCATTCAATTCAAAATTTTTTAAGCTGATCATTGTAAGCACCCCCCTCACTGGTAGATGGTTTCTATGGTCTGTATCCATCTACCTTTTAAGTTCTCAATTTTGCTGGACAGCTTGGGCTCTTTAAGGATGAAGAAAAATAAAGGACTTACTGGCAGGATCACCTGGTTACACAACTATTTTACGGAGACACTCAAAGATCCGCTATGTGCTAATGCTGGCGACAGGCTGTCAGTTTGTTTTTTATTTTGCCCAGAGTTCCACTTTAATTCTCTTCTTGGCTGACTTCTATCATAGAACACGACGTTCATCATACAGAGTAAGCGGAGTTAATCCCCGGTGTGTGCGCCCCGGCGCTGCGGAGAGCGGGGGATGTGGTACGGCGGACGGCGATGGAATGATTGGGTTTGGCGCAGTGAATTGTTTTGTCACCAGGTGCCTCTCTGTAAACTGGGTCACCGTCATTTGTCTACTGTGGCGTGACACAGCTGTAATATTTATGCCGTTCGTCTCAACGCGTTCACAGTTCAGTGCTGCTGGAGTCTGTCGCATTATCAGCCATCTGCACCATCCCGTGGAAGAACACTACGCCGGCTTCCTGCGCGTTCATTGGCCGATCCGGTGTGCTTTGCCAATGTGGCCGTGCTCCTGCCGCCCTGAGCTACCTGCCGTAATTCAGGGATACTTACAAACATGGACAAGTATGTTTGGCGCAAACTAGATAACGGCCCTATTTTTAGTGCTTCTGTTATAGCGCAATGGCCCGTTTCTCACCGTCCCGGAATTTATGATTGGGAAGTGACTTTCATTAGATCAATAAATCAAATTGTGTTCCGATAAAGAAACCTCTACTAAAAATTTTCCTTGACATGCTAGTAAAGCCCCCTTGTCATTTTGTACAATATTTCAATGCAGCGTCCTCCTACTTAGGCTGCTAGGTTCATTTAGTTTTGGCCCCTTCTGTAACCAGGGGAGCTGTGATCGTTTGTTCTGGTCTGCTCACGACTTCACAGGCTGGGAATTTGATTGCTTCCCCCCCATCTCTAGAAGAAGTTTCTGGAGTTTAGGGAGGGAGAATTCAAATTCATATGACCAGCCTAAATATATTGAGGGGGGCCCAGTTTTTGGTCTAGAAAGCCATTAAAGAGTTGGGCACTGTAAGGAGATTGTCTTTACTCCCTCCTGAAGGAATTGATCAGTGAGCTGAGAGGAGGGGGGGGGGCTGCTTGCCCCTGGGGCCCCTGGGACTGGTTGCTGAGCTACTTACATGAGGCTGCACCTATGGACTAATCCCGATCCAGGATTCTGTAAGTAGAGCCTCCTATATCTGTTCTAAAAGCTACTTTATGGCCCCCAGCCCTGAACCTATAGACTGTTCCAGTCTATTCGTATCTGTTCTGCAAGCTACTTCATGATCCCCAGCTGTGAGCCTACAGACTGTTCCAGTCTATTCATACCTGTTCAGTGTGACACTGCTTCATGGTCCCCAACTGTGAACCTATAGGCTATGCCAGTCTATTCATATCTGTTCTGTAAGCTACTTCATGGTCCCCAGCTGTGAGCCTACAGACTGTTCCAGTCTTTTCATACTTGTTCAGCGTGACACTGCTTCATGGTCCCCAGGTGTGAACGTATAGACTGTTCCAGTCTAGCTATATCTCTTCTTCTGTTCTTCAAGCTTCTTTATCGTCCCCAGCTGTGAACCTATACACTGTTCCAGTCTATCCAGATCTGTTCTGCAAGCTACTTCATGGTCCCCAGCTGTATACCTATAGACTATTCCAGTCTATTCATATCTGTTCTGCATGCTACTTCATGGTCCCCAGCTGTGAGCCTACAGACTGTTCCAGTCTATTCATATCTGTTCAGCATGACACTGCTTCATGGTCCCCAGCTGTGAACCTATAGACTGTTCCAGTCTAGCTATATCTGTTCTGCAAGCTACTTAATGGACTTCAGTTGTATACCTGTAGAGTGTTCCAGTCTATTGATACCTGTTCAGCATGACACTGCTTCATGGTCCCCAGCTGTGAACCTATAGACTGTTTCAGTCTAGCTATATCTCTTCTTCTGTTCTGCAAGCTTCCTTATGGTCCCCAGCTGTGAACCTATATTCTGTTCCAGTCTATCCATATCTGTTCTGCAAGCTACTTCATGGTCCCCAGCTGTGAACTTACAGACTGTTCCAGTCTATTCATACCTGTTCAGCGTGACACTGCTTCATGGTCCCCAACTGTGAACCTATAGACTCTTCCAGTCTAGCTATATCTGTTCTGCAAGCTACTTCATTGACTTCAGTTGTATACCTGCAGAGTGTTCCAGTCTATTCATACCTGTTCTGCAAGCTGCTTCATAGTCCCCAGCTGTGAACCTATAGACTGTTCCAGTCTAGGCATATCTGTTCTGCAAGCTACTTTTTGGTCCTTAGCCGTGAACCCTGATGGCCGAAACGCGTTAGGGTATTCATTTTGTATTGACCGTGTAGCCACTAAAGATTACTTTATTTGGAAGATACCGAGCTGCTGACAATCAACACAGAGTTCTGTGCACAGGGAAACATCTCTCTATTTCTTCTCCCTGCAAAACGGGGATAAGAAAAAAAAAAGGAGATCTTTAGTAGAAAGCAGCACACATTATTAGTATTAGTGTATTATTATTAGTATCACTGTATTAGTGTCACTGGTGATGTCAGTGGCAGTTACTCAGTTCCCAGTGTCAGTTAGTGTCAGACTGCCCGCCGCACTATCCCAGTCCCATTATATGTTGATGATTACCACTATTACTTGTATAATAAAAAAAATCCAGAATATATACCATAGTTTGTAGACTCTATAACTTTCATGCAAATCAATTAATATACACTTATTGGGATTGGTTTCTTTTTTTTTTTTTTTTTACCAAAGACATGTAGCAAAATACATTTTAGCCAACATTTATGAAGAAATTAGATTTTATGAAGATATGTTTTATAGCAGAAAGTAGGGTTTTTTCTTAAAATTTTCAGTCTTTTTTTTACTTATAGAATAAAAAATGAAAAACCCAGTGCCGATCAAATACCACCAAAAGAAAGCTCTATTTGTATGAAAAAGGATTTAAATTTCATTTGGGTATACAGTGCCTTGAAAAAGTATTCATACCCCTTTCAATTTTCCACATTGTGTCATGTTAGAATCAAAAACGTAAATGTATTTTATTGGGATTTTATGTGATAGACCAACACAAATTGGCGCATAATTGTGAAGTGGAAGGAAAATGATAAATGGTTTTCAACATTTTTTACAAATAAATATGTGAAAAGTGTGGGGGAGGCATTTGTATTCAGCCCCCTTTATTCTGATACCCCAAACTAAAATCGAGTGGAACCAATTGCCTTCAGAAGTCACCTAATTAGTAAATAGAGTCCACCTGTGTGTCATTTAATCTCATTATAAATACAGCTGTTCTGTGAAGCCCTCAGAGGTTTGTTAGAGAAGCTTAGTGAACAAACAGCATCATGAAGGCCAAGGAACACACCAGACAGGTCAGGGATAAAGTTGTGGAGAAGTATAAAGCAGGGTTAGGTTATAAAAAAGATCTCCCAAGCTTTGAACATCTCATGGAGCTCTGTTCAATCCATCATCGGAAAATGGAAAGAGTATGGCACAACTGCAAACCTACCAAGACATGGCCGTCCACCTAAACTGACCGGCCGGGCAAGGAGAGCATTCATCAGAGAAGAGCCAAGAGGCCCATGGTAACTCTGGAGGAGCTGCAGAGATCCACAGCTCAGGTGGGAGAATCTGTCCACAGGACAACTATTAGTCGTGTTCTCCACAAATCTGCCCTTTATGGAAGAGTGACAAGAAAAAAGACATTGGGGAAAGAAAGTCATAAGAAGTCCTGTTTGTAGTTTGTGAGAAGCCATGTGGGGGACACAGCAAACATGTGGAAGAAGGTGATCTGGTCAGAGGAGACCAAAATTCAACTTTATGGCTTAAATGCAAAACGCTATGTGTGGGGGGAAAACTAACACTGCACATCACCCTGAACACACCATCCCCACCGTGAAACATGGTGGTGGCAGCATCATGTGGTGGGGATGGTTTTCTTCAGCAGGGACAGGGAAGCTGGTCAGAGTTGATGGGAAGATGGATGGAGCCAAATACAGGACAATCTTAGAAGAAAACCTGTTATGCCGCGTACACACGATCGGACTTCACGGCATACTTGGTCCGACGTACCGGAATTCGTCAGACAATTCGATCGTGTGTGGGCTCCAGCAGACTTTGTTTTCTCAAAAGTTTGATGGACTTAGATCTGAAACATGTTTCAAATCTATCTGACGGACTTGAGTCCGGTCGAAAAGTCCGCTCGTCTATATGCTAGTCCGACGGACAAAAACCCACGCTAGGGCAGTTATTGGCTACTGGCTATGAACTTCCTTGTTTTAGTCCGGTCGTACGTCATCACGTACGAATCCGTCGGACTTTGGCGTGATCGTGTGTAGACAAGTCCGTTCATTCGGAAAGTCCGTCGTAAAGTCCGTTGAAAAGTCCGCCGGGCAAAGTATGCCATAAAGTCCGATTGTGTGTACGCGGCATTAGAGTCTGCAAAAGACTTGAGACTGGGGCGGAGGTTCACCTTCCAGCAGGACAACGACCCGAAACATCCAGCCAGAGCTACAATGGAATGGTTTACATCAAAGCATATTCATGTGTTAGAATGGCCCAGTCACAGTCCAGACCTAAATCACATTGAGAATCTGTGGCAAGACTTGAAAATTGCTGTTCACAGACGCTCTCCATCCAATCTGACAGAGCTTGAGATATTTTACAAAGAAGAATGGGCAGAAATGTCCTCTCTAGATGTGCAAAGCTGGTAGATACATCCCCAAAAAGACTTGTAGAGAAAGGGGGTTCTACAAAGTATTGACTCCGGGGGGCGCCATACAAATGACCCCCCACACTTTTCACACATTTATTTGTATCATTTATCATTTTCCTTCCACTTCACAATTATGTACCACTTTGTGTTGGTCTATCACATAAAATCCCAATAAAATACGTTTACGTTTTTGGATGTAACATGACAAAATGTGGGAAATGTCAAGGGGTATGCATACTTTTTCAAGGCACTGTCGTGTTGTGTGCAATTACCAGTTAAAGTAGCGCAGTGCTGACGAGCAAAAAATGGCCTGGTCATGAAGGGGGTAACCTCTTCCGGAGCTGAGGTGGTTAACTATATGTTTTTATTTCCAGCCTATAGCCTACCCCCTTATAGAAGTAAATGCCCCCCCTCCCCCCCATCACATATAAAGAAATAATACAAGGAATTGTATGGCACTGCGATCGTTTCTCTGTCCCCCGCCATCTTTCCTATTCAGCTGTAAAAGCTCCATCGCTTCCATCAGCCCTCCGTCCAATTCCTCCAGCTGTGTTGATTACCGCAGACCCTTCAAACGGTTTCCTAATTATAAGACTCTAATTTCCAAAGTCATCTGCTGGAGATTTGAAGTCGTTTTGTTTCCTCGTGATTTAAGAGAACGCATCGGGAAAGCAGATGGCGAAGAGTCAACGCCGTTAAAACTAATGGAGGCCGACCGGACAGGCGGCGTCCCGCGAACTCGGAAGACGTATATCCGAAGAGACGGAGGCCAGATGCAGTTTGTTTTTTGAAGGAACTTTAGTTTCTAGTTAAGGATGAGTGCGGGGAATAGGGAACCCTCTTAGCGTCTTAATTCAAAGCCCACTCATTATGGCGCCGGCTCTGTACTGCGGCTTTTTTTTTTTAGGATAAAATGAATAGAATGTTATGCTTTTCTATCATTTCTTTTTTTTCCCTGGAGTGGAAAGGGTCGTTTCATCAGACCAGCCTCTCAGATCTGGAGAAGATCTCTTAGTTATTTGACTTGATGGACTGCAACCCACACCAGCTAAGCATCTAATCCTTGCCTGCTGTGGTGACTAATGGTATTTGCTAAAAGCTGCCTTTCAGTCCTTTTAATTATGAATGAAAGCAGCTTAAAGCCCAATTTCAGGCTTCAGGCTACCCTCGCTCTCTTCCCTTTTATGCTTTATTTTTTTTTTTTTTATACTAATCTTTTCCAGATGTTTTATGGCCAGTCACATAATGCACTTCTCTAGTGGTGGTGGTGGGGGAAAGCTCATATGATTACGCCAGCACCATTCTCTGCATCATGGTGGGTCCATGATGTGTGCACTGTATGTCCTCAGTCTTCAGGCTTGAATGGCATTGGGCATCATTTAACTCAGAGTTCTGAGGACATCTAGTGGTGGAGAAGAGGTGCTGCAGGGGACAGAATTCTAACTAGAGCTGCAGGTTTTTTTTTGGGGGGGGGGGGATTGGGGGGTACTGTCCGAGTAGCCCCAAGTTGGGCTTTAGGGAAGAGCTCATTTTGAAGGGTCTTCTGGCCAGTTCCATGATGTCATATAGGTCTCTTATCTTCTCTTCTAGTGGCTTTCGGGGGTTGTCCACCCTGCTGCCCTGAACTGCACTCATGTAATGATGTGTGAGCACTATCCAGTGCACTTAGCCCAAGAACACGCTTCAGGCTACCTTCCACCCGTGTCTCCCCTTCTAATCTTTTCCAGATGTTTTATGGCCAGCCATGTAATGCACCTCTCCAGTGGTGGGTGGTCCTCAGTGATACTTATGTGATTACTCATATGATTATGCCATCATGGTGGGTCCACGATGCCTGCACTCTCAGTATGTCCTCAGTCTTCAGGCTTGAAAGGCATTGGGCAGCATTTAACTCAGAATTCTGAGGACATCCAGTGCTGGAGAAGAGGTGCTGCAGGTTACAGAATTGCAATTAGAGCTGCAGTTTTTTATTTTGGGTACGATTGGAGTAGCCCCAAATTGGGCTTTAGGGAAGAACTTATTTTGAAGGGTCTTCTGGCCTGTCCAGTGATGTCACAGGTCCCTTATCTTCTCCAGTGGCTTTTTTTTGGGGGTGGGGTTCTGCTGTCCACACTGTTGCCCTTAACTGCACTAATGTAATGGCGTGTGAGCATCATCCAGTACTGTTAGCCCAGGCCATGCTTCAGGCTATCCTCCACCTGTGGCTCCCCTTCTAATCTTTTCCATATGTTTTATGGCCAGTTGTGTAATGCACCTCTCCAGTGGTGGGTGGTCTTTAGTGATACTCATATGACTATGTCGGCACCATTCTCTGCATCATGGTGGGTCCACGATGCCTGCACTCTCAGTATGTCCTCAGTCTTCAGGCTTGAATGGCATTGGTGGTGGGTCCACGATGTGTGGACTCTCAGTATGTCTTCAGGCTTGAATGGCATTGGTGGTGGGTCCACGATGTCTGGACTCTCAGTATGTCCTCAGTCTTCAGGCTTGAATTTAACTCAGAATTCTGAGGACATCTACAACTAGAGCTATAGTTTTTTGGGGGGTACTGTTGAAGTAGCCCCAAATAGGTCTTTAGGGAAGTTATTTTGAAGGGTCTACTGGCCAGTCCAATGAGGTCACAGGTCCCTTATCTTCTCTAGTGGCTTTGGGGGGCTGTCCACATTGCTGTCCTGCACTGCACTCATGTAATGATGTGTGGGCACCATACAGTGCATATAGCCCAGGCCACGTTTCAGGCTACCCTCCACCATGGCTCCCCTTCTAATCTTTTCCGTTTTTTTTTTGTTTTTTGGTGGTGTGGTGGTAGGTCACATAGTGCACTTCTCCAGTGGTGGGTGGATCCTTTCTAATTACCCCAGCCTTATTCTCTGCATTATGCTGAGTCTATGATGTCTGCACTCACTCTCAGTATGTCCTCAGTCTTCAGGCATGAATGGCATTGGGCATCATTTAACTTCTAATCTTTTCCAGATTTTTTTTTTTTTTTTTGGTAGTGTGGTGGCCAGTCACGTAATGCACTTCTCCAGTGGTGGGGGGGGATGCTCATATGGTTACGCCAGCTCCATTCTCTACATCATGGTGGAGCCATGATGTCTGCACTCTCAGTATGTCCTCAGTCTTCGGGTTTGAACGGCATAGGGCATCATTTATCCCAGAATTCTGGGGACATCTAGTGGTAGAGAAGAGGTGCTGTAGGGGACATAATTGCAACTAGAGCTGTAGTTATTTATTTTGGGTGCTGTCGGAGTAGCACCAAGTTGGGCTTTAAGACAGAACTTATTTTGAAGGGTCTTCTGGCCAGTCCAGTGATGTCACAGGTCCCTTCTCTTCTCCTACAGTAGCTCTGGGGAAGGGGGGCTGTCCGCACTGTGGCCCTGAACTGCACTCATGTAATGAAATATGAGCACCATCCAGTGCAGTTAGCCCAGGCCACGTGGTGGGGCATCCCCAGGGGGAGTGTCTTTGACAACCTAGGCTCAGAGGACATGGGTAGAATGACACTGTCCTTCATTCAAACTGGAAGACTCATGGCAATAGTTAATTTGGTTGAAAACAGACGCGAGTCCATCCAGGTCATCCAACAACAAAAAAGGGATTAACCCCGATCAGAGGTGAGTATTGCAGCAAAAGCTGATTTTTATTTTTTTAAATGCTAACTTCTTGAATTCTTTTAATTAATAAATTGAGCGTTCCTTTGAATGCTGAACTCTGTCTACATGCCAAGTTATAAAGCACACATATGAACTGATTTACCTCTCTGCTAATTTG